>JANFAM010000020.1:6070000-6670000 GCA_024362665.1 Prunus padus
CCCCAAATGGGTGGATACCATGAATGTTGAAATGGATGCCTTGAACAAGAATAAGACAAGGGATTTAGTTCCTGTATAAGGCTGATGGTTCCATCGATCGTTACAAGGCTAGATTGGTAGCAAAAGGTTATACTCAGAGCTATAGAGTGGATTATTTGGAGACCTTTGCTCCAATGGCAAAGCTCAGTACTGTGTGTGTACTCCTATCCCTGGCTGCAAACCATGATTGGCCCTTATTGCAGTTTGATGTCAAAAATGAGTTTCTACATGGTGGCCTCAAGGAGGAGATTTATATGGATCTCCCTCCTGGTATTCATGTAACCTCTAAGGAGGGTATTGTGTGTGTCCTTATATGGATTGAAGCAGTCTCTAAGAGCATGGTTTAGGAGATTTGCAGCATCTATGAAGAAGTTTGGGTATGTGCAGAGTAACAAAGACCATACTTTGTTCCTAAAACGTCATAAAGGTAAATTGACGGCTTTAATTATTTATGTTGATGATATGATTGTGACTGGAGATGATCAGGCAGAAATGTAAAGTCTTCAGAAGCATCTGGCTTCCGAGTTTGAGATGAAGTCATTGGGTGATTTGAAGTACTTTCTTGGGATTGAAGTTGCCAGATCTAAACATGGTATCTTTCTGTCCTAAAGAAAGTATATTTTGGATTTACTTGCAGAGACTGGAATGTTGGATTGTAAACCAATTGATACTCCTAGTGAACAGAATCATAAGTTGGGGTTGTATCCTGATCAAGTCCCTACAGATAAAGAGCGTTATCAACGACTTTTGGGGAAATTGATTTATTTAGCTCATACACATCCTGATATTGCATATGTAGTGAGTGTAGTAAGTCAGTTTATGCATTCTCCTAGTGAAGATCATATGGGTGCTGTGATGCGCATTTTGAGGTATCTGAAAGTAACTCCTGGCAATGGGTTAATATTTTGCAAGTATGGTCATACAAATGTGGAAAGGTATACGAATGCTGATGGGCTGGTTCAGTTACTAATAGACGTTCTACGTCTGGGTATTTCACATATGTTGGTGGTAATCTTGTTACTTGGAGAAGTAAAAAACAAAAGGTGGTGTCTAGGTCTAGTGCCGAGGCCGAGTACCGTGGGATGGCTCAAGGTGTATGCGAGTTACTATGGTTGAGAATATTGTTGAGAGATCTTGGGTTTGGACCCCAGAAACCCATGGATTTGTATTGTGATAATAAAGCTGCAATTGCAATTGCGCATAACTCTGTGCAACATGATCGTACAAAGCACATGGAGGTTGATCGACAATTTGTTAAAGAGAAGTTGGATGCTGAAATTATTTCTTTTCCATTTATATCATCCGAGTATCAACTGGCAAATGTTCTTACGAAAGTTGTGTCTACTACGGTCTTTCTCAACTCGCTTGACAAGTTGGACATGCATGACATCTTTTCTCCAACTTGAGGGGGAGTGTAAGCAAGATCCTAGCTTAATTAGGAGATTTATTTCCTAGTCTATTAGGACTCTATTTCTTTCCTTTTGTACAGATATTTTGTAATTAGAATTTTATCTTGTTTCTTAGTTTGACCCTACTAGAGTTACATCCTTGTATTATAAAAACTTCTTTTTTATAGAATGAAATACAACCTAAAAATATTCAACCTATATTATTTGACTGTTTATGATCTCTTTTTCAAGAGCAAATTATTTGACTGTTTATGATCTCTTTTTCAAGAGCAAATTGATTGTGTTGCCAGAATCAGTTGTCCACTATGCATATATTTTATAATTATAAGCTCTTGTAACCATCTTTGGGGCGCAAATTCTACGGTTCGTCATCGGCGGATGGATCCGCCAATAGATATTGACCGTTAGATTGAGATCAAATAACAAGAGCAAATCTACACCTTTGAATGAGACAACTTGAAAACCTATTCAGCAGTTGAAAGAAAATTCTCAACCCGTAAAAACCCGAGCTCCCTCTTTCACTTCCTTCATCTTCTTCTAGCATCCAAAGAACATGCAACCACCGGCGACGCATGATGGTGAGCTTCACCTCCTCTTTACCCCCTCTCTCGCTCTCTCCTTCATTGACTCATAGTATCCCATACTCAAACAACCAGAAATTATTTTCTCAATCCCATTGACAACCACCACTAATTCAGTCAATCTTGCAATCGTAAGCACCTATAGAGCAAAGATGGGCAAGAAGTCGGATCGAGGAAGAAGGGAGGATGAGATCGCCAAGATGCAAAGTGAATGAGCCGTCATTTCCACCAAAGATAAGTAGTTAATTTTGTTTAATATAACTCTTCTTCTCGTTGGAAATCCTTGGGTTTATGTATTTGTATATGTTGAGGGTTATATCTATGCTCCTGGATTTTGTAATCTAATTATTGGGATTTTGAGGTTTTTTTTTAATGCTATAATTGGCTCTAATTGATTTGTTTTGTAATTTTTTTCTGCTTTGATTTGTTTTGGTTTTTGAATGTAGATGCGAAGAATTTGAAAACAATGGTAAATTATGATTAGTGATTGAACCCTTTTGATTTCTTGGTTCTGGAATTTTGTATAGGTACGTATTTGCTGCAAATTTAATCTTGTTTTGTCACCGATAATAAGAGTGATATGGAAATGGAAGGTAGTGTGTTTGTGTGGATGTGTTGTGTCTATGGATTGCTAAGTGAACAAATATTGTATAAGCTCAATGTGCAAGCCTCTACATTAGGAATGCTAATATGCCAACGGCATCATCATGTCATGGCCAAGGAGAGTTGAATTCTTAGGAAGGTGTTGAAATTGAAGAAACATCTCGTTAAGTTTTTCTCATAGCGTATACCAGTTTTTTTCTTTTTCTTTTCTAGTTGAATTTTGGTGAGTCAGAAGAAGTGGAAGTTGGGTAAGTTTCTACTTTTAAGTTTGTGGCCTTGGTAGTTGGGAGTGTTAGATAATTCTGAGTTTGATGAGGATAATAGTCATTTTATCTTGAATTTGGGACTGTTTTGGTGTTTAAAGTTGATTAGATGTGAATGTCAAAGAATGAGATGAATGTTGATGAAATCTGCATTTATGCAGAAATCTGAGTATGTGTTCCGCTGTGGACAAAATGACCTAGTTCGTATTTATGTTTTAAATTGGGTTTTGATGTGTGAAAATAGACATTTGATGAGTATTTTAAAACTGATTTCATTCAATTTGGAGTTAAATTGAATTTTTGGCAAATTTTTCGAAGTTGGAATTATTCTGCAGAAAACAGAAAACTCTGCAGCCTAGTCTGTTTTGGATTTATTCTTTGACTTGCTTTCTTAACTTGGAATTCAATGAAATTTTGGTATGTTGAATTTTTATATGCCTACGTGTGATCTGGAAATTTTCACACCATTGGGAATCCAAATGGATTTTAGTGATTTTCCAAAGGCAAAGTGTTCCTACCTAAATTGTAAGACAAAGCTGAAGTTTCTGTTTTTAATTGAAGTCTTTGATTTCTTTTTATAAGTCCAGAGCAGAACCACATGATCAGAGACTTTCCTAAGAGCCAGAATTGTCCTAAGAAGTGATGATTTGTTTTAACAAACCAAAGAAGTGAAAGTGGGTTGTAAATCAAAGTGATAATGTGAGTTGGAGTTGATGATTTGTCTTCATCTCTCACACCTCTCCCCCTCTCTCCCTCTCAGATATATCGTTGCTACTTTCTTACTTTATTTTTATTTGAATTTGACGGTTGGAAGCTTGAGAGTTGTTCATTCTTGATAATGATATGTGACTTTAAATCGATGGCCTTGAGACTGCATATTGTTCAAACCAAAAACATTGGGTTCTTGAAGGAAGATGCTAGACGATGAAACATCCATTTTAGCCTTGAAGAGATATTGGAGGTTTCTATTTTGTAAGCTATGTGTATTTTGTGTTTGAAAACTTCTCGAAT
The DNA here is from genome assembly GCA_024362665.1 of Prunus padus. Classification (NCBI taxonomy): domain Eukaryota; kingdom Viridiplantae; phylum Streptophyta; class Magnoliopsida; order Rosales; family Rosaceae; genus Prunus; species Prunus padus. The sequence goes on from JANFAM010000020.1 coordinate 6,073,907, forward strand.
TTTATGTACTCTATTTACTTGAGATCTCAATGTTAAAATAATGATATAGAACTTGAGATAGGATTGAGACATTAATTGTTTTCTTTATGTTATTGGCAGCCTTTTTAATTTTGAGAACGTATATACAAAGTGTGATTTGTCAATGCAATTGATAAATAGGTGTCATTCACATTTTAGTTTTGCAATTAACAAACAAAGCAGTCCCACTTGCATTGTAATCGTGCAATCACAAGTTTTAACGGATTGACATAAATGAAGTTACAAAGCATTATATTCTTCACATAAAAACCATTGATTTGTTTTCTTTTTCTTATTGGAAGCCTTTTAAATTTTGAGAATGTAAATACAGTATGTGATTTGTCAATCATTGACAAACAATTAGTGGTGCATTTGCATTTCAGTCTTTGCAATTGACAAACAAAGTAGTCCCATTTGCATTCAAATTGCGTAATTACAAGCTATAACAGATCAACATAAATAAAGTTACAAAGTATTATAATTTTCATGTTGGGGTAAAGATTTAGGCCAAGTAAAAGACTAATATACTATTTTGGGAGTCTATTTATTTGGCTCCTTGAATTTGTAATATTATTTTCATTGTATTTGGAGATTGTATTTTTTTTTTTTTACATAATGACTTGAGATTTTAGATTTATAATTATTGATTTTGTCAAGTGAATGTATTGAATAATACTTTCAATTACATGAATGAAGTTTATGTTGGCTTTGTCATGTTATTATTGGCAGCCTTTTCAATTTGGATAAAGTGAATACAATATGTGATTTGTCAATGACAAACAGGTAGTGCCATTTGTATTCCCTGGGCTGCAATTGACAAACAAAGTAGTACCATTTGCATTCCAATCGAGCAATTGCCATTATTCGTGCACAATTAATTGAAAATGTAAATTACAATATGTGATTTGTCAATGCAATTGACAATCAAAGTAGTCCCATTTGCATTTCAGTTTTGCAATTATCATTATTTTTGCACAATTATGAAACGTGAGAATCTCTCACTAATGATAAATCCTTCATAATTAATTGTTGTAATCCATGTGCAAAAACTTAGTAGAATCTCTACGCTCTCATGCTACAAAAATATAATTTTGAACCTTAAAAAATTAAAAAGTAAAACTCATCTTTGTTTCTAAACTAGCACTCTTATTTCTTTGGCTTAAATTCTACCATCTACCACTTATGAAGACCGTTGGATCATTGTTGTGGCATATGGGCTAATCTAAACCGCTCAAATTTGGTAACGGGTTAAAAGGGTTGTTTCAAGTAAAGAGAATAAACAATTCTCAATCTTCTTCTTCTTCAGCACGCGTCTCTCTCAGCTCTCTACTTCATCAACATCTTCTTCTTCTTCAAAACTCTCAGCTCTCTACTTCATCAGCATCATCATCTCCATTGTTGTTTCTCTCTTCTTCAGTTGAGCAGAATTTAAGGAAGGGCAAGTGGTGGATAACAATTCGTGCATGTTAAAGTCACTGTGAGTAAAAAAATTCCATTTTGTCTGAGGGTTACTGAGTTTCTGTTGGGCTTAAAAGAACCCATTGTAGTTTCAGTTGTTTACAAACAAGAAACTGACTTTGATTAAATTTCACAACACTAAAGGCAAACCCGCTCTGTATTTGACACAAGTGTGGTCATATGAACAAAGAGAAATTCCATGTATGAGCTTTGACATTTAGTTCATAGGATTCATCATCAATTCATCCTCGTCTAAATTGTTTTATTATACCGAACTTTGGTATAAATATTTACGTATGCAATTGCCAAAGCGTAAGTGGGGTATTTGCAGCTCGAGTATGTACTTGACATACAATTGGCATACAATTGGTAGGCTTTTGCATTTTTAGAATACAATTACCAATGAAGTAGTCTGTTATTATACAATTAATGTAATGAAAATAGAATGATATTTGTAGGCTTGCAAATTGGTAATAGGAATGCAAGAGGTACTTGGAGACGTAAAATTTGAATCCAAAATTTTAATTAGTATGGTCTTCAATTTTCAGAATGCAAGTTGAAAATGTGAAGTGGGGATTGACCAATGTCGTATATTTGAAATTGCAAACGATGAATACAATTGTCAAATGGTATGTTGGAAATTGCAAAAAAGAATGCAAATCAGAAACAAGTCGTTATCTTGTAAATTACTTTCCCAACATCCCTACTTACGCTGATATAGTAAAACATGTCGTTATCTTTGTAAATTACGAGATTACAATCTCAACGATGGGTTTTACAATGTTATGGAACATACCTCTCGTAAACTTAGTAAATTCAGACCTTACTCTTGTAAACATCCATGTTTACAACTACAACGAACGAATTTACTTTCCCAACGTCCCTACTTACGTTAATATTAAAACATGTCGTTATCTTTGTAAATTATGAGATTACAAAATTAACGATGGGTTTTACAATGTTAAGGAACATAGCTATTGTAAACTTTGTAAATTCAGACCTTACTCTCGTAAACATCCATGTTTACAACTACAACGAACGAATTTACTTTCCCAACGTCCGTACTTACGCTTATATATTGTAAAACATGTCGTTATCTTTGTAAATTATGAGATTACAAAATTAACGATGGGTTTTACAATGTTAAGGAACATAGCTATTGTAAACTTTGTAAATTCGATCTTTACTCTCGTAAACATCCATGTTTACAACTACAACGAACGAATTTACTTTCCCAACGTCCGTGATTACGCTTATATTGTAAAACATGTCGTTATCTTTGTAAATTATGGGATTACAAAATTAACGATGGGTTTTATAAATGTTAAGGAACATAGCTATTGTAAACTTTGTAAATTCAGACCTTACTTCTCGTAAACATCCATGTTTACAACTACAACGAACGAATTTACTTTCCCAACGTCCCTACTTACGTTTATATTGTAAACATGTTGTTATCTTTGTAAATTATGAGATTACAAAATTAAGGATGAGTTTTACAATGTTAAGGAACATAGCTATTGTAAACTTTGTAAATTCGTACCTTACTCTCGTAAACATCCATGTTTACAACTACAATCTAACGAATTTACTTTCCCAACGTCCAGTATTTACGCTTATATTGTAAAACATGTCGTTATCTTTGTAAATTATGAGATTACAAAATTAACGATGGGTTTTACAATGTTAAGGAACATAGCTATTGTAAACTTTGTAAATTCAGGACTTTATGCTCGTAAACATCCATGTTTACAAACTACAACGAACGACTTTACTTTCCCAACGCCCCTACTTACGCTGATATTGTAAAACATGTCGTTATCTTTGTAAATTATGAGATTACAACATTAACGATGGGTTTTACAATGTTAAGGAACATAGCTATTGTAAACTTTGTAAATTCAGACCTTACTCTCGTAAACATCCATGTTTACAACTACAACGAACGAATTTACTTTCCCAACGCCCCGTATTTTACGCTTATATTGTAAAACATGTCGTTATCTTTGTAAATTATGAGATTACAACATTAACGATGGGTTTTACAATGTTATGGAACATAGATCTCAGAAACTTAGTAAATTCAGACCTTACTCTTGTAAACATCCATATTTACAAATATCATGCCATTTTCATACGTTAATTGTATAATAACAGACTACTACATTGGTAATTGCATTCTGAAAATGCAAAGGCCTACCAATTGTATGCCAAGTACGTACTTGAGCTGCAAATACCCCTTACGCTTTGGCAATTGCATTTGTGTTAAATATAAACTTAGTAAATTCAGACCTTACTCTTGTAAACATCCATATTTACAAATATCATGTCATTTTCATTACATTAATTGTATAAAAACAGACTACTACATTGGTAATTGCATTCTGAAAATGCAAAAGCCTACCAATTGTATGCCAATTGTATGCCAAGTACGTACTCGAGCTGCAAATACCCCCTTACGCTTTGTCAATTGCATTTGTGTTAAATATAAACAAAAAATGGAAACTTGACAACTTGAATAACCGGTAACCAAATTATAAAAATTTTGGGCGCATCAGTGCGCTAGGCGGACTGTAGAAGGTGCCATCTTTGGGGCCCTTTGACCTCCAATACAATTCATAATTCAATCATTTGTGGCTATGTTCATAGTGACTTTAAGCATCAATTTTAGAGATAAAAGTTAGTGGCTAGAACATTTTTAATAATGAACTTAGCTACCATTGGGTGCTGATGCAAATATAAAAGTGGTTCTTTGTGGGAGAAATTCAGGAAAAACAGAAACTAATCAGGGGTTCTTTGTGGTAGAAATTCGGTACAAAGGTCATGTGACAAGACACCACCATGTATTGGTTTGGTTAAGTAAGATATAGTGGACATATTGTCAGCACTCATATAGAAAAAACAGACTTGGGAGCATTGATTTGGGATAGAATGAAATTTAACGTTTTTTTCTTTTCTTTTTTTAACACAATTTGTTGACTTAAAGTAATGTATGTAAATGCATTTTGAATCATTAACTTTGTATTAAAAAAATATTAATAAACTAAGCCAAGATAAATTATTTCCAATCAACTGGGGGGCAATGGCATCCATCAAAGTATCACATGCACTCTAATCTAATTGTGTGTTTTGTTGAATCATTTCCCATTGTTTCAATCTCTTGCAACATTGACAGCACTATTTTTTTTGAAATGATACCAAATCTCCATTATTTTCAACATACAAATTGGTTTTCTGGGCATAATGACATGTTTTGACCTTGAGAATTCATATAACTGAATCAGGATGGAAAGGTCATCATTATTAGTAACAGAAAACTGAATGGACATTTTGAAGACAGTAAACTCATTTTTATTTTCTTGTGATTTATTGGCTATTAAAAAGAGGGGTTGAAATAAATGTTAGTTTGTCCATGGGTCCAGCCTAGTGGAAAATAGCATTAACTTATAGAAGTCTCATATTCGAACACCCATGACACTTTGGTAGTGTGTGTGAGAAAACCTCTCTCTCTCTCCCTAACATTGGTTTTTTTTTTATATATAAAATTGTTTTGTAGATAGACCCAACGAGAATGAATTGACCCAAAAAAAAACCAAGCTTAGAAAACGGCCTGTTCTTTAGGCTCGCCTGCCCTGCCCGGCCTGCTCTTAAATTGGGTAGGACTTGAGCTTAGGATTTGAAACTTTCGGCCTGTCTAGGCCATTCTTTTTTTTTTTCTTTTTTTAAAAACTTAATTGACACACACCTTAACCTCATTTTAGACTTACTCAAAATAATATAATGTGTAGGATAACTTAAGAAACTTTTGATTTTGTTTACACATGTTATGAATTAAGTTAATTTTTTCAATGTTGTCTACAAATTTTGTAACAAAAATTTATAAAAGACATTGAACTACAATCCACATCCCAAGTGCACTCCCTCACATTATTGTATACTTAATTGAAATAATATAAAATGTAGCATAAATTTATAAACTTCTTTTTTTGTTTTACATATGTTATGAATTAAGTTAATATTTTTAATGTTATCAAAAAATTTGTAATAAAACGTTATAAAAGACTTATAAAATTTAAATAAAAAAAAGGTACAATCCAAACTTGTCACCAAAAGTCTTCCCAATATTTGATTATTTCATCTATTTTCTCTTCACTAATAGTCATATCAGTATTTGTGATATCTGGAACGAGGACGAGCGATTGCTCAAGGCCTCAACTCAAGACGGCCTGAAATTATATATCTTCTAAATACTCCATCGAAATATTGCATATATCTTTAAAATTAACATACAAAATCAAGCCTACATTGCCAATGGGGTAGCTTAGTTGGTTGAGCTCTTCCACCTTCACTCATGTGAGTAAAGGTTCGAAATCTTTAGAAATTTAATGAACATTTACATAAAACCCCCCTCAATCGCTTTTAAAAAAAAAAATTCAAGCCTACGTATAGAAATTACCCTAACTGACCATCATGTAGCTGTCTCTGTAGTTTCCTTTGATCTTGCTAATTAATAATTTTGGCAATGCATCAGAAGCTTAATTTATACAATTCACTTCACCATATTATAAATTTATACTTTTACCGTTTTCTTGTAAGCTGTGTTAATAAAAGAAAAAAAATACTGCTAAGTTATCGTAAAAACAAATAAGCACCGCTTCATTTATTATTTTAGTGCAGGGCCTCTGAAATATCAGGATTACTCTGAACATGTCAAATTGTCTTCTCACTACCTCCAAAAGTTCATTGCCTCCAAAAGTTCTTGTTTCATTTCAATCATTCTCTAAGCAGAGTGTTCTTTTATAGTTAATGTCACAATTTTGTTGTATCCTCCAACTTGTGAAAAGACAATTTAGTGACTTGTGAACAAGCATGTTAATTACACCATTCCGTATTTGATTTTTCTTTTCTGTTTTTTTTTTAAAATATTGTTTTTTGATAGTTGGATTAGACTATCCACCCTGCTAAAAGACATGTAACCAAAATTTGTCATTTCCTAATAGAAATCAAAGATCAAATGAATACAATTAAAGCATCTACGAAGAAAATAGACGAAATAGCGTGCTTCAAGAAAATATTAAAATAACAATCATGAATTGAGTGGTATCAAACGCTGAATACCTAAAATTAGACCATTCATATCTTTGAAATTCAATACAAAGTGGACTCATAATAGTGTTATCCGAGGAATCCGTCATATATATATTATAAGTTGTGTTGTTGATTTAAACCATCCCCCACATCATATGACATACAAGTCAAAAATGCATCTCTCAGAATTCATCATCTCCTCACTCCTAATAACATATGTTCTGCTCCGAACTGATTTTTCTAAGACTAGTGATGGCATCCATGAATGTTTACACTCGGATACTTTCACTTCAAATGATTCTTATGAGGAAAATTTGGACAAACTTACAAGTTTTATTTCCCAATATACACATGATGGTTTTAGGAATCTCTCAATGGCTGATGACAACGGCCAATACAAAGTATATGGTAGCGTTCTTTGTTTTGGTAATACCTCAGTTGGAGTTTGTGGAGACTATGTTCGAAAGGCAATTGCTCAGATTCGGGGACTATACCCTTATAACAAAGCTTCACTCACCCCCTGAAACAATCGGCACACTACCAATCGGTGGCCATGGTTCATGCTTCCTCTTCCATGCTCCCCCTTACTCGGGGACTTGAGGAACTATGGGGGGACTATCATCGGCAACCGCGAAGGAATGGCAAAAATCTCCATATCAGGGCCCGGGTCAGAATGTCGAAGACACATGCAAGTCCCCAACCAAAAAGTCCCTTCTCAATCAGAAACTTGGGGGGACTCTTGTTTGTACCATATCTGACCCGCCTCTCTTGTCATGACACTTGGAAAGGTCCATGTCCCACACTGACCTGCCCAACCTGACGGATATGAAGGTCTCTTCGGCACACCCTGCAGATTCTACGCCAGCATGGTCTCGCTGCCCATACCGGCTGATCCATCCTTACAATCGGCAGTAACCTCAAGCACCACTTGCTGATTATGCACTAGCCGACCCTCGGACACTCAATCCCTTCAGCACACCCTGCCGATTCTGCATCATCATAAATATCTTGCAGATATTTCTCAGGTCCTCCACCTTGATATTTACTCCAACACGTGTAAGCTTCGGAAGGCACTCCTATGAGTCCCACATCGAAACTGAGTGCTTGGAGAACCCTCAGGTCGCTCTATAAATAGATCCCCTCACCACGACTACAGAGTAAGGACTTCCTACTTGACTTTATGCATTCGCACTGTCAATAGTCTGCTCCTTCTTCGAAACTAACTTTAGCATCGGAGGGCCTTCGGCTGGTACCACACTGGTGCCTTAGGTCTTACCAACTGCTCTCTTCTCTTTGACACGGATCCAGCATCATCGGCCAAAAGGAGAAGCATCCCCTCTCAAAGGTTCATTCGGTCCCTCGACCGTCCACATCACTTGTAAGTTGCCTTTAACTATTATCTGTTTAGTTTTAGCGCCAATAAGTGGGTTTCAGGTCAACCCACCAACTCGCTAAAATACATGTTTAACCCGTTTATTAAATGCGTCGTGTCAACCCGTGTACAACCCGCCAACCCGCGAAAAAATTAAAGAAAATTGAGGCTTTAGCGCACACAAGGAGTTTCGAACCCCCTGCCACTTCCATGCTGCTGATTTCTTTGTGATTATATGCTACAACATTTGATATTTATAATGTCTTTACAAGTTGTTTTTCAAAGAACTGGAATTTCACATTATATTATTTTATATTTATATTCAAAAAATTACATGCATAACTATTTTAGTAATTTACACATGTTTCTTTGCGCATCATAACTAATTCTCACATTATTGTCATCATGGAAAAATTCTTTACTTTTTCCAATCAACAAAACAAAACAAAAATATGCTAATGTCTAATTTTTTTTCTCTTAAGCTCTCATATCATCATCATCAATCTCATTCTCTCTTTGATTTCTCCCACTAAAAAACAATTAATGGTGTTGTTCAAAATGCAATAATTATTTTCTTTGTTTCTTCTTCATTTTCTTCATTTTAAAAATTTTAAAAAATTTAAATCTTTATACTTAGAGAGAGGCAAAATGAAATTACTATTTTATATTTAAAAAAAATGTAATTATTTGATTAAATTATCAAAATTTAGAATTTTTTAATTTTTTTTATTTGCTATCAGTTAGCAGGTCAATCTGACATGACCCGAAATTCGCACGGGAAATAAATGGGTCAACTTGAAATCCGCACGATTATTAAACGGGTTGGGTTTGGGTTGAGCATTCTTGACACATATATATTCCCGACACGACACGAACCTAACACGACCCGACCCATTGCCAGACCTACCTACTGTGGTATAAATGTTAAATTAGTCAGAGTTACTGTGCATCATCCCAATTTAGGAGGTGTATATGGAGCATGGAGCATGGTTGGAGTTGTATATTTTCAATTCCTCCTTAAAATTTGTTTAAGGAGGTGGTTTAGAGAGTCCATTGTGAATGCTCTTAGGAGCAAGTTTGATACAATGAAGTTTGTTTTTATTTATTTTTTAATTTTTTGCAGTTGAAGATGGGTAGGGATTGAATAGGTGATCGAAAAAGCGCAAAGTACTATCGCAAGGGGTAGCTGTTTGGGGTTCCACCTCGCATTGGAACCAAGGATAAATATGAGTTATATTTACACCCAACTTCTGTCCCTAGACACCCTTTTAATTTTATTTTCTTATATCCATATATAAAATTACCAGAAGGGTCTTAGTGACATCTTTAAATTTTTCGTCTAGGACACCCACTAGGATTTAGAAACAACAGAAGGTACTCTCATCACTTCGAGAAATTATATAGTACTCTCATTATTTTTGGACGCTCTGGTGCGTGACACGCAATTCTTAAAGCATATTAACCTAGAACAAACTTTTAAACAAATTACAAAATGTCTTCCATAAGAGGCTTGCCCTTTGAACAAACTTTTGAGTAGGCTTGTCTTTGGTCCATTTCCAATTGTTGGGTCATTTGAAAGGGCGTCTTTCTTTTGTTTGGTCCTCAAAATATTTTCTGACTGTTTTTAAACTATGGGCTTTTTTTTGGAGGAACAAATTCCATGCCCATACACTTTAACTAAAGGGGCTTTCGAGGACTAGGATCGGGGGTAGGGACTAGAGACCCCTTTTTTTTTTACACGTGGGATATTAGGGGAGTAGGTGTTTGGACATATGTCCTCAGGTGTATAGATAAATGCTCTTAACTACTTGACCTACAAACCCCTTACATATCTTAAGTTCAAACATTTTTGTTCACATGTTTGCATAGCTTGTGTCATCCTATTTATGTCAATAGATTTCTGGCAAGAAAGGGGATTTGGGAATGAGTAATCCTTTGATTTTCCATGTTTGGCAATTCTAGGCTTGGGAAATGATTTTATTATGTTATACTTAGTTTGTTTGTTTTTTTTGGTGTGTATAGATGTACTAGGCTTAAGTATTAAGTTGGATAACCTTTTTTGTCTTTTTACACAATAATAAAACTTAATAGTTTAATGATTTAAGTATTGGGATGAACAAAGAAAAGTGTGGGGGTTTAAATAGAAAAACCTTTTTGTTTTTTTTTTCTGGTTTTCTTTTCTCTCTCTTCTATTTGTTTTTTCTCTCTCAAAACTTCAAACTTTGACTTAAGATAACTCCTTCGTTTCAACCCGGATTTACGCAAGGTTGGTGGCTGCGGATTCATTGTGAATTCTTCTTTCTTTTGGTACAAGAATCACAAGCTGATTTATACTGTACAGGGAGAACCGAGCCTCCAAAGTTGACGAATTTCCAACACATTTTCAGGTTCTTCCCAATTAATGACTAGTGTGGGCAGCTGCCCACACTTACATAAAAATCTTCAGCCATATAATCCCACTTAAATTCATAATTTTTAATTATTTTTAGGTCCTTTACAAGTAAAGCCCCCACATGGCCCATTCAATACATACACTTTAAGCCCAAAACTTATATTAAAAAAGAAAAACCATAAACCCTATGTTAAAAAAGAAGAATAGAGATCCAACCAAGTTCACTCATTCTGTAATTTTGTTGAGAACTCAGCTGCCAAACTCGTTATTTGACAAAAGTCTACAGCCCAACAAATCAAACTCGCTACTTCAATTGATTTACAGGTTAGTACTTAGTTGTTTTTTACAAACTAATTTCATTATATTCTTATTTATATGCATTCAATTTGTACTGATGATTGATTTTATTATATATATATATATATATATATACTTGATGAAAAATAATATAAACTATTTATGACAGTTATGGAAAAAATTTTTAAAAGAAAATCTGAGTTGGAGTTGTCATGACCTATTGGGAGAAGTGATGATAGTTCAAAGCAAAGTCGCATAGAAATCAATATGTTAGATCTTCATTCTGATCCTGGTTTAAGAACTCGGATTTTAGATTACAATCCGAACATTCGAGATGAAATTAGAAGAGCTTACTTACAAAAAGGCCCTTGTCAGCCTAGAAATCATGATTTCCCTCAAAAGAAATTTGGAAAAGAGTCAAGACGATTCAACCCGGCATGGTTTGATGAATTCCCTTATTGCTTGGAATATAGCATCAAAGAAGATGCTGCATTTTGCTTATGTTGTTATCTTTTTAAAACAAATTTGGGAGAGAAAGTTGGAGGTGACTCATTTGTTGGTACAGGTTTTTCAAATTGGAAGAAAAAAGAAAGATTTCAAGTTCATGTTGGAGGTCCCAACAGTTCCCGTAACCAAGCTCTGAGAAAATGTCAAGCCTTAATGAATGAAAAACAACATATTGAAAATGTTTTCCATAAGCACTCACATCAATCTCGAATTGACTACAGAATCAGATTGAATGCATCGGTTGCTTGTATTAGATTTCTTCTACGACAAGGTCTTGCCTTTCGTGGCCACGATGAGTCTGAGGATTCAAGCAACCAAGGTAATTTTCTTGAGCTTTTGCAATTTCTTGTTGATCACAATGAGGAAGTTAGAGCTGTTGCTTTGAAAAATGCTCCTGAAAACCTCAAAGTAACTTCACCTAAGATTCAGAAAGACATTGTAAATGTTGCAGCAGTTGAAACAACTGATGCTATTATTAGAGATATGGATAATGAATTCTTTTCTATTTTAGTTGATGAATCTCGTGATGTATCAGTAAAGGAGCAGATGGTTGTTATGTTTTGTTATGTAGACAAGAAAGGATGTGTGATTGAACGGTTCATAGGTATTGAACATGTTACAAGTACCACAGCTGAGTCACTTAAAGCAAGTATTGATGCATTATTTTCTAGACATAAATTGAGCATGTGCAGATTACGAGGTCAAGGTTATGATGGGGCCAATAATATGAGTGGAGAGTTCAATGGTTTGAAGACACCTATTATGAGGGAGAATGAGTCTGCTTACTATGTCCACTGTTTTGTACATCAACTTAAATTGGCTATTGTGGGTTTGGCAAAAAAACACAGCCTCATTGGTGCTTTCTTCACCTTAGTTACTAATGTAGTAAATATTGTTGGAGCATCATTGAAGCGTCGTGACATTCTTTGGGATAAGCAAGCTCTCAAAGTAGTTGAAGCACTGACCAATGGGGAGCTTTCTAGTGGGAAAGGTTTAAATCAAGCAACAGAGATTAAGCGTTCATGTGATACACGTTGTGGCTCATATTATGGTACGTTGATAAACTTTATTACCATGTTCTCATCTACAATTGATGTGCTTGATGAAATTGCAAATGATAGATTGACTGTTGATAAAAGCCATGAGGCATTTATACTGCTAGGATTAGTCCAATCATTTGATTTTGTATTCAGTTTAGATTTGATGAGGAATATACTTGGAATCACAAATGCATTGTCACAAGCCTTACAGAGGGATGATCAAGATATTGTGAATGCCATGGATTTAGTTGAATTATGTAAGCAACAATTCCAGAAGATGAGGGAGAATGGATGGGATTCTTTGTTGGAGGAAGTTTCTGTTTTTTGTAGGGATCAAAGTATTGATGTTCCTAACATGGATGATATGTTTCTAGCTCGAGGGAGGTCACGACACAACGGTCCAAAAATCACAAATATGCATTATTATCGTGTTGATTTTTTTCTATGAAGTGATAGCTTTGCAACTCCAAGAGCTGAATAGTCGTATCAATGAGGCCAACACTGAGTTGTTACTTTGCTTGGCATGCTTGAGTCCGAATGATTCATTTTCTTCTTTTGACAAGCAAAAGCTCATTCGGCTTGCTCAACTTTACCCGAAAGATTTTTCTACCCAAGAACTTGAGGTACTTAAAGATCAACTTCAAACTTATATTGATGATATGCATTCCAACACCAACTTTTCAGAATTACAAGGTATTGCTACTCTTGCAAAAAAGCTAGTTGAGACAAAAAAGGACAAGGCATATCCACTAGTTTATCTTCTCCTAAAATTGGCGTTAACACTTCCAGTTGCAACAACTTCAGTAGAAAGGGCATTCTCTGCTATGAACATCGTGAAGAACAGAATGCGTAATCGAATGGGAGACCAATGGATGAATGATTGCTTGGTAGTATATCTTGAAAAAGACATACTTAATAGTATTGATAATGAGCTTATTATGCAACGTTTTCAAAATATGAAAAGTCGTCGAGGACAATTGTAAATTTACTTAATAGACAATGCTATTATTATTCAAAGTTTGAAATACTTTTTGTTTGATTATAAATTGGTTGAATTTTTTAAGCCCCGGATGAACGAAAGTCTGGGTCCGCCACTGCTTCCGGCTATCGTTGAGGTATAATCTATTCATTAAAGTTGTTCTAATCGTTACTGTGAACGTTTTGGTGTAAGTCTTGACGGCGATTTTTCGTTGCCGAATTTACTATTCACACTCACCTCAGGTGGTGGTGCGGCGGTGGCAACGTTTATAAGGTTAGGTTGATTTCCTCAACGTCCTGAGTATGGTGGTGTACTAGAAATTGCGAGATTTTGTCTTTTAACTGACGATCGGAGTATCGTAAATTTAGACCATTAGATCAAAAATGCTACGTAGATAATATATGTTGAATTTGATGTTGTTATTGTTTACTCTTATATTGATAATCTAAAACTTATACGTAGATAATTTTGATATTTAACGTGAACCTCCCATTAATTTATTAGCATAATATTAATTACACATAAAAATGAGGCCTAGCCAAGGAGCCTCAGATATTGCATCAGCTCTTATTTTAAAGTAGATATTTTCAACCCCGCTCACCTAAGGACCTAAAAATGAGGTCATGTGAGGACCTATTTAATAAAGGCCCTTGGATTAATCCAAGGGCACATATAGTTAGTAGACTAAATCCTCATTCATGCTCCCCATTTTACCCAAACAAACCCTAATTATTCTAATTCACACAAAAATTAAAACAGAGAAAAAATAAAATTAGGGATTCACCTACATTCTTTCTTCCTAGAGTACCCATCTTCCTTGCTCATCCATCTTCCTTCCCCATCCATCTTCCTTCCCTCATCACTTTTCTCTCTGTTAGGCAGGCACCAATTCATTCTCAGCATGATTCCTCTTCATTCTTTTTTATCTTTTTGTTGAGAGGTCTGCAACATTTTTTTTTCAAAGGTCTTTGAGATTAGCTATATTTAAATTTCTGCAACTCTTCACTCTGATAATACAATTATGATTCATATCCCTAAATCCGTTAACTTTTTTTTTTTTTCAAAAGATAGCAAGCTTTATAAGGGTTTAAAGCTGATAGAAACATTCTTATCCTCCACCAAAACATTGAAGCTAACATAAGAAGAAAAAAAAAGCATTGTTCTAAAGAAAATGTTGTAGGAAAAATATAAAGAATCAAGTTGAAAATCAATTGGTGTTTCATATAAAAAAAACCAGAAAGAATCGATGAGGGAAGGAAGCTGGGTAGGGAAGATGGCTGAGCAAGGAAGATGAGTATCGTTGGGGAGAAAGAACGAATGTGAATCCCTAATTTTATATTATTTTCTTTGTTTTTATTTTAATTTTTTGTATTAGAATAATTATGATTTTTTGTCGAAAATAATAATTAGGATTTGTTTGGGTAAAATGAGGAGTATGAATGAGGGTTTAATCTACTAACTATATGTGCCTTTGGATTAATCCAATGGCCTTTATTAAATAGGTCCTTACAGGACCTCATTTTTAAAACCTTAGGTGAGCAAGACTGTAGATATTTTAGGACATAGATATCAAGCAGATAATTTATTATGCATTCTCCAATTTCATGCATGCAACGAGTGATTGCCACTAGTGCACATGCACTCTTCTTACTCATTGCCCATGTTCCCCTACTTAATAGATATGTTCCCACTAGTGTTGTTGTTGCCGTGGATGTTGCCAGTTTGATCCCCACCCGTATTATGTATACCATCGGAGTTACAGTCCCGGTTTCCTCCCCGACTGCCACCTCCGCCATTGCCACCGCGGTTGTTGGGAACACATTTTGGCTTGCAGTTGTTAAGGATCCCTCTGGCCACGCCATGTACGACGCCGTCCAGAGGAGCAATAGGACTAGTGATGACATCGACAGCCCTGTGCAGTTTGTCGATTTTTTTCTCAACAATGTCTCTCACCTTATTTTTCAATTCAGAACTCGTCATAGTCTCACACTGATTAGCTCTGTTTTGGGATCCGTGTGTTTGCTTTGATGATCAACTTATTGTCTCATGGGCTCCTTTTATAATCTAGACTTCATGAAAAAAAATTAAACAAATAAAATACTTCGTGATTGTTACTAATGGCTGGTAGTAATTGGTTGTTGAATTAATTAGTGGAATTAAATGTGTTTGATAGTGTATAAAGCCACTCTTTGTTTCATCATCTGAACACGAGAAAAAAGATACCTTTGGGTCATGGCTGGGACCTGCATTACCTGCTGCTTCTTGTGAACGCTACTAAGCTTATTTTGCCTCTCAGATGACAAAAAAAGACTTTGACACTCGCTCGAGATTTCACGATAAGTTTCCATGGCTTTTGCATATGTAATAACATTATACCTAAATGACATGTGTTCCTATCATTACACTATCCTGTTCATATCATCACTACTCAAGTCTTGACATGAACAATAATTGAGGGATCATTTTTTGCTCACAATTTTAATTCAAGGTGTATCCTCACCACCATTCTCAAATGTTGCCACATGTCTACGGATTTAACTATAGTTAATTCTAAATTCTTATTTATTTGATGACATTGTAACGAGAGAAAAACAATAATTTAATAAGATTTTCCCTGATTTGCCTTTATTCTAACCCAGCAAATTTTCCACTTTTCTTGATTAATTACCAAGGAAGTGAACATAAATTTTAACACGTATAGAGCTGGACCATCATTACTCAAAAAATAATTGGTTCATGCGACACTTTGACAAAAAAAGACTCTTGAACACCACTTAAAAAAACCACAGATTGGCCCGGTCTCCTCTCTCTGTACTCATGTTTTGGAGTGGTTTTGGGACCATATCCGATGTCTTGTTGGAGACTTGATGTAGTTCTGCTTTGAAACTTAATAAACTATCGCTTTATCTTTTAAAAAAAAAAAATTATCGAACAAAAAAAGAAAAGACAAAAAGAAAGACTTGCTGTATAAAGTCATGAACTCCTGAACTTCACTACTATCCGACTCCCAATGAAATATAGTATTTTTTAGCATTCTTTTATTTGATTTTTGTTTTATTCCTTTCACAACAGTCTCTACACAAGTTTTAAATTATCAAAATCAAATAACTTACAATATTATAATTTGGCTATAACATATTTGAAAAACACCAAAACACATATATTAGGTCCAAAAGGTTTTTTAAAAATAAAATATTTCAAAGAAAATTATAGAAAGCTAGGTTATGTCATGCATTATGTGCTGGCACACGAGAAAGAATAATTTCATGTCGTTCCTACTATCATTTTCTACACTGCAAAAAACTTGGTCTGAGATGTTGATGGATGTGAAAAACTAAGTTGATTAGCTTGTCCGTGAGTTCTTGGTTGATTGTTTTCTAGTAAATCATCAAACTGTTAAAAATAATACTAATGAAACTTAAAACCAAAAAAAAATATAGAAAACTATGCTTTGAGAATGCCAATGTTATAAAAATTACGAAAATTTCATAACAAAAATTACTAAAATTTCAACCTGAACATGTGTATATAAATTTGAGGATCAACTCATCTCATGTGGGGATAAATTATTTTCCTTTGAAGTTGTACAACAATTAAGCAATAATTAGATTGACATAATGCAAATAATGAACAAAAATAAGTTGATTAACTACTAACCTTTTCTTTTAGATGAGCTTTTCTTTTAGATGGCTTTGATTCCAAAGAACTCTTAGTTCTCCCTTTTCCTCTACCTCTAGAATTTTGAATATTTGGATCTCGCAATTTAAGATTGTCCTCATCCGCACCGACATGCTTATCAAGAATTTCATTGTGTTCGTCTCCAAAGTACGGATGTTTTTCCAATTTTCCTCCAACTTTAACAATTCAGACTTCCAAAAAGTGCATATATTTGGTTGTTTCTTGTACTCTTTGCTATATGATTCTTTGTACTATATGAGATAACTCACTATAACTAACCATGGAAGATGACTCTTGAGTACTCAAAAGTGCTTCCCCATTCAAATCAAAGTCAACATCACATGTAGCATCCTTGCTCCATCTCTTTAAATAATACTTAGTTGGTAGAGTTCAGAACTAATTTTAGTGCATGCACACAAAGAATCCCTCAAATTCAAACTTTTTACAGCTGTAACTGATCGTTTGATGAGAAAGGTCATATGTAAGTGACCTACTTATTCCTCTTATCCTTGAATTCATAACTATATATCTACGTGTTAACCCATCATCATTTTGTAATTTCAGCCTCAAACCTAAAAGTGTCTTACACTCATCTTGGAAACAACAGAACAACTTACTTGTATACTTCATTGTTGTTTCAATCTCCACATTCCAATGAGAGGACAAATTGCTCCATTTTTGTTTCGTTGCAATTTATGCTTGCCCTTCCTTTTCTCTTTGATAAGGTTTCCACAGAAAATCCTTTTCAAAAAGTGGTTTATGTTTTCACTTCTTTGTGTTGTTGTCATACTAAAAAAAATTACCATGAATTTAACATATTGCACAAAAGAAAAACTTAAAAGAATAGGATTTCTACGAGGAAGAAAAAAATCATAGACTTGTGCATACTTATTATTTGCTATGTTTTTATACCTACAAAAAAGTGGTCTCTTTAAGCCAACTATTTCCTATCAACCCATAATCATCAAGTAAAGCTTTCCCAACTTTATTCAAATTCTTCAACAATCTCTAGATCATATATATGTCACGTCCCAAAATCGGGACACGTGATGAGGCACGTACCTTGAGGATCCCAAAATTAACACTTAAGTCTCAGATATTATACTCCCAAGATTCCCAAAATACGTTATGCCCTTTTATTTAGCTGAAACGAGTTGGATCAAAATTATTAATGGCAACGGAAAAATGAATAGAACATTATACAAAGCTTATTAGAAATAGAAACCAACACCGAGGTCATGGATTAGTGTTAAGCTATATCAGGTGATTAAACAAATACTATAATCTTCTAATAATAGAGAGAGAGAGAGAGAGAGAGAGAGAGAGAGAGAGTAAAGAGAGAAGCTAGACAGAGAAGAAGAAGAAATATGATATCTTTTCTTAATGAGTAAGTAATTACATGTGATAGTCTTATATAAAGCTCCAGTAACTAACTAACTAACTGCTGTATTAAGATTATGACAAGTGTCACAATCTAAAGCACTATACTCTAACATCCCCTCTCAAGATCATGCTTTGAGGCACCAAGCATGAGATTGCAGCAATGAGTTACGAAAAGAGGACCACTCAACGCCTTTGTAAGAATATCGGCAACCGCTCTTGGGAAGACACAAATTGCACTTTGAGAGTTGGTTCTTGGAGACTCTTTCGAGAACAAAATGCACGTCTATTTCTATGTGCTTGGACTTTTGATGCTGAATAGGATTAAAAGACATGGTAATCATTGACGATTGTCACAAAAGAGTACAGGCACACTAGGTATTGGAATGTGCAGAAATGCAAATAACTGTTTGATCCAATCCAATTCAACAGAGGTAATGATAGAGCTTGATATTCAGCTTCGGTTGATGATCTGGAAACAGTTTGTTGCTTCTCGAGAAGACCACGAAATTGGATTGTTACCCAAAAATACCACCAAACAAGAAGTAGATCTTCTGTCATTTGGATCCCCGCCCAATCAGCATCACTAAATGCCTTTAATTGCAAATCTTCCCTAGTATATGATATACCAAACTACATTGTGCCCTTTAGATATCGTAATATACGTTTAACTACGATAAAATGAGACACCATTGGATTACGCATAAACCGACGGACTTGGTGCACAGAAAAGGCAATATCTGGCCTTGTGAAAGTTAAGTATTGTAGAGCCCCTACAATACTTCGATACAACTTAGGATTTGAATAAGGTTCCCCATCCTCTTTGATTAACCTGTTGTAAGGGAGACATGGTGTATCACAAGGTTTAGCTTCAAACATTTCAGATTTAACCAAATATTCGTAACATATTTGGTATGGGACAGAAACAAACCAGTGGCAGTTTTAGTGATTTGAATCCCTAAGAAATAGTGGAGTAACCCTAAATCCTTGATATCAAACTCAGTAGTAAGAGCACTAATAACCTGTGTAATTGCACCAGAAGCACTGCCAGTTATAATAATGTCATCCACGTAGAGGAGCAGTACCACAAGCTCATGACCAACATGCTTAACAAACAAGGATGAGTCAGAGTATGTGTTTTCGAAGCCCAAAGAAAGAAGAAACTGAGTAAACCATTCATTCCAGGCCCTAGGAGCCTATTTTAGCCCATACAGGGATTTATGCAGTTTACACACTAGATGAGGATGAGTTGGATCTTCAAAACCAGGAGGTTGAGACATGTAAACCTCCTCTTGTAGGATGCCATGCAAAAATGCATTTTTGACATCTAACTATCTAAGAGGCCAATTGAAGTGTGCAGCTAGAGCAAGAACTAACCTGACTGTGGTAGGTTTCACCACAGGGCTAAAAGTCTCCCCATAATTCAAGCCAGGTTCTTGATTGAAACCCTTAGCAACTAATCGTGCTTTGTGTCTGGCAATAGACCCATCTGAGTGTCTTTTAATCTTGAAAATCCATGTACATCCAAACAGGTTCTTGTTTACTGGTAATTGAACTAGACTCCAAGTGCCTTGGGCATGTAAGGCATTAACTTCTTCTTCCATGGCCTTTAACCACACAGGAACTTTGATTGCAGACTTGTAACTAACTGGTTCAACCAATGACAAATCAATGCCCCCAGAGGCCTGAATACTGGCTAAGAGAGCCTTCTGTTTAATAATCCCACTCTTGCTTCTAGTTTGCATGGGATGCAAATTGAGTGGAGGAATGGACAACACGACCTGTAAAGTATTAGGAGTAAAACCATGTGTGTTTGAGCCAGAATTAGAATTGAGGTCAAGTGCCACAGGGATCTGAGGAGAGGCTGGAATTGGAGCAGCAATGGGTGAGAACTTGGAGAAACTTTAGGAGAAACCGAGGCGAAGGTGTCAATGATACGGATGCATGTATAAGTGATTGTGCAGGTGTGGATGTAACAACTATGTTCTCTGTAGTAACCATAGGCACAAGACAATTGGAACTTTGACATGATTGTGGTGATGGGAATGTGTTGGAATGTGTTGTCAATAATTCTGTATAGGGAAAATTCTGTTCATTAAAGATAACATGCCTAGAGACAAACACTTGCTTTGTAGGCACATGATAGCACATATAGCCTTTATATTTTGTGGAATACCCAATAAACACACACTTTGTAGTTTTGGCCTGCAATTTGGTGCTATTATATGGTTTGACTAGAGGAAAATAGGCACATCCAAAAATTCAAAGGTGAGTAAGAATTGGATTTGTCCCAAATAACATCTCAAAAGGAGATTTGTTGTGAAGAACAGTAGTAGGCATACGATTGATTAGATATGTGGCTGTTTGACAATCATAGGACCAGAACTGAGATGGCAATTTGGCTGTTTGTAATAAGGTGATAGTGGTTTCAGTGTTATGCCTATGTTTCCTCTTAGCTACCCCATTCTGTTCAGGAGTATATGGACAAGAGAGGTGATGTGAAATGCCCTTTTCAAGGAGAAAATGTTTCAATTTGGTGCTGGTATACTCTCCCCCCCCCTCCCCTATCAGTTTGAAGAATTTTAATGGTGGTAGAAAATTGAGTAACAACAAAGGAACAAAAGGAAACAAAGGTAGAGAACAAATCATACTTGTTTATTAACGGAAAGATCCAGCAATATATGGTACATTCATCTACAAAGATGGTGTAGTATATATAACCATCAACTGATATACATGGTGCAGGACCCCAGAAATCAGTATGAACAATTTCAAAGGGAGTGACAGACTTATTGACATACTGTGAAAAAGGTAGTTTACTAAATTTCCCTTCTAGACATGTATGACACATCATAGGTAAAGAGGTTTTGGGGACAGGTACATTAGCTTTATTCAACATCAGAGAAACAACATTATTTGTGGGATGACCTAACGTATGGTGCCACATATTAGACTGGACAAGTTGTCCAAGAAATGCCTTAGCTGGATAAGTCTCCTGTGAGTTTGGAGTTGACAAGGAGTGGATAGGATACAGTCCATTACTGCACAAGCCTCTGTAAAGGATCTGCTCTGTGGCTTTGTCCTGAATCCAAAAACAAAAGGCATCAAATATAAGCCATCAATTATTGTCAAGGCAAAGTCGATGTACTGACAACAGGTTCTAAGTTATTTGAGGATCATAGAGCACATAGTTTAATTTGATTGGAGAAACTAATGTATGAAGAGTAGAATGGCCAACATGAGATACTTGCAAACCTTCACCATTCGTAGTGTGAATTGTTTCATTTATGGGATATGGTGAAGCCAGTGACAGATTAGTCAAATCAGCTGTCATATGATTGGTGGCACCAGAATCAGTGAGCCACACTTGAGAGGGACCTGAAGAACTGGAGGACTGTGTGCATGGCATGCATAGGAGGTTGCTGTGCTTGAAACTGTGAATGTGTGAATGAGGAATGCCGAGGAGGAGCTTGATATGAAGGGTATTGCAAATTCTGTGATTGCATAGTATAGGATGCTTGTGGAGAATATGCAGCAGTGGTATGCATTCTAATGTAGTTTGGACCCTTATCATTATAGAAGAAGTACCATGTGGTATGATTAATTCTACCACAGATATGACATTTGGTTTTCTTATGAGAAGAAGCGCCATAGAATGGAGCAGTGTGTCCCCCAGAGTTGCATAACTGACAGATTTGAATCATGGGTGCAGAAGGACTTCCAAATTGTTGACCAGGTGACTGACCAAGAACTCCAAAATTAGAGTTGGGAAGCACATGTGCCATAGGGGAAAACACTGGTCTAGAATTATAAAATCTAGATCCCTGAGTGAATCTGCCTTTACCCTTGTTCTTGTTCCCATTATAAGGTTTGAAACCTCCAGTGGTCACCTGAGAGTGACCATGATTCGAGGAGAAACCCTAAGACTGAAAAGGAGCCCCTTTTGTGTAAGTGGAACCTGTATGAGCAACCGTAGCTGTCATAAGAGGAGTATTAACTGAATGTTCAACAATGGTTTCCTCTGCAAGTAACTGGGATCTAAAATCTTTCAGTGAAACCACACTTTCACGCCCCCTTATAACACATCTGAAGGTGTTATACTCAGCAGGTAGACCATTCAAAGCAAGAATGACAATGTCTTCATCCGCAAAGTATACCCCAGCACCAGAAAGATAGTCCCTAGCTTCTTTAATGTGATGTAGATATTGAGATATCGAATCTAAACCCTTTTTAATTGTTTGCAAATTAGATTTCATCTGAAAAATGCTAGTCCTAGAAACAGTGGAAAATCGTTCCTTTAACCGAATCCATAGATCATTGGAGCTAGTGCTACCAATCGCACAAGACATAGCAATAGGTGATAATGTTGCAGTGATCAGTTGCATAATAGCTCTGTCATGCATTTTCCATACTTTATATTCATCAGTCTGAGAAGAAGTGATACCAGATTCACCTGAGTCCGAACCGTGTTGAGATGGACAAGGGTGCAAACCATCAACCCCATGATTCCATTGCTTTCAAGCAAAAGTTGCATATGAAAGTTCCAATTGAGGTAGTTCGAATCATCAAGCTCGACATTAACCAACGTAGAAATGGAGGAAATAAAGGCCATAATTGGAGATTGAAGCAACTGGAGTTGCGAAGCAGTCACCATCGTGATTGCAAGATCAAAATGTGAGAGAGACAATACAACAAACACTTGCTGTGCAAGATTCAGAAAGTACCGATCAAAAAATGAAGATCGACACGAAACCCTAGAAATTTCAGAAAGCATAAATTGAAGAATACCGAATCGGAGAAAGAATCACCTTGCTAGGTTTATCAACTTTCCAATGTGAGACTTTTCACCTTCACATTCTCACACGCCCCCGCACGTGTGGCGAATCAAGCCTAGCACGTGGACAACACATATTGGGTGACTTGGAGCACGTGTGGCCGTTGGGCTTTCACACGTGGGCTAACCTGGCTTTGATACCATGTTAAGCTATATCAGCTGATCAAACATGTACTATAATCTTGTAATAACAGAGAGAGAGAGAGAGAGAGAGAGAGAGAGTAAAGAGAGAAGCTAGACAGAGAAGAAGAACAAATCTGATATCTTTTCTTAATGAGTAAGTAATTACATGTGATAGTCTTATATAAAGCTCTAGTAACTAACTAACTAACTAACTAACTGCTGCATTAAGATTATGACAAGTGTCACAATTAAAGCACTATACTCTAACAATTAGTTCCAGTAACATAAGAAGTTATTTTACAAACCAGTAATTAAAATATACACCAACCCATCCATTATTTTTTATAAAGAAAAGGGACATGAACAAGAAATACACTAAGCACCAACCCATACATTATTTTTTATATAGAGAAGGACACCATGGCGCATTAGTGTGCAAACTGCAAAATTCTTATTATTTTTATAATGTAGAAATTAAATTAATGCATCCGTGTGGAAAATAATTTTACATTATCAAGTATATTATTCTATATAGTACTTCCTTCACACATTTGAGAATATGTTATGAGGATATGAGGGCATAAAATTATTATAGTTTGTTTCAAGAATGTAGTTACAATTATTCTCTCAATCAAGTTTTTAAAAAAATTTGTTAAATTTCAGATAGGCGGACTAGCGGCTTACTAGTACTACTAGCATTATCAATGCCATTGCTGGAGCTTACCGTGAAAATATCCCTTCATTTGTATTGTTGGTGGTCCTATTTCAAATGATTATGGCTGTAACAGAATTCTCCACCACCGCATTGGATTGTCGACTTGATCAAGAGCTCACGTGCTTCCAACTATTACTTGCCACCAGGTATATAATTAGCCACACAATTACATATAATAATGCACTGGTTAGTGTGACAAAAATTTCAATATTATTTGTATCACATTTACTCGTCATCTTGCTAATGAACATGTATTGGGATTCAGTAAATGTGGATACAAATAGTAACACTTTTGTTCAAATGCACCGTAATTTTTAAAAAGTTGATTATAATCTATCGATGGATCCCATGTAAATTTTTTTCTTTCAAAAGAATGAAAAAAGAAAGCTTTGTTCGTATGAAAAACTAAACAAATGTTTGTTTCCAATTCCTGTATATGTTGATGCCCAAAAGCAGGTGTCAACTTAGATAGAAGAAGTGTGGAGTCTTTAGCAGGACTAGGGGGTTGGGGGTCTTCGGCAACAAATCGATGCTGCAGAAGAAAGATTGAAGAAGCGATCGTCAAGCTTTGGGTACCGGTGTGGTACCTGCCGAAGGCTCTACGATGCTTAAGTCAACAAGTGTGGGGTATACAGTAATTTGGGCAGAGTAACAATAAAGGTAAAAAGTAGTTACCTTTTTACTAGGGCACTATTCCTCTTTTATAGAGAAATAAAAGTGGGAGTTTGCACAAAATTTCGATGTGGGACATTGTGCAAATTACTGTGGTGGCGACAAGTGTCCAAGGCTTTAGGTTATGTAGTTGGGAGCTTTGGCAACCGCCTTCTATAGGCAATTGCCTCATCGAAGGAAAGTATCTGTTCGGCAAGTTGGGATCATGATGACATCATCAATATTTTGGGGATTGCCCTAAAAATGTTTTTCCTTCAGCAGTCAGTGTGTTTGTCTATGCACCAGTCCCCTAGTGCCGAATGTGCTCGGTTGATTATGGTACAAACTACACATTGGAAAGAAAATAAAATGACATTTCCTAGTTAAGTTCCCAGCATTACCAAACATAGGAAATGAATCTTCCATTTTCCTTCAACTGGTGAACCAAACAAGGAAGTCAAATTCCAATAGTGAAGGGATTGCCATATTTTTTTATACAAACAATATTCTACTAAACTACAGGGAGGGGGATTCGAACTCGAGTGTAGAGTGGAGAACAGATCCGCTCTAGCCAACCTATAGTTGAGCCCGTGTCAGCGAAGGGATTAACAACTTTGGGCTAAATAATAAAGAAACTTATGACCTATTAAAATTAAAGAACTTAAATTAAGGAAATGATACTTGGGCCTAAATAATAATACGAAAGCTTATTTATGATATCTATAGTTGATAATTTACGAATTTTCTATGTTCTTTATTTGTTTTTGTTGATGCTCAAAAATGGTCAAACACTTTTGGGCTAAACTTAGTGATGATGTTGCCTTCGGCTCTGTGTGCTCTTCTGCGGGATAGATAAGCTACGAAACAAAGAAGGAGCGGTGAGACCCTGGGCACCGGTGCTGTATCGGCTAAAGGCTCTCCAATGCTTAAGTTAATACCAAGTACGGAGTGAATAGTAATCTAGGCAGAGTAACGGCTAAGTAGCCGAATGTTACTAGTTACCCCGTTTTGGGGCTGTGCCCCTTGTTATAGATCTTGGGCGATGTGCATCTTAAGTGAGATTTGAAGTGGGACTATGGGCATCGTTTGAGGGTGCGCCACATGTCCTTTTGAGAAATCTCCAATAAGGCGTGGTTTTCAGCCATGATCAGCAGCCAGGGTAATGAAGGCTCACAACCTGCCGTTGTACTTTGTGGGATGTGATAGGTTGCCTAGATTTAGTTGCCCCTTTGTGGGTCCCAGTTCCACATGTCATTCTCTGGTTTGCCAGCCATAGATGGTATAAACAGGAGTCCCCCAAGTTTCCGACTAAGAAAAAGACTTCTTGGTTGGAGACTTGTTCTTGTCTTCGGTATTCGACCGGCCAAAACTTGTCATGAAAATGATGGGCCACTATCGTCTTTTGCCGATGGTAATATCCTAGTCCCCAAGTTTCCAAATAAGGAGGCTTTGGGGAGGAAAGGACTTAGGGCATTAAGGCCGAGCGGTAAGAATGATGGTCCAAACGGCATGGTATACCTGGATACGCCTATGGATCTTGAGAGGCGTGGTGCGAGCAGTAAGGATGATGATCCAAATGACATGGAATGCTTGGGTATGCCCAAGGATCACAAGAGGCATGGTCTTTGTAGGGCCATGGGCTGATGATCGGGTTCAAGAAAGCGATAACGTCACTATGCATAGTTGTCCAAAAATAGCCTTGCCGAAATGCCTTGTAGGCCAATCATCGGGAACTAGAATGCTCTCCGCAAACGCCACCATGGATTTCTCGGAGGATGTTGTCCCTCTGTTCGGTAGTGATGTATTTAAGGTACGACATGGTGTGGCCACATTTGTAGAGAACATCATTGATAATGGTGTACCACGCTGATTGGTATCATATCTTGCGAGGCTAGTCTTGCCAAAACATCAGCGTGACTATTCTCTACTCTTGGTATTTGCCGAATTTGGTAGGCCGAAAATCTGTTGAGGAGTCGATGTGTTGCCGATAAGTAGGCTATCATCGATGTGTCTTTGACAGCAAAATTTGTTGTCACACGATTGACGACAAGCTGGTAGTCGCTATATATGCTAATATGTTTAGCGCCCATATCTCTTGGTAGTCGAAGACCAGCTAAGAGAGCTTCATACTCAGCCGTTATTGGAGGTCTTGAAGTGGAAACGGATGGCATATTCAATTTTGATCTTGTCGAGGCATTTTTCGAGACAAGACCAGCACCACATCCTTGCTGGTTGGATGAACCGCCGACGTGCAAGATCCAGATAGGGTTCGTAGGATCAAAACTCTCTTCAATCAGTAAGGAGATACCGGCAGATGGCTAGGTAATTTCTCTATTGTCAGGAGGTGCCAAAGGTGTAAGTTCGAATATAAAATCTGTGACGGCCTGGCCCTTTTCGGCTAGCCTAGGTCGGACTTGGACTTCAAATTCTCCCAACTTGATTGCCCATTTGATCAATCGGCCATATATTTTCGGCTTCTGGAGGACCTACCGTAGTGGTTGATTGGTAAGCACGATAATAGCATGAGTTTGAAAATAAGGCCGGACCTTGCGTGCTGAGACAATGAGGGAAAGAGATATGTTTAGCGCCTATATCTCTTGCTAGCCGAAGACCAGCTAAACAACTTCGTTATTGGAGGTCTTGAAGTGGAAACGGATGGCATATTCAATTTTGATCTTGTCAGGCATTTTTCGGACAAGACCGGCACCACATCCTTGCTGGTTGGATGAACCGCCGACATGCAAGATCCAGATAGGGATTGTAGGATCAAAACTCTCTTCGATCAGTAAGGAGATACCGACAGATGGCTAGGTAATTTCTCTATTGTCGGGAGATGCCAAAGGTGTAAGTTCGAATATAAAATCTGTGACGGCCTGACCCTTTTCGGCTGGCCTAGGTCGGACTTGGACTTCAAATTCTCCCAACTCGATTGCCCATTTGATCAATCGGCCATATATTTTCGGCTTCTGGAGGACCTACCGTAGTGGTTGATTGGTAAGCACGATAATAGCATGAGCTTGAAAATAAGGCCGAACCTTGCGTGCTGAGACAATGAGGGAAAATGCAAGTTGTTCGAGGGGGGTATTGAAGCTCGGCATCTTGGAGTGCACGACTGACATAAAAAATTGGAAGTTCGGCAACTTCTGGTTTCCGTATCAAGATGGAGCTTATGGCAATATGCGAGACAAACAGATGGAGGAAGAGGATTTCACCAGGAAGAGGTTTTGACAACAATGGTGATTTGCTCATATAATCCTTTGAATCCTGAAAAGCAAGATCACATTCAGCACTCCAATTAATGTGTCGTTTGTTTCCTTTTAGGGCCTTGAGGAATGGTGCACACCTATCAGTAGCTTTGAGATAAAACGTGTCAAGGCTGCAACGCGTCCTGTGAGACTTTGGATGTCCTTTTGTGTCTTCGGCCTTTCCATATCTATGAGAGCTTTGATTTTTTTGGGGTTTGCCTCGATTCCTCGATGGCTGATCTTGAAACCGAGAAAAAGACACACTGAAGGCACACTTTGTTGAGTTCAGTCTCATTCGGTATTTTTTCAAGATGCTAAACATGAGGGAAAGGTTGTGGAGGTGTTGATATGCAATTTGACTTTTTGCCAACATGTCGTCCACATAAACTTCCATGACGTTGTAGCAATGCAAACCTCTATCTGTAATGAAGGACGTGTGTTCACTATCGGACGGGTGCATGAATATCTAATTGTAGCCGGAGTATGCATCCATAAAGCTGAGTAGTTCATGACAGGCAATGGCGTCTACGAGTTGAACGATCCTTGGCAACAGGAAGTTGTCTTTTGGGCAAGCTTTGTTGAGATATGTATAATCTTGACACATGTGCTATCTGCCTTTTGCCTTTCTCACCATTACCGAATTTGCCAACCATATCGGGTAGGTAACTTTCGCCGATGAAGTTGATGGAGCGATGCTTATCGGCTTTGGTTTTCATGGCTTCGTACCGTTCGGCATCATACGATCTTCGCTTCTGGCACATGAGTTTGTCAAGAGGGGAAATACTAAGTTTATGGCATATGACATTAGGAGAAATACTGAGCATGTCATCATATGAACAGGCGAATACCTCTGAATGATTGCGGAGAAATAGAATGAACTCGGTCCGGAGGGCGATCGTTAGAGTAGTGTTGATCTTAACATGCCGATTGGGCTTGCGGTGTGAGAGTTTCATCCTTTGGATCATCTGGTTGTTTAGTGCTGTTCGGCATAATGGTCACAAAGAGTGCTTCCTTAAGGGCATTATGTGTGGTTGACTTAAATGTCGTGGCATAACATGTGTGTACACTGAGCTGATCTCCTCTGATGACTCCCATGCCGTAGAAGGTGGGGAACTTCATGAGCAGCATGTGAGGGGGAAGATGTGGCTTGATCTCATTGAGTGTTGTTCGGCCAATGATGATGTTGTAAGTCGTTGGGCAATCGACAATAAGAAACATATCATATATCATGGTCTTGCGTGGGCCCGTGCCGAATGCTATGGGCAAGCTAACACTGTCAACCTGCTAAACCAAGTCTCCAGAAAAGCTAAGAAGAGGGGTAACTTGTCGATTGATGTTCTTGTCCTCAATTCCGAGCTCTCCGAATGCATCGGCAAAAATAACATTGACCGAACTGTATGTATCGACTAGGATTCGTCCTACGTCGAAATCGGCAACCTCGGCTCGGATGATCATGGGATCGTTATGCGGGAAGATGATCCCTTCTTCTTATTCTTCATAAAAGGTGATGGGTTCCCATCGTATCCTCGGCACCTTGAGATCTTGGCCATTTTCAACTAACACCTGCGAATATTAGGCAGCATGCTTTGACTGCGAAATTGGGGACTGAAACGGCAGCTTTTAAGTTTCCAAGTCGGAATAAAGGCCCTTTTCGGTTTCCAAGTCATAATAAAGTCACTTTTAGTTTTCCAATTCGAAATAATTCGTTTAAATTGGAGTTTTTAGTCCATCCGTTCAGTATCTCAATTATCACATCTCAGAATGGTTTCTGTCATGCAAGAATGTCTTTCTTGTGAACTCAGTTGTGTTTTTACACCCAACCCATCTAAGAACTTCGGTACTCTAACATGTAAAACAACAACTGAGTTCCAAAGATTGTATATTTAGTTTCTTGTTTAACACAAAGTTCTATTTCCCTCCTTATTTTTTATTTAAGACGTCGGTTTTATGCTGAGGGTCGTGAAAATATTTAACAACGACTTTGTTTGTAACTAACTGACGTAGTATATATTTATAACGGCCCTATTATTTAAAAACCGTCGTGTATATTTTAATTTATACGACGTTTTAATTTTACTTTCCTTCGTCTTTAAAAACGCGGTCATTTGAAAAATTTGACCGCGAATTGTAATTTTTCGAATTTGCCCTAAACCCTATATATATAACATTTCGCTATCTTTCTTCAACTCAAATTCTAACCTTAAAGTTTTCTGTCTCCATCCTCCGTCGTATCAGTTGCTCTCCCTCCCAAATTATTCAAATTCTACTATTTTCTCTTGCTTGTCCTACTTTATTTAATGATTTTGCATTAAACGTTCTAACCTAATCGACATACTTTTAGGTATGTATCCATTATTCAAAAGGAAGGCCTTGAGATATCACAACCAAGACTAGATTATTCCAAGTCGTAGGTACATTTCATTAGGTTCTTTGTTATAGTTGTAAATGTTACTTCTTTCTTAGTTTTATCACTCGATTTTCAGTTTCTCAAATTAGTGAAGATAATTTGTTTGAACATTTGCAGTTTCAATATGGAAATCCAAATAAGTTATGCTCCCCTCTTCTCGGCCTTTGTTTCTTGTTTCTTCTTGCAAAAGGAAAGGGCACATAAAAGATTATAAATATATCTCTGACTAAAACTTGCTTCTTGTTTTATAATCCTGGTTTTGCGGTGCAAGAAGGCAACGCTAACTCATACACACAAGAACAAATTGATGAAATTCGGATCGAATGGGCAGCATTTATGAGCAATCACATGTAGCCCCTCTTTTTCTAATTATAGTTTAATGCTATGGATATGATATTTTGTATGGATATATAGTAGGAATGAAGATTGGTAAACTATGTAATTACTATTGAATCTTCAAGTTTTATGAAATAAATGATTTTTGAGTATTTATATGTATGGTGTGGATTATTTGGAGCTGAATTTATTGTTCACAAAGCATTATGGTTGTTTTCTTAGTTAAAATCGTTGTAGAGAACCATTGGAAGCAAGAAAAAAAAAGCTAAAATGAAAAATTACTACGTCTTTGGATATAATAAGCAGCAGTTCTTTCAAAAAAAACCGTCGTCTTTACATTAATAGACGACAATTCTTTCATAAAACCGTCGTCTTTACATCTAATAGACGACAGTTCTTTCATAAAAATTGTCGTCTTTATATATAATAGACGACAGTTTTTAATAAAAACCGTCGTCTTTACATATAATGGACGACTGTTATTTCATAATAGACGACAGTTCTTAAAAACCGTCGTCTTTACATATAATAGACGACATTTCTTTCATAAAAACCGTCATCTTTAAGTCTAATAGACGACGGTTTTGAGTAAAAGCGTCGTCTTTATAAATAATAGATGACGGGATTTTACCGTCGTGGTTTTATGCATAAAAAGATGTCGGTCGATTTCTCGATGGTTGAAAAACTAAATTTACGACTGTAAATTACCATCGTCTATTGCGATTTTTGTAGTAGTACGTTTGTCGCTTTTACCACTTTGGTCCCTATAGTTTCAATTTTGAGCAATTCAATGACACATTTCAATTTCCGTCAAATTCCTCCAAACTTCATTAAGTTTTGACCATGTGCTGCTCATGTGGAGGGGTATTTCAATTCGAGCCCATGTAACAGTAAAACACAAGTTGAAGCTCTTCCAATTCACTTTAGGTGCGATTTTGGGGTTTTGGGTTTCGGAAAATTTTACATATCCAGGTTAAAATTTGGGTAAACTGGGATGAATTTGGCTAAAGTGGACCAAAATACCGCTCTACGTGAGGGGTACATGGTCAAACTGAATGGAATTGGGTGAAATTGAAACGTATCCTTGAATTACTTCGAAATGAAAACTACAAGGATAAAATTGACAAAATTGAAACTATAGGGACCAAAGTGGTAAAACCGGCAAACTACAAGGACCAAAAATGACTTTTTACCTATTAAAAATTAAAAAACAATAAAATAAAAAGATGCTACATGTACTATATGGTGATAATTGGTCAATATATATCTTTCTTTCAGATGACAGCACAAGCTGTGTCAACTATGCTGGGATGTGGGCAAAGAAATATCATAGTTCTTCTTAAGGGTTAATTACTCAAATGGTCCTCAAACTTGTACTCGATTTACATTTTGGTCCTTTATCGCCACTTTATCACTACTTTTTTCTTTTTTTTTCAATTTTCAATTTTCATTTCCTCTTTTCTATAAGGTTCAGTGCGAGTAGGGGCTTATCACAGCAATTAAGACAGCAAGTGAGGAGAAAGCGGAATGCTTGTGTTTCATAGAGGATATTTTACACATGGATGACACAAGCAAAGAGCTCATTCAGTTCGCATGTAGGATAAAATTCTCCACACTTTGAGAACATAAATTAGAATAATCCTAGCTGATATTCATTTCGATGTTATTGCTTGGATGCTTTTTTTGCTTTAATAAACAACCTAGGGAAGACATTGTGTAGCCCACTCCGCATTGTAATATATATATTTTTAGAGGACGTAGTAAATTTTCATTAAAATTGTCTAAGTTTACAAACTCGAGCGAACAAACGTGGCCTCATTAAAACCTTGCCCATGAAAACTCAATGGGATAAAACTTGAGACGGAGGAAAAAGAGTGTCACATGCTCCATAAAGGCTACAAACAAAAACTCATGACAAATCCCAAATACCAGCGTCAGCTTGAAGAAACACATTGAGCCATGGAGGACCCTCTTCAAGCCAAACGTCTGTAGACACACTACCTAAAGCAAACTTAGAAAGTCTATCAACCACAATATTACACAATTTGGGAACAAAGACAAAAGAAAGAGAGGCAAATTTCTAGATACCATGTCGTTAACGGAAATCTTCACATCAAACTTAACCACCAATGAATCATAACTAGCCTCCCATGCAAATAGAAGGCCTTCCCGAATTGCTAAGAGTTCAGTAATCTTGGCTGAGAAACATCCAATGATAGGGATTGAAGTAGCACCCATAAGATCTTCATGCACATTTCTTACAACCGCCCACAATCCACACTTCCAAACAAAATTACTACAAGCACCATCCACATTCAGTTTCAACTTACGATGACAGGGAGGACACCAATGAGTAGAGAGGAAGAAGAATGAGTACGCACAGGAGCAGTGTTGGTGGAGATAAATTCAACTGAAAGACGATGGGCAATAACATACAAGGCTGATGTCCCTTCTCGCCATGCACTCGTGCATTTCGATCAAGCCAAATAAGCCAAGAAATGTAAGCAAAAATCTCCAGGTCAAAGTTCAATTGTAATTTCATGTATAATATGAACATTCTCTTTTCTAAATTTTAATTTTAGTATTAGAGGTGTTAAATGGGCCGGGCCGGGCCGGCCCGTCCTATTTAAACTCGTGCTTTTAACATTTTCGTGCTGTGCAGGGCCAGCCTATTTAATTTATCGGGCCGGACTGTGCCGTGCCGGCCCATTTAGTAAAATCATTTATCCCGGCCCGGCCCAAAGCCCATGTCCACATTGAAACAGACCGGGCCGGACTCGTGCCGTGCCCGTGCTCGTGCTCGTGCCATACTCAGGCCTAAGAACCAACCCATTTAATTTGAATTTTTTCACTTGATTATTTTTTCCACTAGATAATTCAAATTATAAACATTAAAAATATAATTAGAGGTAAGAAATGATGAACTATTTGAAAACATTAATCAATCAAACATCCAAACAATATGAAATGGCGGAAGGCAAAAGTGTCCAACTCCACAAAGTCCAGTTCAACTTTTCATCTTTAAACAACTTATTATTTTATATGTGAAGAAATGTCTTGCTTTGATTATAAGAGAAGTGTATATGTCATATGTACTTTGTAACGACCCTGACCCGAAATATCAATTCAAATAACCAAACCAATTGAATAAAATGAAATAGAGAATTTAATAATAAATATTGAAGTATAACTTAACAAAAATTGGAAAATAAAAATGTAACTAAATTAATGGAGGAAAAAAATGTCAATAAATTTTCGGACGAGAATTTGGCGAAACGGGTTGCGCTGTTGCGTTCGGCTCGTCGAAACAAGTCCATTGACGGGTGGCACGTTCGCTTACGAGTCGTAGAACTCCAAGGGCATTTTCGTCTTTTCAACAAAATCTGAAAAAGGGATAAAATACCCCAAATGGACCAATCAGCGCGTTTCTCTCTCCTCCCTCACGATTTCTCTCTCTTCTCTCTCCTCTCCCGACAGCTCTCTCTCTCTCTCTCTCTCTCTCTCTCTCTCTCTCTCTCTCTCTCTCTCTCTCTCTATCTCCGACGGATCTTCGTCGTCCGGTCACGGCCGGACCCGATACCGTCGCATAAGCAGACGCGGCTCATCTTCCCGGTCGAACCCACCCTTTTCCCCACCGTTCGTTGCGAGTTTGGCGGCGATTTAAATCTGCAATACTTGTCAGCCCGGGTTCGTGTTCTGGCGTTTCCGGCAGCGATCGACGGCGCTCAAGGTATAAAAACGAACCTCCTCTACCTCCTTAAACCCTCTGCGCTTGGTTGGGATCAATTTGGCCGTTTGATGGCTCGATCCCAAACTTCAGTTGTGATTTTCGATCGTGGATTCCGGCCAGATCCGGGTCGGTTCTCCGTCGGTTCTCACAGTTACGAGCTCCCCTCCGGGTGGCGGTTCGAACCATTTGGGTCGGTTGGTGGTGAGTTTGGGTGTCGGCTGGAATTCTCTCTACACACCCAACCCACGGTGGCGTGTGTGGCGGCACGTGGCGGCTGTTCGGCGCTTGGTTGTTATGAATGCGTACGTGTGGTCGGAATTTGATTCGGACGTCGTTTGTGGTCGAACCCAATTACGCCTATTGAGCATTGTTCGGGTTCGATGTGTTTGAACTGTTGGATCGAGTTTGATCTCATATATGTCGTTCCTTGTATTGCCTAGATCGTATGAGAATTGACGGATCGAGAATTGGAGTCGGTTACTCGAAACTCCAAACCCTAGGGTTAGGTTAACCGTAACCGTCCGATCGTACGATCGTGAGCGATCCGCCAAACTTTCAGAACGTGTTCTCTAAACTGTAACGAACCTTTAGAAACTTTCAAACCTAAGATCGGAGGTCGTGGGCCCGTGGGCCCGGGTTGACCAAATCGGGAGGGTTGACCACTCGATTGACCTTACGTTTTCCAAGGCGGTTTCCTTCCTTTGAATAATAAATTGACGTTAGAACTTCCAAACACCAAACTTACACTTAAATCATGGGAATTGAGGGATTTACTTTAATTCCAAGTTTATTTCGATTATTCATTAATCAAGTCTCGTATTGTTCGGATTAGGTACTCCGGCTACTTATACTTCACAGGCAGGACCCACTTAGGGTCAAGCAGCGTGGGATTACTTGTGAGTGGACATTGCTTTCAAAGATTATGCATTATTTTGGAACGTAACCCATGCATGATGATTTAATCATTAATCTACGTCATTATACGAATAAATTATGATATTATGTTTATGGTTATATACTTTGCAACTATATTGATAGAAGTGGGTATTTGACATATGTGAGTATCTTGAATTATGTTTGGATGATGTGAGTATGTCTATATATGTATACTGGATTTTTATGTGGGGTACTTGGGTGAAAGTGTGAGAAAGTGAGAAGTGTTTGGTTATGTCGGTTTGAAGTGCTTTATGCACTAACCTATGTACCTCCCCTGTTCTGGAATGTTTTGGATACTTGGATATGTCGATTTCAGGGCACCCTTGGCGGGGTGTCGCTGTAGACCCTTAACGGGGTAGTCTGCGAGCGTAGGACTTGTCACAGGCATACGAGTATTGAGGATTCTGTTGTACGTGCTGGCGAGCTTAGTCACTTTGGACGGCTCGATTCCCTAGCCACATGGTCAATTGAGGACTCTTCCATGTGGACTAGTTAAACAATCCCCGTGTTGGATTGTTTCCCGGTACAAACTTGGTGGTGATATTATTGTTATTATTATTATTATTATTATTATTATTATTATTATTATTATTATTATTATTATTATTATTATTATTGTTATTATTATATATGTGTCTAATATCTTATCTATAAGTACCTATACATATTCGTTCTGGTTTGATGGTGAGGATACTTCCTGCCCGTCGTGCCAATGGGCACGCAGCGTTTAGAGAGTGGATTCGGGAATGGTTTGCTATTCTTGGTTTGACGTTGTTAATAAAGGTGATTTGTGGATTTTGAATATTATTAAAGTTTCACCACTTTCACTTATACATATATCTTTATGTTACATTTTGAGTTTGTGCATGTGGATTCGGTTTGGCTTCGTCTTCTAAACTGGTGGGGTTATATTATGTTGTTTTCACTGTTAACTAACTTTGTTTTCGTCCACTCACAATCTTCTGTTTTTCGCCCCCCTCAAGCAGTAGTTGGTGCTACCGCACGACCGACCGTGTTGCTCCACTTTCCGAGCATCGCCTGAATTGTAGGGCTTTATGCCCCTTATTTGTAAACTTTAACTTCTGTTGTTTAAACTTACTCTATCTTTAGTATTGCTCTGTTATCACCCACTAGGGTTTAATTTAAGGCCTGAGGCCTATGTTTGAACTTGTATGCATACTGGCTGTTGGTGTGTATTATTTTGTTGTGTTTCCAGGTTAAAATTGTTTTGGGAATGTCCTGTTTACAAGGGAGACTCTGCCGAAATTTCGGCAGAAAGTCTCATTTCTTTAGATGTGGGCCGTGGTAGGTTATTGTCGGTTAAACCACAGGATCCAAAGATCGGTTCCGAGGTGAATTCGGCCGGTCCTGTCATACTTATTAGATATCAACTCCAATGTTGTTTAATTAATTTATAGTTGATATGTTTAATTAATTAAGGACCCAAGTAATTTCCTAAAATGAAAGACATCAAATATATGTTTATGATTATTAAAAAAAACCATATAAACAATGATATTAGATGTCAAATTTTTGCATTTTGACTTTTGAGAAGAAAAAATGTTAAGTGGGCCGGGTTTGGGCCGTGCTTGAAGCGGGCTTGGGCTCGTGCCGTGCTTGGAGCGGGCTCGGGCCAAGCCGGCCCATGTCGGGCCATGGGCGGTCCGGTCCATTGGACCTCATTTGTTGATCCTGGCCCGCCCATGCTTTCGTGTCGTGCTGGCCCGGCCCATTTAATATTCGTGCTCGTGCCGTGCCGTGCCTCATTTAAACGGGCTGGGCTCGTCCGCATCTTGGGCCGGCCCGTCCGGTTTGACACCTCTATTTAGTATCATTCACTCGAAAAATCAATCAAAGTGAAAATCATTTAGACATCTAATTATGATCAAATAAATAGATGTACTAATTAATGTTGCAATGAGAACAGGCTAAAGTTTTGTATTGATGATTCTTGAAAACAGAACCTCAAAGATTGTGGGTTTTGATTGTCCACATTGTAATGTGGGTCCTACAAATACGTCTCTTAAATAACTCAACTTAAGAGTCTCCCGTCAAAGTTAATTGTAAAGTAAAAATTATGGTACCCGTTAAAGTTAAATGTAAAGTGACAATTATCTTGTGAAAATGGCCATGTCGTCACAGGATCATGTTTCGTTGATGGGTAAGGGCCCGTTTGGTATCCTACTCTCTCTCTCTCTCTCTCTCTCTCTCTCTCCCCTTAACCATTTGACTGAGTCATCAACGGTGGAGGAGGCTCCATCGAACTCATCCCCAGATTGGATTGACGAGATCGAGGCCATTCTGATGTAAGACGACGATGTCAACAACCCAAATCTGACACCGTCGGCGTCTGCAACCCTTTTTTGTTTGTTAAACCTAAGTTCATGATTCTTCACTGTTGGGATTCGTTGGTTCATCAGATAAAGAGAGGTAGAAAGAGAGGTCCTGGCTTCTTTTGTGCTTTTCCTTTTTTTCAATTAAAATAATAATTAATTGGAACAAGTTTGAAGATCTTAAAAATATGTTTGAAGATGAATACCAAACCAGTTTACAAATCTTAAAATTTGTATTTGAAAACTCATGTTTTAAAAAGAATCATGGTTTTTAAGTTTTTTTTTTTTTTAGTAGGATACTGAACGGGCCCTAAATTTCTTGAGAAAGTGATTGGTAACGATAGATATGTGATAAGTTGATAGTACGGGATGCTTAGGCTGCATTCGGTAATGTTTTTAGAGCCTGTTTTCTGTTTTTGTTTCTTGTTTTTTGCAAATACACGTTCGGTGCATTGTTTTTGTTTTCCCTCACAAGCGTTTTCTGAAAACAAAACTAACTTTGTGAACAAAAGTTGAAAACGAAAAAAAGTTGTTTTTGGTGATTTCGTTTTCAGTGTTTTCTGAAGAAAAGAGACTACATTCCATCAACAACTCTAGCTCTATCTCTTGACAATCGATGAACCCACTAACAGGAACAACACCCATCTTCTCCAACCCATAATAAACACAAATCTATAAAACTAAAGAAAAAAATACAAAGGAAGAAGAAAAGAAAAGAAAAACAGAGATAGGAAGAAGAACCACTACACACCCAACTCAACCACCATCATCACCCAATCGAACCACCATCAC
Organism: Prunus padus; assembly: GCA_024362665.1. NCBI lineage: Eukaryota > Viridiplantae > Streptophyta > Magnoliopsida > Rosales > Rosaceae > Prunus > Prunus padus. Next base: position 6,112,218 of record JANFAM010000020.1, read on the forward strand.
CACCCAATCAAACCACCACAACCATTAATTAGTGGAACTAGAGAGAGAGAGAGAGAGAGAGAGAGAGAGAGAGATGTACGACAAGAAATGGCGTAACAAAATAACCAATTCCAGCAAACAAATCCACAACAATCTCATCTCTCGCAATTCGGAAAGGCCATGCGAAGCTTCTCGAGAAACGGCCTTGGGAAAGAAAGGAAGAAAATGAGAAAAAGAAACGGCCTTGGGAAGGAAAGAAAGAAGAAAAGAGGAAGAAAAAGAGAAAAAAGAAACAGGTCTTGAAGGAAAGGAAGAAGAAAAGAGGAGGAAATAGAGAAAAAGAGAAAAAGGAGAAAAAGAAAGATAAAAGAAAGGAGATAAGAATAAGATAAAAAATTTTCATTGTTTATAATAATTTTAGTCTATAAAAATATCAGAATTTTTAAAAAAAAATTAGAACTGAAATTAGCAAAAATACATCTGAAAAACATTGTCCTACCAGACACGTTTTCATTGTTTTTATTTTCTGAAGATGCTTTCAATTAATCTACCAGACGCATTTTCATTTTCTGAAAATGCAAATTCATTTTCTTGTTTTCATTCTCTGAAAACATTCTCTGAAAGAAAAAGGAAAAGGAAAAGGAAAAACTTTGAGTATGTTGGCAATATGCCTCCCAAAGGCCTTGATCTTGCATTTTGGTCCTTAGAGGATATATCCACATTCTAAAATTTTGGGCAACCTTCCATATGTGATCATGAGGGGAACAAAAACTCTGGCCCAAACACAAGATCTTTGCGACCAATTTACATCCACTGCATGGAATAAAGAGAACTCTAATCACTACTACAAAAATCGCAATAGACGACGGTAATTTACCGTCGTAAATTTAGTTTTTCAACCGTCGAGGAATCGACCGACATCTTTTACGCATAAAACCACGACGGTAAAATCCCGTTGTCTATTATTTATAAAGACGACGCTTTTACTCAAAACCGTCGTCTATTAATTTAAAGACGACGGTTTTTATGAAATACATTACTTCTATTATATGTCAAGACGACGGTTTGTAAGAACTGTCGTCTATTATGAAATAACAGTCGTCTATTATATGTAAAGACGACGGTTTTTATGAAAAACTGTCGTCTATTATATATAAAGACGACAATTTTTATGAAAGAAATGTCGTCTATTATATGTAAAGAAGACGATTTTGTGATAGAATTGTCGTCTATTAATGTAAAGACGACGGTTTTTTTTTGAAAGAACTGTCGTTTATTATATCCAAAGATGTAGTAATTTTACATTTTATCTTTTTTTTTTCTTGCTTCCAATGGTTCTCTACAACTTGGAAACCGAAAGGGGCCTTTATTTCGACTTGGAAACCTAAAAGCCGCCGTTTTAGTCCCCAATTTCGCAGATAAAACGTGACGTTTCAGTTCGAAAGTTTCGAAGTTGAAACCTACAATGACGGTATTTATGTTTACCGTCATCGTTGTACTGACGTTTATTTCAAATTTTGTTGTCGCGCTTGTTTTAAACAACAACGACGGTATAATCAATAGAAACGACGTGAAAATGATTTACAACGGCGATATAATTAATAGAACTGTCGTATTATCTAAAAAACCACGACGTTATATTATATTATGACGATGTGGTAACGATTTACCACCACCTTTTATTTATGAGCATTGTTGTAGTATAATGTATAATACGGCGTAAAATAATAAAGGACAGACGTGGTTAATTAACTTTACATGACGGTAATTATCAAATTACGGTCGTATTAAATAGTACTTGATACGTCTGTTAATAATACAATTACCGTCGTGTTTATTGGATGTTCAAAACGGCAGTATTATATGTAAAACGTCGACTATAATTACTACGTCGGTATATTTACACATACCGTCGTTGTTTATTTGTTATCTTTTTTCTGATCGGAATGGCATGTTTCATAAGACGACGCTTTTAAAGTTTTATGCGTCGTGTTTTAAAAATGCCCAAATGAATTTCCAATTTTTAGGTGTTTTAGTTTCTGATCTACGTCGGTTTTTATATTACCGTCGTCGTTTAAAATTTAACGACGGTATTTATTTTGTCCGTCGTCGTTTTACCGACATCTATTTCGATTTTTGTAGTAGTGAATGGGGATGGGTTCAAGCACATATATGATTGCTGGGGAAATTTTCAGCATTGTATCCTAGTTATTCTTCAAGAGCCTGCTTTATATGGAGATTTTGCCCAAGAGTCTTGCATGAAGAGATTGAGAGTATATATGAGCCGAGGATGACTTGCCAGTATTTTATGGTATATGTCAGGGGGGAGGTCATGCTCAGTTCTTTGCTCTCTTTTTTGTCATGTAAGACTCAAGGACCAAAACCAAATGATTAAGCATGGGCTCATGAATGAACAGGCGTTTTGGCTAATTTTGAGAGGGAGAAAGGGAGAAAGAGAGAGGATCCTACAAGAAGAAGAGCTTAATTAACTTATTTATTAGCATAGATTTTCCATTAGAAATTTTGCAGAATATTTTAGTGTGTCTCTTGATTGATTGATGTCAACCATCTTAGGACTCTTTCTCCCTTATCTATGACTTGTGTGCGTATTAAATGCTAGAGACTTCATACTATTATACCATATATATTAGGTTTGCTATATATTTTAGTGTGTATCTCGGTCAATTGACGTCAACCATCCTAGGACGTCATATTGTTGATATTGGGCTTACCTTCTTACCGCATGCCTCCATGCCTCTCTCATTGGACCGAGGCTATGTTGGATAATTTTGTTGATACAAAGTCTGTGGGAATGGCTATGGAAGAAGTGTTTATGAGGAATGACAATGGGAAGATAAAAGATGATTCAAGACACGTAAGACTTTATTTGCTCCCCATAACTTGGGTGCAAAGGGATACGCAAATAAGTCTTGTGGATATAATGAAGCTCAACCTATAGGTGTGTTGTTTGTCAATAAGTTGCACATTCGAAGACAAACCTCAAACACACTTTAGAATTGACAAAGAAACTCAAGATTCCTAGAGGTTATATCCTGCAAAATATAATCTCTAGATGTTTTATCTTTTGTGACTAGATGGAGAAGAGTTGGGATTGAATTGGATGATTATTTCATATATTTGTTGCAGAGAAACCTTCTCTATTTATAGAGGAGTTTGAGTCTTTTCTGAGTAGGTATCACACCTATTTGAATCCATGTATCTCTTGAATAACATCTTTTCATCAAGTGGTACCACTTCATATGGGACACCTTTTTCTGAAAGCTTTCTTCATGGAAGCCTTTCTTCATGGAAGCCATTGATGAGCTCAATCAAGCTTTGAGAGATAGAAGTATCGAGAGCCAGCTCATCCCTAACTAACAGACACGGGATGCTCATATTCTCAGTTCAAGACTTATGTATATTTTAGCTAACCAACTAGAGAATTAAGTTAACAGAAACTAACAGCAAGCTCACCCCTAACTAACAGATGCGTGATAGAATCATGAGTTACAATCTGGTGGTTTGGGTTGTAGGCTAACATCCCCCCTCAAGATAATGCTTGGGGGACTAAGCATTAGATTGCTTCGAAGATAAGAAAACTGAGAAGTATGCAGGCCTTCAGTAAAAATATCAGCAAGTTGATTACTACTAGGGATATAAGAAACCAGTAGATCACCTCGAGTAACACGCTCACGGATGAAGTGAAAGTCGATCTCGATGTGCTTAGTGCTGGCGTGAAACACAGGATTGCTAGCAAGGGCTAGAGTTGAAATATTGTCACACCAAAGAATAGGTGGACGATCAAGAAAAATATGAAGATCATGGAAGAGTTGGCGTAGCCAGGATAACTTAGCTGCAGTGATAGCAAGAGCCCTATATTATGCTTTTGTTGGGGAACAAGAAATTGTGCTCTGCTTTTTTGCACACCAAGAGATAGGATTATTGCCAAGAAAGACAACATACCCAGTCGTGAAAGGACCGGCCCCGAATTCCTCAAAACCCGAGACCGACCCTGTGGTTATTATGACAGTTATACAAGTGCCGGCCCATTACTAATTCAGAACTTTTCGTTTTCAAGGTTAGGCAAAGGATAGGGTCTAGACTTCTACCGAAACTTCTACCGAAATTTCGACAGAGCCTCCCCTAAAAATTTGACTTTCCCAAAACTTCAACATGCAGAAATTCAACCAAACGGCAGTACACAACATTCTAAAGGCACACAAATTCGATTTACGGCCTTCGGCCTTAGAATTCAACCCTAATGGATTAGAAACGTACGTCGAACAAAACTTTAAAATGGAAACATAACTTTCCCGGAACTTAAAGTGTGTGTGGGCATCAAACGAAGTTTCGTAGGGTCGAACCACAACATTCGACAAGTGAGTCCACCCCGGAAGACTCAAGGTCAACCGGCGGTCAAACTTTACGTTTTGGTCAACTCAGGCCCACGACCTCAAATTTGACCCAAAGCGTTCCTAAAGGTCCAATAAAATCAATTAATTATGTCCTGAAGGTTTGGTCTCGATCGAACGGTCGGATTTCTCACAATCGCGCGATCGACGGTTTCGCTAAATTAAAATTTAAGTCAATGATTTGGAACATCCGGCGCTCCAAATCTCGATCCGTGAGTTCCTACATGATCCTAGAAGTTCAAGGAATGACATATTTGAAATTGGAATCGATCCAATGGTCCGAACACGTTGAACCCGGATTGGGCACCTGAAGTGGGCCCACGAACTGCGACACACGCAGCGCTGCGTTGGGTGTCCAAAGCGATTTTCGGCGACGACCCAACTCAAAATCTTCCTGCAATCTTACTACCACTGATCAAGTACATAGAGAGGAGCAACTACTGTTTATGCCAAAAATTATCCCATGTTTGCCAAATATGGGGCTGTGTAAATTGGAGGCCATTTTTGCATGGAGAAGAGAAGGCCACGTACAGTCATTAAGAAAAGTGGCCATGCAAATACAAGTGAATAGTATTCGGTCATGAATAGTGTTCGGCCGATGAATAGTATTCGGTCATGAATAGTGCTCAGCCCCGTGGACAAACTTTAAGGCCAAGGACGACTGTGCAAACGGCCATGGCCAAGACGTGGAGCTTCGGTTGTGGCAAAGAAGACATGGTCGTGACCGTGCAGAAAAGGGAACAAGAGATGGCCATGCAATTGGCCAAGGAAGGAAAGACCATTCTCGGTTATGGCCAAGAATGCAAAGTTTCTAAAACAACAAAATCACATAGTGGAGCCCACAACCTATTAACTTTTGATTATACAAATATACTCTTATGGTTTTATAATTGAAAGAAGAAGAGGATAAGCATACATGGCATGCAAACGGCCAAAGAAGATGGTGCAAATTTTGCTCATGATTTTGGTGGTCCCCACAGCTCATTTAATGAGTAATGGCCTTGACTGTGCACACGCAAAGAGTTGCCTGTGGAAATACAATACCTCACGCAAGGTGAGCCCTTGACTTTGCATAAAGAGCACGTGGAGAGGGGAGAAAAGGGCAGCACCAATATAATTAAAATAAACATGTGGTGCGCAAGTCGGGTTGGTGAGCGCAGGATATTAATTCATGGGAAAGTCATCAACTGCCAACCTGGGGAATTGAAACGCTTCTCCAAGCACGTGACATGAACCCACCATCATGGCTGCAAACCGAACTTCAGGGTAGTCACACCACCATCCTCCCAATTTCCAGGCCACCTACTATTTCCAATCATCCATGTCATACAAGCCACGGCCCCACCTCCCTCTCCAATGTCTCCTATATAAATACTTGGCTCCAACTCCATTCAAGGGGTTCAAACACCAAAACAAGCCTCCCACAGAGCAAATTATCTTTTTGTTATTTACTTTCAACGCACTGTAATTTTCAATACGTTTATGTGCTTTCCTAGGAGTAGTGGCAGTTTGTAAGCGAATCCATTCATCAATATATCATACGACCCTTGAGTTTTCAAGGCGCCGGAGCACCACCCTTTGTTATTCTTTCGCTCATCCCATATATCATACAGCCCTTGCCATTTGGTGGAGAGCTGGAGCACCACCTAAATCCACCAACTGTTTCCACTGTCGACACCATCACCAACGGTCTTGTAGCTTAGGCTGTGCCTGACGGTCGAGATATGTTCCTATCTCAGCCACAATCGTTTGAAGTTGAAGTCAGATTCAAACAGGCGCATCGAACCCAATCGCTCACCGCACACATCACCCTCGAATGCACGGTAGACCGTACTGGCACGCCCGCACACACATTCAAAACCAAGAAGGACGACCTGTGTTGGTGCAAATCCCCTTTACCCGGATCATCAGGCTGTGGGATTTTTGTGCAGCCAACACTTACCCTTCTTGGTAAGGTCAAATCGACGGATCTTTGTTGGAAAACCTAGAAAATTCTAGGTTTTGAATCTGAACTTTTAAGGTCGAAACGAGCCAAATCCTTCAGGGGTTATACCAAAGAGGGGTGGGGGAGTATTTTGGAAGCCATCACTACAAGGAAAAACCTCTTTTGCGACGAAATATTCAGCGACGAACCTAATTTTGGTCGCCAAAACTATAAATTGGCGACGAACTATTTCCAGGTGGTCGCCAAAAGATTTGTGATCTTTTGACATCCTGCAAGACTAGAGTCAAACTAAATAGCGACCAATTTCTTGAAACAAGAACGAAAGCTTTTGGTGGATGCATTAGGATTTGGCGACCAAACAAATAATTGGTCGCCAAATTCTGAAAAGGTACGCGCGAAACTCAAAAATTCCTAGCGACGAAAATATTGTGTGGCCAAGTTTTCCTTTGTTGTCGCTAAGTTAGAAGTCGCGCGTAAAAAAATTTGTGGGATCGGCGACCAATGTTTGATTACGTCGCAGACCACCGTGCTAAGGATTAAGCCAAAAAGACGACGCGTCGTTTGTGTATGTTAGCTTATGGGCGACCAAATTGTTTTGGGGGCTAATCTAGAGAGTATAAATAAAAAAATAAAAAAATAAAGTTCCCAACTCATTATTTCCTCTCTGACCCCTCTCCATCTCGCTCGCACGCCCTTCCGCTGCTCCAACATCGCCACCGACGTCGGCAAGCCTAGGGTCGAGAAATCGAGGGTTTTCCTTTCTCTCTTCCACTCTCCTCTAGCACGCCCGTGGTCAGAAATCGACGGCTCCATGTCCGAAGTCTTCCTCACTCTACATGTTTCAATGGCAAGGTTCTGGTTGTCCGGCTTACCTTCTCATCTTGTTAATTTCCTTTTGAGCGCTGATTTTCACTGTAGATTATGTTTGGTTGTGAGAAACAACCAAGGAAAATTGGAACTGAATACTTAGGGATTTGAATCGAATTGATTTTCAATGCTTGATTTTTCCTTTTTCATGATTGTTCCCAATCTAGATTTCTGATGTCCCGAGTTATTTCCTACTCTCCGGATATCATCTACCCTTTAATTATCTAGATTTCTGATTTTGATTCTTTCAAAATAAAATCTGAGTTTTTTGTCTTAATAACAAGGTCGTTGCAATGCCTCAACCATTGAACTCGCGAAGTCCTCCTCTCACAATTTCCTTCATATGCTGCCTTTCTATTAGGTATGATGACTATTTGCTCTGTATGATTTGAGTTTTGTTTTGGAAATATTTATATGGGCATCTATGATTTACAAACTATTTTCTTCTCCGTTTTGTATATTTGTGTGTGCGCGTGCATATATATAGGATATGTCAATCATTTTCAATCTGTATGGTTTGGAATCTTTTAGTGGTGTCTTAAGGGATAGGTAATGGGTACCTATGAGGTGGTGGCTGCATTGTAAACCTGCATTGTCTTTTTGAATTTGGTTTTTGCTTATTATGGATATTGTCAATCATTTTCAATATGTATGGTTTGGAATCTTTTAGTGGTGTCTTAAGGGATGGGTAATGGGTACCTATGAGGTGGTGGCTGCATTGTAAACCTGCATTGTCTTTTTGAATTTGGTTTTTGCTTATTATGGATATTGTCAATCATTTTCAATATGTATGGTTTGGAATCTTTTAGTGGTGTCTTAAGGGATGGGTAATGGGTACCTATGAGGTGATGGCTGCATTGTAAACCTATGCCTATATATATGAATCCCCTATTGGCCATTTGATGTGGGTTCTGTGTCAAATTTGAGATGTTTCACTTGCACACTTACCCAGTAGTTATTTCATTTGTTATGTTTTAATGCTTTGGGTCTAATTGATTGTTTTCCAAGTCTGGGTGTTCAATTGTAGTACCACTTAATTGGACAATAGAATTTAACTGATGGAGTTTCATCCTTGAATGTTGGTTTGAACTTTGATAGATTTTGAAATCCTTTCAAAGCTCTTCCAGCCACTTTTCTTTTTAAATAAACCATTTTGGCTTTATGTGATGATCACTGGTTGCTTGGATTTTATGAAAGATAATTCAATTAGCTCGAAGGATAAAGTTTTGTTGATTTGAAATGGTTTTATCATCAATTAGGGCATATATAATTAAGAACTGTAAAGAATAATCATTTGTTCTGAAATTCAGATGAAGAGCCTAATTATTAATTACTACACGAGAGGCATGTGAACTTAAGCCTAATTTTATTCACCGTACTTGTTCGACTCTATAAAATGGATGTGTTGTTGATTACAATATTACTTTGAACCGTTTGGTTTTATCTTGAGGGTTTTTATCTTGGATATTTGGTGCTTCATGTGATGTCTTATTATGTTACTGTTTTGAATTAACTGGGAAAAATTATGTTTTTGTTTTATGATGATTAGTGAAACTTAGAGGGTGAAGGCATATACTATTTTGAGTTTGGAGACTAATTTGGACTCAAGCCCTCCAAAAATATAGTGTCTAACTGATTTTGTTTTTCTTTTTTCCTTTTTGCAGTAGGATGTTTGAAATACTTGCTTAAGAGGTATGGATAGCTAAAAATCTTGCTTCTGCCTTCATTTTTTCTTTTCTGACTTGTGTTATGGGTTTACGTAAATATAATCTTGAAAGCCTTGTTTTATCATCTTCAAGTTACTATATGTTTTCCTTAATCTGTTTTAAGGTTTGCATATGTCCCCTGAAAGTATTTGTCAATTTCTTTTTGTTGGGAAAATGTAGAAGGGTGAAAATCCTACATACTTTAGCAATGAGGCTGCTGAAATAAGAGGTAAGGGGCAGTTCCTGTTTTCACAAAACATTTAATCTTTCAATGTCTGAACTCTGGTGGCTTGGCTTTGTTCATTTGTACATACGTATTTAGAGGTAAACTTACAAAAAGTTTGGTAGTATGCTTTGACTCAAACAAGCCCTTTTCGAACTGTAACTTTTCAGTTCATATAGGTTGGACTAGTTTCATTACTGCAGACATCTATAATTAAAGATATGCTTTATTAGAAGGTTTCAAGCTGAGCACTTGGAAGGCTGTATTGCATGTGGTGGTGCTTCAGACTTTTAAATAGAAGACAGAATTAATGGTAGCAATGTCGAGTTTAGTTGTCCTTCTCGCAAATGTTTCTTTCTCACACCGAGTAGGCTTCTATGGCTAAGAAACGAAATTTTATAAAAAGAAGGAAAAAGCAAGAATACAAGTGGCTAAGAAGGCCACACATAACAGATGCAGAACAAGGAAGCTAGACCACCTTAACTTATAACCCCTAGTATCTTGCCTATGGGTAAACTAGATAATGGATTTAATTTTTACATTAATATTATGCCAATTGGAACATAGGAACTTTCTGGCCATTGAATGTTCTAAGCCAATCTCAATAAAGGATGTTTCCCTTAGTTTTTGTTGTGTCATTGTTGTCATTCCATGCAACGTAATCCTTTTGGATTTAATTGGTTAGATGAATATTTTAAGTGGTAACATGCCATCTGTTTGTTCCCGATCTTCAAAACTATGCTTAACCACTAGCACACCGATTGAGTGATTGGAATTTAGATTTGATTGGTTGCTGGCCATATCCTGTTATGCATAGACCTAGCCATGTTGCATAACCCAGTTCAAACTAGCACCGTTGTTGGGCCATTAAATGTAGTCTGCTTTTTCAGAGTCAAAATCTCTCTTTTTCCTTCTCTTTCTGTTTTATATCTCAAAACTGCTCTAAAAGGTCCAGACCTAAAAACCCAATTTCTATCTAATGAAACTTTAAAATAATAATTGCTAAAATATTGCTAGTTGCTTATGTTTGCTTCCAGTCCATAAATGTAATGAATTAAGTCTAATGAAATTAAGTTTTATCCTATGATTGTGTCCTGCTTTTTAAACCTTGCTTCTTGAACTGAAATATGGGATTTTGTTTTTTTATATAAAAAATTTCCAGTGTAGTGCTGAAGTACAGTGCATTGGTATCCAGAAAAGTCAGGGTCAAGATATAACTATATTGAGAGGTATGAAAAATGAATCCAAATTTTTCTTAAGTTGTTCAAATACCATTCTCGAACAGCCTTACATATTGATGACCGGTTATCATTGTTCTTATGTATTCTTTTTAATGGCTTATTTAGTTAAGGTTAAGAATTTCAGCTTTTGGGCACAATTTCTTGTGATTGTGTTGAAAAATTTCTTGTAATTGTGTTGTTGCAAAATTTCTCTTTTGGAGAGAGAGAGAGTGAGAGAAGTGGCTCTTTCTGCTCTTATTTTTCTTTTCAAATATTGGCATTTCCTTATTCTGGTTTTTGTTTTTTTATAAAGGAAGATGATGGATGAGTTCAACGATTGGCAAAGTGCTTGGAAATTCCACGAGATCATATCACGTACCCTATCCCACAAGTGTTAGAGATCATAACTACAAAACTTGGAGTTACAAAAGGCATAGGATACAGGCTTCGTCTCTAGTCCTAGAGTAGGAGAAATAATGACTGCAAATCTGGGTTTACAAAGGACAAGAATATGTTGAGCTTGTCGTCCACTCATTCATGTTTACTATTTTTGGATATATCATATATGGTACCTTTATGTGTACTTGAATGACAACCTTTGAATGTGAAAATTTTTTTTTAATGTCATTTTCTATTAGTTTATTTACCTAAATTTATTGTTTTTCGAAATATCAATATGTTAATGAACAAAAGGTTAATATTAGCACAAAACAGAAGATATATAATAAATAATTGAAATATGCAGATTTTAGCGACCAAATCCTTTAGTCACTAAAACAAATAGGCGACAAATCAGTCAATTTGGTCGCCCAATCCATCCTCAGCACGCGCCAAATTTTGGTGTTTTCGCGGGAACCTTTCTTTATAGGCGACCAACTGAAATCAGAAGGGCGACGAACTAGTTGGTCACCAAATTGCGACGAAAATAGTTGTTGGTTGCCTGTTACTTTTAGCCACGAGCCTAAGGCGACCACCTTAGCGACGAAAAAATTTGGTCGCGAAATAGTTTTGGCGACGAAATGTCCCCTTTTAGCGACCAAACATGGTGGTCGCCAAAAGGTTTTTTCCTTGTAGTGCATGCTGTGGCCGGTGACGGCCAAAACTGGCCGGAAAATCGACTGGTTCGATCGGCAATTTCAGGCTATTTTTGGGGCTGTTTTTTGTTCGAGATTTTGGTTTAATCACGAGGTTTCAAGATAAGCATCTGCACCAGGATCAGCAGGCACCATAACCGTGCCATCAAAAAAAACAAAAAGACAATAAACTTTGAGAAATTTCTCAACCTGATAGCTCCATTACATGTAATTAGTGTCGTCCAATTTCAAAGTAATATAATTGGAAGCATTATGAAGCAAATCAGTCGGTGTAACAGAGCTTTTCCCCATTTTCAACAAAGGTTAGGTTTTAATCATACAATCAAAACACTACAAGAAAATATGCATTAGTTGACACTTCATACTTGACATTTGTTCAAAAAACATCAACTATTATACTAAGCTTTGACACTTTTTTAAAAACATCAATTAAAGCCTTTCATACATGACACTTATTAAAAACCATCAAGAAAAAACCTTCATACATGACACTTATTAAAAACCATCAAGGAAAAGCATTTAATAATTGACACTTCTTAAAAGCCATCAAAGAAAAGTATTTATACATGACACTTATGAAAACCATCAAGCAAAAGACCCCTTATACTTGACACTTTTGAAAAACCTAAAAGAAAATAGGTGGGTTGAATTCGTACTGTGTACCTTCCGCACCTGATTGGACTCCAAAGGGATCCAAAATCAAAACCCACGGAACTCTTTCCCTCACAAACTATTCTCTCAGCCTCTCTCTTTCATACATTACTTTTTCTTCTCTCTTCTTTTTCCTTAATCTCTCTCTCACCAATTTTCCCACTAACCAAACAAAACATTACCTAACAGACGCTCCACCAAGTACCAATTTCATTTATGAAATCAACCCAAATAACCAATCCAATCACTCCCTTCAAAAAACCCAAATACTCAAACCCAAATGTCCCTGCTCCTACCCAGAACTCTCCTTTTCCTATACCCAAAATTGAAAATCCCCGAGAAGCACATTGAGACTTGGAGCCCCCAAGAAGCTGCGAAGGGCGTATGATACTATTGCCGATTACGAGCGCCAGGGGCTCGATCGCCTCCAGCTCATGCTTGGTGAGAGTTTTTCTTTGTTGGTTTTGGCTTTCTGTTTGGGTCCGGGGAAGTACCGGATAAGGAAAAAAAAATTAATGTAGATCTGGTTTCAATTACTTTATGTTGCTAATTGCACAATTGTAAATTTAAACTTTTTTTTTTTGGGGTAAAGTATTGCATGTGGCATATCCATTTATTCCTTGGTGTGAATAAGTGGAAAAAAAGAAGTGAAAATTTTGAATCTTGAATTTTTATGAAGTTTTGTAAACAAGAGGATGCTTTTGCTTCGTTGGAAGTGTTTTTTTCCCTGTGTAGTGAGTGTTTTGGTGTGGAAGTGTTTTTCCCCCTCTGTAGTGAGTGTTTTGGTGCTTAGTCCACAATTAGCGTGAGAATTTGATTGCATGAACTTATGACTTGAGATTGCATTATTCCTTTGCCCATTATCACTTTACAGATGTTCAGTAACATTTGGGTAAATTGTGGTGAGGTTTTTATGTTTTGCATGCCTGCAAATTCCTTGACGAGAGCTGGTCTCCTAAGTTCTTGGTTATTGTTGTTCAGAAGAATCATCATATAAGATTTTTCATCGGATGTTATTGCTTTTAAATTGATTTTTGTTCCTGGGATGTTATTGCTTTTAAATTGTTTTTTGCTCTTTATGAATTCTTCTGTTCTTAGTGGAATTTTGTGTGTATAAAGGAAAGAGATAATCATTTGAGTGTTCTGATTTTGAGTTTGTTTGGTTAATTTGATTTTTTTGCTGGCAATATAATCTGCTTTGGCCTTTTACTCTCCCCAGTGTAACCTCTCTCTCTCTCTCTCTCTCTCTCTGGATCTGATGGGTTTCTTTGTTTGTAAATATATTATATGTTTGGTGAAACCCAGTCGATTGTATAATTTGGCTAGTATAATTGTCTAGCTACTTAATATTTGTACATTTGAATTTTGTATCTAATTGTTCTATTTATTGGATGTTGAGTTTCGATTCGTTTATTTTGATATTATTTATTTTTAATTGTCTAGATTTTTAAAAAAAAATTTTAAAAAATTTAATATTGTTTTTTACGACTAAAAAGTGTCAACAAAGGGCTCTTAAGTGTCAAGAAACAAGCGTGTTCACTGACAGTTTTTCGATTGGTTTGTGATGCTTTTTAGCCGTCAACTTGCACTGTTCCCTGACGGCTAATAAGTGTCAAGATTGAGGGTGCCTTTTAGTGACACTGGCACTCTTGACGGTTCTTGAAATGTCAGGAAATGGTTTAGTTGACACTTTTTAGCCGTCAACTAAGTGTGTTTTTCTTGTAGTGAAAATTTCAGAAATTCAGATTGATTTCAAAGAGAAAAGAAGCAAGAGATTCGATCGCAAGACCAATTCAAACAGTGACCACAAGATACGAAGAGGCAGAGAGAAAGTACGAAGTTACTGAGAGATTGAGAAGAAAGCATAATCTTACAATTACTTTACATAGAGAAATGAACACCGAAGAAGTGAGCAGCGGAAGAGAGAAATCGATCACGATATGTAGAGGCAATGCTCTGATACCATGAAAGCTTTCTTCATGGAAGCCATTGATGAGCTCAATCAAGCTTTGAGAGATAGAAGTATCGAGAGAGAAAGAAACAGAAAGAGAGAGAAAGAGAAATATTGTGAAAATGATTTTTTCATTAGATGAATCACTAAACTTACAGTTCAAGGCTTATATATATTTTAGCTAACTAACTAGCGAATTAAGTTAACAGAAACTAACAGCCAGCTCATCCCTAACTAACAGACACGTGACAGAATCATGAGTTACAATCTTGTGGTTTGGGTTGTAGGCTAACATTTTCATGTAATAGTGTGTCTTTTAATTTAAATTCAATTATATGAAGTGTTTCTAATGTTCATATATAATTTCCAAATGTTTTGGCACACATCCAAAGACTGAAAGGGTACGTCAAAATCATTCCAGCAAGGTCATAAGCACTTCTAATTTGAAAAACCTTCAACGGGCGGCTATGCATCGCATTTTTGGGTTGAAGTCTTCTCTCGAAGGTTGTTTGATAAATAGTATGATTTTCATAAAACTTTTGGCTGTGCATGTTTTCCATACTTAAGGTCATATAATCAACTTCAATTTTGCTCCACTAGATGTGTTTTCCTTGGTATTTAAATGAACAAGGTCATATTTAAATTTTTCAACAAATGGGATTTTTCTGTCTCAACAAGTTTTATTTGACGAAAGATGTTTTCTATTTAAAAACACCAAGGTTAGCTCGTGTCAACAAGCTCTTCCAACCTCACCTACAACTCAACGTGCGCCTAGCCGACCTCAAACTGACTAGACTATTCTCCACCCAAAGCTGTCTCTCACACTCCTAGCCCGTTACGAGTAGGGGTGGCAATTTCAGATACGACCCGATATATGACTCAAAACCCGTATGGAAAATTAGCAGGTCAACCATCACGATTAAAATTGTGAGTCAAATTTGAGTCAACCCGCCATGAAACGTCTAATAAACGGGTGAGTTTTGGGTCAACCCGTCAACCCGCAAAATGACCTACTTCACACATTTACTATTTCATTGTTCATTTTTATTAATAATAATAATAAATATGTGGTATGTGTACATTGATATATTCTATTCTATAGGGTTGTGGATTTCAACTCACCCAAATGAAAGAGTTATTTACACTAACACCCCTAAGGTTTTCGGCTTTGTCAAAAAAACTCACTGAGGTTTCAGAAATTACACAAACACCCTCTAAGATTTTAAATTGTTTTCACAAACTCTTTTTCATTACCTTTGAGATTAGATTGCATATACATTCAATGAGGTTAGTTTTATCATTTGCATAAATATTTTTTCAATGAAATCATCAATTTTTGGACGAACAATCAACGAAAACGGATTTTGTGTGAACCCAACACAACACGACCCATTGCCAATCTTAGTTATGGGTTGTTTATTAAACGTGGTTTGAGATCATGACGAAAATTCGGCAGTCTTCCTGAAAAATGGACTTTCCAAAATTTAAACATGCAGAAACAAACAATAAATAAACATCCCAACGTCCAACACGCAACAGTTCAAAAGCACACATATTCAGTTCTGGCCTCCGGCCTTAGAATTTCAACCCTATTGGGAAATATCAGAGCATATCTAAGATTATACAAGTTGAACAACAGAAATATCATAGCACACTACTACAAAAATCGAAATAGACGTCGGTAAAATGACGACGGACAAAATAAATACCGTCGTTAAATTTTAAACGACGACGGTAATATAAAAACCGACGTGGATCAGAAACTAAAACACCTAAAAATTGGAAATTCATTTGGGCATTTTTAAAACACGACGCATAAAACTTTAAAAGCGTCGTCTTATTAAACATGCCATTCCGATCAGAAAATAGACAACAAATAAACAACGACGGTATGTATAAATATACCGACGTAGTAATTATAGACGACGTTTTACATATAATACCGCCGTTTTGAACATCCAATGAACACGACGATAATTGTATTATTAGAGACGTATCAAGTACTATTTAATACGACCGTAATTTTATAATTACCGACATGTAAAGGTAATTAACCACGTCTTTTTTTTATTATTTTACGCCGTATTATACATTGGATTACGACAGTACTTATAAATAAAAGGTGGTGGTAAACAGTTACCACGTCGTCATAATATAATATAACGTCGTGGTTTTTCAGATAATACGACAGTTCTATAAATTATATCGTCGTTGTAAATCATTTTAACGTCGTTTATATTAATTATACCGTCGTTGTTATTTAAAACAAGCGCGACAACAAAAGTCGAAATAAACGTCAGTATAACGACGACGGAAATCATAAATACCGTCGTTGTAGGTTTCAAATTCGAAACTTTCGAACTGAAACGTCTCGCTTTATCTGCGAATTGGAGACTGAAACGGCGGCTTTTAGGTTTCCAAGTCGAAATAAAGGCCCTTTTCGGTTTCCAAGTCTTAATTAAGTCACTTTTAGTTTTCCAATTCTAAATATTTCCTTTAAATTGTAGTTTTTATTCCAAACGTTCATCTGAATTCTCACATCTCTCGAATGGTTTCGGTCATGCAAGATGTCTCTCTTTGGAACTCAGTTGTGTTTTTGCACCAAACCAATCTAAGAACTTCGGTTTGGTGCAAAACAACAACTGAAGTTCCCTGTAAAGATTAAAAATTTTGTTTCTTGTTTAACACAAATTTCTATTTCTCTCGTTGTTTTTGTATTTAAGACGTCGGTTTTGTAACTAACTCGACGTAGTATAGGTTTATAACGCCCTATTATTTAAAAACCGTCGTGTATATTTTAATTTATACACGGTTTAATTTTACTTTCCGTCGTTTATATCCAAGTTAGAGGAAATCCAAATAAGTTTATAAATGTATCTCTAACTAAAACTTGCTTCTTTTTTTTTTAATCTTGGTTTTGCAATGCAAGAAGGCAACGCTAGCTCATACACACACAAGAACAAATTGAAGAAATTCGGATCGAATTATAGTTTAATGAAACAAATTATTTTGTATGTATAGGAATGAAGATTGGTAAATATTTTGTATGTAATTATTATTGATCTTCAAGTTTTATGAAACAAATTATTCTTGAGTATATTTATTGTTCACAAAGCATTATATATGGTTGTTTTTTTAGCAAGAAAAAATCGTTGCAGAGAACCATTGGAAGCAAGAAAAATATAAAAATGTAAAATTACTAAATCTTTGGATATAATAAACGACGCTTCTTTCAAATAAACCGTCGTCTTTACATTAATAGATGACAATTCTATCACAAAACCGACTTCTTTACATATAATAGACGACATTTCTTTCATAAAAATTGTCGTCTTTATATATAATAGACGACATGTTTTCATAAAAACTGACGTTTTTAAATATAATAGACGCATCGTTATTAACATACGTATCAAGTGCTATTTAATACGACCGTAATTTTATAATTACCGACATGTAAAGGTAATTAACCACGTCTGTTTTTTATTATTTTACGCCGTATTAGATGTTAGACTACGACAGTTCTTATAAATAAAAGGTGGTGGTAAATCATTACTACGGCGTTATAATATAATATAACGACGTGGTTGTTCGAATAATACGACAGTTCTATTAATTATATCACCGTTGTAAATCATTTTCACTTCGCTTATATTAATTATACCGTCGTTGTTGTTTAAAACAAGCGCGACAACAAAGTCCAAATAAACATCAAGACAACGACGACGGTAAACATAAATACCGTCGTTGTAGGTTTCAATTTCAAACTTTCGAACTGAATCGGCACGCTTTATCTGCCAAATTGGGAATCGAAACGGCGGCTTTTAGGTTTCCAAGTCGAAATAAAGGCCCTTTTCGGTTTCCAAGTCTTAATAAAGTCACTTTTAGTTTTCCAATTCTAAATAATTCGTTTAAATTGCTGTTTTTATTCCAAACGCTCGTATATCTCAATTCTCACCTCTCATGCAAGAATGTCTTTCTTGCGAACTCGCTTTGTTGTACACCCAACCCATCTAAGAACTTTGGTTGGGTGTAAAACAAGAACTGAGTTCTCAAGTAGGATTGTATATTTAGTTTCTTGTTAGCACAAATTTCTATTTCTCCAAGTTTTTTTATTTAAGACGTCGGTTTTGTAAATAATCGACGTAGTATATGTTTATAACATCCGTATTATTTAAAAACCGTCGTGTATATTTTAATTTATACGTCGTTTTTATTTTACTTTCCGTCGTCTTTAAAAACGCGGTCTTTTGAAAATTTGACCGCGAATTGTAATTTTTCGAATTTTCCCTAAACCCTATATATATAACATTTCGCTATCTTTCTTCAACTCATATTCTGACCTTAAAGTTTTCTTTCTCCATTAGGTTGCTCCAAGTCGAGGTACATTTCATTCCGGCTGCTCATATTTTAATCTTTCATTCCGGTTTTCAGTTTCTCAAATTATTTGAAGTTTATTTGCTCTAAGTCGAGGAAATCCAAATAAGTTATGCTCCCCACTTCTCGGCTTTTGTTTCTTGTTTCTTTTTTTAATCCTGTTAAATGTATCTCTAACTAAAACTTGCTTCCTTTTTTAATCCTGTTTTGCGTGCAAGAAGGCAACGGTAACTCATACACACAAGAACAAATTGATGAAATTCGGATCGTTGTAGAGATATATAGTTTAATATTATGGATATGATATTTTGTATAGATATATAGGAATGAAGATTGATATTTTGTAATTATTATTGAATATTCAAGTTTTATGAAACAAATTATTCTTCTAGATTCATAGGAAGATGGATTATTTGGAGCTGAATTTATTGTTCACAAAGCATTATGGTTGTTTTTTTAGCTAAAATCGTTGTAGAGAACAATTGGAAGCAAGGAAAAAAAGGTAAAATGTAAAAATAAAACATCTTTGGATATAATAAACCTCAGTTCTTTCAAAAACCATCGTCTTTACATCAAGAGACGACTATTCTATCACAAAACCGTCTTCTTTACATATAATAGACGACATTTTTTTCATAACAACCGTCGTATTTACATATAATAGACGATCGTTATTTCATAATAGACGACATATTTCACAATAATAGACGATCAGTTATTTCATAACAACCGTCGTATTTACATATAATAGACGATTGTTATTTCATAATAGACGACTTCTTAAAAACGTCGTCTTTACTTAAAATAGACGCTCATTTTTTTTATAAAAACACGTCGTCTTTAAATTAATAGACGCGTCGGTTTTTAGTAAAAGCGTCGTTTTTATATATAATATAGACGACGGTATTTTACCGTCGTGGTTTTATGCGTAAAAGATGTCGGTCGATTCCTCGACGGTTGAGAAAGTAAATTTACGACGGTAAATTACCGTCGTCTATTGCGATTTTTGTATAGTAGTGGCATATCTTTGTATGCCACCATATATACATATTCAAAAGAGATAACTTTGATTCAAAAGTACTCACATACCCCCTTTGACAAGTGACCACCTCGGAAGACTAACGGTCAACCAATTGGTCGAATAGGTCAACTGGGCCCGCGAGGCCCACGACTTCAGATTTCCGATCCGAACGTTCCTAATGGTCATAATCGGACAGTTTCCATTAAATTATCTTTTAGTCAATGATCTGGAGCATCCGGGGCTCCAATCCTCGATCCGCGAATTCCCACACGATCCTAGAGGTGCAAGGAACAACATATTTGAAATTGGAACCGATCCAACGGTCTGAACACATCGAACCCGGATATCGCCTATTAGGCAAAAATTCGTTCGATTGTCATACGATATCCAATTTCAAATCCAAGTGTACCGTCGCTCGGGACGACATAGGGATAATTTTGGAAGGGAAATGGACCGTCACCAGTGGGCCCACGCGCCGCCACATGTGTTGGCAACTTGGGTGTCTAAAGCGATTTTCCAGTGACGAACAAACTCCAAATCACCGGGTATAATTCGTACCAAAAGATCAAGCAGGTTGAGAGGAGTAACTTACTTAACTGGGTCGACGACCAATTTGGCCGGGAAACACCTCAAATTGCAAGATTTGTAGCCGGAAACCTAGAACATTTCTAGGTTTGGAATCTGTGAAATTTGGTGGAATTGGACCAGATCTTTGAGGGATAATGGAGTAGAGAGGGTGGGGAACGTTTTGGAAGTGATTTGGAGGTTGGATGTGGCCGGTGGTGGCCGGAAAAACCACCGATACAACCGACAAAATCAGGCAGTTTTTGGGTTCGGTTTTCTCTCAAATTTTTGGGTTAATTCCCACAAATCAAGGCTGAAAATTACTATAGAATTGTAGAGTAGAGAGATCACTCGAATGGGCGTCGAATTGAAGCTGGCCGTGGCGGAAACGGCCGGAATGGCGCTGAATTCCCTAGTTCAAACCGGAGAGAGAGAGAGAGAGAGGACGCGATTTTGAGGAGAGGTTTGGGTTAATTTGAAGGTTTGGAGAGGTTTTGGAAAACCTAAGGTTTGATTTCGGGTTTCTTGAGATCCGGTCAGTTTCCGGCCACTTTTGGCCAGTCCCCAAGAACAAAAAAGAATCCCCAACGTGCCCTGAGTCTGTAGGTGTGGTTGTTGTGGGTTGTCGCGAGAATTTTCTGTCACCAGGAAATTACTCAAGTGACCCAATTCTGTTTCAAAACGTTCCCTACGTTATCCCTAGCGCGATAGGCAATATCTGGGTTCGATATGTTCAGACCTTTGGATCGGTTCCAATTTCAAATATGTTGGTTCCCGAGCCTTGGATGCTCCGAAACATTGACTTAAAGTTTAAATTAACGAAAACCGACCGATCTTTGCGATCGAGAGAAATCCGACCGTTCGTTTGTTGGAATCTTAGGAACGTTCGGATCGAAATTTGAGGTCGTGGGCCCGCGGCCCAGCTTGACCAAAATGGGAAGTTTGACCCCGGTTGACCGTGAGTCTTCCGAGGTTGTCCCACGAGGGTTTAAATTTAAATCTCGATCGAGGTCTGTTAGTGAATCGTATTAGTGATTGAACGTTTATTTTTATTTTTAGTTCAGTTGATTTATGTTTTATTCTTTATTCTTTATCAATGGCTTGTATTTTCAATGGTGGTGAACAATGTGAACTTGTCAATTGATTATACATAAAGGGGATTTTAATTGTGGCTTATTATTACGGTTTTAAGTGCAATTGTTTTGATAGAATTAAATGGTTGAAATTTAAATAGTGAAATATTGGAGTTTTATTAAACAAATATATGATTACGGGATTTTTAAGAATTATCATTATTTATTGTTATTATAATTGAAATATGCGGATTAGGGTTTGTGTATGAAAGTATGACATGGAGTGTGGCATTTTGAGAAATTGCATGAAAAGAGGGTATGTTATACAACAGTTATATATATATATATATATATATATATATATATATATATATATATATATATATTTGCATGAGAAATTGCTGGCGTGTGGGGCCACACGTGCGATGTAGGATGTGAAGGAAACATCCATCTAATGCTTAGTAAATGAACTTTAGCCACAACCTATACAACAAAAACATTCTATAAATGGCGGATTCATTTTGTTTATGCTAGTTGAGCTAAACCTTTTTCATTTTAACCCAAGTATCTTTTAGCCTAGTTTCTTTGAACACAAAACAAAAGGGAAAAAGGAATAGAGTTTACCCTTGATGACCCTTTCTTGATTTCTCAAGAATGAACACCTTTGTTGGAAAGGCCTTTTCTTCTTCTTAGAAGCCCTCTACATCACCACACCAAATGCTCTTAGAGATGAAGAGAAGACAACCAAGAGGTATATGGATCCTAGTGTACCTCTTGATTGGACCAATTTTTGGCTTATGGAAGATGAGAGGCAAAGATGATGCACTCACTCATCAACCAAAGTAGGAAACCAAAAACCCTAACTAGGTTTTCTCCTAACTTTTGTATTTATAGGATGACACAAAGGCAAGGAAGATGGCACCACTAGGTACCGAAAATTGGGTGGGTTTGGGGCTCCATTTTTGGGTCCATGGGTCATGTCAATTGCTCCGGTCAACATGTTGACTTTGACATTTGATTATCAACCATTGACTTGTGTTTCCTTTGTTTCATTTCTCTTCATTTGATTCTCTAATCACATTCTTTGGGTGTGCAGATCCATAGGTTCCCTTTAGCAAGGTAGTGAGTTGACTCAACTCTTTAAAGATGCTGTATGAATTAAATTCCATAATTTAATTCTTCACATTAACAAAGGTTAATTGAAACCTTTTAGGATACCCACAAACCATGGTTGTCGCCTAGCAGCTAGTCACGATTATTCGAGCTAAATGAGACATTGTGAAAGAACCTATTCAGCATGATTGTATAGTGCCCTCAAAGATTAACAGTATAGCCACAAGACATCTATATGTCTAAGGTCTAAGGATTAGTTTGCACCATTGCAATTTATGAGTTCTAGCTTGACATGTGAGTAAAGACTTCCATGCTGGAACTCATGCTTTGGATCGTGTTCAGTGTACTTGTTATTATACAAGCACCTACACACATATCGTGGTGTCTCCACACTCAATGACTTGAGACCTCGTCATTCTCTACATATAGAGACGATACTGTGTGTACCGGTCTTTGCGGAATATCAATGCCCAATTGATATTCATATGACCAAGAACATATTCAGGATTAGGAATCATGATCGGTCTCCATGTATGTAATCTCATTACATAGTTCTCATGTCCACTTTTATATTCCTAGGACTATAGTTGTTTTGTTGTTACGATTGA
Organism: Prunus padus; assembly: GCA_024362665.1. Taxonomy (NCBI): domain Eukaryota; kingdom Viridiplantae; phylum Streptophyta; class Magnoliopsida; order Rosales; family Rosaceae; genus Prunus; species Prunus padus. Next base: position 6,135,022 of record JANFAM010000020.1, read on the forward strand.
CCAAATATCAAGGTTGAAAACAACTGGTCTTGCCAATGAATAACTTAATAAGTCACAACAAAAGATGTCTATTATCATGTAATTAGTTGGTTTTAAGGGTAGGGGTGGCAATTTCAGACTCAACTCGATACACGACTCGAAACTCGCACAGAAAAAAACACGACACGAACCCGCACGATTAATAAATGGGTCATTTTCGGGTCAACCCGTTGTTGACCTGTTTATAAACGAGTGGGTTTCGGGTTAACTCGCCAACCCGATAAAAAATCTATTTAACCCGTTTATTAAACGGGTCGTGTCAATGCGTTTACAACCCGCCAACCCGCGAAAAAATTAGAAAGAATTGAGGCTTCAACGCACACAAGGAGTTTCGAACCCCTTCCACTTCCATCCTTTTGCACCTTATCCACCATGCTGCTGATTTCTTTGTGATTATATACTACAACATTTGATATTTATAATGTCTTTACAAGCTGTTTTTTAAAGAACTAGAATTTCACATGTATATTATTTGATATTTATATTCAAAAAATTACATGCATAACTATTTTAGCGCATGTCCAATCAACAAAACAAAACAAAAATATACTAATGTACACTAAAAAAAAAAAGTCACAATAGTCACCCCTTTGTCACTAACTAAGAATTTGGTGATTGTTGGTAGCATTAGTCACCTTTTTTGGTGACTGTTGGTAGCTTTAGTCACCTTTTTTGAAATTTTTGTGTGACTAAAGGCTTTGGTCACCCCAGCAAAAGTAATCAAATGTCACCATTGTTAATTTGTTGGTGACTAAAGCCTTTAGACACCTTTTTTTGGTGACTATTAGTAGCATTAGTCACATTTTTTGAAATTTTTGTGTGACTAAAGGCTTTAGTCACCCCAGCAAATGTCACCAAATGTCACTAAATAATAGTGACTGTTGCCACTTGATTAAATTATCAAATTATCAACATTTAGAATTTTTTATTTATTTTTATTTGCTATCACTTAGCGTCGTTAGCGGGTCAAAAGGTCAACCCGAAACCCGCACGGAAATAAATGGGTCAACCCGAAACCCGCACGATTATTAAACGGGTCAATACGAGTTGACCCGTATTTGACACGGGTATAATCCCGACACGACATGAACCCGACATGACCTGACCCGACCCATTGCTAGCCCTATTTAAGGGTATACTACTAACAGGATGCCGGCGTGTGGTGGTGTTAATGATGTGGTTGTAAGCATAATTGTATTTGTACTACCCTATATATATATATATATATATATTCATATATACGTAAATGTATGTGAATATATGATATGTTGGAGTGCCATTAGCCCCACCCTTTGTACCATCCCTGATACTGTTACTCTACTACACGTGTCGTTGGAATTTCTGGCGTGTAGCAGAGGTTCGGGCACCCTTGGTCGGGTGTGCCGAAGGCCTTGGCGGGCAGTATACGCGCGTAGGACTTGAGTTTGAGGCCCATGTGGGATGTGATGCCGGCGTGTGTACTCCTGAGTAGTAGTCTCCCGGTTTGACGGCTCAACCCTAGGCCCAGGATGATGTGATGTCATCCCGTGTCTTGTCAACCAATCCTCCGGATTGGATTGTTTTCCCCTGGTGCATGATTTATACCACAATATGTACCCCCCTGGCCGCACGTGCAATGAGATGCCGACGTGCGTGCTACTGAGCGACAGTCCCCCGGTTGAAGTCTCGATGCCTTTCCCTTTGTTTTGGGATGAGGAAGGGTTGTCTTTAGGTTGTGGGCTCGACATTGATTAGATGTCGGGAAAAACCACAGGGTCGATCTCGGGTTCAGAGGAATTAAGGGCCGGTCCTGTCACACGCAATGTCAACTTGGGTGTCTTAAGCGATTTTTCGGCGACGGACAAACTCCAAATCACCGGGCATAATTCAGAATTGATCGTGCCGCTTGTCGACGAAATCATTTCGACGAGCCTGACGCAATGGCACAACCCGTTTCTCCAAATTCTTTTCCAAAATATAAGTTGACCTTTTTGCCCCTTTAAAAATTTAATTTAATTTAATATTTATTAATTATTAATTAATTCCCATTAATTCAATTTATTTATTTTATTTTAATTTACTTATTCATTTTATTTATTTGAGTCGGGAAGTTACAGTAAGGAGTAGCCCAACTTTATAGGCTCATCCAAAATTTGTTAACTTTACAATGATGAAAGAGTTATTTACACTAACACCCCTACGGTTTTCGGCTTTGTCAAAAAACTCACCGAGGTTTCAGAAATTACACAAACACGCTCTAAGATTTTAAATTGTTTTCACAAACTCCTTTTCATTGCCTTTGAGATTAGATTGCATATACATTCATTGAGGTTAATTTTATCATTTGCATAAGTATTTTTTCAATGAAATCATCAAATTTTGGACGAACAATCAACGAAAAGGGATTTTGTCGAACCCAACACAACACGACCCATTTCTGGTCTTAGTTATGGGTTTATTAAACGTGGTTTGATATCATGAAGAAAGTAGGTTCCTCTAAGAATCAATTGGCAATGTAAGGAGTAGCCCAACTTTATAAGCCCTTCCAAAATTTGTTAACTTTGCAATGTGGGATATTTCTTCACATCCTACACTATTCTGAGGGATCTTGGGATCGTCGTTCCGCTGGATGTTTTGGAACGAAGCGTTTTCCTGTCGAGCATTGAGGAAGAATATCTGCACGGCTGTTGATATATGATGTTTGGAGCTGTGTTAATTTCGTGACTTGCAGATTCCTCTTTATTGTGTCAGATTGTCGTTTACATATGCAAGGCCTATAATTGATTGACAAATAAGAAAGCTTCATTAGATTTTCAGTAATACTACAAAATTTATTAAAAGCTCCATTGCTCTCTGGAAATCTCGTGACCGAGCCTGGTTAGTGGTCGATCGCACAGTCCAAATGAGTACGAAGCCTGCTTAAAATGTCGTCTACACACAATTACTCAACTACAAGACAGAAAATATTTTTGCATCACAAGACTAGGCCACGTTATGGGAGCTGTATGAAAATAACTGATCAGCTTGAGTGGGGTTTGGAAATTGGCGGATATTTACTTTTGTTATGGGCTTGTGCATGTTTTCCATACTTAAGGTCATATAATCAACTTCAATTTTGCTCCACTAGATGTGTTTTCCTTGGTATTTTTTAAATGAACAAGGTCATGTTTAAATTTTTCAACAAATGGGAATTTTCTGTCACAACATGTTTTATTTGATGAAAGATGTTTTCTATTTAAAAACAACCAAGGTAAGCTCATGTCAACATGCTCTTCCAACCTCACCTACAACTCAACGTGCGTCTAGCCGACCTCAAACTTGGCCTATTCTCCACCCAAAGCTATCTCTCATACTCCTAGCCTGTTACGAGTAGGAGTGGCAATATCAGATACGACCCGATACATGACTCAAAACCCGTATGGAAAATTAGCGGGTCAACCATCACAATTAAAATTGTGAGTCAAATTTGAGTCAACCCACCATGAAATGTCTAATAAACGGGTGAGTTTTGGGTCAACCCGTCAACCCGCAAAATGACCTACTTGACACATTTACTATTTAATTTTTAATTTTTATTAATAATAATAAATATGTGGTATGTGTATATTGACATATTCTATTCTATAGGGTTGTGGATTTCAATTCACCCAAATGAAAGAGTTATTTTCACTAACACCACTAAGGTTTTCGGCTTTGTCAAAAAACTCACTGAGGTTTCAGAAATTACACAAACACGCTGTAAGATTTTAAATTGTTTTCACAAACTCCTTTTCATTGCCTTTGAGATTTGATTGCATATACATTCATTGAGGTTAATTTTATTATTTGCATAAGTATTTTTTCAATGAAATCATCAATTTTTGGACGAACAATCAACGAAAAAGGATTTTGTCGAATCCAACACAACACGACCCATTGCCAGTCTTAGTTATGGGTTTATTAAACGTGGTTTGATATCATGAAGAAAGTAGGTTCCTCTAAGAATCAATTGGCAATGTAAGAAGTAGCCCAACTTTATAAGCCCTTCCAAAATTTGTTAACTTTGCAATGTGGGATATTTCTTCACATAAGGCCTACACTATTCTGAGGGATCTTGCGATCGTCGTTCCGCTGGACGTTTTGGAATGAAGCGTTTTCCTGTCGAGCATTGAGGAAGAATATCTGCACGGCTGTTGATATATGATGTTTGGATGTGTGTTAATTTCGTGACTTGCAGATTCCTCTTTATTGTGTCAGATTGTCGTTTACATATGCAAGGCCTATAATTGATTGACAAATAAGAAAGCTTCATTAGATTTTCAGTAATACTACAAAATTTATTAAAAGCTCCATTGCTCTCTGGAAATCTCGTGACCGAGCCTGGTTAGTGGTCGATCGCACAGTCCAAATGAGTACGAAGCCTGCTTAAAATGTCGTCTACACACAATTACTCAACTACAAGACAGAAAATATTTTTGCATCACAAGACTAGGCCACGTTATGGGAGCTGTATGAAAATAACTGATCAGCTTGAGTGGGGTTTGGAAATTGGCGGATATTTACTTTTGTTATGGGATTGTGCATGTTTTCCATACTTAAGGTCATATAATCAACTTCAATTTTGCTCCACTTGATGTGTTTTCCATGGTATTTTTTAAATGAACAAGGTTATGTTTAAATTTTTCAACAAATGGGATTTTTCTGTCACAACATGTTTTATTTGATGAAAGATGTTTTCTATTTAAAAACACCAAGGTAAACTCGTGTCAACATGCTCTTCCAACCTCACCTGCAACTCAACGTGCGTCTAGCCGACCTCAAACTGACTGGCTTATTCTCCACCCAAAGTTATCTCTCATACTCCTAGCCCGTTACGAGTAGGAGTGGCAATTTCTGATACGACCTTATACATAACTCGAAACCCGTATGGAAAATTAGCGGGTCAACCATCACGATTAAAATTGGGAGTCAAATTTTGAGTCAACCCGCCATGAAACGTCTAATAAACGGGGATATTAAACGTGGTTTGATATCATGAAGAAAGTAGGTTCCTCTAAGAATCAATCGGCAATGTATAGAGTAGCCCAACTTTATAAGCCCTTCCAAAATTTGTTAACTTTGCAACGTGGGATATTTCTTCACATCCTACACTATTCTGAGTGATCTTGCGATCGTCGTTCCGCTGGATGTTTTGGAATGAAGCGTTTTCCTGTCGAGCATTGAGAAAGAATATCTGCACGGCTGTTGATATATGATGTTTGGAGCTGTGTTAATTTCGTGACTTGCGGATTCTACTTTATTGTGTCAGATTGTCGTTTACATATGCAAGGCCTATAATTGATTGACAAATAAGAAAGCTTCATTAGATTTTCAGTAATACTACAAAATTTATTAAAAGCTCCATGGCTCTCTGGAAATCTCGTGACCGAGCCTGGTTAGTGGTCGATCGCACAGTCCAAATGAGTACGTGGCCTGCTTAAAATGTCGTCTACACACAATTACTCAACTACAAGACAGAAAATATTTTTGCATCACAAGACTAGGCCACGTTATGGGAGCTGTATGAAAATAACTGATCAGCTTGAGTGGGGTTTGGAAATTGGATATTTACTTTTGTGATGGATATATATTTTCATCACGTGCTTAATGAGTGAGGAAAAAATCATGACCCTCTCATATGATAAAAACCCTACAAGTTTCTATATAACCTCATAATTCAGTCATTTTGGTTTCTGAGTGTTTGAGCGTGGTCGAAAATAATCCTTCCATTCGGCAGAAAAGAGGGAAACAGTGAGTTTTAAATCCATGGATACCAAAGCCATCGTCGCATCCAAACCAGCCAATAATATTAATGCCATTTGTGACTTCTCCTCATGCAATGGCACTCAAAACCCAAGTACTCTTGGTCATCACCTTGCTCGCAGACTTGTTCAGATAGGAATTACAGATGTGTTCACTGTTCCGGGTGACTACTGCCTCAGCCTTCTCGACGGTCTTATAGCCGAGCCGGAGCTCAACCTCATCGGTTGCTCCAATGAGCTGATTGCAGGCTATGCCGCCGATGGCTACGCCAGGTCCCGTGGCGTGAGCGCTTGCGTTGTCACTTTTACTGTGGGTGGCCTTAGTGTTATTAATGCCATTGCTGGGGCTTACAGTGACAATCTCCCTGTTATTTGCATTGTTGGTGGTCCTAGTTCGAATGATTATGGCAGTAACAGAATTCTCCACCACACCATTGGATTGTCTGACTTCAGCCAAGAGCTCAGATGCTTCCAAACAGTTACTTGCCACCAGGTTAGCCATGCATTACGACAAATCATTCATGCATATTCAAACTAACATTCAAACACAATATGATATCCATTGATGTTACGAATGCATAATCTTTAAATGTAGAGTCTCGAGATCTCCTCTCCAAATACTCAATATATAAGTTTCTAGCCCAAGGACAGTATTGATTTTGTGGGAAATGAGATCAATTTGTACCAAAAAAAATTCAAATAAAAATCATTACCAAAAAAGAAGTTAAACAAAATCCTTATTTTCTGTTTTTTTAATTTATATTTTACATTAGAGGGAATGGATGTCTGGACCTGCCTCCTTTAAACCCAAACTGACTTACCTAATAAATTTCGTAAGTATACAGCTAACCAGACCCACAACCCCCACTCACTTAGCTTTGGACATGAAACCTCTAAGACCCCTCCACAGCTGAAAAGCATTAACAAACATTTTCCACTTAGTTTTGGTGTTTTTCTAAAATTTGATAACTATACAACCGAGTTGGGACTGAAAATTTGGGCATAGGTGTTGCATGATATATTGCTTGAATTCACGTAATTTCGTGTGTCGGTGGTTTGCTGAATCTCTAAGGTAGAATCAGTGGCAAGCCGTCAAATACACATGGAGATTTCAATGGTAGGAGAAGAACTTGCATGTACTATCCCCCTAGAGCAGTCCTGAGTTTTATAAGGTCCAGGGTGAATGTTGAAATTATGCCCCTCTATAAACAGTTGAAATATTGTAAGAGAGAATGTTGTATCTATAATATATATAGGGCCAAGCACAATAGATTAGAGCTCGAGTTAGATCTTTTTTTAAGTACATATGATGAACGTGGCTCCGCCCAAAAAAGAAAATGAGGCTAAGTCAACCTCTGAAATCTGCACAAACGGATCAAAAAACCTAAAAAGTACAAAAATTAAACAAGAACACGAAGAACAATGAAAGAGGTTTGGGAGAAAGAATACTTATATATTGCTCTCAAGAGAGCTACACAACTATGAGGTGGTTTAGTCAAATGAGCTTGCTAGCTCATAGACCACGGTATTCACTTCCATGACTTAAGACCACAGACTTTCCTTTTGCTGTATATATGAGTCTCTCTCGTTAGGATAGCTTGGTTCATGAGAGAGTTTTTAATCCTCAAACGTCCACAATCCCAGGCTAGAGTTCAAGTTATGTTAAAGAGAATTGTTGTGTCTTTTCTACTTTATGTAATAAATCTATATATGGAGTTCATGCCCAATAATAAAATAACCCGTATTAAACAGAGCAAATAAGATCAAATACTCTAACATAACCTATTACTGTGGTATATTGAAGGGATCATTCCTCAATACAGCTCTAGGCATCGCTTAATGTTATTAGTTACTTATATATGCAGCTGTTCCTCCCAAAATAGTTCCTCATGATGCTTGAACTGTTTCTATACTAATTTCCGTTGATGAAGAATGTATAATTGAGTGGTTCCAATACTAATATAAGAGCGAGACCTTTTCTATAAACCCCGTACCCCCTGAGTATGCATGTTGTTAAGTTGGAGACAGTACGAGTTGGACCAATTAGTAGCAGACAACTCATCCGTCTGTTTCAAGTCTTAAAAATTTATTTTGCTAAGCATTTCCCTTTGGTGTAAAGAAGGAGACTAAAGAGCATGAGGAAGTATTTGTATTTTTTGGTATCCAGACTCTCATCTCTCAATTTCTGATATAACATGCACCCTGTTATTTATTTAGGCTGTTGTGAAGGACTTGGAAGATGCACAGTTGCAGATAGATGAAGCTATTGCAGTTGCTTTGAAAGAAAGCAAGCCTGTTTACATCAGCATAAGCTGTAACTTACCAGCCATTCCTCATCCATCCTTTCCTCAAGAGCCTGTTCCATTCTTCTTAACTCCCAAGTAATTTTTCTGACTTCTTTAGACAGTAAATTATTCAAGGTACTAAAATATTGAATACTAATACTTGAAACTATCATTATTGTTTTTCTTTTTCTTTTTTCAGACTGACTAACCAAGAAGGCCTGGAGATTGCAGTGGAGGCAGCAGCAAAATACCTGAACAAGGCTGTGAAACCAGTTATTGTTTCTGGGCCACTTCTTAGAGTTGCAAAGGCCTGTGATTCGCTTATTGAATTGGCAGATGCTTGTGGTTATGCCATGGCGGTCACGCCCTCAGCAAAAGGCCTTATACCAGAGAACCATCCAAATTTCATTGGGACTTACTGGGGTGCAGTAAGCACCCCGTTCTGCGCAGAAGTTGTCGAATCAGCTGACGCTTACCTTTTCGCCGGAGCTATATTTGACGAATTCAGCACACTTGGGTACTCACTGCTTGTCCAAATGGACAAGGCAGTGATCATACAGCCTCAAAGTGTGGTCATTGCAAATGGACCAAGATTTGGAGGCGTTCAGATGAAGGACTTCCTGAAAGCACTCTCAAGAAGGCTTGAGCACAACTCAACAGCCTATGAGAACTACGACCGGATTTATGTCCCGGAGGGCCTTCCTTCTCAGTCTGATCCCAAGGAGGAACTGAGGGTCAACATTCTTTCCAAACACATACAAAATATGCTGTCAAGTAACACAAGTGTGATTGCGGAAGCTGGAGACTCATGGTTTCATTGCCAGAGGCTGAAACTCCCACAAGGATGCGGGTATGTTTTTACATATATAGAAGTTGAAATTTTATGAATATGATTTACAGATTGAAATCGGGTCTGCAGTTATGAACTTCAGCTGAATTATGGATCTCTCGGTTGGTCAGTTGGTGCAATTCTTGGATATGCACAGGCTGCACCACACAAGCGACTAATTAGTTGCATTGGTGATGGGGGTTTCCAGGTACACTTATTCGAGCGCTAATCTGCGAAAATCTTTCTGAAGGCTGTTCTTGCCTCATGGTAGTCATTATAGAACAGTCCAGTTAAACGATGGAATGAGTCCAAATTTGTTGGCTAGATTTTACTTTTTTAACTAGACTGTTCTACTATTTATTACTGTCACGTAACACAAACAGCCTTGCATAAGTCTTTTTCTCACGCATTATATGGCCACACCACATCGTCACATTTATTAAAAATAAAAATCAATAAATTAAAAAGCCGCTACATCCTACATGTACTATATGGTGATAATTGGCCAATATCTATCTTTCTTTCAGATGACAGCACAAGCTGTGTCAACTATGCTGGGATGTGGGCAAAGAAATATCATATTTCTTCTTAACAACGGCGGATACACCACAGAAGAACTGTACCATCATGGCCCTTACAATATAATAAAAAATTGGAACTACACTGCCTTGGTTGATGCTATCCACAATGGGGAAGGCAAATGCTGGACCGCCAAGGTGAGATCATAGATAGTTGCATTAAATTCTAGTGAATTGGTTAATCTAAAGCAGAATCAAAGAGAAATATTGAATTTTTTTTATTTTCTTTTCAATTTTCATGCATTATCATTTTTCTTAAGGTTCGATGCGAGGAGGAGCTTATCGCAGCAATTAAGACAGCAACTGAGGAGAAAGAGGAATGCTTGTGCTTCATAGAGGTTATTATTTTACACATGGATGACACAAGCAAAGAACTCATTCAGTTCGCATGTACGTTATCTGCCGGAAGTCAGCCGCCAAAACCATGATTAAACTTCAAAAGCTCATAAAATTCTCAACAGTTTGAGAACATAAATTAGAATAATCCTAGCTTATATTCATTTCGATGTTATTGCTTGGATGCTTTTTTTGCTTTAATAAACAACCTAGGGAAGACATTGTGTAGCCCACTCCGCATTTTATTTTTTTATTTTTTTAGAGGAAGTAGTAAATTTTCATTAAAATTGTCTAAAGGTTACAAACTCGAGCGAACGTGGCCTCATTAAAATCTTGCCCATGAAAACTCAATGGGATAAAACTTGAAACGAAGGAAAAAGAGTGTCACACGCTCCATAAAGGCTACAAACAAAACCTCATGACAAATCCAAAATATCAGCGTCAACTTGAAGAAACACATTGAGTCATGGAGGACCCTCTTCAAGCAAAACGTTTGTAGACACTGAAATTGGTACTTAATTGACGAGGGGTAAATTTAAAATGGTATTCTAACTGACAGAGAAATATTCACACACCTTGACTTAACTAATTAAGAGAATTATGACTAGTCAACTGCTAGTCATGAACCTAGCAACAAATGCACACATACACAGATAATAACAATCTGTATATGCAAGCCTGGAAGATTACTGGTGACAAACTAGGCACTCAGAAGGACCCGTCAATCTAGGCATCCCCGTGCTAGCAACAACTAAGGTGAAAGTATGTGAATACATCATAATCACATAAATAGCAAATAGCAAATAGCAGATGATGACTAGTCAACAGCAAGAACACTAACCCAGAAATGCATGAACATCATAAGATAACTAGTCAACCTCAAGAACACAATTCCAGAAAAACATGAACATCATAAGATGACTAGTCAACCTCAAGAACAGAAACCCAGAAAAACATGAACAGCAAAACCAGAAAATTGTTCACCCAGAAAACCCACTACTAGGAAAAACTAGGGGTCATCAATTGACCAGGCAGTCCACTAAGCAAAGAAGATTCTTACAAAGGAACTCAAGCAAGCTCAAGAAATCCTAGGTCTATTTAGGAAGATAAGCTATTCCTCCTTTGTGCAATCTTCTTCTCCAACTTAGCAATGCTAGCAGCTTAGTCCTTCATGGCAATGGCAACTCCTCCAACTCTTTTGTCCCATGGCACCAGCTTGCAAGCTCAACTCGAACAGAAACCAACAATTTGGATTCAAACAAAGAAGACCAATTTCTTCCATAAACCATATTCTTGAAGAAACCAATCTTGAATCTGACCTAGATATATATGAGAATGTATTTGTTTTAGCTAGATGCAGATTTCATATTTCAAAATAAATTTTCAAAACAATCAATTTAGAAAACTTATTAATGAAAAATGGAGGTTCACTCAAGGAAGAAGAAGAGCAAAGGAGAAAAGAAACTCTTTCAAAAAACACTCCCAAAAGTGACGACTTCCAAAATGAGGAATGATTGGGTCTTTACCCACAAATTCCTAGGTAAGAAAAGTCCACATGGCTGCTGAGAAAATTCGTAGAATAGGACAAAAAGTTTGGTAGGATCCAACTGGAAACAAATGAGCTGGCGACCGAAGATGACTAGTCATACACTTACAGGATGACTAGTCATAACCTAATGTGTTGTATCTCTTGCTCGATAATGAAATCAAAAAGACTAGTCATAATTCTAATGCATTGTATTTGTAACATCCCGACCCGAAATAAAGAAAATAAATTTAAATTGAAATAAGTAAATTAAAATACTTAAGTTAAATAGTCAATTTGCAGAAGCCAGAGACTTCTGGTAGGCTAGTCAAGTGGGCCATCGAGCTCGGTGAATTTGATATCCACTATAAACCTCGCCCAGCTACCAAGGGACAGGTGGTTGCAGATTTCATCTCTGAGTTCACTGAACCCCAAGTTTTGGCCACCCCCCAGGTCATACCTGCTGAGCCCACTCCTCCCTCAAACCTCGTCCACATCGCTAGCAATGGCACCCTCGACCTTACCCAGCAATTGTGGACATTGTACGTAGATGGCTCCTCCAATGCCCAGGGATGTGGGGCTGGCCTCTCCCCGAATAAGGTTGCCATTGAGTACGCCCTCCGCTTTCAGTTCCATGCTTACAACAATGCTGCCGAGTATGAAGCACTCCTGGCTGGCCATCGGCTAGCCAAGGAGATGGGCGCTAAATAAATCCAAATATTCAGTGACTCCAAGCTCGTTGTTCATCAAGTCAACCAGGACTTCACTGCCAAAGACATCTCTATGACAGCATATCTTCAACATGCCCGCCATATGTTGACTACTTTTGATGCTTATCTCATCATCCAGGTACCACGTTCTGAGAACAGTCATGCCGATGCTTTGGCCAGACTAGCCTCGGCCTTGGACCAGGGCAGCGGCCGAAACAACCACATCGAATTCCTGGATCGCCCTAGCACAAAAACCCCACTCATCTGTACCATTGATCACAGCCCTACTTGGATGAACCCCATCTTTCAGTTCTTGCAAAACCAGACACTACCTGCTGATCCTGTTGAAGCACGGTGTGTTCGCTATCGCTCCGCTCAATACCTGATAATTAATGGCTCTCTATACAAGCGTGGCTTCAGCCTTCCCTACCTTCGGTGTCTTACTCTAGAGGAAGGTAATTATGTTCTTCAGGAGATCCATGAATGCATCTGTGGCAATCATTCCGGCGCTCGCTCCCTAGCGCATAAGGCCATTAGGCAAGAATACTTCTGGCCCTCACTTCACACCGATGCCCAGGCCTTCACCCAGAAGTGCGATAAGTGTCAGCGATTTGCCAACATTCCACAACTTCCAGCTGAACCATTGACAGCCATGGTCAGTCCTTCGCCATTTGCCCAATGGGGACTTGACCTCACTGGACCTATGCCTGAGGGTAAGGGCCAGGTCAAGTACGCAGTTGTAGCTGTGGACTACTTCACCAAGTGGGCTAAGGCTGAGGCCCTAGCTACCATCACGGCAGTTCGCATTGAAACGTTCGTCTGGCAGAATATCGTATGTGGCTTCGGCATCCCCAACACCATCGTCACAGACAATGGCCGACAATTTGACAATGCAAAGTTCAAGCAATTTTGCTCCAACCTCAAGATACGTCTTTGCTTTGCTTCCCCAGCCCATCCTCAGTCCAATGGCCAGGTCGAAGCCGTGAACAAAATCATTAAGAAGACCCTGAAGACCAAACTTGACAAAGCCAAGGGTTGCTGTCCAGAGCTACTCTCAGAGGTGCTCTGGTCCTACCGCACCACCTTCCGTACCTCCACAGGAGAGGCACCGTTCTCCCTTTCCTTTGGTACTGAAGCCGTGGCCCTAGTTGAGATTGGCCAGCCCACATACCGAACCTCCACTTATGATGCCGAAGCCAATGACGAGCAGTTAGCTTTGAACCTCGACTTCATTGACGAGCTTTGTGACCAATCCAACATGCGCAACGTCGCGTACAAACAGCTTGTCGCCAAGTACTATGACTCCCGAGTCAAACCCCGTGCTTTCAAGACTGGGGACTGGGTCGTGCGCAAAGTTTCCTTGGCCACCAAAAATTCTATTGAAAGTACCTTAGGCCCAACATGAGAAGGCCCTTATGAGATTACCAAAGTCTGCCGCCCCGGGACTTATCAACTTCGTGATCCCAAAGGCAAGACTCTACCTCATCATTGGAACGCTGATCACCTCAAGTACTACTATAAGTAAACACCACTAGACCCTAGGACAATGTGTTTTCTTCGATTTCGGTCTTGAGCCTTGACTCGACCATTTCTTGTACCTTTTGCCTTTCGGCACTTATCTAATGCAATGCCCGACTCTGGCTAATCTTTATCAATCACATGATTATCATTTTGCTAGCACAACTAATATCAAATGACAAGAAGTCTAATATCATAGCAAATCAAAATAAACTTGCCCCAAAGCAAGGCAAGATGTTCATACATAGCAAAAACAAACATCATGTTCCAACAAAATAAACATCAAGTTCCAAAAATAGCAAAAGTACATAAGGAAGGCAACGCCTTCAAAGACTAGGTAGATGTGGCATCTGTGGCAGCCAGCTCTGGCTCTGGCGTGGCACCAGTGGTATCGATAGTGGGACTAAGAGAAGGAGGTTCGCCACTCGTATCAAAGTTGATCTCCACCGAAGGGTTGTACCTTGCCAACCTCTCCTCCCAACGAAGCTGCTCATCTACCAAACGGTGCATGATGTAACTCTTCAGCTCCTCTGAGGTCCGGAACGACTCGACCGCCTCGACTCGGGCTGCAGCTACCTCTTCGGACTTCGACCGTTTTAGCTCTTCCACCTCTTTGGCCAGCTCCGCCTTCTCCAACAGCAGCATGTTCTTCTCTCTGATGGCCTCCTGCGCCTCTGCCATCTTAGTCTTGGCCACTTCATCGCGCCTCTTCAGCCTCTGGATTTCCTTATCTGCCTTAGCCATGTTGACGTACATCTCGCCAAATGCCTACAAAATAAAGCATCATACAACACAAAGCATTATTAGTTAGAACAGACCAGAATGATATGAACATGTTCAATAACAAACATAACTTACATAGGCAAACGTGAGGATCGTCTTCTGGGCCCAATCTGCAAAGGAAGAGGCCTGAGTCCTCGCCAGGGCCTCGGGATCACTCTTCATGCCTTCTAGGAAGACGTTTACCAGGGGAACTTCCTGCCGATGCATGGCCAAGTTCACCTCCTTCTTCCGACGCAGCTTGGAGAAGTCCACCTTCTCCACCCCCTCAGCAAACACATCATCAATACCGAAGGGTAGCTTCGGTGGTGCCTGCAGATCAAAGGGAGGAAGCCTAGGCCCTGCCCCCATCACACTCTGGTGAGCTTCCTCCAACGCCTTCCTCTTCCCCAGCACGTCGGCAACTCGCCCCTCGTCATCTCTAGGGCGCTTCCCAGCTGCCTTTGGGGTACCCCCCTTCTCCGCCTTCTTAGCCCGAGACTCCCTAAGTCGCCTCTGCATCTCGGCATCATCAATATCCACAACCACTTTCGTGCTTCCTTTTATAACCCCGGTCGCTGCACATCAAAAGTTTAGTTAAGTTAGTCACAATTACAAAAAGGAATCAGAAAGACAAACAATAAAGGTGATCTAGGTACTTACTTCCTTGCAGCAGTCCGGACTTAAGCAAATTCTCCTAGGTCACTAAGTTTCGGCATTCACGCTGGTTCTCTGACAACAGTGACCTCACCTTCTCAACTTCGTCTTCTTGCTCCTTGGAGATTGACCCCCACTTCACTGAACCTGTAGCAAAGATTACATACTACTCAGCCATTTACACTTGCACAAGCCACAATGGAGAACCAAGAGTAAAACACAACACAACACTTAAAGGATGGGGCTAAGGACCTATAGACTGGAAATGGGTAGGAATATGTTTGGCAACTGTCTTCCCTGGTGGACTCAAGCAAATTCTCCTGGGTCACTAAGTTTCGGCACTCACGCTGGGTCTCTGGCAACTGTCTTCCCTGGTAGACGGCATGTGACTGATAAAGTAACCCCTTACTTTTGCCTTTCGACAATTGGCTTGCACCCAGCCAAAACTTCCCTGTTGTCTCGAAATTGAGTACAAATACATGAATTGCTCGAATGTTGGCTCCCCCAACCCCACCAACCACCAAGCAATGTACACCCTATGAAGAAGAATCCAAAAGTTGGGATTATATTGCCCTGGCGCATACCCCAGCCTGGCCAACATCATCTGCACCCAAGGATGGAACG
The DNA here is from genome assembly GCA_024362665.1 of Prunus padus. Classification (NCBI taxonomy): domain Eukaryota; kingdom Viridiplantae; phylum Streptophyta; class Magnoliopsida; order Rosales; family Rosaceae; genus Prunus; species Prunus padus. The sequence goes on from JANFAM010000020.1 coordinate 6,150,641, forward strand.
GTAGCCTGAAGCCATGCTGATACATATCTGTAAAAATCAAAACAGAGCCCTCCGGAGGATATCTAACCACATCTGTTGCACTAGGTAATCTCAGCCCTACGTAGGGTGGAACACAATAATCTGTCCGAACCACAGCCAACCCTTTTTCTCGTAAGATAATTCCGCTCGGCCAAAGGGACACCAACCCGTATGTCCACTCCTCTCGAGGCCGAAGCCACGGCTACACTAGCGGACCACGATGGTGATGCCGATTACTCGAGCCCACTTCGATGTATGAGGCAAGGCTAGAATGCAAAAATCAATCGACCTGCAGTCTATGCATGGCTCACCCCCACACCCTCACCACTACCATCCCACTCTCTATTAAACCTTCTACAACACCATCTGTTTCAGAACTCACATCCTCAGAACACACATAAAGGCTTGGCTCTGATTGGGAACTCTCACTCTCGGTATCTTCCCCACCAAAGGCAGGGGGGTCATGACTTTCTTTATCAGAACTCTCAGACATCTACAACATGCAGAAACAAAGAAAAGGAACTAATGCACATGCAAGAAGGATCGAAACATACATTCAACAACTTAATACCAAAGGTTCAAGGTATTCATCAAGTTCATACTCATATTCAAAGTGTTCATCCTAATCTTCAACATGTTCATGCCAAAAAGGACATTTCAACCCAAAGATTCGAAGGAAAGGAGGTCTAACCTTGTTTGAACCACCACGGAGAGCTCACCGGAAATCTTTCTGACCACCGCTCCACCACCAAGTCTCTCGCCGAAAATCTCCTATTCTCCTCGTCACTTCCTAGCAATTTTTCTCAAAATCTCAAGTGTGATACCCTCTCCACCCCAAGCCCCTATTTATAAAGCCTCAAGGGTACCCACGCCTCTGTTCACGAAAAAACCCTAGCACCCTTTCAGCTTCCCTTTCAAATCCCTTGTACCTGCACAACAATTTGAAATTCAAATTTCAAAATCAAAATTCGAAAAGAAAAAAAAAACGCAGACGGAAATTTTAGGAGGCCTTGCCGAACGGCAAGACCCATGCAGAAGGTATGGGGGGGTCGCACAAATTCAACCTTACAAAACACCACTTAGGCTTAGCCCTAACCCTTGCCGACACACCTCAGAAGATCCAGGCTGCTTGCCGAAGGCTTCAGCCCTCCAAATACTTCAGCCCTTCAAAAGCTTCAGTCTTGCCGAAATCAAAACAGCCCAGCCAAGCTTAGCACCCCACGCCGACAACAGGACTCCCTTGCCGATGATCGAGTCAGCACTCCAGTCCCTTCAGTCCCTGCCGAACCTACCTTCTTGTCGAAGCTGGAACACCTTCACCCTTGCCGAAGCTGCCCTCTTACCTTCACCCTTGCCGAACGGCAAGGGTTGTGCAAACCAAAAGGGCCGTGCACACCTTGAGAAACTCTTGCCGAAGCTCAAGTCTTGCACACTGCCGAAGCTCAAATAAGCCCTCCTTCGTCCTCACACAACTCTCCAACTCACAAAAACCTTGCCAAAGAATTACTTTGCTAGCTTTTGTCAAACTAGATATAAAGGAGGAGCCAAACCCTCCTCCCAACCCTAGCACTACAAGTGCCGAAGCCCAGCTCCTGAGGCCCACGAAATTAGGCCCAGCTCCTTAGGCCACGAAATTAGCCCAGCTCCTGAGGCCCACGAAACTGATCTTGCTGAACGGCAAGGACCATGCAGAAGCTGTGGAGGGACTGCCTCCTAGCTGACCAAGCCACAAAAAAAAAATCTGAAACCTGCCTTGTCGAACGGCAGGCAGCATGCAGAAGTTTATCGCGGTTGAGCTAGAAAAAGGACGTAGTAGGAATTTGCAGATTTGGCGTTTGAGCTCTGATTGGAATGCAAAATACCTTTTCGGAAAGGGAACGACGCCACGAGTTAAACCCATGGCTTTGCCATGACATATGATGGTTTTTGGGCTTCCGAGGACGTTTGGCCTCCCAAATTCGCATTTAAACAATTATAGCTATGTTTTTCAATTTTTGTTAATTTCCCCTTTTAATATCAATAACTCCCTACTTCTTTGCTTAGCCCAGCCCCAGCCCTTTACTGCAAAAACACTCTCTTGCAGAAGCTCAGGGCCTAGACGACTCTTGCCCAAAGGCACGACACTTGCCTAGCCTAGCACCTAGGCCACATATTCTTAAAGCTTGACGCAACTTCTAGATTGCCAACTTGGGGGACTAGGGAATGCCCTATGGCTCCTACTAAATTGGGAATGCTCGGTTCCCAACCCAGAAGTTACTTCTTGATCGCGAACTTGGGGGACTACTGTTTACACCATAATCAACCGAGCATGTCCAGCCTCAAAATGACTAACACTAAGGCAGACATGCCTTCTCCCCTACCAAAGGAAAACACTCTTCCAAGGTGCCAAACAACTGCCGAAGCCCTTGATTGCCGAACCTAATCTCCAAGACACGTGTCACCACCAGAGCGACTTGCACAAAGTCCCACATCGAAACTTTGTACAAACCTCCCACTTTCACTTCCCTATAAATAGGGAACAATACCCGAAGAAAAAGGGGTAACTACTTTCTCACTTTTACTGTTACTCTGCCAAAATTACCACTCTTAGCTGACTTAAGCATCGGAGAGCCTTCGGCCAGCACCACACCGGTGTCCGAAGCTTAACGACTGCTTCTTCCACTTTGTCTTCTGCAGGATACCTAGCTACTGAAGATCCTAGCCTTCTTCCTTGCTGAAGACCCAAGTCTTTCCTATCTAAGTTGACCTCCCAAAAAGAGCATCAACAGATACCACAGAAGAACAGTTCCATCTTGGTCCTTAAAATATAATCAAAAACTGGAACTACACTGCCTTGGTTGATGCTATCCACAATGGCGAAGGCAATTAGTGCTGGACCGCCAAGGTGAGACAAGATATGGTTGCATATTCTTAAATTCTAGTGAACTGGTTAATATATAAAGCAGAATAAAAAAGAACTATTAAAAAAAAAATTTCAATTTTCAATTTTCATTTCTTCTTTTCTATAAGGTTTCAATGCGAGGAGGGGCTTATCGCAGCAGTTAAGACAGAAAGTGAGGAGAAAGAGGAATGCTTGTGTTTCATATAGAAGCTATTTTACACATGGATGACACAAGCAAAGAGCTCATTCAGTTCGCATGTAGGATATCTGCAAGAAGCCACTCGCGAAAACCATGATTAAACTTCAAAAGCTCATAAAATTCTCCACACTTTGAGAACATAAATTAGAATAATCCTAGCTGATATTCATTTCGACGTTATTGCTTGGATGCTTTTTTACTTTAATAAACAACCTAGGGAAGACATTGTGTAGCCCACTCCGCATTGTATTTTTTTTATTTTTTATTTAAGAGGAAGTAGTAAACGTTCATTAAAATTGTCTAAGGTTACAGACTTGAGCGAACAAATGTGGCCTCATTAAAACATTTTCCATGAAAACTTAATGGGATAAAACCTGAGACGAAGGAAAAAGAGTGGCACACGCTCCATAAAGGCTACAAACAAAAACTCAAGACAAATCCAAAATATCAACGTCAGCTTGAAGAAATACATTGAGCCATGGAGGACCCTATTCAAGCCAAACATCTGTAGACACACTACATAAAGCAAACTTAGCAAATCTATCAGCCACAATATTACACAATTTGAGAACAAAGACAAAAGAAAGAGAAGCAAAATCCAACAGTCTGAACACATATTTGAAATTGGATCCAATCCAACGGTCTGAACACATATTTGAAATTGGAACCAATCCAACGGTCTGAACACATTGAACCCGAATATCGCCTATTAGGCAAAAATCCGTTCGATTGTCATACGATATCCAATTTCAAATCCAAGTGTACCGTCGCGCTCGGGACAACATAGGGATAATTTTGGAATGGAAATGGACCGTCACAAATGGGCCCACGCGCCGCCACACGCGTTGGCAACTTGGGTGTCTAAAGCGATTTTCCGACGATGAACAAACTGCAAATCACCGGGCATAATTCATACCAAAAGATCAAGCAAGTTGAGAGGAGTAACTTACCTAACTGGGTCGACGACCAATTTGGCTGGGAAACAACTCGAATTTCCGGATTTATCGCCGGAAACCTAGAAAATTTCTAGGTTTGGAATTTGTGAAATTTGGTGGAATTGGACCGGATCTTTGAGGGATAATGGAGTAGAGAGGGTGGGGAACGTTTTGGAAGTGATTTGGAGGTTGGATGTGGCCGGTGGTGGCCTGAAAAACCACCGATACAACCAGCGAAATCAGGCAGTTTTTGGGTTATGTTTTCTCTCTAATTTCTGGGTTAATTCCCACAAATCAAGGCTGGAAATTACTATAGAGTTGTAGAGGAGAGAGAGATGACTCAAATGGGTGTCGGATTGAAGCTGGTCGTGGCCGAAAACGGCCCGAAATGGCCCTTGAATTCCCTAGTTCAAACCAGAGAGAGAGAGAGAGAGAGAGAGAGAGAGAGAGAGAGAGAGAAGGGCTGCCAAACCTAATTGGCCAATGGGGTTTTAAAACTATTTTTGAAATGACCATTTTGCCCTTTTTAAGTTTTAGAACTCGAATTCGAGGGTGCCGCACGTCTACGAACTCGTTTCGACAAGCCGGACGCAATGGGGCAACTTGTGTCCCCAAATTCTTTCCTGAAATTAAATTGACCTATTTGCCTTCTATAAATATTAAATATTATTATTTTATTTATTTATTTATTTATTTATTTATTTATTTATTTATTTATTTATTTTTATTTTAAAAATCTAAACATTATTAATTAATTCAAATTATTTTATTTAATTGAGTTATTTTAATTCAATATAAATTATTTTTATTTATTTATTCTTATTTTTGGTTCAGTATGCCACAAATTCAATATATATTATTTCAATTTATTTATTCTTATTTTTGGTTCGAGGCATTACAACAACTCAAAAACCCAATTCTCCCAAGCTGGGTCCCACAGAGCCACTTCCACAACCAACCAACTCAAACACAACAATCCCAAATACTTACACAAACGGATGCTTAACGTCCCTAACTCACAGCCCTGACATATAAATAGTATATATACATAGATATAGGGTGACCCTCCAAAATCTCAAGACACAAAATCCAAGAACCCAAAATAACATACCAGACACAAAACTCATAAATAGTTCCATAAATCCACAAGATGCCATACATCAATATTAAAACAATATTATAGTCTCAAATACCAAATGCAAACCGAGAAATTCGTAAAATGCCATAAAGTGATAACAAAACAATATTATAACCTCAACAATCACTATAAGCAAAGAATTTCATAGAAATACTATAAAACGACAATAAAACCATATTATAATCTCAATTATTAAGTAAAAATGCCATTCAACGAGTAATGCAATCGAATTCTTAAAACCATGCACATTTAAAAACAAAGTCCACTCACAGATAGTCCCAGGATGATTGACCCTAAAAGGGTCCCGCCTATTGCATAAGCTGAGTCGGATCACCTATTTCGAAGAACACGAGGATTGGATTAGAAATTGAACTTCGAACGAAACTTTAAAACAAAACCCCTAAACTTTTTTCAGAGACTCAAGGTGTGTGTGCACGTCAAACGGAGAGTTCCTAGGGTCAAATTACGTCATTCAACAAGTGGGACCACCACGGAAGACTCACGGTCAACCAGGTGGTCAAACTTCCCGTTTTAGTCAACCGGGCCCCTGGGGCCCACGACCTCCAATTCGATCCGAACGTTCCTAAAGGTCCAACAAAGTCAACTAACCACGTCCCGATGGTTTGGTCTTGATTGAGTGGTTGGATTTCTCGCGATCGCACGACCGGACAGTTTCCATTAACCCAAATCTTTAATTCATTGATCCGAAGCATCCGGGCTCCGATCCTCGATTTACGAATTCCTACACAATCCTATAGGTTCAAGGAACAACATATTTGAAATTGGAACCGATCCAACAGTCCGAACATATCGAACCCGGATATCGCCTATTAGGTGAAAATTCATTCGACTTTCATTCGATATCCAATTTCAAATCCAAGCGTACCGTCATGCTCGAGACGACACAGGGATAATTTTGGAATGGAATTGGGCCGCCACACGCTGTAACATCATTATCCTAAAAAGGAAATTAAATAAATTAAAATAAGGAAATAAAGTAAAATAAATAAAAGGAAGTAAAGAAAATAATATAATATAATTAATAAAGATTTTTTAGAGCTGAAAAACAAATTTAAAAACCCCAATCAAGTGCCCATGTTCGCACCTTCCCCCAATCGTCTTTTTTCCCCGAAATCCTCACTCCGTTCTCCCTTCTAAAACTAGGCGGCGGCACGAAGCCGTCCGGCCGTCCATGTAAGACCCGTGAGCTTGGGGAAGCAAGAACGGTGAGCAATCCCACATCGCTCGGGGAGGGAAAGGTGAAGTGCCTTATATGTGTGGGCACTTTTCTTCCTAGCACAAGGCCTTTTGGGAGCTCATTGGCTTTGGATTCCTTGGAACTCCGAAGTTAGGCGAGTTGGGGTTAGAGCAATCCCAAGATGGGTGACCCACTAGGAAGTTTCTAGAGCAATCCGTAACCGGGAAATTACCCAAGACACCCAACGCGCTGCTAGCACGTCTGGCAGCCCGTGGGCACATTTGTGGAGACCCAATTCTGTTTCAAAACGTTCCCTATGTTGTCCCAAGCGTGACGGTACGCTCGGATTTGAAATTGGATATCGTATGACAGTCGAACGGATTTTCGCCTAATAGGTGATATCCGGGTTCGATATGTTCGGACTTTTGGATTGGTTCCAATTTCAAATATGTTGGTTCCTGAACCTCCAGGATCATGTAGGAACTCGCGGATTGAGAATCGAAGCCCCGGATGCTCCGAAACATTGACTTAAAGTTTAAATTAACGAAAACCGACCGATCGTGCGATCGAGAGAAATCTGACCGTTTGTTTGAGACCAAACCTTTGGGACGCGATTAGTTGACTTTGTTGGAATCTTAGGAACGTTCGGATCGAAATTTGAGGTTGTGGGCCCCGCGGGCCCGGTTTACCAAAATGGGAAGTTTGACCCCCCCAATTGACCGTGAGTGTTCCGAGGTGGTCCCACCTGTTGAAAGACATGGTTTGACCCTAAGAACTCTTTGTTTGACGTGTACACACACTTTGAGCTCAGGGAGCGAGGGTTTAAATTTAAATCTCAGTCGGGGTATGTTAGTGAATCATATTGGTGTTTGAATATTTATTTTTATTTTTAGTTCAGTAGATTTATGTTTTATTGTTTATTCTTTATTAATGGCTTGTATTTTCAATGGTGGTGAACTATGTGAACTTTTCAATCAATTACACATAAAGGGGATTTTAATTGTGGCTTATTATTACGGTTTTAAGTGCAATTGTTTTGATAGAATTAAATGGTTGAAATTTAAATAGTGAAATATTGGAGTTTTATTAAACAAATATATGATTACGGGATTTTTAAAAATTATCATTATTTATTGTTATTATACTTGAAGTATGCTGATTGGCGTTTGTGTATGAAAGTATGACGTGGAGTGTGGCGTTTTGAGAAATTGCATGAAAAGAGGGTATATTATACAATAGTTATATATATTTGTATAGATATGCATATGCATGGATTATGAATGAGGATTTCAAATTTTCTCTGCTCACACGGGCCGATAAGGATGCCGGTGTGTGGGGCCACATGTGCAATGTAGGATGTGAAGGAAACATGCATCTAATGCTTAGTAAATAAACTTTAGCCACAACCTATACAACAAAAACACTCTAAATGGCGGATTCATTTTGTTTATGCTAGTTGAGCTAAGCCTTTTTCATTTTAACCCAAGTATCTTTTAGCCTAGTTTCTTTGAACACAAAACAAAAGGGAAAAAGGAATAGAGTTTACCCTTGACGACCCTTTCTTGATTTCTCAAAAATGAACACCTTTGTTTGGAAAAGCCTTTTCTTCTTCTTGGAAGCCCTCTACCTCACCACACCAAATGCTCTTATAGATGAAGAGAAGACAACCAAGAGGTATGGATGCTAGTCTACCTCTTGATTGAACCAATTTTTGGCTTATGGAAGATGAGAGGTAAAGATGATGCACTCACTCATCAACCAAAGTAGGAAACCAAACAGCCTAACTAGGTTTTCTCCTAACTTATGTATTTATAGGATGACACAAAGGCCAGGAAGATGGCACCACTAGGTGCCGAAAATTGGGTGGGTTTGGGGCTCCATTTTTGGGTCCATGGGTCATGTCATCTTATGCCATTTTTGGGTCCACGGGTCATGTCAATTGCTCTGATCAACATGTTGACTTTGACATTTGATTATCAACCATTGACTTGTGTCTCGTTTGTTTCATTTCTCTTCATTTGATTCGCTAATCACATGTCCTATTACAATATTGTCAAGGGAAGCCAAAAGAAACAACTTAAGAAACCTAAAGCTAACAGACACACTACCTAAAGCAAACTTAGCAAGTCTATTAGCCACAACATTACACAATCTGGGGACAAAGACAAAAGAAACCCTTTTGCAACCAACCGAGCCTTGTGCCGAGAAATGGAACCATTCACATTTTTCATGAGTTTGAACACCCATGTACAACCAACAACATTCATGGAGGGTTGATAAGGAACAAGATTCCAAGTATGCTGTTTTTCAAGAGCTTGAAACTCATTTACCATAGCTTGAGTCCATTCTGGAACCTTGCAGCTTGTGAATAAGTTTGTGGTTCATGTAAATGAGAAGGACTAGTTGTTGTTTTGGCAGCCAAGAAACCATGTCGAGATTTGATAATTCCAGACTTAGAACGAGTCTGCATAGGGTGTTAGTTAACTGGTGGAGTAGGAAGATCCACAATCAGATCCAATGAAGAGGATTAGGAAGAAGATGTTTGTGACCGATCCAAAGCATGCTTAGTAGAAGAAGATGATGAGGCATACTAAGAGGAAGGCTTTACTTGTACCTAATTCTGTATAAGTTCTGGTGTCTGATCATGTACACACTCAGTAGAGGAATTAATAACATCAACAAAATATGGGACTTCCCTTGCACTAGGTACTGGACTTGCTAATGAATTATTAGAAGAAGTAGCCTCTGGTAAACCATCAAGTCTATGAGTAACACACAAAGGTGAAGAGGGTAGATGAGGTCTATGAGAAAGGGAAGGTCTCAGTGGTATCAAATCTGGTGGTTTGGTATTGATTGGGGAAACAGAAGTATTCTTAAAAGGAAAATAATCCTCATCAAAGATAACATGCCGAGATATGTAAATGCGATCAGTTTTAGGTTCCAGATAAAAATAGCCTTTATAATCCAAAGTATACCCCAAAAATACACATTGTTCAAATCTAGGTTGCACCTTAGATTGAGTATAGGGTCGTAATAGAGGATAATACATGCACATCCAAACACCTTCAAAAGAGTAATATTTGGTTCTTTGTGAAACAGTTTAGAGAATGGAGATTGCATACTTAAGAGCTTACATGGCATCCTATTAATGAGATAATTGGCTGTGGATAATGCATGAAATAGGTATTTGGATGGAAGAGCAGTCAAGGATCAGCACAGGGGTGCAATCGCACTAATCTCATACTTATGCCAGCCTGCGTTGAATAACTGATGAGCTTGGCAGGGGCTTGGATTGTTTCACGGGCTCCAAAGGATAAGATACTTCATTATTATATTGTTCATCAAAGCCTCATTATATTATATAGGTCATCCAATTCCAAAATATGCTGTCAAGTAACACAAGTGTGATTGCGGAAGCTGGAGACTCATGGTTTCATTGCCAGAGACTGAAACTCCCACAAGGATGCGGGTAAGCTTTTGCCAGGGCCGGCCCTGACTTTTGGGTGGCCCTAGGCAATAAATTAAATGAGGCATCTTTCTTAGGATGCAATTGCACACAACAAATAAAATAATTTTACTCCGCTCGCTACGTGCGAATAAAAAAGGTAGTATGCATTATAGTGTATGACATATCTCGGAAAAATTCATATTAGATATTTAATATCATGAAGGAAATTACAAATTTACAAACCTATGTTCCAGCAGCCAATAACTAGGCCTGACAATGGGTCGGATCTTGATCCGAATCCAATACAATTAATAGGAGATGAATCTAGTAGTAGGATCCGATGATCCAATTATGTACCGAATCCGTTAACCTGATAAGTTAACGGACGTATCTATATCTGGTCAAATCCGATCCGATTTTATATTATATATATTTTATTTAATATTATTTTTACTTACCATATATGTATATTTAATGTATTATTTTATTTGCTTTCTCATTGGAAATTTAAAAAATAGTTTGCTGGTTATGAACAAATATAAAGAAAAATTCATAAATCTGATTACCTTTTCAAATTCTCATGCTCCTCTCCTCTTGGTCACCATCAATCTCAAGACAAAGATCAAAAAAGAAAAATTGTAAGCTTTTATGTGAGAGATCGATTCTTAGGGTTACAATATGAGAAAAGAGGGATAAGAGAAACTAGAAATAATGGATGGATTGAAGAGAGATTAGGAAAACATAGAATAATATGGTTGTGGATTAAGAGCTCACTGGATTAAATAGAGAGTATGTTCTTCCATGGAGAAACTAGGAGTAGGCGCTGAGTGAGAAAAGAGAAAGCGTGTTGGGGTTTCTTATGAGAAGAGGAATTGTGTTTCTTGATTTAATTTCATCGCGTATGTGTGTGTTTTTTTAAAATTGAATGCTTATTATATATATACACCCTTAAAAAAAAACTTTGGGGCCCCCTTAATTGGAGGCCCATGGTCATTGCCCTTTTGGCCTACCCCCAAGGCCGGCCTTGGCTTTTGCATATATAGAAGTTTCAATTTTATGAATATGATTTACAGATTGAAATCGGGTTTGCGGTTATGAATTTCAGCTGAATTATGGATCACTTGGCTGGTCAGTTGGTGCAACTCTTGGATATGCACAGGCTGCACCCCACAAGCGACTAATTAGTTGCATTGGTGATGGGGGTTTCCAGGTACACTTATTCGAGCACTAATCTACGAACCATACACTGCGAAAATCTTTCGGAAGGCTGTTCTTGCCTCATGGTAGTGATCAGTGATAGAACAATCCAGTTAAACGATGAAATGAGTCCAAATTTGTTGCCCAGCTTTTACTTTTTTAAACCAGACTGTTCTGCTACTCCTTACTACCACGTAACACAAACAACCTTGCATTAGTCTTTTTCACACACATGATACCGCCATACCACATCGTCACATTTATTAAAAAGGCAAAAATTTATTTTTCATCCTTATAGTTTGCCAGTTTTACCACTTTAGTCCTTGTAGTTTCAATTTTGAGCAATTCAAGGACACATTTCAATTTCTATGAAATTCCTCCAAATTTCATTAAGTTTTGACCACGTGAGAGGGTATTTCGATTCACTCGAGCTCATGTAACAGTAAAACACAAGTTAAAGCTCTTCCGATTCACTTTAGGTGCGATTTTGGGGTTTTGGGTTTTAGAAAAATTTACATATCCGGGTTAAAATTTGGGTAAACTGGGATGAATTTAGCTCAAGTGGACCAAAATACCCCTCTACGTTAGGGGTTAGTGGTCAAAACTGAACGGAATTGGGAGAAATTTTGACAGAATTTGAAACATGTCCTTGAATTGTTTCGAATTGAAAACTACAAGGATAAAATTGAAAAAATTGAAAAACTACAAGGATAAAATGGACAAAATTGAAACTATAGGGATCAAAGTGGTAAAAGTGGCCAACTACAGGGACCAACAATGACTTTTCACCTATTAAAAATAAAAAACAATAAAACAAAAAGATGCTACATGTACTATATAGTGATAATTGGTCAATATATATCTTTCTTTCAAATGACAGCACAAGTTGTGTCAACTATGCTGGGATGTGGGCAAAGGAATATCATAGTTCTTCTTAACAACGGTGGATACACCACAGAAGAACAGTTCCATCTTGGTCCTTACAATATAATCAAAAACTGGAACTACACTGCCTTGGTTGATGCTATCCACAATGGCGAAGGCAATTAGTGCTGGACCGCCAAGGTGAGACAAGATATGGTTGCATATTCTTAAATTCTAGTGAACTGGTTAATATATAAAGCAGAATCAAAGAGAACTATTAAAAAAATATATATATTTCAATTTTCATTTCCTCTTTTCTATAAGGTTCAATGCGAGGAGGGGCTTATCGCAGCAGTTAAGACAGCAAGTGAGGAGAAAGAGGAATGCTTGTGTTTCATAGAAGTTATTTTACACATGGATGACACAAGCAAAGAGTTCATTCAGTTCGCATGTAGGATATCTACCAGAAGCCACCCGCCAAAACCATGATTAAACTTCAAAAGCTCATAAAATTCTCCACACTTTGAGAACATAAATTAGAATAATTCTAGCTGATATTCATTTCGACGTTATTGCTTGGATGCTTTTTTGCTTTAATAAACAACCTAGGGAATACATTGTGTAGCCCACTCCGCATTGTATTTATTTTTTTATTTTTTTAAGAGGAAGTAGTAAATGTTCATTAAAATTGTCTAAGGTTACAAACTTGAGCGAACAAACATGGCCTCATTAAAACATTTTCCATGAAAACTTAATGGGATAAAACCTGAGACGAAGGAAAAAGAGTGTTACATGCTCGATAAAGGCTACAAACAAAAACTCATGACAAATCCAAAATATCAACGTCAGCTTGAAGAAATACATTGAGCCATGGAGGACCCTCTTCAAGCCAAACGTTTGTAGACACACTACCTAAAGCAAACTTAGCAAATCTATCAGCCACAATATTACACAATCTGGAAACAAAGACAAAAGAAAGAGAAGCAAAATTTCTAGATAACATATGGATATCGTTGATATTCCCCCTGCAGCCCCAAAAGCCTCGCAGAGACCGTGTCGTTAATGGAAATCTTCATATCAAACTTAACCACCAATGAATCATAACATGTCTCCCATGCAAACCGAGGCCTTCCCGAATTGCTAAGAGTTCAATAATCTTGGCTGAGAAACATCCAATGATAGGGATTGAAATAGCACCCATAAGATCTCCTTGCACATTTCTTACAACTACCCCCAATACACACTTCCAAACATAATTACTACAAGCACCATCCACATTCAGTTTCAACTTACCATGACAGGGAGGACACCAATGAGTAGAGAGGAAGAAGAATGAGTATGCACAAGAGCAGTGTTGGTGGAGATAAATTCAACTAAAAGACAATGGGCAATAGCATACAAGGCTCATATCCCTTTTGGCCATGCACTCTTGCATTTTGATCAAGCCAAATAAGCCAAGAAAGTTATGCAAAAATCTCCAAGTCAAAGTTCAATTGTAATTTAATGTATAATATGAACATTCTCTTTTCTAAATTTTAATTTTAGTATCATCCACGTGAAAAATCAATCAAAGTGAAAATCATTTAGACATCTAATTATGATCAGTTAAATAGATGTACTAATTAATGTTGCAATGAGAACAGGCTAAAGTTTTGTGGTCATGATTCTTGAAAACATAACCTCAAAGATTATGCGTTTTGATTGTCCACATTGTGAGGTGGGTCCTATAAATACGTCTCTTAAATAACTCAACTTAAGAGGCTCCGTCAAAGTTAATTGTAAAGTAACAATTATGGTATTTTCGTCCAAAAAAAAAAGTAACAATTATGGTACCGTGAAAGTTAAATGTAAAGTGAAAATTATCTTGTGAAAATGGTCATGTAGTCAAAAGATCATGTATCGCTGATGGGTAAAATTCTTGAGAAAGTGATTGGTAACGATTGATATGTGATAAGTTGATACGGGATGCTTATATTCTCAATCTGAACAACTTTTTACAGTGATCAAAAGAAAAAGGAAAAACTTTGAGTATGATGGCAATATGCCTCCCAAAGGCCTTGATCTCGCATTTTGGTCCGTAGAGGATATATCCACATTCTAAAATTTTGGGCAACCTTCCATATCTGATCATTAGAACATCCACAACGGTGTTGGCTGCGCAAATCCCACATTCTAAAATTTTGGGCAACCTTCCATATCTGATCATTAGAACATCCACAACGGTGTTGGCTGCGCAAATCTCACGGCCTAGTGTCTGAGGCCAAGGGGATATGCGCCAACACAGGTCGTCCTACTTTGTGTTGGATAAGTGTGCGCAGGCGTGCCAGCACAGTCTACCGTGCATTCGAATATGAGTTGGATGGATGGATGGATGGATGGATGGATGGATTGAGTGTGCCTGTTTGGGTTTGACTTCGCTCAAAGCGATTGTGGCCGAGAGAGGAACAAGTCTCGGCCGTCAGGTTCACGGCCTGAGCTACAAGGCCGTTGAAGGTAGTGTCAGTGGTGAAATTTGGTTGGTGGATTTGGATGGTGCTCCAGAGCTTCACTAGATTGTGAAGGTTGTATGATATATGGGGTAGATGGAAAAGTAACAGGGATGGTGTTCTAGCGCCTTGAAGAATCAAGGGTCGTATGATATATTTGATGGATGGAAAAACTTAACTTTACCACTACTCCTAGGAAAACATTTAAAGATATTGAAAGTGCATTACTGGAAGATAAATGACAAGAAAAGATAATTTGCTCCGTGGGAGGCTTGTTTGGTCAGGGACCCTTTGAACGCTGCTAAGGGTCTTGTATTTATAGGAGAAGCTGGAGCCTGCATTTGGAGACGTCTGAATGAAGATGAGGCTTGAAGGAGTTGTATCTGCTTTTCCTTCAGATAAGAAGTTTTGGACTGAGCCTTGATTTGTTTGTTTCCGTTGATTGTGGTGGTTTGTCCCTTGCTTGATTTCTGGGGATGTGGACAGGCTGGTAAAGCAACACGGACTCTCAGTTGAGCCTTGGCCTAGGCTAAACCCTGGAATTTCGTCTCTCATCATAATCTGATTGGAGGACTTGGGAGTGCTTTGGATACATGCTCTTGTCATCTTGTTCATCATTAACGATCCTCCACAGCTCCATCGACAACTTCCAAGGCGTGTACTTGTCCTGACGCAGAAAATCTTCGCTATTTATCTTATGTTTCCTTAAGTGTGTGGCATGTTTCAGAAAATCACTCCAGACTTGACCCGTGCGTCTCCACTTTTCCACCCTCCAAGATGATAGCTACGTGAAGCCATGTGAATTCACGTGAAAATGCCCTGTTTGTAGCTGAAAGATAAATTGCACTTCATCTCGTGGTCGGGTTGATTGATGGAAGAGATTTCAGCTATGGTTGGCTTGGAGCTTAGTCTTGTCTGATGAACGCTCGGTTGAGGTAGAACTTGGGTGAGGCCATGGAGTCTGAGGTTGTGAGGTCATGGAGTCTGAGGCCATGAGGTCTGAATTGAGGAGGTCTGAACTGAGGAAGTCTAGATCGAGGAGGTCTGGACTGAGGAGGTCTGAACTGAGGAGGTTTGAGCTGAGGAGGTCTTGGCCGAGGAGGTCTGAGGTCTGAGGCCTTGAGGTATGAGGCCATGAGGTGTGAGGGTTGAGGCCATAACTGCGGTTGGGCCGAGAGGTACTATTCACTGCCTTTGGGATTGCTGCAGTTGGGCAGAGATATTTCTGAGCACGGGTCAAGCTTAGGCCGAGAGATTGCAACTTTTTCCATCTTAAGCTTGGTCTGCTGACATTCCTGATCGTGCTCTGGGTCGAAAAATCTTGATATAAACAAATGGACTCCTCCTTAGATAAAATCTAGGGAGGAAGTGAGAAAACCCACCTCCAACCATGCTCTCTATCCAACTCCTAAAATAGAGAGACTTCTAGGAACTCCTAAATCTGAGGAGAGAGAAAGGACTCCTAGTGGCTCCTTATAATTAAATGTTGCTTTACTTTAATACTAACTATTTTTTATTATTATTTTATATGAAGAGGGAGCATTTATGTTAAATTAAAAAAAGAAATAAATCATTTATGATTCCCTAAATTTGAGAGCGTGGTTGGAGTTAAAATTTTATAAGGAGCTCCTAAAATAGCTTTCTAGTGTTTTTAGCTAATTTTTAACTAAAAAATAAGGAGCATGATTGCAACCAATTTACATCCAGTGCATGGAATAAAGAGAACTCTAATGGGGATGGGTTCAAGCACCTATATGATTGCTGTCATCAAGAATAGATTCTTTTAAGGGCAATTTGGAATGTGATTAATTAAGTGATGGGGAAATTTATCAGCATTGTATCCTAGTTATTCTTCAAGAGCCTGCTTTATATGGAGATTTTGTCCATGCAACATCTCATAATTTTCTTGATGATCTCTTTTATTTTTAATGTCACACTGAAACATAATAAAAAGCTGTTAAATGATCATGTCATTAGTCTTGGGTCCACAACATATGATGGTTAGGCCATCTCTAGTCATAGGGCTAAATGTAGTACATTGCTAAAAATTTAGCCCTTCAAAATATTAATTTTAAAAAAATAGTGCAGGGCTAAAATTTTCCATCTCCAGCCATGCATGGCTATATTTTAGGATCCTTCATATTTTATTATTTTGAGAAGCATGAGACCCACAAAAAAGTGGATGGATTTCAATGTGCAATATGAAAAGCACATGCATGGGGCCCACAAAAAATTTAGCCTAGGCCAAAGCTAGGCTAAATGTGGCCTAGTTGGAGGGCTAAAGGGCCAAATGTGGTCCTCCAAATTTGGCCAAAATTTTATTTAGCCCATGGCTGGAGATGTGGTTTTTACATTATTTTAGGGCTATATTTGGGATATAGCCCATGACTGGAGATGGCCTTACATGCTTGAATGGAATCATGGTCAAAGCACCTTGCAACCAATTAGATATGCATGGAAACGTATCATGGATTGTGAGAAATCTCTCTGCTTATAAATATGTAAGATAAATCATATATCACTACTAGAAATATGCCTACTCTAGGCACTGATAATTTAGATACAAATTCCTAAAAGTGTGTTGTGAATATTTTTTGGATACCAATTCTCCCATCCTACCTATTGAAGGTATTTGGGATAGACATTGGTGTGTAATAAAAAAAATGAATTTTAAATATTTTCCCTAGATATTTAGGCACCCTTATCAATCCCAACCAACTTCTCATTTAGCTGCAGTGTTGAAGAAAAAATGTGAACCTCCCAACATAATTTCACCACCACTAATTAAATAATGGGGTTTTATTATTTTAGGTTCGACCCATTCAAGACGCGGTGTCTCTTAATTACAATCCCTTGCTTCAAGGGAACACCCTTTGATTCCATCATAAAGAAACAGAACGTGTGTGTTTGATTTTTGTAGCTGCTCCCAAGTCGAACCTCAGGGTGCCTACGTATCCCTCACGGGAATCAAGCCACTCGTAGTTCAAAGAATTGCAATGGGTAAATGACTCATCGCAAAGGGGAATTTCAATGAATTTGATTGAAAAGTGTTTGGGAGAATTTGGTTGAATAAACCAGGGATTCGATTTTGAATATGTGTTTTGGGGCGAATTTGGTTAAGAATGAACCAGGGATTCTGTTTGAATTTGAGATTTGGGTGGTTGCATCTAGATTGAATCTCTAGATTGCCTACGTACCCTTTCAAAGGGATCAAACCAACGTAGTTCGGAATTTGGAAATTAATGGGTAAGTGTAGCCCACTAATTTGTATTTGATAGATTTGGAAATTAATGGGTAAGTGTGGCCCACTAATTAAGAATTTGAATTTGGTGGTTTTGAATTTGGTGGCGGTTGCGTCTATTGGTATGATAGACTGCCTACGTACCCTTTTGAAGGGATCAAACCGACGTAGTTCCAAAATTGGAAATTAATGAGTAAGTGTGGCCCACTAATTTAGAAATTGTGTCTTTGTGAAAATTTGAAGGGTAGATGACCCGTGAGAAAAATTTGAGAATTAATGGGTAAGTGTAGCCCACTAATTGAGAATTTGTGTCTTTGTGACAATTTGAAGGGTAGATGACCCATAAGAAAAATTGAATAGTTTTGTACCATTTTTCTTATTGTCAATGTCCAAGAAAAATAATGAGCAATTTTGATGAACCCACTAATTTTCTAAAATTGACATCATTTGGACCCAAATATGACTTTGAGGATTTAAAGTTGATCCATTAACCATATAATGGGCAATTGGGCTGCTGCAAATTTAATGGGTAATTATTTGGATCACCCATTAAATATTTTGGGATTTTAAGAACTAATGGGCGATTTTAGACAACCCATTATCTTGCTCTTGGGCTCAGGTCATTTAAACAGCTGGCCCACAAACAAGGATTGATCCGTGAGCAAGTGACCCTTCAAGCTGAAGTGGAGAGCAGGCGCCTGCATGGCCTTATTTGTGGCAGGACCTAGAGCCAGGTCATTGAGAATAGGAGCCCAAAGTTTGTGGGCTTGAAAGTCAAGAAAGTATTGCAAATCATCTGCAGGAGGCTTGTATCGAAGATAGAGGTTGATGGCATGGGATAAGAAACCATCGCATCTCCCTCTTTGTTTTTTTGCCTTTTTGCACACAATAAGACCATTCCAATGTTTTTTTTTTTTTTTTGCTATTGTCTGTTTATAAACAATAAAGCAATTGCCTTGTTTTTTTTCTTTTCAGGCTCTGTTGCCAACGAATTCCAAAATTGGCTTTGTTGCCAACAAACTGAAATCTTCCAAGGCCATGTGGCCTTCACTTTTCCTTTGCATTTCATTGACTTCCTTTTCAACTTTTGCTGACATCTCCTTACCCCTTTTTCATATCACCAATTTTCCTAGCTTCAGACTTTTTGGAAAACTTGCGATAGGCATGACTTTTCTTTGTAGGCCATAGTTTCTTCCTCCATCAAAGTACGACTCCATGCATTGAAAGCCAATTTCAGAGAAACAAAGAGGCGTTGCCTCTTCCTTTTTCCTTCCTTCTGTTGACCTTACTTTTTTTGTTTGTTTATTATTTCTGTATGCAAACAACAACATCTCAGCCTTCAAAACAAGGCTGCGGCCTCCAACCCCCATTTTTGACCTTCTCTGTCTTGGTTTTATTTTTGTTGTCGTTGTTCTTCCCGAATGGGTCTTGCTCTCTATAACATGTCATTCTTCCTCTTCTTTTTTTTGTTCTGTCACCCATTTTCGTTTTGTCTGTATAGACAAACACAAGATGATGACTTCAAGAAAAGTGGGCTGCACCGTGACCTCTTCTCTGAAGATTTCTTTCTCCTTTTTTTTATTTTATTTGCTGACCACTCTTCTTCTTCTTGTTCTGTCGTATGCAAACAAAGCAGGGTCTGTGCAATTTGCTCTGACAAGGAAGAATTTAATGTGGTTTTTAGCAAAGAGGGAGAGAATTGTTCAGAGAGAGTCTCAAGAGGTACGAACCTATTTTTGCATTTGCTGTGAGATTAAATCCCCATGGTTTTGTTTGTGGGTTTTGTACCCAAGACGAATTCATCATTCAGGAAGTGTACGGGGTTGCCCCAAAATGGATTTATCATCCATAGAAAACGGGTTTTGACCCCAAATTGGATTCATCATCCATAGAGAGTGGGTTTTGACCCCAAATTGGATTTTTCATCTGTAGAGAGTGGGTTTTGACCCCAAGTTGGATTCATCATCCATAGAGAGGGGGTTTTGACCCCAAGTTTCATCATCCATGTAGAGTGGGTTTTGACCCCAAGTTGGATTCATCATCCATGTAGAGTGGGGTTTGACCCCAAGTTGGATTCATCCTCCAAAGAATTTGGTTGAAGGGTTTCATCCGTGAGCCTGTTTTTTTTTTTTCCTTCAGCAACCCTACGGCTGCCTCTGTTTCTTCAGCCATCTCCCCCTTGTTTTTTTTTTTTTTTCCTTCTGCAGACTCACGGCTGCCCTTTTTTTCTTCAAGAGCCTCACGGCTGCTGCTTCTCCTTCTCCACCTCCTCCCCTTTTTTTGGCTGTCTTCTTGTGTTTATATATTGACCCCCATCATAGCATGTTTTAATTTGAAAACATGATGATAAGTTCAGCTCCAAAAACGGAACTGCCCTTTTTTTCTTCAAGAGCCTCACGGCTGCTGCTTCTCCTTCTCCACCTCCTCCCTTTTTTTTGGCTGTCTTCTTGTGTTTATATATTGACACCCATCTTAGCACGTTTTAATTTGAGAACATGATGATAATTCAGCCTCCAAAAACGGAACTGCCAATCTCCTATAAGAGTGGTCACTACTTGGTCAAACTCTTCTCTTTTTCTTTTTCTTTTGAATTTCCTTCCTTTATCTAATAAGGAAGTTTGTTTTTTTTTTGAACACTTATCAACTTATATTAGATAAGTTTCGTTGGCTTAGGGATTTGACCAATACAACCTTGGCAATTTTTTTTTGTGAATTTTTTTGGTTTAACATGCAGCCTATTTGGCTCTAAGTCTAAAACAAACAAGCTTGGCTGGCTCCATTTGCAAATTGGCTTGAGATATTTGCAATGAGATATTTTGAAATGCTATGAATTTAATATGAGAAAAAACATATAGGGGTGCAGTCTCCCAGCCAAGTCCACTTTCTCGTTGCCTTTATCTGTTCTTTTCCCAAAACTTGATCCATCTTCTCATATAAGTTCTTTCTTCAAAAGGGTAATTTTCTTTTTAAAAAAATATCATTCTCTCTATGAAGAAAACCCTAGTTTTGAAGACTTAGCCGCCAACCCCCTTTTGGGGGTAGGTGGCCTCTGCATCTCCCCCTCCCTCCGTGCCCTTTTCCTTCCTATCCTCCAGTCCACTCCTCCCCTCCCTTCTTTGCTTTCTTTTCCTCTTCCTTTTTCTCTTTTCCTTTTCTTTTGATTTGGGTGGGATTTTGTGGTTGGGTTTTGGGGTTTGGGTTTTGGCCCTTTGGTTTTGGTCTGGGGTTTCTGGCTTGTGGCAGATCTTGGCTTTATTTGCGGTGTGTCGTTTTTCTTGTTCCTTGTGTTTTTTTTTTTTTTTTTTGCAGATCTGGACCCTTGCTGGTGGTCTTTCCCGGTATTGGTGGCTCGTATTTGTAGAAGTGTAAGTATTGAGCTGATTAAGTAGAGCTTAGAGTGTTAATGGTATATGCATTTAGTCTAGAAGATGACAAGTGTAAAGCTCTGATAGTGTAAGGCTGAAATAAGCCTCATGTTTTTAATCTTAAGTTTTGGTAAGATGAAGGGCTGAGATACACTCCAGCTTGTGTGTATCCAGCTCAGCATAACGGTAATATGGTACATGCCGATTGTGCTAGTAAATGAATATATATTCTCTTGCTCTCTTTTCTTGGAGAGTAAGCAGAGCATTACAATCGGCCTTGCATTCCTTACTTTTCTCTCTTCAAGTTCTTCATTTCTTCAGCCCGATTTACAAAAGGAGTCTCATAGCTCATTCACCCCACCAGCCCGATTAACCAACAAAACACTAACAGTATTTGCGGTTGCTTGAGTTGCTTTAGTCTCTTCAACTCTTTGTGAGTTGCTTGAGTTGCTTTAGTCTCTTCAACTCTCTGTAAGAAATCTTGATTTTTATAATTATTTTGTATAAAATTCTTGTATCAAAATTTTGTTGTTTTAACGTGTTCTGTTCATGTTTTTCTTCAGCCCCTTCACTTCACAGTTCACACCATTGGAGCAACCCAGCGCTTCCAAACGAAGAACACGCCAAGACCACCTAAGAATCCAATGAAGCTATTTTTTTGTTTTTATTTCATTTATTGTAGCCTGTAGTGGTCTCTATATTGTTTTTTGTTTTTTGTTGTACATGTATTTTGTGCCTATTATTTCGTAACAAAGTTTAAGGGTTTACAATCGCATCTGGAATGGTTCACTTCTCTGTTCGTATGAGGTTTGAATGACTTTGTTATTGAACATCTCCAACTCCAAGTTAGTGACTTCAAATTGCTGGAGATCCTGTCAAAAAAAAAGAGATTGGCAAACAATTTTGTTTGCTATTTCTGGTACAAGGAGGAATTGTTGCCTAAAATTGAGCTGGATTTTAATACCCAAAAATCCATTTTCACAATTAGAAATTATTGGATGATAGGAATCAATATTCAAAGAAATAGTGCGTTTGGAATTTTAAAACTAGTATATGCAAGTGGGATTGATGTTTTAAACACATCTAATATTAGGGCTTAATGAGCCACTGACATGTCATCAAAATTAGTCCCTAATATAAAAGATACCCTTCCCAATATCAGTATTGGTCAAGGACACCACGGCTTGGCTCAATTCAGTATGGCTTGCCTCAATTAATAATGTATTTGTTTTTGTGAAAGTTTTGAAGGACCGAGTGTGCAAATGGTATCCTTTGAGCAACAGCAACGCCAATTTAGGACACTGATAAAAGAATGGTCACTGCATGGTCTCTATTGTTGAAAGGAGACAATTTTCAGTCTCAATAATGCTCTTAAGGGACAATTACATATCAGTAGCCCAAGAGTCTTGCATGAAGAGATTGAGAATAGATATGAGCCGATTCCAATTCATTGCCCTTAAAAGAATCTATTCTTGATGGCAATGAATTGGAATGGTAATTATATTTGCCCAAGAGTCTTGCATGAAGAGATTGAGAGTAGATATGAGCCGAGGATGACTTGCCAGTATTTGCTGGTATATATCTGTCTAGGGGCACTACTACAAAAATTGCAATAGACGACAGTAATTCACCGTCGTGTATTCGGTTTTTCAACCGTTGTGAAATAGACCGACATCTTTTGATGCTAAAAACCACGACGATAAATTACCATCGTCTATTATTTGTAAAGACGACGCTTTTTACTCAAAACCGTCGTCGTTTTTATGTAAAGACGACGGTTTTTTACAAAAACCGTTGTGGATTTTTTGTAAAGATGACGGTTTTTGTAAAAAAAAACCGTCGTTGTTTAGAGGTAAAGATCGTTAATTATAGGAATAAAGACGATGGTTATTTATAAAAACCGTCGTGGGTTGTTTGTAAAGACGACGGTTTTTTACAAAAATCTTTGTGGATTATATGTAAAGACGACGGTTATTTATAAAAACCGTCGTGGATTGTTTGTAAAAACGACGGTTTTTTATAAAAACCGTCGTTGTTAGTGGTAAAGATTATCGTTAATTATAGGAATAAAAACGACGGTTTTTTTTAAAACCGTCGGGGATTGTTTGTTAACTAATCTTTATTCTACAACAAACATACTTCTTACCAATTAAATATAAATATTCAATTGATACATGGTAATTAGTAATACAATCTTTTCCTAACAAGACCTATGTACTCCTAATCCAAGCCTTCCTCTCATCCAAACATACAAATGATGCACAATTGAAGTATCCTCCATCATCCCTGCAAATAAATCAAAATGACAGAAAGATAAAAAAGTTAAGATTATAAACAAATAAAATTAGGTGATAGAGAAATTTTATAATTGGACTATATTTCCATAGAACTACATGGTTATATGCCAATGGTTTAACTATGGGCAACATAAAGTATTCGGAAGGTGCAACTGTTAGTCTAGCACCAAGACACTTAACTTCCTCAAGAAACAGTAACCGAACATCATCAACCTCAACCTCGAAGAGAAGACAAAACCAAAATAAAGTAGGACAAGCATATGAGATTAGGGTTTGTACTTACGATGGATCGAGCTCGAGTATATCACCAATGCTTTGGGAGGGAAAGCTCAATCGATATGATGGAGAATGGAGAGCGAAAACTAAAAGGTTAGAATTTGAGTTGAAGAGAGATAGCGAAATGTTATATAGGGTTGAGGGCAAATTTTGAAAATTGAGGATGGCGCTCGAATTTTTCGAATGACCGCATTTTTTAAAGACGACGGAAAGTAAAATACAACCGACGTATAATTTGACAATATAAACGACGGTATTTAAATAATAGGGCTGTTGTAAAACTTTATTACGTCCGTCAGTTAAAGAAAACGTCGTTGTAAATACTTTTTACGACGCTCACCATAAAACCTTCATTTTAAATAAAAAATAAATAAGAGGGCTCTGGTTTTCCTGGGATTCGAACGCACGTTACCAAGGCCGTAATTGACCAAAAGCAGTTTAGAGGAAACCGGCGTCGTTTTAATAAACTCTAAAACCTAAACCCTAAACCCTAAACCCTAAACCCTAAATCCTAAATCCTAAACCATAAATTTTACAAAAATTATATAAAAAAACACAAGTATGCAAAAAATAAACTAAAAATTGCAACGGACTCCTTACGACAATGCCTTCTATATTAAAAGGCTAAAATCAGGATTTCATATATTTTTATTTATGGCCACCAATGGATCACATAAACCTTAGGGTTATGTTGTGAAAGTATAAGGACTATTGTGCTTTGTAAACAAACAATTTTGAATTCTCTTATCATTTGTAATTTTTACAAAAAAAATTACATTTTTCAAAGCTTTAGGGGGCAGACAATCTCTCAATGATAGAATAGTAGTTGTCAGTTTAATTTTTTAAAATTTATTAAGAATATTATGAAATAAATAAATAAAAACCGACGTCTTAGACGATTTAGACGTCGTATTGTTTTTAAACACCGATGTTTATTGACAGGACCCGACCCGAATCCCCCTCGGGACCCACGCCGAATCCTGTGGTGTTTTCGACATTTAACCCATGCCGGGCCCGCTCACTAATTAAGCTACCATCTTTTCCCAGAGTACGGAAAAGATGGCTGGGACTTCTGCCGAAAATCCGGCAGAGTCTCCTCTGAAAAAGGGACTTTACCAAAATTCCTTCACCCTGTTAAAAACAACAGAAACAACACCAACTGCAGCACGCACAAAGCAAAAGCACACCGTTTACACACTAGGCCTCCGGCCTTGAATTCAACCCTAAACGGGCGATAACAGAGCAATCTAAGAATTCTCTTTAGTTTTACAACCAAAGTATAAGTTTAACTGAAAGCAATACAGATAGAAGTGCCCTACAAAAGTACAGGGCTCGGGAATACAAGTCTTGGCTCGGGTACTCGGCTCAGATCGAACTACTGCCTGGGGGGCGCAAAACAGAAGATTGTGAGTGGACAAAAACAAAGTTTTATCATAATTGAAATCAACATACTATCCCCACCGTTTCAAAACGATGTCAGAAACATGCAATTAAATCATTTATATACGCAAGTGATTGAAATCCAAGAATCCATAAACTTTCAACATAAAACCAATAATATTCCATAATAGACTTGACCTCTTTTCAATGCTAAGAATCCTCTCTTTCGACGCATGTCATAAACCGACAAGCGAGAAAGAGTCCTTATTTAAATAATAAGAGAACTAGAATAAATAAATAATATAAGTAATATAATTAAATAAATAAATAGATAAACAAATACATATATATATATATATATAGATACCCGTAGGTAAGAGACTACTATACCATTTTGTACCGGGGAAACAATCCAACATGGGGATTGTTGACTGACCACATGGAGAAAAATACCTTTACAACCACGTGGCCAGGGAATAAGCCGTCCCAACTGGGGACTAACTCCCAGACATGCACAGAAGAAATTACCTCAATAGTGTGCAGCTGAATAAAGTCCTACGCGCGCAGGCTGCCCGGCAAGGGCCTACAGTAACACCCCGCCAAGGGTGAACTGGGTTCCGTTATCCTTTATCCTTTCTGTAACCAAGTAACAGGGGAGGTACATAGGTGGCGCTAATAGCACTCCAACAAAAACACATATTCCCTGACATACCCTAAATCCCAGGGTATTCAAACCGTACCCAAAACTCGAACACAAGACCACCCGGATGTTGGTGACAGCCAACATCCGACACGAAAATATATAATCAAAATCATAGTCAAAAATAACCAACCGTATCCGAATAAGTAAATCGGAACTCAACATATTTATAAACAATTAAATAACACCTTAATATTCCAAATAAACCATATATATGAAATTCAATAATTAAATTCACATAAAATCCACAATTCAATTGAATAAATTCATATGCATAGTTTTTCAATCCTTTAAAAATAATGCCGATTCAAAACAATGTCCACTCACAAGTAATCCCACGCTGCTTGACCCTGAGAGGGTCCTCGTGCCGTGAACCTCGAGCCCGAGTACCTATTACGGAATACGAGGAATAAGTCAACAAAAGTCAACCGCTATTGAATTTAAATTCAAATCCTATTTCCTGGTTTAAAGTGTACGTGTGACGTTCGGGAGGTTCTAGGGTCAAGTAAACTTCATGGCAGGTCAAACCACCTCGTAAGACTAAAAGTCAACCGTGTGGTCAAACCGCCTGACCTCAACTGGGCCCGCGAGGTCCACGGACTCCAATCTTTGATCCGAAAGTTCCTACGAGTTTGGTCACGATCGAACGGTCGGATTGCTCACGATCGCACGATCGGACGGTTATTGGATAACCTAACCCTAGGGTTAATGGATTGGAGTATCCGGACTCCAATCCTC
Organism: Prunus padus; assembly: GCA_024362665.1. Lineage (NCBI taxonomy): Eukaryota > Viridiplantae > Streptophyta > Magnoliopsida > Rosales > Rosaceae > Prunus > Prunus padus. The sequence continues at coordinate 6,177,002 of JANFAM010000020.1, forward strand.
GATCCGACGCTTCTACACACCCTAGAAATACGGGGAACTACGTAGCTGAGTTTGGGTTTGATCCGACGGTTCGAACACGTCGAACCCGGTTACGCGCAATAGGCGCATACCCGCTCGACATCCGAACGACGTCCGAATTGAAATCCGAAAACACCGACGCTCGGGACGACACGAGGAGCGCATCGTAACACAATGTGGCACCACTACGGTGCTCACGCGCCGCCACACGCGCGCCCGCGCGTGGGTGTGTAGAGCAATTCCGTCACCGGCAAAACTCATCACCGCCGCTCACCGCCTAGGCTAGGGGTTCCTCTCATCTCACCGAGCAACTTATCCTCATCGGGTGGCCGCCTCAATCGATCAAGAACTGGCCGGAATTTCACTTTGAAATCCGGCCAAATCTGGGTTTGGGATCGAGTGTTCTAGGGTTGAAATCGGACGAAACTAAGGATGCAGTAGCTTAGACAGTGGAGGAGGTGAAGAACCATACCCGATCCGCCGGAGATGGTCGCCGAACGGCCGGAAAAACCGGCTCAAACCGATCGCGATTGCCGGCGAAATTCGAGGCTACCGGCCGGAGCTTGGGTGGGTTAGGACAGGAGCTCACGCCGGATCTTTTGGGACCTGGTCTCGGTCCAGCCGTGACCTGACGGCGAGACTGCGAAGGGAAGAGGGCGCCGTGTCGGGAGGAGAGAGAGAGAAGAGAGAGAGAGGGCTGGCGGGTTCTCGACGCGTGTACGCGTCAGATTGGGTAGTTTTAGGGTTTTTTTTCAAATTTCAAAATACCCAAAATGCCCTTTTTGAGTTCTGGACCTCGAATCGGGACGTGCCGCCCGGCTACGGACTCGTTTCGACGAGCCCGTCGCAATGGCGCGGTCGGTTTCGCGAAATTCCAAACGAATCAAAATGTGACCTTTACGACTCTAACCTCAGGGGCAAAACCGTAATTTCACATAATTAATTTAATTAAAACTTAGGTCACGGATGTTACATTTATTGTTGTTACAACATCGCTTTAAAAGAAATTAATGTCGTTGTAAGTTATAAATGTCGACGTATTTTAAAGTTACAACTTCAATTTTTTATTATTAGTAAACAACCCAAATTAATTTAAGAACGATGTAGTTCGGAACATTTTACATGACACGTCTCTATTTTTGCTGACGTGGTATAATATAATAATACGTCTCCCATTACAAAAAAAGCGCCTTTTATTTTATAACATTTGACGTCGTAATTATTAAATAAACCATCGTGGATTGTGTGTAAAGACGACGGTTTGTTTACAAAAACCGTCGTGGATTTTTTTTTGTATTGTATGTAAAGACGAAGGTTTTTTTATAAAAACCCTCGTGGATTGTATGTAAAGACAACGGTTATTTATAAAAACCATCGCGGATTGTTTGTAAAGACGACCTTTTTTTACAAAAATCGTCATGGATTTTTTGTAAAGACGACGGTTTTTTTTTTTATAAAAACCGTCGTGGATTGTGAAAACCACAGAGAGAGTGAGATTTTTACCCATTTGTTCAATTTGATGAAAGCATAGAGCAGGATCTTCAATTTGCTGGACAGGGAGAGAAGGAGGCTCATAGATGTGATAGAGAGGGAGAGAGAGGGTTTGAACGCAGATAAGGAGAGAGGGCTTCATCGAGAAGGAAGGAGACTTTTCATCGAGAGGGAAACTTAAAAACATTGAGCGGGGCGTGAAAAATTAGGTTGAGAGATGACTTAAGTTTAGCGTGTTTTGCAAACACGACCCTTCTTTTTAAAACCGACGTCCTTGAGATAACTTAAGTTTAGTGTGTTTTGCAAAGACGACGCTTTTTAAGTTTCACTACTACAAAAATCGAAATAGACGTCGGTAAAACGACGACGGACAAAATAAATACCGTCGTTAAATTTTAAACGACGACGATAATATAAAAACCGACGTGGATCAGAAACTAAAACACCTAAAAATTGGAAATTCATTTGGGCATCTTTAAAACACGACGCATAAAACTTTAAAAGCGTCGTCTTATTAAACATGCCATTTCGATCAGAAAAAAGACAACAAATAAACAAAGACGGTATGTGTAAATATACCGACGTAGTAATTATAGACGACGTTTTACATATAATACCGCCGTTTTGAACATCCAATGAACACGACGGTAATTGTATTATTAACAGACGTATCAAGTACTATTTAATACGACCGTAATTTAATAATTACCGACATGTAAAGTTAATTAACCACGTCTCCCTTTTATTATTTTACACCGTATTATACATTAGATTACGACAGTACTTATAAATAAAAGGTGGTGGTAAATAGTTAACACGTCGTCATAATATAATATAACGTCGTGGTTTTTCAGATAATACGACAGTTCTATAAATTATATCGCCGTTGTAAATCATTTTCACGTCGTTTATATTAATTATACCGTCGTTGTTATTTAAAACAAGCGCGACAACAAAAGAAGAAATAAACGTCAGTACAACGACGACGGAAAACATAAATACCGTCGTTGTAGGTTTCAAATTCGAAACTTTCGAACTGAAACGTCACGCTTTATCTGCGAAATTAGACACTGAAACGGCGGCTTTTAGGTTTCCAAGTCGAAATAAAGGCCCTTTTCGGTTTCCAAGTCTTGATAAAGTCACTTTTAGTTTTCCAATTCTAAATATTTCCTTTAAATTGGAGTTTTTATTCCAAACGTTCAGTCTCAATTCTCACATCTCAATTCTCACATCTCTGAATGGTTTTTACACCAAACCAATCTAAGAACTTCGGTTTGGTGTAAAACAACAACTGAGTTCCCCAGAAAGATTGCATATTTAGTTTCTTGTTTAACACAAATTTCTATTTCTCTGTAGTTATTTTTATTTAAGACGTCGGTTTTGTAACTAACTGACGTAGTATATATTTATAACGTCCCTATTATTTAAAAACCGTCGTTTATATTATAATTTATACGACGGTTTAATTTTACTTTCCGTCGTTTATATCCAAGTCAGAGGAAATCCAAATAAGTTATGCTCCCCTCTTCTGGCTTTGTTTCTTGTTTCTTTTTATTAAATCCTATTATAGTTGCAAAAGGTTTATAAATGTATCTCTAACTAAAACTTGCTTCTTCTTTTTTAATCTTGGTTTTGCAGTGCAAGAAGGCAACGCTAACTCATACACACAAGAACAAATTGATGAAATTCGGATCGAATTATAGTTTAATATTATGGATATGATATTTTGTATGGATATATAGGAATGAAGATTGGTAAATATTTTGTATGTAATTATTATTGAATCTTCAAGTTTTATGAAACAAATTATTCTTGAGTATATTTATTGTTCACAAAGCATTATAGTTGTTTTTTTAGCAAGAAAAAAATTGTTGTAGAGAACCATTGGAAGCAAGAAAAAAAAAAGATAAAATGTAAAATTACTACATCTTTGGATATAATAAACGACAGTTCTTTCAAAAAAACCGTCGTCTTTACATTAATAGACGACAATTCTATCACAAAACCGTCTTCTTTACATATAATAGACGACATTTCTTTCATAAAAATTGTCGTCTTTATATATAATAGACGACGCTTTTTCATAAAAACCGTCGTCTTTACATATAATAGACGATCATATTAATGCATTTATCAATCGCTATTTAATACGACCGTAATTTGATAATTACCGACATGTAAAGTTAATTAACCACGCCTGTCTTTTATTATTTTGCGCCGTATTACACATTAGACTACGGCAGTTCTTATAAATAAAAGGTGGTGGTAAATCGGTACCACGTCGTTATAATATAATATAACGACGTGGTTTTTCGTGATAATACGACGCTTCTATTAATTATATCGTCGTTGTAAATCATTTTCACGTTGTTTCTATTAATTATACCGTCGTTGTTGTTTAAAACAAGCGCGACAACAAAAGTCGAAATAAACGCCAAGAAAACGACGACGGAAAACATAAATACCGACGTTGTAGGTTTCAACTTCGAAACTTTCAAACTGAAACGGCATGCTTTATCTGCAAAATTGGGTACTGAAACGGCAGCTTTTAGGTTTCCAAGTCGAAATAAAGGCCCTTTTCGGTTTCCAAGTCTTAATAAAGTCACTTTTAGTTTTCCAATTCTAAATAATTCGTTTAAATTGGAGTTTTTAGTCCAAACGTTCAGTATATCTCAATTCTCACCTCTCATGCAAAAATGTCTTTCTTGTGAACTCAGTTGTGTTTTTACACCCAACCCATCTAAGAACTTCGGTTGGGTGTACAACAACAACTGAGTTCTCAAGAAAGATTGTATATTTAGTTTCTTTTTTAACACAAAGTTCTATTTCTCCGAAGTTATTTTTATTTAAGACGTCGGTTTTATGCTGAGGGTTGTGAAAATATTTTACAACGACTTTGTTTTGTAACTAACTGACGTAGTATATGTTTATAACGTCCCTATTATTTAAAAACCGTCGTGTATATTTTAATTTATATGACGTTTTGATTTTACTTTCCGTCGTCTTTAAAAACACGGTCTTTTGAAAAATTTGACCGCGAATTGTAATTTTTCGAATTTGCCCTAAACCCTATATATATAACATTTCGCTATCTTTCTTCAACTCATATTCTGACCTTAAAGTTTTCTGTCTCCATTCCGGCTGCTCATATTCTAATCTTTCATTCCGATTTTCAGTTTCTCAAATTATTTGAACTTAATTTGCTCCAAGTCAGAGGAAATCCAAATAAGTTATGCTCCCCTCTTCTGGCTTTTGTTTCTTGTTTCTTTTTTTTTAAATCCTGTTATAGTTGCAAAAGGTTTATAAATGTATCTCTAACTAAAACTTGCTTCCTTTTTTTTAATCCTAGTTTTGCAGTGCAAGAAGGCAACGCTAACTCATACACACAAGAACAAATTGATGAAATTTGGATCGAATTTCATATGTAGCCCCTCTTTTTCTAATTATAGTTTAATATTACGGATATGATATTTTGTATAGATATATAGGAATGAAGATTGGTAAACTATGTAATTATTATTGAATCTTCAAGTTTTATGAAACAAATTATTCTTTAGTATATTTATTGTATGGTGTGGATTATTTGGAGCTGAATTTATTGTTCACAAAGCATTATGGTTGTTTTTTTAGCTAAAATCGTTGTAGAGAACCATTGGAAGCAAGAAAAAAAAAGATAAAATGTAAAATTACCACATCTTTGGATATAATAAACGACAGTTCTTTCAAAAAAACCGTCGTCTTTACATTAATAGACGACAATTCTATCACAAAACCGTCTTCTTTACATATAATAGACAACATTTTTTTCATAAAAATTGTCGTCTTTATATATAATAGACGATAGTTTTTCATAAAAATCGTCGTCTTTACATATAATAGACGACTGTTATTTCATAATAGACGACATATTTCATAATAATAGACGACATATTTCACAATAATAGACGACTGTTATTTCATAATAGACGACATATTTACATATAATAGACGACTGTTATTCCATAATAGACGACAGTTCTTACAAACCGTCGTCTTTACATATAATAGACGTCATGTATTTCATAAAAACCATCGTCTTTAAATTAATAGACGACGGTTTTGAGTAAAAGCGTCGTCTTTATAAATAATAGACGATGGGATTTTACCGTCGTGGTTTTATGCGTAAAAGATGTCGGTCGATTCCTCGACGGTTGAAAAAGTAAATTTACGACGGTAAATTACCGTCGTCTATTGCGATTTTTGTAGTAGTGTTTCATGTGTCGTGTTTTAAAAATACCCCAACGAAACTACGTTTTTTAGGTGTTTAAGCTACTAATCCACGTCGGTTTTATTTTACCGTCGTCTTTCTAAATACAACGACGGTATTTTTTTTTTCTTAGTCGTGGTTTTACTGTCGTCTATTTCGTTTTTTATAGTAGTGGGGGAGGTCATTCTCAGTTCTTCTTTGCTCTCTTTTTTGTCATGTAAGACTCAAGGACCAAAACCAAATGATTAAGCATGGGCTCATGAATGAACAGGCGTTTTGGCTAATTTTGAGAGGGAGAAAGTGTGACATCCCTGACCTAAAATTAAACGAAAAAGAATTAATTAATTTGGATAATTAAAATGAATTTAAAAGGAATTAAAAGGAATAAAATAATAAAATTAGAATTAAATAAGAAATTAATAATTAAAGGGGCATTTTGGTCAACGATATTTTCGGGACGGAATTTGGCGAAACGAGTTGCGCCATTGCGTCCGGAACGTCGAAACGAGTCCGTTGACGGGTGGAACGTTTCGATACGAGCTTCGGATTGAAAGGAGGACAAAATGGTCATTTTGAAATTTGATAAAACCCTAGGGCCAATCAGATTTCAAGTTCTCCTTCTCTCTCCTCCTTTCTCTCTCCTCTCTCTCCCGACGAAACTCTCTCTCTCGTCAGAATCGCGCCAGAAACGGCGCCGGTGCGTGCGGCCATTTCCGGTCACGGCTTGGGACGCCACCACCCACGTTCGAAAGCCCTCTTCATCCTCGTCAAAACCCACCTGAGATCACCGGCCAATTCGACGTCCTTTGCCGGCTGTGATCTCTGTCGTTTGCCGGCGAAAGCTCCATTCTTTCCGGCGACTTCTCCGGCGGTTTCAGGACACGACACCACTTGGATCAGGTACGCCTCCTCCCCCTCTCTCTTTCCCCTGTGGTCCGCGACAAAATTTGGTGGCGTAGCCACCATTCCAACCACCACAGATCCGCCAAAACCCTAGGTGGTTTGGCCGTGATCTGGCGGCGATACTGGCCGGTTCTCCACCGGTTCAGGCCGGTTTTGAACTCCCCATTAGCTGTTGATTCGATTGCTATATAGGTTGTACCCCAATTCCACAATTTTCCGATGACCGGAAATCACTCTAGACACCTACCCTCTCGGCGGCGCGTGTGGCAGCGCGTGGCACTGTAGCATTTGGGCATTTCCGTTCCAATGCGATCCTCGTGTCATTGTGAACGCATACGTGTGCGCGGATTGTGATTCGGACGTCGTTTGACGATCGAACCAACGTACGCCTATTGCGCGTTTCGTGGGTTCGATGTGCTCGGACCGTTGGATCAAATCCGAATTCACATATGTTGTTCCTCGTATTTTCTAGGAGTGTATAGGATTTGACGGATCGTGATTCGGAGTCCCGGATACTCCGGATCGATGACTTGAAGTTAGAATTAAATCGTAATTGTCCGATCGTGCGATCGTGAGCGATCCGACCGTTCGATCGAGACCAAACTTTCAGGACGTGTTCTCTAAGCCGTAGTGAACCTATAGGAACTTTCGGATCTAAGTTTGGAGGTCATGGTACCCACGGGCCCGGTTTGACCTATTCGGGTATAGTTTGACCAAGTTTGACCAGGGTTGACCAAGGCTTTCCCGAGGTCGCCTTGCCACGTAGTTGACTTTGTTGGACTTCTAGGAATGTCCAGATCCTTTTGGAGGTTGTGGGCTCGGCGGGCCCGGGTTGACCAAAAAGGGGTGTTTGACCGCCGGTTGACCGTGAGTCTTCCGGGGCGGTCCCATTGGTTAAAAGAGGTAGTTTGACCTTAGAATTCTTCGTACGACGTAATTGTACACTTGAGTCGGGTTTAGTTAGGGTTGACTTTTAAGGTTATCGCTTCGGTTCGGATTATTAATTAATCCTCGTATTCTTGAACTAGGTTTTCAGGCTTCTCGTGATCCTCGAGTGGGACCCTTTTAGGGTTGGGCAGCGTGGGACCAAAGGTGAGTGGACTTTGTTTTCAAACGAGCATGACTTGAATGAATTGCATGAAATGCATATAAGTGAGATTTAAATATTGTTTTAAATCTTGATTTGACCATTGATGGGTTTATTGAATTATAATTGGTAATTGAGTTTTATACTTGATTTGGGTTGCCGGTTTGTTGTGGGGCCCTGTTGGCTATACTTTGATTATATATATATATATATATATTGAAGTATTGATTTTGGGACGAGTCAAGCGTCCGTTAGTATTTACGTACGGATTTGGGTACAGTGGGAATGTAATGGATTTTCCATGGGTTTTATATTTAATAAATGAGTTTATGGTTTTGTTGGGTTTCGGACTTTAATATTTTATCGTCACGAATGTTGTGGGTTATACCTTATATACTTTTGAGAAACTTATCTCTATACTTTGAAATGAGTATTTGGGCGGTAAGATTTGGACGTTAGTATAGTCCGGTTGTTTACGTATTCGGTTTTGATGTTTAAACCTTATGAAATTTAATTACTTATATTTCGATTATATATATATGTATATATATATACATATAGATCAACTTGGAAGGAATATGTCGGGTTAATGGGAATGACGAGAATATAGGTTGGATAAATGGGAATTGATCATATGTATATTTATATATATATATATATGTATATATTTACGTTGAATATTTGTATATATATCTTTTGTGAATATATATATATATATATATATAAATATACCTACCTTGAGTATATACATATATCTACTTTGAGTATATATATATATCTACTTTGAATATGTTTTGTATATATATATATATGCCTACTTGAATATAATTAGGTATATCTACTTTGATATGGAGTTTTGGGATATATATGTATATGGGGTTGGAATATTGGTTATATTTTATTGAGCCACTATTTATATTATTTTAACTATGAATTTGAGGGATGTCGGTGATACGTGGGAATTTCGAATGCTTCGGCTTGAGTTTTGGTATTTTAATGGATCATTGTGTTTTCTATATATATATATATATATATATACTTAGTTATATATATATATATATATGTATATTTTGAATAATACGTTTCGGGATTGGACCTTATATTTTAAGGGATAGTACCTATCTTGTGTTTTGGGAGTATATGTTTTACTTGGGGTTTGACTTGACGTTTTCTTGACTTGGGTTTTGAATACGGTTTGAATATGGTTTTTCAATGGTTATGACATTTTAATTTGTTTATGGATTGATATGCCGTCATTTGACGCTTGGTACTATTTTAACTATAGAATTGTATGTTTGGGACGTTGATGTCCTTGTCTTGAGTATATATGATGTTTTTGGATTGTGGGATGTATATATGTCCTGGTGTGCATTATGTTGGGGTTCGGGTACATGTGATTAAATTATATATATTGATTATCGTGTAGCGATTGATTTGAGTGCAGTTAGCACCTTGTTATGTACCTCCCATGTTCTTGTTACGGTTACTGAAGATGGACGTCTGCATCGGATAGGGTTTGATCCGGTGCATACCTTAACGGGGTGTAGCTGTAGACCCTTGATTGGGTAGTCTGCGCGTATGACTTGTTTTGGGACGTAGTGGTATTGATTGTTCCTTACCTTGCGGGCCTGTGAGCTTAGTCCCATTTGGACGGCTTAACCCTGGGCACGAGGCCATTATGATGTTGACTGGGTGTCCAGGTAAATCCTAGGCACAGGTCACATCATGAATGCAGTCCCGGTGTCCAGTCAAATGATCCCCTGTTGGATTGTTTCCCCCGGTACACGTGTTTCAGTGTTGAGGTCTATGTTACTGTATGTAGGTCTTATTATCTTCCTATTCGTATTTCTTTTAGTGAGGATCTTTCTTTGCTCGTTGTGCTTGCGAGCATGTGGTGGTCTGAGTGGGAAAGAATGGGAAACAGTACTATGATATAATATTGGTGTTATTATATTGCAACTATTGGGATTTAAATGAGTAAGTATATAAATGATTTCATATGCATGGTTTGCATTGTTTTTGAAATGGTGGGGTTAGTACTTTAATTTAAGTATGAAAAACCTTGTTTTTGTCCACTCACACTTTTTCTGTTTTGCACCCCCCAGGCCGTAGTCGTAGCGTCTGATCGGTCCAGCTGGGTGACTCTCTTCTCGAGCTTTCGACCTGATGTAGGACACTTGTCCTTGTCTTCCAACGGTTACTCTGTAACTTTACTTTTGAGTACTCTAGATATGCTCTGTATTGCTCTTTAGGGTTGAATTTGATGGCCGTAGGCCTGAGTTGTATTATTTGTTAGCATGCTGACTGTTGGTGTATACATATTCTGTTGTATATATTCAGGTTGAACTTTTGGGATTGTTTTAATTCTAGGGGAGACTCTGCCCGTTTTTCGGCAGAAGTCTTGACCCCTTTGTCTGTTTGTTTCGGGAAGAGGGATTCTTTTAGTATGTGGGCCCGGCATCGCGATGATGTCGGTTGTCAACAGGATTTGGCACGGGTTTCGAGGTGAAATTTGGGTCGGGTCCTGTCAGAAAGGGAGAAAGAGAGAGGATCCTACAAGAAGAAGAGCTTAATTAACTTATTTATTAGCATAGATTTTCCATTAGAAATTTTGCAGTATATTTTGGTGTGTCTCTTGATATATTGATGTCAACCATCTTAGGACTCTTTCTCCCTTATCTATGACTTGTGTGCGTATTAAATGCTAGAGACTTCATACTATTATACCATATATATTAGGTTTGCTATATATTTTAGTGTGTATCTCGATCAATTGACGTCAACCGTCCTAGGACGTCATATTGTTGATATTGGGCTTACCTTCTTACCGCATGCCTCCATGCCTCTCTCATTGGACTGAGGCTATGTTGGATAATTTTGTTGATACAAAGTCTGTGGGAATGGCTATGGAAGAAGTGCTTATGAGGAATGACAATGGGAAGATAAAAGATGCTTCAAGACACGTAAACGCTATCTTTCAGACTTTATTTGTTCCCTATAACTTTGGTGCAGAGGGATACGCAAATAATTTTTGTGGATACAGTGAAGCTCAACCTATAGATGTGTTGTTTGTCAATAAGTTGCACATTCGAAGACAAACCCCAAACACACTTTAGAATTGACAAGGAAACTCAAGATTCCTGGAGGTTATATCCTGCAAAATATAATCTCTAGATGTTTTATCTTTTGTGACTAGATGTAGAAGAGTTGGGATTGAATTGGATGATTATTTCATATATTTGTTGCAGAGAAACCTTCTCTATTTATAGAGGAGTTTGAGTCTTTTCTGAATAGGTATCACACCTATTTGAATCCATGTATCTCTTGGATGACATCTTTTCATCAAGCGGTACCACTTCATATGGAACACCTCTTTCATGTAATAGCGTGTCTTTTAATTTAAATTCATTTATATGAAGTGTTTATAACGTTCATATATAATTTCCAAATGTTTTGGCATCTAGAGATACATCCAAAGACTGAAAAGGTATGTCAAAATCATTCCAGCAGGGTCGTATGCACTTATATGTTGAAAAACCTTCAACAGGCTATGCATCGCATTTTTGAGTTGAAGATTTCTCTCGAAGGTTGTCTGATAAATAGTATGATTTTCTTACAACTTTTGGTTGTGCATGTTTTCCATACTTAAGGCCATAATTTTACTCCACTAGATGTGTTTTCCTTGGTATTTTTTAAATGAACAAGGTCATGTTGTTTAAATTTTGGATTAACTACATTTTAGTCCCTTAAGGTTTATGGTCAGTATCGAAATGGGACCCGAGGTCTCAATTTCATCAATTTCATACCTGACATTTCAAAATATGACAAATTTACACCGGCCGTTACATTGACCGTCAGGTCAGACGTTAAATGCTGACATGGCAGTCGTGGGACCCACTAACAAGCCAGTCGAAATACTGTTCATCGTCTCCAAAATTTTGAAAATATTCCCCTTTTTTTCCAAACTAAAACTCAGACTTTGTGAGACATTTTGACCAACCAAAAGTTAACAAACTTGTGTACACTAGCAGTGGTTTTGAAGCTTATTCCCTCTAGTTTCTAACCCAACAAACCACACTCAAAATGGAGCAAAAACGAAAGAGAAAAACAAATCCAAAGTTGGGCTCGTGACTAGTTTTCTGCAGAAAATGTGTTTTTTTTCAAAATTTGCACATGTGTTTGAAGTATCAAAATTCAACCAAATTCGACAAAACCAATTGTGTTTTGTTCCTTGACAAGTCTAGTGTAAAACACAACAAATATATTCTTCAAAAACTCAAAGGATTAGGAGAAAAAGATAGCCAAAGTGAGGCTCGCGGACTGAAAATTTCCAAAAAATGCAATTTTCCATATTTGGTTCTAAGTCATTTTCAACCATTCTATCACTCCTAGATTGTTCCTAAAGCTTCTAAAACTCTTCTAAAGTGATAGTTATGAACTTTAGGTATGATAGGTATGATAGAAGAGTGTTTGGGATTTGAGGCAAAAATCTTCTAAGGTGAGTTAAATTTCGGATTTTTTATTTTCAAATTTTTGTGTTTGTGTGATTCTAGTCCCTTGAAGAGTATTTTGAGTAACTTGAGTGATAGGGAAATTGAATTGGAAGAGTTTAAACTTTCATTTTTCGGGTTGGGTGGATAGAGTAATTTTTCAAGTGTGGGTGTTTAAGATTTTGGTTCCATTTCGAGTTTTTGATGAGTTCCAATGATAGGAATGAACTTTAGAAGAGTTTTAGAAGCCTTAGGAACAATCTGGGAGTGATAGAATTGTTGAAAATGACTTAGAACCAAATCTGGAAAATTGCATTTTCTGGAAATTTTCAGTCCGCGAGACTCAGTTTGGCTATCTTTTTCTCATAATCCTTTGAGTTTTTGAAGAATTTATTTGTTTTTTTATACACTAGACTTGGCAAGGAACAAACCACAATTGGTTTTGTCGAATTTGGTTGAATTTTGATACGTCAAACACATGTGCAAATTTTGAAACAAAACACATTTTCTGCAGAAAACCAGTCACGAGCCCAACTTTGGATCTGTTTTTCTCTTTCGTTTTAGCTCCGTTTTGAGTGTGGTTTGTTGGGTTAGAAACTAGATGGAATAAGCTTCAAATCCACTGCTAGTGTACACAAGGTCGTTAACTTTTGATTGGTCAAAATGTCTCACAAAGTCTGAGTTTTAGTTTGGAAAAAAAGGGGAAAATTTTCAAAATTTTGGAGAAGATGAACAGTATTTCGACTGGCTTGATAGTGGGTCCCACGACTGCCACGTCAGCATTTAACATCTGACCTGACAGTCAATGTAATGGCCAGTGTAAATTGGTCATATTTTGAAATGTCAGGTATGAAATTGACGAAATTGAAACCTCGGGACCCATTTCGATATTGACCATAAACCTCCTGGCCTATTCTCCACCCAAAGGTTTCATACTCCTAGCCCATTATGAGTAGGGGTGGCAATTTCCAATACGACCCGATACATGACTCGAAACCCGTACGGAAAATTAGCTAGTTAACCGTCATGATTAAAATTGTGAGTCAAATTTGAGTCAACCCGCCATAAAACATCTAATAAACTAGTGAGTTTTGGGTCAACCCGTCAACTAGCAAAATGACCTACTTGACACATTTACTATTTAATTTTAAAATTTTATTAATAATAATAAATATGTGGTATGTATATGTTGACATATTCTATTCTATTCCACCGTGCATCCTAGGGTTGTGGATTTCAACTCACCCAAATGAAAAAGTTATTTACACTAACACCCTTGAGGTTTTCGGCTTTGTCACAAAACTTACTGTGGTTTCAGAAATTACACAAACATCCTCTAAGATTTTAAATTGTTTTCACAAACTCCTTTTCATTGCCTTTGAGATTAGATTGCATATACATTCATTGAGGTTAATTTTATCATTTGCATAAGTATTTTTTGAATGAAATCATCAATTTTTGGACAAACAATTAGCGAAAAGGGATTTTGTGCCAACCCAACACAACACGACCCATTGACAGTCTTAGTTATGGGTTTATTAAATGTGGTTTGATATCATGAAAAAAGTAGGTTCCTCTAAGAATCAATTGGTAATGTAAGGAGTAGCCCAACTTTATAAACCCTTCCAAAATTTGTTAACTTTGCAATGTGGGATATTTCTTCACATCCTACACTATTCTGAGGGATCTTGCGATCATCGTTCCACTGGATGTTTTGGAATGAAGCGTTTTCATGTCGAGCATTGAGGAAGAATATCTGCACGGCTGTTGATATATGATGTTTGGAGCTGTGTTCATTTCGTGACTTGCAGATTCCTCTTCATTGTGTCAATTGTCGTTTACATATGCAAGGCCTATAATTGATTGACAAATAAGCAAGCTTCATTAGATTTTCTGTAATACTACAAAATTTATTAAAAGCTCCATGGCTCTCTGGAAATCTCGTGCCCGAGCCTGGTTAGTGGTCGATCGCACAGTCCAAATGAGAACGGGGCCTGCTTAAAATGTCGTCTACACACAATTACTCAACTACAAGACACAATATTTTTGCATCACAAGACTAGGTCACGTTATGGGAGCTGTATGAAAATAACTGATCAGCTTGAGTGGGGTTTGGAAATTGGATATTTACTTTTGTGATGGTGTTCGTACCAAAAATAGCATAGGCCTTGATCTGCAGTTTTGAAAGACTGAATTAAGTGAGACGAAAGGCTCAAGGTGTTAAAGGCTCATCCTACATTCGCAAACGCCCAAAAAAGAGGGTCAACCAGGCCCAACGACATTCCAACCGCAATTGTGGACCAAAGAGATCGTGGTCAACGAGGCGCTTCGAGGATTCTGGGGCATTGGACATAAGTGTCCGATGCTTTTTGTCTCTTTCCGGATACAAATGCCACGTCTCATTTCGGACAGAAATTGTTCAAAAGCGAGTATTTTGTGGAAATCTTTCGCAAAGTTATTGTTGTCAGAGATTGGTTAAACCTCGCCACGATTTGGTGTAATCACTGAAAAATCCTAGCATGACCCACCAAATCAGAGGAAGTATGGTCTACAGCAAGTGGAGGAGCGTAGTAAGTAGAGGTGTTTCACACCACCATTAATGTGATTGCCACCGCATTTAATGCAGTATGGCCACTATTCCCATCAGAAGGGGTTTTAAACCATCAACACGGCGTACTGGGAGACCATCCTCAGGATTTTCTAGTTCTAATCAACTTGCAAGATTGTTTCACTACACATTAGAAAATCTTTACCTTGAAGATTTCTTGATTATCTCCAGGTCACATCAACAGAGGTTTCACACAAGTGGCAATTAGGCTGCGCTCGTCTACAATTCCAAAAGCTCTCCAGACATCACCAGCTGAAGGACTAGTCTGTCTATATATACTAATCCCCAGTGGCAGCGCGAGGACACACAACTTCAGCCAAAAGCCAGACTCAACGTCTCAAAACCAAGACTCAATGTCTTAGACTCAATCTCTTGTAAAGTGTCTCTCTGCAGACAAAGCCAAGACTTGAATCAACTCCCTTCGCTTTCTTTGAGTTCCCAGTTGACAACTCCTTGTTGGAACTCTCTTCTTTTCCCAAACACATAGCTCTGTCTAATTCCCAGTTGACAACTCCTGATTGGAATAACATTGCCATTGTTTGTGACCTATATGCTCTGCCAGCAATGCTTGGTATGATTTGATAGTTGGTTTCGATTTCCAACTCACTTATTTCGAAGCAAGTCTCCCTACCTGCGATACGAGCTAGTTTCTGGTTGCAAGCACTACTAGTTTGTTGGTATCGGACAACACGACATTGTCGCAGACAAATCATTGTCTCATGTCCGATACTGCAGACCTTTTGTCCGATTGTATCATTTTTAGCTTTTCTTGTTGGTTGATTTATTGTATTCGAATCAGTTTCAATATAATCAGACTTGTATTCAATCATTAATGAAAATATCTTGTCTATCGGACTGATTTTAGTACAAAAGATCTACCATTGAATGTTCAGTCCGACCAACGGACTAGGACACTGTCTTTCCTGCAATTTGCTTGATCTTACTTGAGATATTGAAAGTCCTCTTAGTTGAGGCAGAAAAAGAACCTATCGAAAGTCAGATTCCCCTCTTTGGAGCACAATGGCCTTGGTTAGAAGAAAGAATAAATGAGCGCAGTCACATTCATCAATCCTTCCTCTTTCTACTAGAAGAGTATCACTAGTAGTGGCACGCCTTTCGCATCCCCTCGAGGAATAGTCCCCGAATCCACATCAAGTTCCTTGAGACACAAGCAAATCAAATACAAAGCCGCTAAGTTGCCAAAGTACAGCCTGCTCAACAGCTAGGGGCATCACAAGGTGTTCAGAAGCATTTCCAGATGAACATATTTCTGGCACGCCCGGTGGGACCTACAATTTTGTATGGTCAACAAAACCCGTAGGAAGCGCTATCTAAGAAGCGGTACATCTCCACCAATGAATCCTCCCAACCAAGCTGTTATTACTACTGAGGAAGTCAAGATCGAAGATGTGCCAATATCGCCTAGACAAACATCAGTGGAGTAGTTACCGCTCCAGATGTTAGAAAAAATGGATAACCAAGCCAAAGCTTTTTAAAGCTGGCAAGAATCTTATGCTCAGACAATGGCTTCGCCGAATCAGGAGTTCAGCCCTCCAAGGACAAACCATGCCTCTCAACCTATTGAGATACCACTATGAGGGTCCAACTGGTACCAAAGCTGTACTACCGGCCATGGCTATTTGGATCTGAGTTCTTCTCCCGTTGGCATTCCAAACACTGGGCCGATACTCAGTCTGGATACGAAGCTACACTACCCCCAAATAATGGTAAAGACAAGCAAAAAGTGTCCGAACCAGTAACACAGGGGGCAGTACAGGCGAAATATCAAGCTCCAAAGCATGCAGCTGCTTTTCCTCCCTTAGGGACCATGAGAAATGGTCAGAGAGGCAGAGGAAGAGGAAGGTGGAGGCAAACAGGACAAACTAGTAAAGGTGTTAACTATACCAATAATGCCAGTAATGGAACCAATGAAAATTATGGCAGGACCAGAGAAGTAAGAACTGGTAACACCACTGAGCTACCTGAAGAGTCTAATGAAGAAGTGGAAGAAAGGATTCCAAATCTTGATCAAGATAACAACATACCTCCAAACGATAATGACCAGCAAATGGTCATGTTGAACGAGATGGCAGAACTCAGGCAAATGGTCTTAAACGGACAGAATGGTGTCCGAAGACCAACAAGGCCAGTATATCAAAAGCCGTATCCAGCTCACATTGATGAAATACCATTCCCGAGAGGGTTTAAAGTACCATCTTTTACTTTATTTAATGGATACGATTTATATGCATCTGCTTTAGAGCATGTAGGGCGATTCTCCGCCCACTGCGTATCTATTTAATCAAATCCTAACCTTAAATTAAGACTATTTGGAAGCTCTCTATTAGGGCAAGCTTTTACTTGGTATTCCAATCTGACTCCAAACTCTATTGGGACTTGGGATCAAATGGAATCAAGTTTTTATGATCTAACTCCAAACCCTATAGACTAGAACCTGAGGTTACTATCAATGACCTAACTGATCTTAAACAATATGAACAGGAATCTGTTCATGATTTTATTGCCAGGTTAGTGAGAATGAAGTGTAAGATCCCCATGGAGGAGAAGCATTTCACCAGAATGGCACAGAATGCACTAAAGATACCCTTTAGAATGAAGTTCGATGATGTAGAATTCATCGATGTTCAGGAAGTAGCTCAGAAGGTGTGGAAATATGAATTGCTCCTCAAGGAGGACATCCAGAGGAAAAGTTCATCCAGGCCACTATATGGCTCCAAACTAGCCTATTTCAAAAATCAGAATCCGGTCCATCAACTGGAAGTCTTTGAAGGAGATACAAGAGAGAGTGCATGGCCATGGAAGTAGCAGTGGCAGAACTGTTGCCCCAAAAGAGTCCGATCATGTGTAAAACAGTGGTGAGACCATCCAAAGAGCAAAGAAATGCTCCACCCCCGACTGGAGGCTTTGTGCCATACAAGCAAAATCATAAGTCATACTCTTTCGACTTATCTATCGCATATGGTATTTTTGATGAGCTGGTCGAATGAAGAGCACTCAAGCTTGGACCAAAGTAGAAAATTCTGAGGCCAGAAGAGTTGAAGGGGAAATCATATTACAAATACCACGATTCTTTCTCTCACTCCATAAAAAATTGCGTTCAGTTCAGAGATCTAGTGCAGGATATGATCATCCGAGGAGACATCAAAATGGAAAAAGCCCCATTGGACGCAGTGGAGAAGGATCCTTTTCCAAACATGCAAGTTAATATGGTGAATATCAAATGGCCCAACCAGGCCAAGAGAAAGCTCACCATAGACCTAGAAGAATGAGGGGGCAGAAAAGTGTCACTGAAGCAAGAAGAAAGACCCAAGGCTTCGATAATAGCTAGGGTAGTCTTGTGTGGCAGATGCAAACGTGAATGCGATCTTGAGATACCTGCAATAGGTGCCAAGATAGACGAAAAAATAATTGACAGAGAGGCCAAGATGGTGGCCGAAATTGTGAAACCAGCCTCTATCTATTTTGGACCCAACAGTCCGAAAGAGGAAAACAGGAGTGCAAAGAGTGTCTTTGACAGGCTCAAAGGGTTCAAGAAACCCAACAACCCAATTACATACAGCTAGGGAAAATCGAAAACAAATGGCCAAGGAAGGAGTTCAAGTTGGACACAGGTTGCTTCCAACTCAAGTAATGTCTCGGACTCTACCAAGCCGAAGATCAAGAGTTTCAAAGAACCATTTGGAACGATGATGCATGAAGGCAGGTGGTTTGCTGTGCAAAAGGACGGAAAACCCGAGAGGGAACTCACTAGAACCCAACTCCGAAAGGCACAAAGGCGCTTTGGAGTTGCAAAAAGAAAGGCAGAACAAGCCGAATCCTGTCTGATAGTAGCAGAAACTATCCAAAAGGGAGAATCTGAAAAAGAAGTTGTCCCTGCTGAAACTATCAATAAATCCTGTCCGAAGCAAGAACAAATTCTGTCCGAATGACCAATCGGACAGTAGAATCGCAAAGAAACAGAGGAAGAAGACAATTTTATAATCAATTCAACGGACAGTGATGAAAGTTGGTTGGAGAATTACGACCTGGAAACTGGAATCCTAAGGGAAGCATTAGGATTATGTCCTGAAGAAGAAGAAAAAGAAGAAGATCCAGAAGAGGATCCAGAACTTCCAGTCTCACATTCTGTCAACATGATTTGCGTCTTACCAGTCAGTTTCATGGCAAAGGACAACCAAATGCATTCACTAGAAGAAGACTACCTGGTAGAAGAGGCTGTGGTGGCATCCATCGGACTGAACGATCCCACGGACTAAGGAGAGGCACAGAGAAATTAGAAAGAAGGGGTAACAGCGCCGAGGAGCCAAGAACAGCCTCTGACTTCATTTGGGAGGCCAACCAGAAAAATGGCCGACCTAGAAGGAGTACCCTTCACCAAGGTTATGATAGATGAAGGAGCAGCTATAAACATTCTCCCGGCAAAACATTTACACATGTTAGGAAAAACCAAAGAGGAACTGATCCCTATGAAAATGACTGTCTCTGATTACGCAAGAGGAGTTAACCAGACTTATGGAATACTACCTGTAAAGATCACTGTCGGCAGCAAGACCATAAGCATATCCTGCTTTGTGGTAGATACAACCTCTACATATCATGTGCTGCTGGGAAGGGATTACTTGCACCAGAGTATGTCTATTGCATCTACCATGCACCAACAGTTGTTGCAGTGGAACGAAGATAGAAATAATTATGTGTTGATTGAAGCAGATCCACAGCCATTTGTGAACTCTGCAAACGCATTAGAGGCCATATACTACGAACCAGAAACCACACCCTTCTGGGTAGATAATCTGCTATTAGAAAGCCAGGACACAATGGCCGGGCAGATTTTCGTCAACAAAAAGGGAGATATATGAAGTGATGGTCACGGACTTAGTCCTAGACCAGATTGGCTTGCCAACAGTACAAGCAGCATCAGATGCTAGATCTCAAGCCGTTACAATCCAGGATCTAATCAGAAGATTGCGAGTTTACTGGCAGGAAAAGAAGCGATTGAAGGAAAATGAAGCCATTAACATCGCAGAATTCATAATGGAAGATGAGAAGGCTCATAAGTCCGAAGATGGCGAGATCATTGACATGGCCCCATCTCCTTTCGACAACTCAATGCCTGAGGTGCAAGACCCCTTGGAGGAAGTAAACCTGGGCACAAAGGAAGATCCAAGGCCAACATTTATAAGTGGCCTCTTGGAACCTTCCCTAAAAGAAGAGATTATAGCTGTGCTCCACGAGTTCAAAGATTGTTTCGCTTGGCATTATCATGAAATGCCTGGTTTAGACAGAAATCTTGTGGAACATAGATTGCCAATCAAGGAAGGTTACAAACTTGTTAAGCAAACTCAGAGGAGGATCTCCGTTGAGACTGAGCTGAAAGTTAAAGAAGAAATCAAGAGATTGAAAAACGCAGGGTTTATTAGAACATCCAAGTATACTGAATGGCTGTCTAATATCATCCCTGTGTTGAAAAAGATTACAGGAGCAGTCAGGATTTGTGTAGATTACAGGAATCTGAATGAAGCAACCCCAAAAGATGAATATCCTATGCCGATGGCAAACATGCTGATTGATGGGGACTCACAGAACCAATTACTGTCTTTCATGGATGGCAACGTAGGCTACAATCAGATAATGATTGCTGAGGAGGATATCCATAAGACAGCCTTTCGTTGTCCAGGGGCAACTGGAGCTTATGAGTATGTGGTGATGCCCTTCGGACTAAAAAATGCAGGGGCTACTTACCAGAGAGCCATGAACTCGATCTTTCATGATATGATCGGACACACCATTGAGGTCTATATTGATGATGTGGTAGTAAAGTCTAAGGATAAGCCAAGTCATGTGGCTAACCTCAGAGATGCGTTCATCAAAATGAGAAGATTTAAGCTGAAGATGAATCCCAACAAATGTGCCTTTGGGGTGCAAGTTGGAAACTTTTTAGGTTTCTTAGTTCACCAAAGGGGCATTGAAGTTGACAAGAACAAAGCAAGAGCCATCATTGATGCTCCTGCTCCAAAAAATAAGAAACAGCTTCAGAGCCTGTTGGGAAAGATCAACTTCTTGAGAAGGTTCATAGCCAATTCTGCTGGCAAAGTACATGCTTTTTCTACCTTATTGAAAATCAAAAAAGAAAAGGATTTTGTATGGTAGGAACCTCAACAGAAGGCATTTGAAGAGATCAAAACATATCTGGCTAACCCTCCGATGATCATGCCACCAAAGAAAAGGAGGTCATTGAAACTTTACATTTCAGCATCGGACACATCCATCGGGAGCTTACTGGCTCAAGAAAACAATGAGGGAAAGGAGCAGGCCATATATTATTTGAGCAGAATCCTCCAGGAAGTGGAAACAAGATATTCACTTGTTGAAAGAGTATGCTTGGCTTTATATTTCTCTGCAGTCAAATTAAGGCATTACATGTTGCCTTTCACGGTTTATATCATTGCAAATACGGATCTAATCAAGTACATGCTGTCCAGGCCTGTGTTGAGAGGCCAGTTGGGAAAATGGATATTGGCTCTGTCCGAATTTAATTTTCAGTATGTCCCACAAAAAGCTATGAAAGGCCAGGCAGTGGCTGATTTCTTAGCAACTCACCCCAGTACAGAAATGGAGAGCATAGAGTCTCTGGAAGTGGGAAACATGGAGCTTACTAAACATGGCATCCATTACTTACTAGTGCACATGGTGAGAATTGTGCCTTGGAAACTGTTCTTTGATGGCTCCAAAACAGACACCTCTGCAGGAGCTGGCATCGTGATTAAAGATCCCAATTTGGAGAAGAACTCTACCTTCTATTCTCACAAGAGGGATGGATATGGAAGTGAATGTTTTAGAACCAGAGAATGATGCTGACTGGAGGACACCTCTCTGCAATTATCTGGCTGAGCCATCGAACCAAGCAGATCAGAAAGTGCGAGCCCAGGCCCCAAATTACGTCTTGATTAATGAAGAATTGTTAAGAAAGACTGGTGATGGATTGTTGTTGAGGTGCATCGGACTAGAAGAATCAATGAAAGTAATGGCAGAGGTGCACGAAGGGACTTGTGGAGCTCACCAGTCTGGAAGGAAGATGAAATGGTTGCTGAGAAGATATGGCTATTTTTGGCCAACTATAAAGAAGGATTGTGTGAATTACAGTAAAGGCTGTGAAGAATGCCAAAGGCATGGTCCCATTCAGCATGTCCCAGCAGTCCCTTTGAATCCGATTGTCAAACCATGGCCTTTCAGAGGTTGGGCAATGGACTTCATTTGGAAAATCAGACCAGAATCTAGTGAGAAGCATACTTTCATAGTGGTTGCCACATATTACTTTACCAAGTGGAAGCCAAGGCATTGAAAGAAATTACATCATATGAAGTGGCCAAGTTCATTGAAGACCAGATAATATATAGGTTCGGTATTCCAGAGACAATCACCACTGACAGAGGTACTTCTTTTATGTCCAGAGAAGTCATGAGGCTGGAAGAACAGCACAAAAGCAAGTTCGTACAGTCAAGCCCCTACTTTTCTCAGGCCAACGGACAGGCAGAAGCAACCAACAAAGTTCTCATCAACATCATCAAGAGAATGACAGATAGCAATCCTAGGAATTGGCATGAGAAGCTATCCGAAGCACTTTAGGCATACAGAACATCAAAAAGGAATGCTACTGGGATTACACCGTTTGCCTTAACTTAAGGGCAAGATGTTGTTCTCCCTGTAGAAATCAATGTAAAGTCCCTAAGAATAGCTCAACAACATGATCTGCATTTTGACGAATATGTAGAGGCAATGGCTCAAGAAATTGAGAATATAGATCATGTCCGAGCCGAGGCTTTGAACCATTTATTGGTTTGGAAGAAGATAATGGCAAGGGCTTACAACAAGAGAGTCAAAGGCAAGTCGTTTGAAGAAAGAGAAATCGTTTGGAAAGTTATGCTGCCCCTAGGTTCCCACATGCCAGGTTTCGGTAAATGGAGTCCGACTTGGGAAGGACCCTACATGATATACAAGATTCTGGGCAAGGGGGCATATCTGCTCAAAGACAGAGATGGGCAAACTCATCAGAATCCTATCAATGGCAAATGGCTCAAAAAGTTATATCCTACCCTTTGGGATGCCAAGGGAATCGATCTCACTCCTCAAGAGTAGAAGGCCAGATCCTGGCCAAACGACATGGCATCGGACAAGGTTATGTCCGACACCATGTGTAGTCTCAATTCGGACATATTGTGTCCGATGTAACTATTTCAGCTCAAATAAGGAATGAATGTTTAAATTTCAAGCAGGGTGTATCTTTTCTTATTTTATTATCTGTAAAGTTATGAATGATCATTCGAAGTTGAAATTTCAAGTATATTGATAATTTTTGGCCAAGACATGGCCGGGAAATTACAATCATATGGACATTCAGAAATCTTGAAATGGAAGCAAAAGAGATATGCATTGCGCCAAATTCGAGTGGCAAAAGAGATAAAATATTCATGAACTTGTCTTTTATATATGAATAAAGTTAAAAGAAAAATTATTCTGAAAATCTAAAACCTAGATTACATCCCTAAGGATGGCTACATAGCCTTCATGCTGATCT
Organism: Prunus padus; assembly: GCA_024362665.1. Taxonomy (NCBI): domain Eukaryota; kingdom Viridiplantae; phylum Streptophyta; class Magnoliopsida; order Rosales; family Rosaceae; genus Prunus; species Prunus padus. The sequence continues at coordinate 6,200,441 of JANFAM010000020.1, forward strand.
GCAGCCAGCTTGCGCAGGAAGGAGGGACGGTGGACAGCAGCTCTGAAAACTGGAAGTTGTTTCTTCAAGGTTCGGACAGTAGTGTCTGCAGCTTTGGCCTTCTCCAAGTTCTCGTTAATCTTCAACAAGGCTTCATCTCTCCTGGCCTTGGCTAATTCTAGCTCTTACTCCAGCCTTGAAATATCCATTTGGGCAAACTCAAAATCCTCAGCATACTTCTTGCCAGCAGACACTGCTTCTGATCTGACTTGGATGCATTGGTCATACTTTAGAAGTGATGATTCAGCGTTTGGAGCTAGATCAACGCTGGTATGTAATTGATCCAGGAGATCTCTGAGTTCTTTGACATGGTTGGAAGCCAGAGTGAGATACTCTTGCCAGGCTGGGAAGGCTTTCGACAGCACCACTATAGCTTCGTAGATGGTCTGCATCTCCACGTAGCTCTGGGCAATGTTGAAAAGGTTTAGCAGACCAGTCTATGAGAGTCTGCTTTGCTTCAACCACTTCAGCAGAGGCACCATCTGTCTCTGGAGAATCTTCCAGGTTCAAGAGCTGCTGCAGGCTTTTCTTGGCTGCAGATCCAAGACTATCAGCTCCTCCTTCATCATTTTCTTCTCCCTCTTCCTCATCATCCGGCACCTTAAAGATAATGTCTTCATCTCCAGTCTGATGGGAACTGATGGGGGCAACATGTGTGATGGGAGCCGTCTGCACACAAGATTGACAGATCACAGTTAAGACCTACAAACAAATGCCAGACTAAATGGCAGGATCAGAGGAAGGAATTACCTGGCTTGGAGTCTTGAAGATTGGTTCAGCATCAGCCACAAAGGGTTCAAACTTCACTCCAGCATCCATCGGACTGCTGACCTTGCCTTCCATTTCAGCCACCTCTTCTTCAGTAGATGGAGCACTGGCTGCTCTCACCATCTCAATTATGGGATCAAAGGCAGCAGAAGAAGGTTTGTTTGTTGATGTGTGGCCTCCAAATCCTGACCCCATCATTTCCATTTCTAGGGTGGAGAATTGAGGCTGCACAAAGAGCAAAAAGGTTAGTTTTAGAAGGTCAAAATTAAGAGAAGAGTCATACAGTTTACACTTACTGGATGGCTGAAGGTAGCAAGAGTGATGTGGACCAGCAGCTTGGCACTTCTTTCCCCAACCTTACTCACCACCTCATGATGAATATGCACTGGAGTTTGAAGGTGAGCAGCAGGATCTGAGAGTCCCTTTTTCGGCTGATCAGCAGCTTTTTCTTCTTTATGCCCAACAGAGGCAGTCTCAACCTGTACCTGCATATCCACGATGCATAAGAAACCAAAGAATGGTTTCGCTGAAATAAAGTGCTGATGTTAGCATGATTAAGAAATATCACCTCAGATAAGGGGACAGTTTGTGTCCTTGATCCTGCAGCTGCTGATGAAGGAGAAGTTGGAGGCTGAGTCAGTGCAACCTGTGAAAGAAACAACCCTGTCAAATCAAATGAAGGACCAAATATTGGTCTACATTCCTGACTGGATAAATGAAATAGTACCTGAGGAGTTATCGGACTCTTTGGAGTAGGGACAGTTGGCTCAGCAGCTTTCTCTTTTGGTACAGCCTTATTCAGCTGTCAGATCAAAAAACAAGAAGGAAAGTTAGAATAAGTCAGATACGCTGAACTGCATACCAAATAGGTGCTCATACTCACCACAAAAGAAGGAGTGGGTGCTACTGAGGTCTGCTTGAGCTTGGAGGAGTAAGTTCGAACAGGCTTAGGCTACAAGCAAAGTAAACAAAATGTGAACACCTTTGCAGAACCTATACAGAACTAGAACTAAAAGGCCAAGAAATGGCCTTACCTGAGTAGTGACTGGAACAGTCGCAGATGAATCCATGTTAAGGGCAGGAGTGTCCAGAATCTCCTCCCCCATGCTCTCTCTCTCCTTCATCTTCAGATCAGTGAACTGCGAGACATTTTGCAGTCAGCAAGAAATTCAAATTGAAAAGACTAAAAAAGATAGAGACAAAAGAAAATACTCACTGTCTGAAGAACTTTGGACATGCCTGATCCTGGCTTTGAAGCCAGCTTGTGGATTTGAGGATCAGAGAGAAGAGAGACCCTTGCTGCAGAAACAGAAGAAGGGGACATTTTAGGCTTTTGGGGACTGGCCACGTTCTTGGAAGCCACATCCTGAACCTTCTTTGTTCTCTGTTCTTTTTCTTTGGCAGCATCAGGAGGAGGAGTCTCTTTCACTTTAATGGATTTCTGCCTATGAGCAGTCAGTTTAACTACAGAAAACCAATACAACCAATCAGATGGATAAATCCTGGGAATGACAACAATGTCAGAACAGAATGATAACACTCACCTCTTTTGGAGTGGAAGGCTTGTGCCACCTCTGATGGAGTTGAGTGAGTTGCTGGAGTAGGCCGAATCCCTTGGCTAACTCTAACCTTAGCAGGAGTGACCTTCTCCTCAGAAACCTCAACCTCTGCAAGTCTCACTGACCTCTTTCTCTTCTTGAAGATCAGGGGGATTCTTCTTCTTCGTCATTTCCTCCTTCTGCAAGGAAAAAACAGCTGTTATTCATAATCCTGCACTTCGGACATGAAATGTCTAGGCAGAATTATAGAGTCAGTTATCTTACCACCCCAATGAGTCATAACCACTTGAGGAGCCACTTCTGGCCCTGGAGTTGTTGCCCTTTCTGCAAAGAAGAGAGACAATCATTAGCCAACAAATTATATACAATTACAGGGAAGTTAATAAAAAGGGTAGTGATGCTCACCAACTCTGGAGTGTTGGTTATTGGACTCTATGCTCTCAATGATGGAGTCTAAGTCACTTGCAGGTTCTCCTGTGGCAAAGTCATAGCCCTTGAAGAGATCCCATAAGCATTGAGAATTGGCTAGTTGAAATTCTGAGTAGAGACACCATTCCACCAGACGAAGAAGTTGTCCGAGCATTGACAACTTGGGGCATATCCCATCATTTCCATCTCTGGCACCAGCCTCATCATCTTTCCAGAGGTCTTGGCTATATCCACCAGGTTTATCTTGGGTGGTCTGAATGAGCTTTCCAGGTTCAGGCCAGTATACAGATATTCTGGTATGGCCTACTGGCACCCCAACTGCCTACCACAGAAATGTGGATTGCAGGCCTCCACTCCATAGACATATTGGTGGCTCTTACTACCACCATATGGTAAGTCCCTGGGAAGTAAACAGGCAAAGGCCTTGGCAGCAAATTCCTCTTTCGCCCTGCCAGAATGGGGAGGAGTCTCATAGATCCGCATGTTCATAAACCAGGGATACCTTTTCTTGATACTGGCTAGCCATTGATCCTCTGTCCTTTGAGTATTATGTCTGAAAACGGCCAGATAATTGGCTGTGGTGGGTTCAAAGAGGGCACTCTCTATAAGAGTCTGGGCAGGCACAATGTCATCTCTGAACTTCACCCCAGGCACTCTCAACTCTGGGAAATACCACTGCAACCACATCTGGACCATCCAAATTGGTCCATTGATGCTCATATTGACAAGGTTGACTATCACATCATGAAGGCATCTGTAGATAGAGGCCAGCGACCACTGGCCAGTTGCTATATCAGAGTAGTTATGCAGAGCTTCTGCCAGGTATAACCACTCAACTCGGACACAATTGGAGACGCTGAGGAAGATGAATCTGTTTATCCAATACAGCAAGAACATCATGTGTTCTTGCTCAACATCCCTACTGTATTTGGTCCTGAAGTGCTCTATAAACTTGGAGAAGGCCGAATGGTCGGTTATCTCTTTAGTTGTTGTAGAACACTCCTTCTTCAGTTTCTCCCCTTTGCTAGGGCGCCACTGGCAATCCCCAATGCAGTCTGGCACTCTTCCATGAGGCCTGAAGCCAAAAATGGCTGCCATATCCAACAAAGTTGGCGTCATTGGTCCAACCCCAAAGTCAAATGTGTTGGAGGCGCTGTTCCAGAACATCAGAGCTGAGGCCAGCAAGGAGGATTCCGCCTTCAAATCCTTCAGACTAAACATAATAGCATCAAAGATGCCATTGGCCTTCCAGTATGAACCATAGTGAGGTTCCATATCTACCACCCAATCACGCCAGGCGCTGCTGTTCCTAATTGGTTCACTATGTGGGAACAACCTCTTGATATTGGTATCCCAGTTATCCCAACAGGGGGTATATGGACCCTTGAAAAGAATGTTGGCCCTAAATCTAGTGGTTTCAACGAGGGCAAGGGCAAATGGTCTGGTGGTAACATACCTAGGCCCGAGTACCATACTTCTGTCTAAAAGGGTTATGAGGTTCCAGCAGATTACCTCTCCCTGCCTACCATCCACCAGCTTCTTCAAATGGTTCCGGTTCTGTGTTCGCTCAAGGAGAGCTCCATCCCCAGACAAAAATGGGGCTGTTTGCACTGCTTTCTCCTCTGCAACTTCTTTTCTTTTCATCACTTTCTTGGGGGCCATCGTTGTCCGAAAGCAATGGGATTAAGACAAGAGTGTCTAAGTTCTCTTTTGGAAGATTGAAAGAAGGATCGAGGTTCGCAAGAATGAAAGTCTGGGAAATATTTGGGTTCTGTGAAAGTCTAGGTTTTCAAAAACGAAATTGTTACTAAGTACAGAACAGTGAGGAAGGAGAAGGGTCTTTGAGCGTTTTTGAAATGATTTAATATTCGGAAGAGTGGCACGTACATTTAATAGATGGAAATTTATCACACAAGTAACTGCCAACACGTGGCTAGTTATCAGTTGTCGCTTCTCAGGACGTGACGGTTTAGTTTTAAAACAGTTTTTGACAAACTGATTAAAACTAGGGGTAAATGTTCGTACCAAAAATAACACAGGCCTTGATCTGTAGTTTTGAAAGACTGAATTAAGTGAGACAAAAGGCCCAAGGTGTTAAAGGCTCATCCTACATTCGCAAAAGCCCAAAAAAGAGGGTCAACCAGGCCCAACGACGCTTCAGCCGCAATTGTAGACCAAAGAGATCGTGGTCAACGAGGCGCTTCGAGGATTCTGGCGCATCGGACATAAGTGTCCGATGCTTTTTGTCTCTTTCCGGATACAAATGCCACGTCTCATTTCGGACAGAAATTGTTCAAAAGCGAGTATTTTGTGGAAATCTTTCGCAAACTTATTGTTTTCAGAGATTGGTTAAACCTCACCACGATTTGGTTTAATCACTGAAAAATCCTAGCATGACCCACCAAATCAGAGGAAGTATGGTCTACAGCAAGTGGAGGAGCGTAGTAAGTAGAGGCGTTTCACACCACCATTAATGTGATTGCCACCGCATTTAATGCAGTATGGCCAGTATTCCCATCAGAAGGGGTTTTAAACCATCAACACGGCGTGCTGGGAGACCATCCTCAAGATTTTCTGGTTCTAATCAACTTGCAAGATCATTTCACTACACATCAGAAAATCTTTACCTTGAAGATTTCTTGATTATCTCCAGGTCACATCAGCAGACACTGGTTTCACACAAGTGGCAATCAAGCTGCGCTCGTCTACATTTCCAAAAGCTCTCCAGACATCACCAGCTGAAGGACTAGTTTGTCTATATATACTAATCCCCAGTGGCAGCGCGAGGACACACAACTTCAGCCAAAAGCCAGACTCAACGTCTCAAAACCAAGACTCAATGTCTTAGACTCAATCTCTTGCAAAGTGTCTCTCTGCAGATAAAGCCAAGACTTGAATCAACTCCCTTCGCTTTCTTTGAGTTCCCAGTTGACAACTCCTTGTTGGAACTCTCTTCTTTTCCCAAACACATAGCTCTGTCTAATTCCCAGTTGACAACTCCTGATTGGAATAACATTGCCATTGTTTGTAACCTATATGCTCTGCCAGCAACGCTTGGTATGATTTGATAGTTGGTTTCGATTTCCAACTCACTTATTTCGAAGCAAGTCTCCCTACTTGCGATACGGGCTAATTTCTGGTCGCACGCACTACTAGTTTGTTGGTATCGGACAACACGACATTGTCGCAGACAAATCATTGTCTCCTGTCCGATACTGCAGACCTTCTGTCCGATTGTACCATTTTTAGCTTTTCTTGTTGGTTGATTTATTGTATTCTAATCAGTTTCAATATAATCAGACTTGTATTCAATCATTAATGAAAATATCATGTCTATCGGACTGATTTTAGTACAAAAGATCTACCATTGAATGTTCTGTCCGATCAACGGACTAGGACACTGTCTTTCCTGCAATTTGCTTGATCTTACTTGAGATATTGAAAGTCCTCTTAGTTGAGGCAGAAAAAGAACCTATCTAAAGCCAGATTCCCCTCTTTGGAGCACAATGGCCTTGGTTAGAAGAAAGAATAAATGAGCGCAGTCACATTCATCAATCCTTCCTCTTTCTACTATAAGAGTATCACTAGTAGTGGCACGCCTTTCGCATCCCCTCAAGGAATAGTCTCCAAATCCACATCAAGTTCCTTGAGACACAAGCAAATCAAATACAAAGCCGCTAAGTTGCCAAAGTACAGCCTGCTCAGTGGCTAGGGGCATCACAAGGTGTTCAGAAGTATTTCCAGACAAACAGATGGATATATATTTTCATCACTTGCTTAAAGAGTGATGAAAAAATCATGACCCTCTCATATGATAAAAACCCTACAAGTTTCTATATCCACTCATAATTCAGTCATTTTGGTTCTGAGTGCTTGAGCGTGGTCGAAAATAATCCTTCCATTCGGCAGAAAAGAGGGAAACGGTGAGTTTTAATTCCATGGATACCAAAGCCATCATCACATCCAAACCTGCCAATAATATTAATGCCATTTTTGACTTCTCCTCATGCAATGGCACGCAAAACCCAAGTACTCTTGGTCATCACCTTGCTCGCAGACTTTTTCAGATAGGAATTACAGATATGTTCACTGTTCCGGGTGACTTCAACCTCAGCCTTCTCGACGGTCTTATAGCTGAGCCGGAGCTCAACCTCATCGGTTGCTGCAATGAGCTGAATGCAGGCTATGCTGCCGATGGCTACGCCAGGTCCCGTGGAGTGAGCGCTTGCGTTTTCACTTTTACTGTGGGTGGCCTTAGTGATATTAATGCCATTGCTGGGGCTTACAGTGAAAATCTCCCTGTTATTTGCATTGTTGGTGGTCCTAATTCGAATGATTATGGCTGTAACAGAATTCTCCACCACACCATTGGATTGTCTGACTTCAGCCAAGAGCTCAGATGCTTCCAAGCAGTTACTTGCCACCAGGTTCGCCATGCATTACGACAAATCATTCATGCATATTCAAACTAACATTCAAACACAATATGATATCCATTGATGTTACAAATGCATAATCTCTAAATGTAGAGTCTCGAGATCTCCTCTCCAAATACTCAATATATAAGTTTCTAGCCCAAGGACAGTTTTGATTTTGTGGGAAATGAGATCAACTTGTACCAAAAAAATTCAAATAAAAATAATTACCAAAAAAGAAGTTAAACAAAATATTGCTCTCAAGAGAACACGAAGAACAATGAAAGAGGTTTGGGAGAAAGAATACTTATATATTGCTCTCAAGAGAACTACACAACTATGAGATGGTTTAGTCAAATGAGCTTGCTAGCTCATAGACCACGGTATTCACTTCCATGACTTAAGACCACAGACTTTCCTTTTGTTGTATGAGTCTCTCTCGTTAGGATAGCTTGGTTCATGAGAGAGTTTTTAATCCTCAAACGTCCACAAGCCCAGGCTAGAGTTCAAGTTATGTTAAAGAGTATTGTTGTGCCTTTTCTACTTTATGTAATAAAGATCTATATATGGAGTTCATGCCCAATAATAAAATAACCCGTATTAAACCGAACAAATAAGATCAAATACCCTAACATAACCTATTACTGTGGTATATTGAACGGATCATTCCTCAATGCAGCTCTAGGCATCGCTTAATGTTATTAGTTACTTATGCAGCTGTTCCTCCCAAAATAGTTCCTCATGATGCTTGAACTGTTTCTATGCTAATTTATGTTGATGAAGAATGTATAATTGGGTGGTTCCAGTACTAATATAAGAGCGAGACCTTTTCGATAAACCCCGTACCCCCTGAGTATGCATGTTGTGAAGTTGGAGACAGTAGGTGTTTGACCAATTAGTAGCGGACAACTCGTCCGTCTGTTTCAAGTCTTAAAAATTTATTTTGCTAAGCATTTCCCTTTGGTGTAAAGAAGGAAATTAAAGAGCATGTGGAAGTAATTGATTTTTGTATTTTTGGTACCCGGATTCCGGACTCTCATCTCTCAATTTCTGATATAACATGCACCCTGTTATTTATTTAGGCTGTTGTGAAGGACTTGGAAGATGCACAGTTGCAGATAGATGAAGCTATTGCAGTTGCTTTGAAAGAAAGCAAGCCTGTTTACATCAGCATAAGCTGTAACTTACCAGCCATTCCTCATCCATCCTTTCCTCAAGAGCCTGCTCCATTCTTCTTAACTCCCAAGTAATTTTTCTGACTTCTTTAGACAGTAAATTATTCAATGTATTCAAATACTAAATATTAATACTTTAACCTATCATTATTGTTTTTCTTTTTCTTTTTTCAGACTGACTAACCAAGAAAGCCTGGAGATTGCAGTGGAGGCAACAGCAAAGTACTTGAACAAGGCTGTGAAACCAGTTATTGTTTCTGGGCCTCTTCTTAGAGCTGCCAAGGCCTGCAATTCCCTTATTGAGTTGGCAGATGCTTGTGGTTATGCCATGGCGGTCATGCCCTCAGCAAAAGGCCTTATACCCGAGAACCATCCAAATTTCATTGGGACTTACTGGGGTGCAGTAAGCACCCCTTTCTGCGCAGAAGTTGTCGAATCAGCTGACGCTTACCTCTTTGCCGGAGCTATATTTAACGAACTAACCACTGTCGGGTACTCACTTCATGTCAAAATCCAGAAGGCGGTGATCATACAGCCTCAGAGTGTAGTTATTGCAAATGGACCAAGATTTGGGGGCATTCAAATGGGGGCATTCAAATGAGGGACTTTCTCGAAGCACTTGCAAGGCGGCTCGAGTACAATTCAACAGCTTACAAGAACTACAGCCGGATGCATGTCTCAGAGGGCCTTCCTTCTCAATGTGATCCCAAGGAGAATCTGAAAGTCAGCATTCTTTTCAAAAACATACAAAACATGTTGTCAAGTAACACCGCGGTGATTGCAGAAACAGGAGACTCGTGGTTTAATTGCCAGAAGCTGAAACTCCCACAAGGATGCAGGTAAGCAAATTGAATATGCATTGACTTGTTCTGCAATTAATTTAGAATATATAATGTGGAGATTGAAAATGGATCTGCAGTTATGAGTGTCAAATAAATTATGGATCAATCGGTTGGTCAGTTGGTGCAACTCTAGGATATGCACAGGCTGCACCTAATAAGAGACTAATTAGTTGTATTGGTGACGGGAGCTTCCAGGTATAATTGTTCTAACTTGAAGGTTTTCTTTAATTTTCATTAAAGCCCTTTTATTTCTCTTCACTTCGTTACTAAACTAGATGCCATTGTACTCAATCACATTATATATCTTACAGATGACAGCACAAGATGTGTCGACTATCCTGCGATGTGGACAACGAAATATCATATTTTTACTTTACAATGGCGGATACACGACAGAAGAACAGTTCCATTTCGGGCCTTACAACATAATCAAGAACTGGAACTACACTGCCTTGGTTGATTCTACTCACAATGGGGAGGGCAAGTGCTGGACCACCAAGGTGAGCCATGATCTGATAACTGCATTTTCTTAATTAAGTACTACTCAACTGGTAAATAGAAACCATATCCTAAGCAAACATTAAATTTCTTCGATTTATATTCTTTTAATTTTTAGTTCATTTTGTTTGTAGATTCATTGTGAGGAGGAGCTTGTTGAAGCAATTAAGATGGCGACTGAGGATAAAGAGGAATGCTTGTGTTTCATAGAGGTTGTTTTACAGATGGATGACACAAGCAAGGAGCTAATTCAGTTTTCATGTAGAATAGCTGCCAGAGGCCGCCCACCAAAACCATGATTAAATTAACTTGCAACTACAACTACTTCAAAACTAAGCTTTCTTTTTCCCCCTTTGAAGAATTAAACTAATTAACTCGAGATGTCATCGGTTCGTTAATGATGATGCCCTGTGCTCTGACAAACATCTTCAAATTTTTTAAGATGGATTTATTTTGCAGCAGCAGGCAACATGATATATATGTTAGAAGATATTTATGTTATAAATCTTAGTTGGCAGGTGTTACCAGGAATATGCAATTAGCTTGCAATTGCAAGCAAGGGGAATTTAAGGGCTCTGACGGGTATGCAGGGTGGCCCTTTCCTATTATCTATGGTCTTTTTCTGCATATAATTGCCCTCTTCTAACTACAGGCTAGTGCTTGGAAGTACTGTAGGCAGATAAGTCTAGGCCTGGCCTATGTGAAGGAGAGGAGGATTGGGGTTAAAATACAGGGAAGGAAGCAAACAAAAGGCCATAAAACAGACAAGTTAAAGCTCAATTGTGTGCACAAGGTATAACAAGTGTTGAAGTTCATAACCTATGACCTAATTATCTGTTTGCTTAAACATTTGGGTTTTAAAATTTTCAATTGATAACTGGTACCGTCTTCTTAAACGTGTTCTTCGAAACCAGACCTTTCCAGAGTAAAGGAATGGGTCAACAATGAAGAGATGCAATGAGATTGTGGAAATCAGAGAAGGGGTATGCCATCAACAAATAAACATAGAAGAAGCAAACGTCCTTCTATAGACAGTTTTAGCACAAAAATCAACTAATCCCACGTCTGATTGTTTTTTCTTTCTACTTTTTTGATCTTTTGAGGAGGGAAAACCGAACTTGAAACCTCTTCCAACATTTTGGAAAGGAAACACTACCACTAGACCGACAAATAGTTGATTTCGCAATGTTTTATAAGTACAAAAAAAACATTTTCCGTTAAAAGTTAGTGACGTGATAAACCAGCTAAATTTCCCTTGATCTACTACGTTTTGTTGGGTTCGGTCTAGTTTGGGCCATTTTGGGCCTTTTGGTTTTCTTTCCACTTCTAAACTAATCTTGAAACCATTTGGTTGGGGAAGAAAAAAAATTCAATTTCGGAGTTTCCTATCTTAGAAAAAGCCCTGTATTTGCCATGCCCCAAGATTTATAAGCTAACAAGTAGCGACAACCACCACAGCAAATTTGAAAGGCACTAAATTATGCTTAGAGCCAAAGTCTCTTCACACCTAATTACCCGCCAAATCACTTTTGAAAAAAGCCACACACACCTCAATCCCCACAACCCAAATCAATCCCCCTCTCTCTCCCAAAAGCTCTTATACCTCCTGAAACAATGTGCATCCACCAAAGAGTTGAAACAAATTCACACCCAAATGCTCATTAACTCCATACATAAACCCAACTTCCTCCTCCCCAAAATCATTGACCTCAAAGACTTCTCCTATGCCTCCATGCTCTTCTCCCACATTCCGGAACCCAACGACTACGCTTTCAACGTCATGATCCGTGGCCTTACCACCACATGGCATAAATACCAACTTACTCTTGAATTCCATTACCAAATGAAGTCTTTGTGTCTGATGCCCAATAATTTTACGTACCCTTTTGTGTTCATTGCGTGTGCGAATTTGGTTGAGTTGAATCATGGGCGTGCAGCCCATTCGTCAGTGTTTAAGACTGGATTGGATAAGGATGGACATGTGACTCACTCTTTGATTACCATGTATGCTAGGTGTGGAAAATTGGGTTTTGCACGGAAGGTGTTTGATGAAATTTGTCAAAGGGACTTGGTTTCGTGGAATTCGATGATTTCCGGGTATTCCAAAATGGGGTATCCGGGTGATGCTGTGCGGTTGTTTCGGGAAATGAGGGATGCGGGGTTTGAGCCTGATGAAATGAGCTTGGTGAGCATTCTTGGAGCGTGCGGGGACCTGGGTGATTTGAGTTTGGGGAGGTGGGTGGAGAGTTTTGTTGTTGAGAATAAGTTGGAGCTGAATTCATATGTTGGGTCTGCGTTGATTGGTATGTATGGAAAGTGTGGTGATTTGTCCTCGGCGAGGAGGGTCTTTGATAGTATGAAGAAAAAGGATCGAGTCACCTGGAATGCCATGATAACAGGGCAAGTAACTCTCCCTCGTGTACAATCTTGTTTATATTTCTTGTTTACATTCCCTTGCTGCAGGCCTGCAAATTCAATTTGTGGATATGATGGGGTCAGAGCGCACAGGGGAGAATCATGCTATCTGTGTTAAATAATTTGAATGTTAAGTTTTGATGGTTAAAAATTAAAAAGGGAATATAACATTTTACAGATTGAACAAGGCTGAGGTTTGGAAGTCAACTGGGTTGTAATTATGTTCAGGGTAGAAAGAGACTAGGGTTATGTAAAGTTGAGAATTTGACTATAATTATTAGAAAGGAATGTGGTATCTGAAAACGAAATGTAGCAGCAATGGGATTTTATGCAAGGAAGAAAGAGAAAATAGAACCTTTCAGCGCCTCACACCTAGGTACCTTACACCTAGGGCTAGGTTATATCTGGCACTTACTAGATCATGAACCATGAGTATTGCCCTCGTATTTTGATATTTGGGAAATGTCTTTAGATTATCGTATCATGGAAATTCAAGGAATAAAGACAGAAGGATATTTTCGTTAAATGAAACTAGTACTTACATTTGGCTGTATCATTAGTTTGGAACAAATTGTGGTAGATTGATTTGGGAACACTTGCTTCTACTTCTTTTTCATGGAAAAATTAACTATATAAGGGTTTTGAAGTTCCTTCTGGTTGAAAATTTTCTTCCACGGGAATGCAGCTTTTGAGAAGGTGGCTGGGCTCCTTTTGAAAACTGTTATCACTTACCAGCATTTTGGTTTAATGATAAACACAATAGTAACGACAATGATCTTCATGATGGTGTTCAATTTGGTACTGCATATGCCCACCTTTGGCAGTACTTTAATAATCCCATTTACCAAAATATGTCTGCAGTGTACTTTTATTGGTTACAAAAGTTTCTTATGCATCTTTTAAACAGTTGACTCTCGAGCCTGGTCAGTATTCCCCTTACAGCAACTGGTTAAAGTTAAGCTGTGGTCATTAGATTCTATGGGATGAATTGGATAAGAATATCCAGTTAATTAACCAACCGTTGTATTAATATTTGTATGAATCATCTTCTAGTACATATCTGGAAAGTATAAATCAAGTGTCCTTTTATCATTATTAACTATATGTATTAATTGAGTTTGATGGTATGTTTATCATCATTTTATATACATGACAGGTATGCTCAAAATGGAATGTCCGATGAAGCAATGGTGCTTTTTGATGACATGAAAGAGAGAGGTGTTAATCCTGATAAAATTACTTTGGTTGGAATGTTGTCTGCATGTGCCTCGATTGGTGCCCTAGATTTGGGGAGATGGATTGACATATATGCATCCGAAAGGGGTATACAACAGGACATTTATGTCAGCACTGCATTAATTGACATGTATGCTAAGTGTGGGAGTTTAGCCAATGCACAAAGAGTTTTTGAAGACATGCCCCAGAAAAATGAGGTCTCGTGGAATGCCATGATATCTGCCCTTGCTTTCCATGGGAGAGCACATGAAGCAATATCCCTATTCAAGAGCATGACAGAAGGTGCTGGGGCTACTCGGCCAAATGACATCACATTTGTGGGAGTGCTTTCTGCATGTGTACATGTTGGATTAGTTGATGAGGGCCGTCAATTGTTTAATTTGATGAGCTCGTCATTTGGGCTTGTCCCGAAAGTGGAGCATTACTCTTGCCTGGTTGACCTTTTGTCACGCGCAGGACTTGTACATGAAGCTTGGGACTTCATTAAGAAAATGCCTGAAAAACCAGATGAAGTTGTACTGGGGGCATTGCTTGGCGCCTGTAAGAAATGTAAAAATGTAGATGTCACTAAGCAGGTAGTGCAGCTGCTTCTCAAATTAGAGCCTTCAAACTCTGGAAACTATGTTATCTCATCAAAGATATATGCGAATTTAAAAATGTGGGATGAGTCAGCAAAGATGAGAGTGTTGATGAAACAAAGGGGTGTCAGCAAGACTCCTGGTTGTAGCTGGATTGGGAATGAGCATCAACTTCATGAGTTTCACTCGGGTGATGGTTCAATAGAAATTCTTCATTTACTTGAGTTATTATACGAGGATCTGAAGAATGAAGGTTACATTCCAAACATTAATTCTGTCTAGAGAAACAAGGTTCAAACACTTTCTATGCATTGGGATCTTATCAACCAAACGACAAGGTTATAATATGAGTTGCCTGCCAGGTTGGTGAATTCAAGCAATGTTTATCTGTCTTCTGGAAATTTTAGCGACATTTTTAGGGTGTAAAATTTGTCTGATTTCTGGTCTGCGATTTAATTTTATTCAAGAATAATTCACTGATTTGTTGTACTGTTTTGACAGGAAGAATTAGGTTTAGCATTACATATGAGGGTTATAAAACCCTTTTTCTATCACACAGTTGCCCCATTATGTTTTGGTTGTTAACTTTCAGCTTAGCCATACGGAGAAATGGATATGCTTACTGCAGCTATGGAAGATGGAATGAGACAGGCAATGAGGCATTGCATTTAAAGCTCTAAAGGTGAGAAATGATGCAGTCATTTTCTTGGAGATCTTTATTTCATGTTCCTTTACCTCTCTTAGTTATGGAACCTTTGTTTAATACTTGCAGGTTACGTTTCTAGAATCGTTATTCTTCCCTCACAGATACTGAACCTAAAATGATGGTTGGTCGCAGAAATCAGCAATTGGTTGACTAGGATTTACAGGTCACTGCCATGCAGCATTTGTACAGAGCTCTCCAAACAGATGTACTGCATGATTAAATTTTGTATTCTCATTAAATAGAAGAGGCACAATGGAATCTTCAGAGTTTTGAGGAAGCTAGCTCGGATTGACACGATCAAAACCCTAAGCTTCGTCCTTTGAATCGTAGTCATGGAGGCAGACGTCGACTGCTTGATCTTAGAACCGTACTACATTTGCACTTAGGTTCTCTTTTTGCGTTTACTTACCTATTCTTTCTGTATTTTCAACCCTTGATTTACACTACATTGATTCATATTATCAACCCTTGATTAGTTTCTCAAGTCTATTTCTCTCAATTCTTGACTCTCAAATGGGTGTGATGACCGACATTGTGATCGCAGGCTGAAAGTCTAGATATCACTACACACCCCACTCATGTTCCCCTTACATCTTTATATGCTCTTATGCAGTGTTGAGCTCTTAGTACTTCTAGGTAACGTTTTGTAAATCTCAACTTAATAACGAAGTTTTCATGTTTGAAATTACAAATATAAACATGAGATGGTATTAGATCGTCTTCAAGGCCGTTATACAAGACACTTCTGATATTTTCGCCTGAATTCAAGGGTATTTCCGCACAAGGACGTTACCAATTGCATCCCCCGAGGCTTTGGTGGGACCAGCTTCCCCTTCTTTTTCTTTACAATGGACTTTCTTTTGCTTTTCAAAATTCTTTATCCTATCCGCCCAAAAAAAAAAAGTATTCTTGACACCACCGTTTATGAGAAACACAGCAGAAAGCGCCAGGTGTATAAAACCAGAGGACCACCATTTCTTTTGCCGAAGCTCCCACTATTGAATTTACTTTCAAGTTTCATCTAGTCCGTGAAACTGATCTGACGGTGAACAACCCACTTCAGTTTCAACATGGGCTTCAGCTTATGCGCAAGAGACAACTAGAAGACGTGGCGTTCAATGAAAAACAAAAGTAATTTTCTTCTGTTTTTATTTCAATGTCTTTTGTTTTCTTTATGTATTTTAACTCTTTTTTTTATAAGAAAAAAGAATAGAATCAGAGTGATTTTTAATTTTATTGCTAGCCATGCTAATTAAGCTCAAAACATCAGATGTTCATACCACATTGGCTCTACTAGTGGAGAACCACTTGTGTGAAACGAGCATGTCACGCGTGATAATTTTTTATATGGTAATTTATGATTGGTTAGAAACAATAAAATAATGTTATTCTCATTTCATACAAATTTTTCTACTACTTAGTGAGTGTGGCTAGTGTGGATTAGTTTCATCCCTAAATCGTAACCAAACCAATTAATCGTTGAGCGGGTACAATTTGAGTTAAAATGAGTGGATAAATCAAACCAACCCACTATTGAACGGTTTGTCAATTTAGGCTTAAGCTCAAACACTATTTTATTATTATTATTATTATAGTGATTTAGTGCAATTAAAGTACAAAGTTATATATATATTTTTTGTAGTATTTTATTTTCTACAACTTGCATTTACACATTTTCCAAAACTAATAGTGATTTAAAATAAAACACAACAATTTTATTTGCAAGTTGAAACAAACACATCAAATATTTCTTACTTCTTATAACCTTATGAAGTTAAAATCATCAACCTAACATTCTCAACAATTGCAAGCACACATAAAGCCACCACCATTATAATTTCCGAATCTCAAGCATCCTATCAACATTCAACATTCCATCAAAGTAATAAATTAACAGCACAATTATATACTAAAGGTGAATGTGTGAAATGAAACATAATAGTAAATGGTTATAACCAATAAGAAAATGCCTAAGAACAAAAAATAATAAAATTAATATAGGTGGTTTGGTTTGTTTAGATTGTTTACATATAAGCCAAATCAAACCAAACCAAACTAATTACAGTTTGATTCAATTAAATTCAAGATTATACTTTTTCAATGTTGAAACTGAATGAAATTGAGCAGATTAGTTTAATTTGGCTAATTTGAACAGTTCGACCGACTTGATGCCCGCACCTAATTCACTCATACAAAAATGTTTGCATTTGTCAATATGCCATATTGAGATTAATTAATAATTAGTAATTGTAATTTAATAGTAACTTTCTTTACTTTCCTGCTTAATATCTTAACTCTCAAGTATGAATATAATCACCCACAAAACAAAACTTTAAAACGACACTTGTCAGCACTCACACTCGGATCAGAAGTACAATAAAATTGAAGTGGCATTTACAGAAATATATACAACATGGAGGGCAAAGTTATTGAGCTGTCATATTCTCTACCTATCGGGCCGTTGTTTCTCCCTTTATCTTTTTTGAGTCCTCCAACCTCGAACTTTAAGTTTTGTTTTTTTATTATGTTTTTCTTCTCATTTGGCTTTTGACCGTTACTTTTTTCTCAACGTCTCTCTGCTTCTCTCTCTGTTTCTCTGACTCTGTCTCTCTCTCTCTCTCAGTGATCAAAGCTCCTTCTCTTATTCCCGCCCGCAATTACCAAGGTATACTTCTCCACTGCAATCCAGTTTGTTCATTTGTATTATTTTCTTTCTATTTGTTGTAAATTATTCGTTAGAACAATCAGCCAAAGCTGGTTTTTTTTTTTTTTTTTTTTTTTTGAGTTTCTTGGGAAGCTGTTGTGCTTTCTTATCAGCATTTTCAGCACTAGATTTAATTTAATTTTTCAAACTATGAAATGGGTTTTCTTTTGAATTTCAATGTTCAAGTAGGCTTGATTGGCCTTCATCCTGTTCAAATAAAACATTTGAACTTTTCTGTTTCCCAGTTTTTGAAATGGGTTCTCTGGCTTTTTGTTCATATGAGCTTTAGGTGAGCATTCAGTCACTTTAATACAAGCTGAAAAAATTTAATGGCTTCTCATGTTTGTTTTTATTATTAATTTGGATCTCTTCAGAAAGCATTAATGATATAAATTTCTTTGATTTCCAAGATAGAGCTTTTTTTGTTCTTCTCTATTCATGAGTATTAGTTGTTTCCTTTTTATTTTTGAAATCTCTGTTTATCATATCTGCATAATAACATATTGAAATTAGTTTTCTTTTCAAAAAAGAAAGAGGAAGAAAGGGTTTCTTTTTATTTTCTGGCAAAAGTCTAAAACTTTGTTTTCCAGCTTCACATGAACAACTGAAATAAGATTTCAGAGAAGATTTTATTCAAACCTTTAATTTCTTACCAAAATATATTTTCATATCATTTTCCCATCTGTTTTGATTTCTGTTATCTGCAAGTTTCTCCTCTCTCTCTCTCTCTCTCTCCTTTTGCTGTGCCCTTCTCTTATTTTCTCTGAGTTTTTTTCCCTTTTCATTTTCCTTTATTTCTTGGTTTGAATTAATGTGACCGTCATCTCATCATAAAATTGTAAATTTTGGAAACCTTAACCTTTATGTGTTGTCCCATATAATTCTTTTTTCTTAAATTAGCAAAAAATGAGAAAACTGAAGTACTATCCCATTATACAACAATAATGAATGATAAACCTTTCTGCTCAGGGTATGGTAGGTGGTTCTTTTGCAAGTTGTTTCCTAGCCTAGTTCTATGCTTTCTTCCCCAGCTTGACAAAAACTTAGTAGCTTAATAGGCCTTTGTAGCAATCAGGATTTTATATCGTCATGTGGGGTTTTGGGACAACTAGAAAAAGGCTTGACAGAATCTCATCTTCCTGATTGTGCAAGTTTGAGATGTTCTGAAACCTTCCTTGTGACTTGAATATAAAGAAAAGAAAAGGACTCAGACCTTTTCCAATTGTTTTTAGTTCTATAGAAGAATTTAAATATGTGACAATGTAGTTATTTAAAATTTGATTTCTATGCAGATTATTTCCAGTTGGTTTTTCGTGCTTTGCACATGTGATTGTTCTTCATGTTGAAGTGAGATCACTGAAGTCCTCTACTGATCAGCCTCAGAAAACCCTTATGAATCTGGCGAGAAATACACAAGACTACCCTTGTGATTTTGGTTTTGATTCAAGCCTGAAAAATTCATAGGGTGAAAGGAGAAGGTAAGAGGAAACTAGAGATGGGATGCTCTACATCAAAGCTAGATGATGTGGAAGCAGTTCAACTTTGTAAAGATCGAAAGAGGTTTATTAAACAGGCTCTTGAGCACAGAACACGATTTGCCTCTGGGCACATTGCCTATATCCAGTCCCTAAAAAGAGTTTCAGCTGCTCTTCGTGATTATGTCGAAGGAGATGAGCCTCGTGAGTTCTTGTTAGAGTCATTCATAACCCCACCTTTCACACCCATTAAGAAAACAAGTCCTGGTTTTATCTCAATTTCATCAAAATCCTTCAAACCTACACAAATCCAATCTGAACCCCATTCATCTGTGAAAATATGTTATCTAAGATCAGGAGGGAACCCAGCAGTTTCAGTTGAAGAGAGGCCTCCATCACCAGAAACAGCCAGAGTTGAAACTTACTCTCCAATCCACCATTTTGGGATGGATGGGTTCTTTGGAATGCAATCTTCACCAATGAATTCTTCATTCTTCTCTTATTCCCCTAACAATAGACCCAACATCCCTCCGCCTTCGCCTCAAAATTCTCAATGGGATTTCTTTTGGAACCCATTTTCATCATTGGATTACTACGGTTATCCCACTCGAAGTAGTATTGACCAGACAGTTATGGATGATGAGATTAGAGGTCTAAGGCAGGTCAGAGAAGAAGAAGGGATCCCTGACTTGGAAGAAGTTGAGACTGAACAGGAGGAATGTGATAATGAGGCAAATGTAGCACAAGAAAAGGATAAAGTTGATCTAAACTGCAACAGAGAAGAAGTTATTATTGAAGATGTTGATGAGGAAGAGGAGGAGGAGGAGGAGGAGGAGGAAATGGATAGCAGAACTGAAATTGAGCATGATGCAAAAATACAATCGCATAGTAGTGTGAGTATAGAGGTGTCAAGATCTCAGAATACAAGACAAGTTGAACCTAGTAACCAAGCAACCGCTGTTGGTCACCATGAAGCTAAGGAGGAAACGCCAGGCTTTACTGTTTATGTAGACCGAAGGCCAACAAGTATGGCAGAAGTTATCAAGGATTTAGAAACTCAGTTCATGATTGTTTGCAATGCAGCCAATGAGGTCTCAGCATTGTTAGAGGCCAGTAGAGCAGAGTACTCGTCAACCTCCAACGAACTCACAGGTTTGCTTACTTGACTTTTTACTTCACCCATACTGTTATTAGTTCTTGTTATGCCCTTGGCATTTGTGCATAGTTTCCATCAGATGGCTGTTTAGGCTTGGTCATGACTCATGATACGGCTGTGGAAGGCCCAAAAAAACATGCTTTGCCTCCAGGCACAAGGATAAGTATCCTCTCTACCAAATTGAACAAGTTGGTCTTCCGAATGAACAACCTGATGGAATCTCCAAATTGAGAGGATCCTAATCCTTGCCTTGCCACTGACTGAAGTAGGGAAACCATAAATCATATGTATGTTCACAAAGTATAAGAAACTGTTGAGATTCACAAAACGCATACTAACAAAATGTATTGTTGTATGATATGAAACATGACAGCCAATTTATTCACTAGATAATAACATACTTTTGTCAATGATTTATTTAATTTTCAAGAAGCAAAGTGAAAGACATTTCGGAATCTTGCAATCACAAAATCTTCCAAGACATGTCCAATTAATTTGTCAATAAATAAATGAGGGAAGCCTACTTTCACAAGGAGTATATATTGTGATTTTACAAACACAGCGATAACAGATTATATACAGATAATAAATAAAATATGCAGATAACAGATTAGATCTTGTCCTATCTGCTACCTTGTATGTCAATATGCAGTCCAGGGAGGTCAATGTTTCATCAATCAACTCTTCATTTTGGTTTTCTTATTTTCTTTGAACTTTCAGGTTATTATATAGTAAGTACTTTGTTGTTGCAGCCATGAAAATGTTGAACCCAGTAGCTTTATTTCGAGCAACTTCTTCTCGCTCAGCCTCTTCCAGATATTTACTGAATTCTTCGAGCTCTAAAGATGAAGGCTATGAAAGCAGTAGTGACATCTCAGAGGAGCCCTGCATGTTTTCAGGTAGTCACCAATCAACATTGGATAGATTATATGCTTGGGAGAAGAAACTCTATGAGGAAGTCAAGGTATAATTCTAAACTCTACCGCATACTTTTTACATATTGCAAATAGCACCTGCTTGTGTTACAAAAATAGTTGAATCGTCAAATGGAATTCTCTATGTTTTGTGTGGGAGCAAATTTCCCACGAGAATATTCGGTTGAAAAGATTCCTCTTTCTTTTTCGCCGCTCTTTCTCCCCGCAAAATAGAACCAATAAGAGGACCACACCGGTGTTGGCCAGCCTCCGATGCCTAAGTTAGTTCGAGAGTTTATGAGAAAAACAATAGCTAACAATAGTGCGGAGTTGTATGTTTATGGTGTAAGCAGGCCGGAGCCTTATGTAAAGAGGGAGAGAAAGGAGGTGGCTAGAGTTGCATAGAGAAATTTAGACGTAGTTTGAGTAGTAATTGACGTCTTTGAGAGAGAAGTTTAGGACGTCACTCAACCCTTTGTGTGGCCACGTATTTATAGGGGGCCGAGGTTAGTGAGGTTGGTGTGGTAGGTGTGGTAGGTGTGGTAGGTGTGGTAGGTGTGGTTGGTGTATTTAGGGATTTGATTCATTAGGTTAAATCAAATCCCTAATTGTAGGTATTCAATCAATCCCTAACTTAATTAGGTAACTCCTCCTTTAATTGGGAATTGTGGTAGGTGCCAAATCAATTCTCAACCCAATTAGGTAACATTCCATTTAATTGGATAATCCCCAATTAAATTGAAGAATTCCCAATTAGGTTGAATAATTCCCAATTAGGTCAAATAATCCCCAAATGGAAGGAATAATTTTGACCTAGGGTTATGACCAAATTCGGTTCCCACATTTTGTATGCATATGTTACAGTTCATGATATAAATATGTGTTGCCTTATGCTTAAACAAAAAGGAAAATATGAAAAATTGATCTGTGCATCACTACTTACAGTCTGGAGAAAAGTTTCGGATTGCATACGAAAAGAAATTGACGCATCTCCGGAACCAAGATGTAAAAGGAGATGACTATTCTGCATTAGAAAAAACAAGGGCAGCCATTAGAGATCTGCATACTCAGATGAAGGTTTCAATACATTCGGTTGAAGCTATTTCAAAGAGGATTGAGACCTTAAGGGATGAAGAATTGCAGCCTCAACTTTCAGAACTGGTACAAGGGTATGTCCCTTAGCTCTTTATCAACCGTAGCTAAAATATGAGCTCATCTTTTTTCCATGCATAGAATTAGCTTTGAAGCTGACTGCATGGCAGCATATGATGAGCTCACACCATGCTTTAAGTAATTATCCCTCTGTATTAATTAATTAATTAATTAATTAATTAATTAACTCCAGGTTAGCAAGGATGTGGAAAGTAATGGCAGAGTGTCATCGGTCACAGAAACGAAGCCTAGATGAAGCCAAGGTTTTACTAGCAGGCACGCCTTCAAAACTGGAAGCTAAAAGACACTCTTCCATTTTAGTTACTGATCCAAACCGGCTAGCACGTTCAGCTGCCAATCTTGAGACAGAGCTGAGGAATTGGAGAGCTTATTTTGAGTCATGGATCGCTTCTCAACGATCCTATGTGCATGCCTTAACAGGGTGGCTGCTCCGTTGCATGAGGGCTGATCCTGATACATCGAAGTTGCCACTCTCTCCCCGTCGCTCAAATGGTGCTCTTCCAATATTTGGAATTTGCATCCAATGGTCAAGGTTTCTGGATGCCATACATGAGACACCGGTGCTGGATGGACTAGATTTTTTTGCAGCCGGTATGGGGTCCCTCTATGCACAACAGCTTAGAGAGGATTCACGACGCGTTAGGGTAGGTTCAAAGAGATTCGGGGCTGGAACACCAGATGAATTTAGTGGGGCTATGGAAATTGTGGAGGTCGGTCAAGTTGAACAAGTAATGACTGCAGACAAAATGGCTGAGGTTGCCATAAGGGTACTTTGTGCTGGAATGTCAGTTACTATGAGCTCACTGACAGAGTTTTCTATTGCTTCTGCTGATGGATATGCCGAACTTGTGAATCAATGGGACAACGCCACGGCTAGAGCTGCAATGTAATTTTGTGATGTTTATGGGGTAGTTTAGTGATTAATGGATGTCAATGTAATTATAAATTAATTTATTTTTGAATATTAGCATTAGAGTTGTTGCCGCCTGATAAAGTTGTGACTTCGCTAGAAGAGCAGAAAAAGAGCATTAATCACAACATTTCGTCACAGGAAAGATAATCTGTACATGCCAGGGTTCAGATCTCTGTTCATTGCTTTGGTAACAAAAGCTAGTCAATAACATGCCTGGTGGGTTTATAACCTCAGCAAAGTACTCAAATCATAAAGGATCAACAGCACAACCACCACTGAACTACAAATCCGCAAGTGCAATTCTTTCTTTCGTTTTCTAGGAACCTCGACAGTGCGAAGAGTTGCAAGACCTTAGTTCATTTGGACACAAAATGAGGTTCCTAGTCAAATCAGCCACCGGCACCAGAAGTTCAAAACCCTAATGCAGTGCTCAAACACGACTGGCTAGACGTCAAGCAGATGAATATGACATAATGCCCTTCCAACCCAGCACAATGTCTTCTGTCAAAATACACCCGCCTGACGGGATGGGTTCTAGTCATTGTGCTTCCTTTTCAAGAAATCCCCATATCAACCAAGAACTTCTAGTGAATAACAGCATTACAACCATAATCAATAATCAAGTTCCAAGATTTGTGTATCAGGACCATATTCCATGATCTCATTCAGAAAAATGAAGCCCAAGAGGCCCAAGACCTATAAGTATGAAGTTGCATCATGGTCCAACCCTTGAACAAAATTTACTCTGTCAGTGTCAACATTGCTTCAACAGTCAAACATTGGAATCTTACAGGTTAGGAGAATATCTTTCAAGCCCCTAAGTCTACATTTCTAACTCGATCTTTCCAATAAATCATATCATAAATTTATAAAGGTGGTTATTTTCCAAAATTTCCAACCATATCATACTACAAAAATGAAAGAACGAGATTACAGAAAAAATCTTCCTCATCAGGCTGGTTTTCGTGCAAAAAAATGCTGTTGTTGAGAATATAACTCAGAAAGATAAACCCTTTTTTTTTCCAAATCATTTACTCATATCCTTCATCATCATCAAGCTCAATTTCAGCATCATCCGCTCGGGCCATGAGAGTGACAAAAAGTACAACTGAAACCAGCTGTGCTACCAAAAAATATTTGGACCTTCTCTTAAAACTTTTCTCCTCTTTTGTTTTTTCCCTTTTGGGTTTGCTCTTGGGCTTAGAACCTGAAAAATAAAATAAGCATAAGAAAATTGCATTTCAGGATAATTAAGTTTCTACTGATATAAGAATATCACATATAGGACTAAAATAATTAAACAAAATTCAATCACATAAACTTCATATACACAAAAGGTCAAATTATATATTACTTGATCTTTAGCTCCTGAAGAACTACAATTTACCTTTCGTGACCTATCTATATTTTAGATGATTTATATCACCCATGTACCGGTTAGTAAGCTCTTACATTAGTGATGCAAGAAAGAGGAATTTGGTCTCACATGATCTCTGATTGCAAACTGCAGCTTCCAGTTAAAGAGAGGCCTAATTGGAATCTCGTTCGTGTTTTATACACTCAAAACTAAAATACTACTTTTCTGAAAGCAAAAACAGGGTGTTGAAAACTGCTAGTGTGCAAGCCAAGTCTAATCCCAAATTTTCCAGGATACGAAAAGATTCCACTAAAGAAACAAAAATAGAGGGAATTGATCAGGTTTGGTAAAAGCAAAAAATCCAATACATTATACCGTCCAAAGGAATAAATACAGATATACAAGTCTTGAATATGAAAGTATCTCACTCCAATTTGAAGGACCTCTTCTAGGAGCTGCTGATGAAGGGTTTGCATGAAAGTTTGGGACTGAAGATGAAGAACCCGCATCCACGAACTCCGTCTTAAGCCTATCAACATACCTAACAAGGTTTTCACGTTCTAAAAGCTTGCTCCGCAGCACTGATGTTTCCTAACAGCACATAATTTCACAAAGCAGGGTTAACAAAACTCCTTAAACTAAAAAGATTCGACAAAATCTGGTATACAACTTGGTGTAGCACATAGGCCAAGTTCATTCAGTAAAAACTAAATATATTTAAGAATAATATTAAAAACAAGTTTGGATTCATCTCTGCAAAATTGCAAGATCAAATTTCATTTAACTCATGATTATCAAAATAAGCAATCATGCATGATGACAAAACAAAATCAGGAACCAACTCCAACTAAAATCATGTATGTAATCTCACATCTAAAAGGCGATCCAATGTCACATAGAAAACAGGCTAATGCATGAATAAAGTGAGGAGGAAAGCATTAAAGCAGAGAAATAAAAGAAAAGAAACTATTAACACCAGTGTGCCTTCATAGCATTTCTGTGTGTTATAATTAACATAGCACAGTAGCAATTGATGTAATTTTAAACTTGATATTTTGTACACTACAATATGTTGCAAATAGTAGGAATGCTATAATTACTTACTAAAAGTGCCAACACATTGTTTAAGTGTTAAGGCAACATAATAAAAGGGCATGATACTTGAGAAACTAGGTGCTTAGAGTAACTATATAATGTCCATATCGGAAAAAATTAATAAGTAACTATATAATGATATCAGTAAATCTGAAAGGGGAAGGGAAAATGGAAAGCATAATTCCAGTTGAGAGATGAACAATGAAGCTATAAATCAAGCACCGGGAAACTAAAATGAAAAGCTGCAAACTTGATTCCTACGCTTTGCTAACTAAAAAGTTCAATCATGGGGCCAAAATATGTGCACAAAACTCTAACATCTGAGTGCAAATTCAGAACCAGTATCATCTTTCTTTAGTTTAAATTTGCTAGTTTCCCAGTGTATTATACATATTTTATTAACAGTCTCAACGAAAAAAGTAGCTTATAAAATAAATACATGTACAGTATGTTAGTTCTTTGTATTGTAAGTCACAATCCAGGAACCATTACCCAAAAGAGATAAAAGAAGTCCTGTTGCCAATCTATCAACATGGTCTGATTGTTGTTCGAAAAAAATTGATCTTTAGCTTTATCAATTGTTTTTTGAAATGATCTGGCTTTATCATAAAATTCACTTTCTATGGAAGTATAATTGTCTTAAAATTTAAATAACACTAATGAGTTAGAAGCATTAGAATTTACACAACGTTTCTGTTCAAAGGAGTTTAAAAGCTTAAAATAGTTATTAAGCTCATATAGAAAACGGTGCAAATCATAATTTTCAAGGTCATGAAATGATGCCGAATTAAACACGGTATGCATCTTATTTTACTTTTATTTCCCATTCAAGCAATTAATACTCTGAGTTTATATGGATTACTCATCCACAAGGAAAGCTCAAAATTCTAGCCGGAAACTGAATTTCTTAAAACATTCAAACTATTTAATTGATATAGTTTTATGTAAATGGTTCTTAACTGCTAATATAAACTTCTCCTCTCCTTGACTGCAAATAAACAAAATAACTTACTGGTAATGCTTGAAGAGTGATAAGTGCCTGCCCAAGAAAGAGTGCATCCAAACTTGAAGGCCTGCACAAAAGGAACGATGCAGGTGGATACAAAATCAGCAGGAGAGTATTAATTGTTACGTTGCATGTAAAAAGATATTAATACAAAAGAAAGAAAGTTGAGCAATAACAAGAAGTTCTAAGGACTTCATTATAAAAGGAAATGGAGTATCGATGCGATAGAAAAGCACCTGTTTTCAAATAAAAAGTTCTGTTCCTCCAACCTACTTGACAGGGCTCCAAATGCAAGGCTGGCTCTCTTGTATGTCTGTCCATCAATTTTTCAGATCAATAAAAATATTGTTTCAATAATATACATAACAATGAACAAAAAAACCATATAAAATAGCTGCTAGGAGAGAGAGAGAGATAATTTATTACTTAACACAAAGTAGTAGGATAAGAAGAAAAAAAAAACCTGTTCTTCTATTTTCTCAGAATTGTCTTTAGTAATCCCAAGTTCCTGCTTTACTTTGTGCAGTTGCTTTAAGAATAGAATCTTTCCAATTGGCCATGGGAGATCAGAATAATATATCTTTTCGGCAGAACTACCATCTGTTCCCACCCAGAGTTCATACTTGATTGCATCTGCAAGCCAGGAGCTAATCATTGCCTTTGTAGATATCCATTCCGGAACTGAGTGAAGTTCAGTGTCCAAATCAGCAATGTGATCTTCTTTCAGTCTTTCGATAATGCCACCCTTCTCATTATTATAAGTCACATACTCACCAGATTCAATATAAGGGATTTTATCTAAAACAAAAGCCACAATCAATATCATCATTTTCGTCTACTTGTAATATGTGTGCACAAACTCACACTGTACTCAAATGTAAATGAAAAATTAAATTTGAAGCTTTTATTGCTACAACCAACAGAGCTTAATCCTATAAATAAACTCATTATTATACAAATTCAAATATAATAAGCAGGTGCAAAAAGCATACTGCCTATGCTGATCAAGGCTCCTGCACAGACGTGGAAGCAACGCCTCTAGGAACCTTTGTTCAATAAAATCAGATCTGCCTAAATATACAAAGAAACCCATTTAAACTGATACCAAACCCACAAAATCCTACTTATTTTTAGCAACACACACATCCCAACCGTACTGCTAACGCATAACAGACACCATCCACAAAACCAAGATATAAGCTCAATTCCCAATAATTTATAAGAAATTTGAATGAAAAACTTCAAATTAGTAGCAGATAGGAATGAGGAAGTTCACATTCAAGAAACAACAAAAAAAAAACCCATATATTATGGAATTATCAACTCAATGCATAAAATCAGTCCGGAAAAAACCTCAATGCATAAAATAAACAAGAACCCAATGTCCAATAAGACCTCCTGGAAAAATCTGACTACCAAAATGCCAAACCCTACTAAAACCCAACCATAAAATTCTCAGAAAAAGAAAGATAAACAAGAAGATGCAGAGGAAGCGTTGATACCAGAGTCAGGGTAGGTAAGATTGTAATCCAAGTGAAAGGGAACATTAGCAAACTTGAGGTAGAAGAAGACCGGCAAGCATGAAGGGCAAGCAGTAGGCAAGCCAAAACAGGGCTTCCTCACCACGAGAATGTACTCTTCCATAAAACCTACGAAACCCACAAGCAAAGTAGGGTTTTTTCTCGATGGGGGTGTTGCACAAAGAGACAGGGACGCAGACGCAGGGGGTTTTTCTTGGGGGTTTTGGAAATTGGGTCTTTGTTTAGCCCCTGTTTCACAAATGGGTCATGGAGTCTAAAACGGGTCGGATCCGAGTCGATCCCAAATTAAAATGGGTCAAGGCCCAATGGCATGAATTATTATTATTTTTGTTAAATATATTTTGTTTAGCATAAATAAATGGTGAGCTTTGACGACAAAGGACCAATCAGGTGAATGTAGGCACGTTTATCGCTCATATACAAAGTTCGTCAAACTCATGCAGTATAAAATTACACTCTGTACCCTATTCTAATTTCTAATTCTTATAATTAAGATAATATATATATATATATATATATATATATATATATTTCTTGATTAGATAACTTAATACGTTTCAAATTAACACACGAATATATTCATATAACAAGTAGCGTCCACGAAACAATTCTTTTATATTCAAAACCTTCACACAATTGTTGCTTGCGAAATAAAAATGATGTATCATCATATCATATGTGTTTTCAATTGGAGAGTATTCCAATTATAAAAATAAATAAAAAAGATTAAAGAGTTTTATTCAAATTCTTCGAACACATAATACACATTTATTTATTAGACCAAAAAAAACACATAATGCACGTTTTTAGAGTAAATAAGATTGTAACAATATCATTTATAAAGTATGTATCATACCCTCATTTTCGTAGTTGATATGACGTTTCTTCTGTTCAACCCCACAATGTTTAATTTTCTATTGAATTATTAATTCAATGCATAACCTTAATCCTAAAACAACGTCATTGTGGACACAATAACATTATAAACACACAAGAATCAGCATCTCACTAATGGCACTCCTTTTAATTTTCTAAGAAAATATGATAGTTAAATACAATAGTATAATAATCATGTAGACTTTATCTTCTTTTGTACGTCACCAATTATGCAAGATGTTCATTAAAAAATGGAAGATACCATTTCCTTTTTCTGCTTGCATACGCAAGGTAGCATATGCAAAAGCAATATGCTATTTAGCGTACATTCTTATTTGTCCATTTTTCTTTGCCATTCAAGTCAACCAAACCCAAAGGCTCGTACCCCCAATAATAGTAGTGTTTTTATTTTTATTTATTATTTTTATTCAAGCGATAATAAGACGAGCATTCGAATTCGAACTTGAGTGGAGAGTGGGAAATATATTCGCTCTAACCAACTTGGCTAAGTTTATGTTTGTAGTACTGTTTTTACTTTATTCACCTGGAGTTTGGGTTTTACTCTCCTTTCAGTTAAAATCGAAATTAAAAGATGAAAAAATAAAATAAAAACCCGAAAAGGAAGCAAATTTAAAGAAAGAATTTGAAGTGAAACAGAGCAAAAACCTTATCTGGACTGGAATTAGCGCTTTTTCTTCGGTTTAAAGAACAGAGCTTTAAATAGCAAATACCCGCTGAATTGAGCCAAATACATCATTTTTAGTAGACCCACAGAGAGGGCCATCACCTCTCTCTCTCTCTCCGAAGAGAATCTAGGGTTTGTTTTGAACAGTGAATCTTTTGCATCAGCTGGTGGTGGTAAGGGAATCTATAACGTTTTACTCAAACTTTGCTGTGACAAAAAAAAGTCCACCTAGGGTTCCCAAAACTCAAACTGTCTTTGTTTCTTTATCTCTCTGTGTTGCTACGATCATTTCCAATACTTTGGTACTCTGTTCTGACCGTTTTGCTGTATTTGAATGCTTGAATTCTACTGGGTTTCTTTCCCTTTCCATTTCTATGTGTTTGACTGGTTGCTGCTCATAAAGTTTGTGCTTTTCATGGTTTTGGCTGTGTAGTATGCTGGGGCTTGCAGTTGTTGATGATAATATTTGTGTCTGCCTCTGATTATCCATGTTTTTATTTGCTTTTTTCTTGCATTTCGATTGGTTGGATAGAAATTTGGGGGAAAGGAAGAGAGAGTTTTGAGTTTAATTATGTATGTTGTTTTGGGTTCTTCTCAAAACTCAGGAACTCGTATTAGTTAGTCTGAAATGAAGTCTCTCTTTAGAGGGTCCTAAAGAGGCTGTTTTGCTTTTCTTAACTTTTTTATCGGCAAAGGGTTAAATTTTCATGTTATCTGCTGGTCTAAGCTCTCACTTGCATTGCAATGAAGTTTCAGTTTTTTTTTTCTTTTTGCTGATAATTGGAAGTTAATAATAAGATAAAAAAACTTACACTTCTTAATCAGAATTGTTATTAATTCTGCAATTTGGATAATACTAATGAATCTTGCCATTTTTTTTGTAATTTCCTCTTTTTAAAGCTGTTATGACGCCCATGTATCAATTACTTTTCAGCATATAGTGCATTTATCTTGTACAATTTGAGAAAAGTTAGATATGAAGACCAATTATAAGTTTGAGAAATTTCTAATTCCTCTGCCTTCTTAGGACTAAATATTTTCTTTGGACATTTTAAGTTCACATGTTTCAGAAAAAAAAAAATTTGTAAAACAAAAATGTACTTCTTGGCATGAAAGTACTAAGTGTTCGCAGTTTAAGGAGAAATGTTAGTAAGTTTTTCTACTAATCATATGCTGTTGAAGTACTATGGCGCTTCTCTCATTTCTGCTTCTTTCTATTAGCTATAGTTTATACCTTAATGTCTTATTATATTTGATCTTGACTTCGTATATTTTCTTGCTATAATCCCCCACATATTGCCTTTAATGCCCTCCATATCTTGGCTTTCTCAGGGTTCCTTGTGAGGTTTCTTATACTATCGTAGTAAAAGGAGGGCATATTATATTCTGTTAGCATGGCGACAGAAAGTCCAATTAGAATGCCCGAAACTAGTGGAAAATGGGCTTCCCATAAGAAGGCTGCAAAAATTGCACCATCCTCTGCTATTATGGCAGCAGAGGAGTTGAAATTGCTTTTGAGGGGCCATAGGCTTCATAGCAGCGAAAAGGATGCTTCCCCTAATCGAAGTGGAAGTGCACCCCCAACCATGGAGGGTTCGTTTTTATCCATTGATAACCTTCTATCCCAGCAGCACTCTAGCACGACTGGAAGCTTGGCAAGTCTAAGTAGTGTTATTGAAAGGTGTGAATCTGAGGAACAATTACTTGCTGATCCAGCTTATTTGGCATATTACTGTGCCAATGTCAATCTTAATCCTAGACTTCCTCCTCCACTTATCTCATGGGAGAATAGACGCCTAGTACGCCATATTGGTAGTTTCAGCCAGAATTGGGGACCTGTAGATGACAGTGGTAATGCTCCCTTGCATGTGTCTCAGGGATCACTTCCTACACACAAGGAAGAATCTGAGGATGACCAGTCACCCAAACAGGTTTCTAGTGATTGGGTAGATCAGACAAGCCAAATTTGGTCTGGAGAGGATGCAGCTTCATTGGTAGGCCAACACAAAAATTCGGGTGATTTAATACAGGTTAAAAATCGATACCTTGAAATTTTAAAGGTGCATATGTTCCTATTTTTAGTTACCTTGAGAATTTCATTTAATATAATTTTTCTAGTTAGGTTGTCAAGTTTTGAATCATTTTCACTTATTGACAAATGAAATAATTGTTTTACCATACTGTGAATTCCAAAGAATATTACTCCTAGCAAAACACTGGAGTTGATGTGGAATAAGTAATGACTGATTTCTTTTAGCTTGCTTTCATTACAATGTCATGGTTGTAAATACAAAACCATCTTTTATTTCCAGGAAGATTTTGGTGGCTCTTCACAACCTGTATATAATCACTCTCGTACCTTAGGCAATGAAATACCTGAGGAATTCATTGATCAAAGACCTGTTTCCAGTTCCTTGGATGATCCCCCTATTAATGTGACAGCTGCCATTAGGACCACCGTGGTTGCAACTTCTGCAGATAATACAGTACTTTCACTAAATGATGATTCCTCACCAGCCCCTATTGCAAGTTCTTCATCTCTTGATTTTACCAGGACTACAGGGATTAATGATGCTGGTGTTGAAGTTATTGAATCTGAAATGAAGGCTCTTAATATATCTAACATGCTAGAGAATAAAAAAAATCAAGAACAATGGCAGCGCAGCTACCAGAATCATTTCCTGCAACACCAGATACACCAACAACAAAACAGTTTATCTCAACTTCAAAGTGGCAAGTCTCAAATAGCTTCCCAAGGAGCATACATTGGCATGGATCAGTATCTCCATAGCACCACCAAGTTTGCAGCGGATGTACAGCCATTACTCCAGACATCTGGGTTCACACCTCCACTATATGCAACTGCAGCAGCCTACATGAGTTCAGCTAATCCATATTACTCAAATTTTCAGGCACCGGGCATTTTTCCTCCACAATATGTAGGTGGATATGCTTTGAACTCCACTGGCTTTCCTCCGTATATTGGTGGATACCATCCTCCAGGTGCTGTTCCTGTTGTTGTTGATGGAACTGTCGGTCCAAGCTTTAATGCTCAAACATCTGGGGTTGCAACTGGTGGCAGCATTTCACCGGGTGCTGATATGCAACATTTAAGTAAGTTCTATGGGCAACTTGGCTTTCCACTGCAAACTTCCTTTTCCGATCCTATGTACATGCAGTACCATCAACAGCCTTTTGTGGAGTCATATGGTGTTTCTAGCCAATTTGATTCATTGGCATCTAGAGGTGGCCTTGACTCAAAGAAAGTGTCCAATCATGCTACTTATTTGGATGACCACAAAATCCAACAACAGAGAAATGGAAACCTGGGGAATTTGAACCCACAAAGAGGAGGGCCAGTGAGTCCCAACTATTTTGGAAATGCACCAAATGTTGGTGTTTTGATGCAGTATCCAACCTCACCCCTTAGTGGTCCAGTGTTGCCAGTATCCCCCATAAGTTCAGGTAGAAATACTGGCTTGTATTCCGGATGGCCAGGGCAAAGAGGCTTTGATAGTTTTGACGACCCCAAGATTTATAATTTCCTTGAAGAGTTGAAATCTGGAAAAGGCCGCAAATTTGAGCTATCTGACATCACGGGACATATTGTTGAATTCAGGTAAGTTCATTTTGTGCTCAAATTTTGATTTCTTTAATAATTTTTTTTAAATAAGTAAGTCATCATGAATTTTTCAACTCCAGTGCTGATCAACATGGGAGTCGATTTATTCAGCAGAAGTTGGAAAACTGTAGTGCTGAAGAGAAGGCTTCTGTATTCAAAGAAGTTCTCCCACATGCTTCTAAACTAATGACTGATGTTTTCGGTAACTATGTGATTCAGAAGGTACGTTTCTATTTTTTCTTATCTATATGCAGTTAAAGAAATGTCATGGTTCATGCCATTTTATTAATTTCCATTTCCTTTCATTTCAGTTTTTTGAGTATGGAAGCTCTCACCAGAGAAAGGAACTTGCCAAACAACTTTCAGGTCAAATTCTGCCTTTAAGTTTGCAGATGTATGGCTGTCGTGTAATCCAAAAGGTATGTGAGTGTGATAAGTGTTGCTAAAATATGTGTGACTTATTAACTTCATGTTGCAGATTTATGTTTTTATGATTTGCAATTATATAACACTACTCAGCTTTTCCTTTTTATGGGTGTAGATAGTCGGGAACAGTTTTAGAGGGGTCTTATGATTGAATTGATTGATATCTTAGCTTGACTTGTCTTGAAGGTTTGCTAAATTTTATCTTCATATTTTTTAGCAGTGTACCTCATTCTTATATATTTGAAGGTGCTGAAGAGGTCTTCGATATTAAGTGCTATTACTAGTGATGTTTAGAAGTAAACAACTGAATGCAGGTCCATGTGGCGGTAATTTATTAGGTTCCTGTAATTTGTAAATCTACATTTTCTTGGGTAAAACACATTTTTGGTCACTGTGTTTAGGCCTGAAAACACATTTTTGGTCACTGTGTTTAGGCCTGAAAACACATTTGGTCACTGTATTTCCTTCTGTTAGCAATTTAAGTCCAACTTTTAACTTTTGTTAACTAAAACTAAAATAATTCTGTTTAAAATTAGAAAATAAGATTAAATATAAAAGAACCTTGGAAAAAAAAAAAAAAAACCCAGTATACCTGTCCTGTATACCACCCACCACCCCTGCCACTCCAACCCACCAAGCTCTCTCTTGAATTGATCCTCCCTCTCCCTCGAATAGATCCTCCCTCCCCCTCACCCCTCACCAGCCACCACCCCAACCTCAGTGCAACCCCCATCTTCCGCACCCAACCCTACCCTCATACTAATCTTTAATAGCCACCCTCTAATTCATAATAAACTGATGGGTTTGTTTGTTTTCAAGACTGAAACTTTGTTATTATCTGATTATATGGGCTTGACTGGAAAATGAGATCTCTAACAAGCTGCCAACAATATTTGCATAATGTAGTTGGAACTGGAAGCAAGCTGCATAACATAATTGCCTTACCAGCATAATGTTCTTTCTTGTCCCAATTGTAATGCTTATATTATATACTATTTTTGTGGGTGCAGGCACTTGAGGTTATTGAGATTGAACAGAAAGTACAGCTTGTACATGAACTGGATGGACATGTTATGAGATGTGTTCGTGATCAAAATGGAAACCATGTCATACAAAAGTGCATTGAGAGCATTCCGACAGAAAAAATTGGGTTTATAATCTCTGCTTTCCATGGTCAAGTTGCAACACTTTCAATGCACCCTTATGGTTGTCGTGTTATACAGGTATCACTAAACTTGAGGGGTTTTTGCACTTCTCTTCCCCCTTTAATGTTCTTCCTTTGGTTATCATACAAAGAATGAACTTTTTTCCTGTTTTTGGTTCGTTGTAGAGAGTTCTGGAGCATTGTACAGATGAGCTGCAATGCCAGTTTATAGTTGATGAGATCTTGGAGTCTGTTTTTGCTCTTGCCCAGGACCAGTATGGCAATTATGTAACCCAGGTTTGTATTTGGCTCTGTACTATAATTACTATCTAATTATGACTTAGTCTGTCTCTGATGAGTTAAGGTACCTTTCCAAAGATATTATTTATGCATAACGGCAACTCAGTCGACTTCTTGGTGGTAATTCTTAATATAGAGCTAGCACAGTCACATGTTTATCGTGAGAATTTTCGCTCTCATATAGGAAGAGGATAGCCATACATTGGCAGTTCTAGAATCCTTAATCGTTTCAGTAAGACTCCTGTTCAAATATCTTTTCAGCTTCTGCCTAAAGATTATAGTTTATTTGTTAGGTCTTAGGTTCAAAATTTAACAGAATGAATAAGTATATTGCTGAGTAAGCAATGAGATAATACACTATGCGGTGCAAATAATTGTTTGGGAAACTTTTTTGACAGAGGCTTTAGTTTGTGAAGAAAGCATCTTCCAATAGTAAGAATAATTCAGATGGTCTAAATATTTTGAAAAGGAATGCCTACTCCAGAAGTTGAGTAGTCAACAGGAGAGGGCTTGTAGATAAGGGTGTAAATGAGCTGAGCCGAGCCAAGCTCGAATGAGATGAAAGAACAATTGAGCTCGAGCTGTAAATTAATAAGTTGGCCCACTTATATAACAAGATCTTCAAGCTGGGAAAGATTAATGATAAATAGTGAATAAAAATGTAGATATTTTTTTATAAGAAAAATAAAAATATAGGTATAAACATAATAATTAAGATTTAACAGCAAGGACATTGGTCTTTAATATTAAAAAAAAAAATACATTCTTCAACATTAACTTCAAAAGTAGAAGTACAACATGATACCATAAGAACAAGACATAGCCCATATAAGCATCAAAGAAAAGAAAATAAACAAAATGCTTTGATTTTGATAGAATTGCTTTGTAATCATCATTCAAAAGATCATTCCAAGTAAACTTCTTATAAACAAGATGTTCATGAGCTTTACGCGCCGAGGCTTGGCTTGCTTTTATTACAAACTGAGTTAAGAC
The DNA here is from genome assembly GCA_024362665.1 of Prunus padus. Classification (NCBI taxonomy): domain Eukaryota; kingdom Viridiplantae; phylum Streptophyta; class Magnoliopsida; order Rosales; family Rosaceae; genus Prunus; species Prunus padus. The sequence continues at coordinate 6,236,481 of JANFAM010000020.1, forward strand.
GACCCAAACTCGATATGAACTCAAGTTGTATAGAGCCGATTTACAGCTGTACTTGCTGCTCAGTGTCTGAGTCTACTCCAGAAATTGCCTGCCACACATACATACACTGTTACACACAAGTTTCTATGTGGAATGACAATAGGAGAGGTGTTGAAGTGGTCTCTCTCTCTCTCTCTCTCTCATGCCTATTTGGTTCCTCAAAACTCTGTATGTATGCATGTATATGTGTAGGCTTTTTTCTCCCCAAATAGCTGAAAGTTGAGACAGTTATATTGCAAATATGAAATATCCTTTGCTCTAATGTGCAATACTTATTGCCAACTAAACTTCTGGATGTACTTTATGCTTCCAACAGCATATATGTTTTATTTATCTTTCAAGCGATTGATCTGTGTCAATTGTTGAGCTAATGAATGTTTTTGATGGTTGACAGCATGTATTAGAGAGGGGAAAACCTCATGAAAGAAGCCAAATTATAAGCAAGTTGTCGGGTCATATTGTACAGCTGAGCCAACACAAGTTTGCTTCAAATGTTGTTGAGAAATGCTTGGAGTATGGTGGTGCTGCAGAACGGGAACGGTTAGTTAGGGAGATTGTTGGGCACAATGAAGGAAATGAGAATTTGTTGGTATGAATAATAGTCCTATAAGATCAATCCTTCAGTTATATTCTGTATGTTTCATGTGCTGGTGCACACACTCGCACACTTATATATGCCAATTTTTAGTTTTAAGAGCGGTACAAGTAATTGGATTTTCAGGTCAGTTGCATATTTTGTGTTGCATTTGGAGCTTCCAATGTACTTTCTTTACCTTCACGTTTGATTTGTCATAGGTAATGATGAAGGACCAATTTGCAAATTATGTGATCCAGAAGGCTCTTGAAATCTGTACTGATAGTCAGCGGGTGATATTAATTAATCGTATAAGGGCTCATACTCATGCATTGAAGAAGTACACTTATGGGAAACACATTGTGTCTCGGTTTGAGCAGCTATTTGGAGAAGGTGTGTATTCTTAAACTTTAAACCACTCTTGCTGTATTAATGCTGCATGGATTTAAATAGGGAACATGCATGTTGAACACTACATTAACTTGGAGAGGTAGTGGAAATGACCGAAATGCAGTTGAAGTAGCCTCAACTGCATTTGAAATTTCCTTCTTCTTTGTTTCAGTTCATTGACTAGGAAAATTCACGCAGCCTAAGTTGCATACTACCTTCTGGATGCAAATCTATGTTTAATCTGCGTGTACAATATATGGCAGAATAATCTTTGTTTTTGTTTTGTTTTTTGCTTTCGGTCGTGCTTTGTAACTATTCTCTAAACGTCTTTACTTGGTGATCCGGAATAATAAATGACATGGAAATAAATTTTTGAGTGTCTCCTAGTGGTATACAGGGTCAAACTTTGCAGAGACTTCATTTGAAAGTATTTTCATGTTTCTGTCATTTGACTGTACGGTTTGTTTTTCTTTGGCCTATAGAAAATCAACCAGGATCGTGATGCCAACAAAGGGAATTAAACAAGAATTTATCTTCAGTGAATCTGTGGTTTGTCAAAGCATACAGGTAATGTGCATCCCCCTGGCAATTGAAGAGAATGGCATGAGATTGTGGCCGTGCCGCCTCAGTATGTGCCAAGTTGTCATGTGCAATTCGATAAGAGAGGGTTGATGTTGGCCGGGTTGATAGTAGCAAGTAAATATCTGTTTATCGTCAAGCAATATATACTTAAATACTTTTAGGATGATTTGATTGCAATACAACTCCATTGGATGGAGTAATTGGTAGGAAAACCTTGGTGCTGTAAATTTAAGTAGCACATTACTCAGATGTGTGGCTTTCATGATAAGTTGTAGGCCTTGATCTTTTTTCTTTTTCTTGGTTTCAGATTTCAGTAGGCCTTGATCTTTATGACCATATAAAAATTAACACTATCCTGTTCGTTTCCAGAGTCATGACCTTTGAAGCACTTTATCCACCTACGAGTGCCAACTTTTTGGATCAAATATGTTTTGTACACCTGTGGATTGGGGTCTGACAATTTGCATCAAGTCTTTCAAAAATTGACTAAACTCTAAACCCTATACCCTTTTGATTTTGACCCCAAAAAATAAATAAATTAAAAAACCCCTTTTGATGTAGCATTCAGTGTGACTTCTTTTTTTGGGCGTGCATTAAGGGTAAATTGGTGTTTTAGACAACAAATAAAAATCCTTTCCAAATTGAAAGATGTCTAACAAATTGTTTTGCAATAATTTTCTATTGAGATTTGTGAGGCTTCTTCAGCAATAATAATTTGCTTCATATGAAAAAAAACAAAAAACAAACAATAAACAGAGAGAATAAGGAAAACCCCTTGAAGTGCTCTCACGAGTTTAAATATCAATACATTTCTCAGTATGCGATCTTGGCTGTATGATAGCTGAGATGCTGCTAACACATTCTGAACACCTTATTTTGGGGCAACTTTTATGCATGCCATTGTGGGGTGACATATGCTGCTACAAAATTTTGTGTTTCTTTAGCCCCAAAATCCAAAACGATGTATTGAAAAGGCTCTCAGGCTCCTCTTGCAAGTGAATATATAAATAAGGGAAAAAGTGTGCATGGAGTTAGGTGCTTAATGTTTAAGGAAAATATTAATCTTTTATAGGTGAGTTGGGTTGGGTGTCCCCTTGCTCCGCTAACCAATTTTTTGTAAATCCTTAATCTTTCATTTTTATTATCTCGCATGGATAGGTACAATCAATTTAAATTAACGAATTTGTTAGAACGAATCATTGCATAGAAATATCAATATTTAGTTTATCTAAATTCATGTAATTGAATATTTATTCAATTTTTTTGTCAATCCGTAAATTGAATAAAATCGACTGAAATGAGAATCATTCTCTATACCATCTTTTTTTCCATCTTTACAAGTTGAAATACCGTGACCTGCACATGGTGAAATACCGTGACCTCCCGTTATGCTCTCATGAGTTCGGTGCTTAAAGTTCAAGGAAAATATTAACCTTTTATAGGTGAGTTGGGTGTCCATCTTTACAAGTTCAAATGCTCGCATGGCAGAATACCGTGTATATTGTCAAGTGAAAGCATAACACGCGTTACACAATCTAACCCATAAATAAAAACTTGTAATATATGTTATGTTAGTTCGTGTCACTCATCCTGCTAGTATGAGAAATCTCAACTCTAGTTTTTCTCACTTTTGTTCTCGATTTTGGATTGGATCTATGCTTCCCATCCAAGTCAAAAGCCTACCATGTTAGGAGATCATCTTGTAATGTTTTTGCAAGTATTGATGATTGAAGGAATTCTTCTTATTGTATAAATAATGCTCAAGTAAACAGCTTGGGAAATAAAAAAAACAAATAAAAAGCTTGGTTTGAGAATAATGAAAACAATGGGCCCAAACTGGGCTACAAAGTTGGACTTCAGAGACTTAAACTTGAGCCCATCAAGTCTAAAGCTTGTAAACCCATGCCACAGTGCTAGGGTTTAAGCTCTATCCGTCTCCTCCCTCTCTCTCTCTCTTTCATTTTGTTGTGTTTTGCGAAACAAAAAACAGAACAGAAAGCAATCATGTCTCGGCCAGAGCTGCAAGCTCCACCTGAGATTTTCTACAATGAAGAGGAGGCTCGCAAGTACACTCGCAATTCTCGAATCATGGAAATTCAGTCAGAGCTCTCCCACCGAGCCCTCGAGCTTCTCGCTTTGCCTGAAGATGGCGTCCCCAGGTTGCTCCTCGACATTGGTATCTTTCGAAACCCAGCAGCTCATCTTTCAATTTTTCATCAAAAAGAAAGAGGGTTTTAGTTTTATTCATTGAACAAGTGAAAAAGCTGAGTGCTTGAGCTTTTGACTGTAGGTTGTGGTTCGGGGCTTAGCGGAGATACATTGTCAGAGAGTGGGCATCAGTGGATTGGTTTAGATATTTCCCGGTCAATGCTTGGTATGTGTTTTTTTGGGTTTTTTTTATACTTTGTTTCTGACTTTTGTTTTGCTTTTGAGCTTCTTTGCTTGCTCCCATGGTTTGTTTCTAAATGGGCATTTCATTTCTTTGATAATTGGAGATGTTGCATTGGAGAATGAGGTTGAGGGTGACCTTTTGCTTGGGGACATGGGTCAGGTATCACACTTCAAGCCCTTGATATGTTTGCTTATATCTTGTTTGCAATTCAGCGTAATTATTGAAAAGACAAAGAAAAGAGAAATGCATTCAACCCAAAGTTGTTTCTCTTTTATCAGCAAAATGTTATGGTTCAACCCAAATTTTTAATTTTTGCAGGGCTTAGGACTTCGTTCAGGAGTTATTGATGGAGCCATAAGTATCTCAGCCGTTCAGGTTTGCTTTTTTTTTTTCTTGTTCACTCGCCAATACTTACAATGAAATGAATATTTAGCTTGATTTTTTCTGTGTTAGCATGTGTCCCTTGTCAGGAGTATTTTTATACTCCACTAGTTGAGAGCTTAAAAGCCAATTATTTCCATTCTATTTTTAATATATAAACAACCATTTTCTAAATGATTCTGGTTTGTCTAATCCTTAAAGCTTTCCTGAATTAAAATTGCTATTTATACCTGTTTTTTCCTCATTTATAATTACTGATACTACTTCATGTATGGATTGTTGATAGTGTAGTATGGTCTACTTTATGAATATTTCTCCAATTTTACTTTATCTTTTTTTTTTTTTTGCAATGCAGTGGTTGTGCAATGCTGATAAGTCCTCACATAATCCACGATTACGATTGAAGTATGTTGTGTTTCTTATTGGTTTTTATATCCTCATCATAGTCCTATATTGTTGTATACTTGAAATATGAAGATAGGTGTATCAGGATCTTGTTGGTCTTCGCCACATTAAACATAGGTTGAGCCTGTAATCTCTTCTTGATTGCAGTATGAACGGTTTGTCGTAAATTCTTTTGCAGGGCTTTCTTTGGATCATTGTACAGATGCTTAGCAAGGGGAGCAAGAGCAGCATTTCAAGTGTATCCTGAAAATCTAGACCAGCGAGAGCTGATTTTGAGTTCTGCAATGCGTGCTGGATTTGCTGGGGGTGTAGTTGTTGATTATCCCAACAGGTATGCAACCAATGAAAGAAATCTTATGTAGTTTGTCTGAAACTATGTGGTTACTAAATTGCTCTCTAAGGTCTTTGCTCATGCATGAGCCTATATATCTACTGACAAACACCTTTTAAAAAAAATATTACATATCAGATCGACCTTTGTAATACACAAAAAGATCTGAACAATGCCAGTAAATATGAACAGATATTTAGTTTGGTTTTTTATTCTGCATGGAAATTTGACATCCTTGACTAGTTCTTAAGGCATGCTATAATTGATAAATGAAATAATAGTAATTTCGAAAGGAGTAACAAGACCCTAATGTATGGGACATAGAATGGATTTGTTAAGAGATGTTGATGTAATAATTAGACAATTTCAGAATAAATGAAAATATCAAAGGCTTATAGTTGTGGTTATTCATCTCTGTATATTTCGTGTTATTTATTTTCTTGAGAATACAAAAGGCAATAAACCTGTAAAGAATGATTGCTGAACTGCTCATCATTGCTGTTGACTTGTGAATTAGCTCCTGAAGAAATTCAGGTCTTAAATAAATAAATAAATAAACTTTTTTCTCTTCCATTTTACAAGTTGTACTATCATTGTATGTTACAATGGTTTTATACATTTTCTTGTCTCCATGTTCATTTCATCATTTTACCTTTCACTAGTCCTCTTTTGATTTCCTTTCAATCTAATATTTTCCTTGCCTGGATGATCGGAGGAAAAATTGGAATGTGTTTCCGTAACTTAAACCAATGAGTGAAGCCTATAAGAGAGTATTGCATGAATAGGATTTATAGGAAAAAGGGTTAGTTTCTGAGTTCACATTAATTATCTTGTAACAGTTCCAAGAAAAGAAAAGAATACCTTGTCCTCACTTGTGGCCCACCATCTATTAGCACATCCACTCCCAATGGAAAAGGCGCAGATGGTGAGACTTCCTCTGACGATGATAGTGAAGATGAAGACAATCAGACAGTAAGTTTTCACTGATGCATTTACTATCTTCATTGTTTTGCTTAGTCAAGGTGGTGTTGGCTAGCTACGTTGTCCGCTTCCGGAATAACCTTTCTATTATTCCACAAGGCTAATGTAAATTCCAAAGTACTAAACCATAGCTATTTATTTATTTTTGAATTTCTGATGTGTTATTGTTTGTGTGAAGCAGGTTTCAATCTCAGACAGGCACAGGCCCAAGAAAAAACAGAAAATAACAAAGAAAGGCAAGGGAAGAGAATGGATAATAAAGAAGAAGGAACAGATGAGGAAAAAAGGAAATGTTGTTCCACCGGACACAAAGTACACAGCTCGGAAACGAAAGGCTCGGTTTTGATCTTACAGCAGGCCTAAATTTTGAGTGTTCTGGCTTTGGTGTGTGCTTTAACCGGTTTATATAGGCTCTGCAAATGCATTTCCTTTTTTTCTCAATAGTGCTTTAGAACACTGGCCATAAGCAATTTATATACAGATCTCTCCGGGTAATGGACGTCTGGTTGTAATATGATTATTCCTGTAACCTTAACAGTTTTGAGAAAAGAGAAACTTTGTTCTGTTTTAAGGTATTGAGCAACTTAATAAAAGCCTTGTTTGATGAATGAATGTAGTTATTAATACCTTTTCACCTCTGCATTCATCGTTTTGTGAAGATCTTTTCTTGGAAGACTGGCTTGGTGAACCCTCGACATGACCATAATCCGGATTGCAATACGCTGCTTTGCATTTGAGCCAGCTTAACTCCTTCAAAGATTTTTCCTCTTCTGTTTGTTTGTCATTCATTTTTTTGGAATTTGCAGCTTAGAAATTAGGGAGCATTTTTGCTCACCACTTTAACCATAGGTGTATCCTCACCACCATTTTCAATGCTTGACACGTGTCCATAGGCATAACTATAGTTAACTTTTGCTTTGTATTTATGGAACCATGATTATACGTATGGACACGTGTCAAGCATTGAAAATGATGGTGAGGATACACCTATGGTTAAAGTGGTGAGCAAAAATGCACCCCAGAAATTAGGGGTGTACAAGATACAATCAAATTCAATCCAATTTTAATCGGTTTTGATGATTTGGTGGATTGGATTGGATCTCTAGTTTCCAAAACCGACATTATTAAATCGGATGATGGATTTGCTTGGGAGAATCCAATCCAATTTAGTTAGCTTCATAGTGTAAGTATTTATAATTGAAAAAGTTACAAACATTTTAGACCATTAGATGGAGTTATGCAATATAATTTAGAATAAAAATAAATTTATCGCATTTCATTTATATTTTACATGCATTTCATTTATATTTTACATTTACATCTATTAATATATTTGATTAAATTAAACCTATGATCCAATCGGATTGGATTGTGATTTTCCGATTCAATCTATATTTAGATTGAATGAGGATGGCTAAATTATATTGATTTCGAACACCCCATGAAAAATTGTCAGTACTAGGGGTGGGCTCGGTTTGGGTTGGTTCGATTTTGGGCTCAAACCGAAACCAAACCGAACCCTCTCGGTTTGGCTATTTTGGAAACCGAAACCAAACCATAAGTGATGAAAACCGACCACTTCGGTTAACCGGACTTGTGGTTTGGTTTGGTTCGATTCGATTTTTGGCTTTCTTAGAGAGAGAGAGAGAGAGAGAGAGAGAGAGAGAGAGAGAGAGAAGAAATAAAAGCAATGAAGAGAGGGAGAGATGGAGAGGAGAGGAAGAAAAAGAGAGAAAGAGAGGAAGAGATGGAGAAGAAGAAGAAGAAGAAGAAGAGAAAAAGAAGAGAGAGAGAAGAAGGAAAATAATGCATTACATATATATATATATATATATATATATAAATTTCTTTAAACTATGTAATATATATATATATATATATAAACTATGTATTATATATATATATAAAAATTTCTTTAAACTATATATTATATATATATATAAATTTTTAAACTATGTATTATATTTTTATTATAATATTTTTAAATCTTCGGTTTGGTTTGGTTAAACCGTAGGTTTGGATATTGCAAACCGTAAACCGAATCATAGACTTCGGTTTGGTTTGGGTTCAAAACGATAACCAAAAAAATTGAAAAAAAACCAAACCAACCCGACCCGATCGGTTTGGTTTGGGCGGGTTGGTCGGGTTTCGGTTCCAAATGCCCAGCCCTAGTCAGTACCATCATTTTTTATGTTGAACCTTGTTAGTACCAAGCGATTGTGCTTGGTATTACAGGACAAAGATAACTGAGGTTGGGAACCTTAAAAATCAAATTAAGAACGCAGTAAATTCAGGACAGACTTCGATGGCTGCACAGAACATAATACCTTCACTGCAAAAATAAGGCTTAATAGTAACGACTCTTTTACTTGTATGGAACCTAGTAACCACCACCAAAGAACATGTGCGGAAGAATTAAGGGAGCAAAAACTAAGCTGGATATAACCAGCAAAATAGATGAGAAATGTAGAAACCAAGCCAAACAGAGAAGATAACACTTACAACAACACAACCATTTAAAGAGTGCCATCAAATTGTCTAACAAAAATTTATCAAACAAAACTTCTTCATGTATCATATTCTTATCCAACAATTCATAAAAAACCAACACTACATGCAAATTGAAAAAGGAAACTAGTAAAATTACGGCATAATATATAACCCGGAAACCACTGAGTTATGACTAGATTAATCAAAGAGAGAGAATCCCATGTCATCATCACTCTCCTCCTTTTCTTCCTTCTTCTCCTCGGCTGGGGGAGCCTCTGCAGCTGCCGCTGCACCACCTCCAGGAGCTGCAGCAGCTCCGCCTCCAATGAAGGCACCACCACCTCCGCCACCACCAACGATCACCTGTACCACAGAAGCTTCAAGTTATGAATTTGGCAATGCAACACTACAACCGTTAAAAAGGGATTAGCAAGCATTAATATCACATAGCAACCACAATTGGTCCTCTTTAAACCAACGGTTTCCAAGGTTTTAATCAACACAAAACTGACATACGAAACAAATTGCATGGGGAAGTGCTTTTAAACTTTGGCTTTTCACTACAACAGACAATATCAATAGAATTAAAACAAAAACAAGCGAGAGTGCTTATGTGAACAATTTGGGCAACATAATTTTTATTAAATTTTAAGCAAAACCCCAATACTTGGGTGTCTGACCATTTAGAGCTTATTTTCCAGTAAAACAATAATTTCATTCAATTTCTTGCAATAATCGATTGCAATTTTCAGAAATCACAAATCAAAAGAAAAAGCTCCAAAAAAATCCCATATGCACGATCAAACCAAATATGAATAAACCCATCAAAAACCAACAATAAGAAACTAAACAAATCAAAGAAAATTCCCAGATTTCAAATTTCCTTGTCTTATCAAAACCATAAAAGAAAAAACACAAAACTGAAGAACTCAAAGGCATAGGATCATACGATTCAAAAAACAAAAACTCGAGATTTAGTAGAGAAAGACCTGGAAGACGGCTGATGTGGGAGTGACTGGAGAGTAGGAGGTCTGGACCCCACCGGAAGAGTCGGCAGAGAGAGCGGTCTGGACGAGCTTCCTCTGGAGCTCGAATGTGGAGGCAGCAGAGGCCTCAAGGTCTCCATTGTGCTGCTTCGCGCTCCACTCTCCTCCTGAGGTCCTCAACACGAAAGTGAACACTCCCATGGCGAATCGAGACCCTAACCCTAAGTTTCAGATGTCAGTGCTTTTGAGAATTTGGAGACACCGCGGGCATGAACGGCACTTCGTTTAGTGATTTGCTCTTTATGTAGAATGCGATGCCAAAACCCTAGCAGGCACTCGCGAAAAAGTCCTATTTGTCCGTATGATCTTGGTAATTTTCTGAATGTGATTAGGGATGGATTTGTCATTACAATCCTCCTTTTTGTGGACCCTACTCCTAACAAGTAAATGGGCCCATAACTATTGGGTACTTTTAAACGAACCCTAAAATTAATTAAGTACACCCTATGATATAAGTACACCCTAATAATTAAATCAAAATGTAAAATTAACTAAGTACACTATATTTAACTACTAAAAATACCTCTGATACACCCTAATATACACACTGAATGCACCCTATTTCACACAACACCCTAATACTAAGTACACCCAGATATCAAAGCAGATCATGTAACTAAATTTGGCTGGAACAAACCACTAAATCAAGTATATATTGTGCTTGCCACTCATTTGAATATAAAGGCTATCTGTGTAGACATGCTATTGTTGTTCTTCAAATGTCTGGTGTTTTCACAATCCCTTCCAAATATATATTGCAACAATGGACAAATGCTGCTATGAGCAGGCATGCTATTGGCGAAAGATTGGATGAGGTTCAATCTAAAGTCCGTAGTTACATTGATTTATATCGACGAGCCATAATACTGGGTAGGGAAGGGTCACTATCTCAAGAGATTTATGATGTAGCATTATGTGCAATAAAAGAAGCTTTGAAACAATGTGCAAGTTTGAACAACGCTATTGAGAACAATGCAAAACCTAATGACTCAGCAATACATGGTATTTGCGGTGTTGATGAAGAGAATCGATGCAGCACAGCATCTGGTGACAAGTTGTTTGGTCAACAAATATGTTAGAAACGAAACTTTTTGCAATGGAAAAGAAACAAATTAGTAAAAACTCATGAAGAAAACTTGGACGGATTGGAATCAAACTCTGAAATTCTAATTTGATTATGATTCAATATGTTGAGTATGGTGTACTTATTAAAATTACTTTTGTTTCAACATTCAACATATCCTTTTTTTGTCATTTTATATTATGGTAAATTAGTAATTCAATAAATTGTTTAGTAGTAGGGTGTACTCAGTTAATTTTAGGGTTCATTTAACAGCACCCTAACTATTTTTTTCCTTTTTTTTGTTTGATTGGTTTTTTTTCTCCTTAATAATGATTAAAAATTGTAAATTAGTGCAATAACACATAAAATGCGATGTATAATCTTACACTATTAAAACTAAAATACAAACACAAACTAAAACCCAAATTTAAACTTGAAAATCAACGAAAAAAAAAGTTTAAACAGTAAACTGTAAGAGTAAAAAATGTGGAGTTATATCTTCATCCCCGCCCATCAAAGCGAAGCAAGAATTGGGTTAAATTGTCATTCCTAAATACAATATCAAACTTTTGCGGTCTGAATTGACTAATACTTAACATGAACGCATAAATAAAACAAATCGGTTGGTGTCGAACACAAATACTATCAATTTTGACTTAATGAGATTATATTTTTTATTTATTAAGACATTTTCTATTGAGAGGGACGATAATATATTAAACTCACACATACTACACAGATGCTAAGACTCGAATCCAAGACCTTGTCTGAGGGAATAATTGCTTCAAACCATAACACTAGTCACTAGTAGGTCCTTTGCATTCAATGAGATTTTTAACTAGCATTTTATGGTTAAGTACTTTTTCTTCCATTTCTTAACTGTTATTGTATTAGCGGAAAAAGAGCCCTTAACTTATCCTAATTTTGAACTGTTACTCTACTCTCCCTCTCACCAATTGAACTCCAAGAGCGAACAACATAATATTATATGCTTGACCAAGAAAAAAAAGTGATGTTATTTCCACCCCTTGTCCTATTTCCTTACCCATCTTATCTTCCCACCCATCATATAAATTTGAAAAAACGTAATCCTATCTTTCCACCCACCATCATTCCTAAAATACCCTTTAATTATAATTTTCTTTTTGTCAAACGTAATAATTTAAAAAAAAAAAAAAGAAGCTTAATGGAACTTAACAATTAACTCCTGCAATCATTATTCTTCTTTTCTTTCTCTGCAGTTTCTCCATCTCAATTATACAGGTTTTTTCCCCTCTTCCTTTCTCTAAGTTTGGTTGGTTTTGGTGGTGGCTTGAGAAAATTCGGGGTTGGGACCCGAGAATGGGGCCCATGTTCACCACATCATCATTTAACAGATTCATTAACGGTTTGTGCAACGAAGAAGGCACTTTGTAGGATTTTCAGGGGTTCGGGTATGTACTCATAAATGTCCCTAAAGGTGGGTATAAACTTGAAAATGACCCCATAGTTTGGGGGGTTTTATGTAGTTTTTCTTTTATTTAATTTTTTTTTCTGGCTTTCAAATTTTAAATTGATGAATGAAAAACGTATATAAAATGTTAAGATAAAATAAAAACTAGGGTAAACTGCTGAATTGCCCCCTGAACTTGTACCTAATTGTCAATTTACCCCATGACGTTTTTTTTTACGAAATTAAGGACTTGAACTAAATTTTATTCTCTATTTCCCCCTTGCCATCCAAATTCTTAACATTTCATCCAATTTTCAGTTAAATCATTTTTAAAAATTATTATTTGGAAAAAAATTGAAGAAAAATAGGAAAATTGACAACAACAAAAAAAAAGAAGAAAAAGACACTAAAGAAAAAAAATCCTAAGAACCCAACCCCTCCCCTCGATTTCTTTCTCCCCCAATTCTCCCATGACCACCCCTTACCCCTTCTAGTTTTTCACCCCACAACCCTTGCCCCCAAAACCTAGTCGAAACCTATCCCCACCCACCGAAACCCATCCCCATCCCTTGCCCCCATGACCTAGACCCATCCATTCCCGACCTTACCCTTGGCCAAATGAGACCCATCCCCACTCGAGATCCACCCCAATCCCAGTCAAAACCTATACCCAACCCCAGTAGAAACCCATCTCCGGCCCTTGCCCCCAAGACCCGGACTCCATCCCATTCACCACCCTTGCCCCCAGTGAGACCCATCCCCACTAAAGATCCACTCCTGGACCATCGCCCAAAGCCACCATACAACCACCCCCATCCCCACGTGAGCCTGCACACGAGAGAGAGAGAGAGAGAGAGAGAGAGAGAGAGAATTTCAATTTTCTGTTTTTATTTTATTTTTAATGTACGAAATGACCAATTTGCCCTCATATTTAACGGCAAATTGGATGAAATGTTGAGAATTTAGACGGCAGGGGGAAATTGAGAATAAAATTTAGTTTGAGTCCTTAATTTTGTAAAAAAAAAAAGTCAGGGGTAAATTGATAATTAGGTACAAGTTTAGGGGGCAAATCAACAGTTTACCCAATAAGCTAAAAATTGAAAGCAATTCAAATTGTTTTTTCTTTCAAATTTTTCTTTCATGCATTTTTCTTCACCTTTCCTTTTTCCATAGTTTTTCTTTCATGTTTGTCATTTTCATCATTTATCATGTATTTTTTCACTATCTCCTATAAAAAAAAAAAACCAAAAACGAAAGTGTTATAAACTAAATGATTTATAAACAAATTGGATTAATATCAGATCATATAATCTGAACAATTAATTAATTCCGTTGGATTAAGTTAAATGCAGATTAACAATGGATTGATAACTCTTATATCACATTTATCCTACAAAATATGCATTATTTTTTATTGAACAATCAAATTACCCTTCGGTATCACCACAGATAATAGAAAAAACAAATTCAAAAAAATTGTCAATTGGCATGCTCACTATCAAAAATGACACATGTACTGTGTACAACAACCTACACATATCAAACCTGTCCTGTTGCTTAAAAAAATAAGTCAAGAATACAAAGTTAAATTACAATGCATTATTTCTTTGAACATCCTTTCTGAACCCCCATGCTTATATCCAAATATCAAGACTTCCTTTGCTCCTATCTTATGAAGGAAGGTTTGGAAGACGACAGAATAGCTACCATTGCGGTGCCGTAAGTGCCTGATATTCTGAATTTCTAAGGGCTTCTTGAGCTCACCAAAGTCTTCAAGAGAAAGAAAACATACTCATTTTTGATGCCACCATTCTCTTTGCTGGAGCCATTCCCACAATTCTCTCAAGCTAAAAAAGCAATAAAAGAAAAAACCTAGTGAATAAATGCTGTTTTGTTTTTCTTCTGATATTCGTGGGGTCCCAAGCCCAAACAAACAAAGAAAGTAGACAACCTAATTCATATTCACTACATCAGGGAGGGCAAAAAGACAACACGAGAAAAGTCATAAGAGTGCAATTCAACATCAGTTACATGAACAATACCAACTGTTTTCCTGGCTACAGGCTTGCTCTAATACATATTCTCAATCAGATTACACTATTTTAATGCTGGAAATTTTTGTTTTTTTTTTTAATACAGGGACCCCCCGGCTGTGTTCACGGACACGGGTACGGGGACACGGAAATACGACATGGCGACACGTCGACACGGAAAATCTCAAAAAACTAGGACATGGACACGGCAATTAAAATAATAATAAATTATAATAGTATGTACTTATATATATTTAAAAAAATTGCATACTCAATAACATAAAAACATTACTTTTGTTGGGCAGTGCACCTAACAAAACATAAAAACCGCATCACATTTATAACTCTCTCTTTCTCTTTCCCCCTCTCAATTTCTCTTTCTTTATTATTTTTCCCTCTTTCCAATTCAAAGAAGGTGTTGTCTTCTTCCCTAAGTGCACAACGCTTTCTCTACACATAAATTTTTTCCATTTTTTTCAAGCCGTGTCTAGACCGTGGACACGGCGTTGACCATTGGACACGAGTGTCCGAGTGTCGAAGTGTCCGACACTCCGACACAGCGGCTCGGCGGAGTGTCCGTGCAACGTAGCCCCCCGGGTGCATGGGTAACTGCTCTTAACCACTTGAGATATAAGCTCATTGTGGATAGTTTCTTTATTTAGAAGAGAACCATGCTGGTTTCTAGTATAACAGATTGATCCCTGAGTTCTTAAACATTTAAATCTCCTACTAAGTTCAACACTACCCTATCTCATCCACATCACAGCAGAATTCAGCACATTTAAAAAGAGAGAAGAAAAAAAAAATACCCGGAGGAGATCAAAATGAGAAAAGAGCACTGTGCATGCCATGTCATGGGACCCATCAAGCATATTAACAACCTGTGATCAAATCAAAAGAATATTTGGTTTACAAAAAGACCCAGTATATGGCTGCATCTGAAACTGAATTATATAAAATATCAATTATGGAAACTTATTATTATTATTTTTGGATCAGGTAGCCACCCAATTGAGCTTCTTAAAGAGGGGGCGATTTATATCGTGCTCACCTCAGGGTAAAATTCCTTTCTCTCTGGCAGTGAATAGATGATTAAATTCTGAATTCCACGAATCTACTCACCACAAAAAAAAAAAAAAAAAAAAAGAAGATAATAATGATAATAAAAAAAAGGATGTGTCAGCAAAGAGGCTATTAAGACTGATTTCAATCTTCCATAAAGTATTTTCCAATTTAAGCGACAACAAAGTGTCTCCAATATAGAAGAGCACACATATATATGAGCATGTGGACAAAACACTCTAAAGAACCTACCTTATATCTGTGGTAAAAATGTGATCTCTCAGTGTAAAGCATGATCTTCCGTTTTCCTTCAAAAAACCGAACCCGTGCACGAGAAATATCACTTTGTTCTGCATATCTAAGGAATAAAGGAACATATATTCCATCAGCACATTTGTGACCACACAAAGAAACTCATCACAATATACATAGGACAGATTCTCACTCATGAAGCAAACAGAAGGATGCACTCTGCGACTTCAAAAAATTCCGAACTCGAACATATTCCAAGTAAGAACTGATAAATATCATAATCCCACCCTGAATGAAAAATTCCAAGGAAGATATCATTCATGGAAAAATTTTAAACACTAATATTGCAATAAGTGCAAATTTTAGGCTTCAAATAATTACCTCAATAGAATCTTTTATTTTTGGGAAAACCTGAAAATAGAAAAACACTAAACATCTCAAAATTCGAGCAAAAATGGAAGAAATAAAGTAAATCAGTGAAGTGCAAAATTTAACTTTTCAAGATCAGCAGGTTCAATGACTAGAGTAGGAGGGAACAGGGTGTATATATGGGCTTCTTTTCTTTTTGAAAAATCTTCAAATCGAATTATCAAGGTTTAAATCTTTACCTTTTTATGCTGTTTCACAAAAAGGTAAAACAGTACACAGGTTTAATATTTACCAATGATCTTAAATAAGTCATTTGAATTCAAAAAGTTCCATAACTATTTTAATTCAGATTCAAGAAAATTTCTAATCAGAGTTTCCATATATTATCTAGCCATGAGTTACAAAGATCTACTTAAGTCAAACTACGTCAATTCAGAAATCAAATTATATTTATATTTATTGCAATGAATTATAAAGTCTCATGCCATCAAGGAACCCATCACGGAGAGCAGAACAAACCTTCGTAGTAAAATATTCAAAACGAGCATCATCAAAATGCTCTATTGAATCTGCATCAAACCGCTGATAAATCTGGAAGGTTGAGTAACAGCATGCATTAGCTGATGAAGTCTATTCCAAACAGAAAATATCTGACACAGAAAGAATCGATAAACCCATAGCGTACAATTTAACAAGTAACTGAGTATAATGACACTTACCCTAGTATGATAAATATTCAATCACACCAACAAAAAAAGAACACATTCCATATCCATTTTGAGATTCTATTACTACATGGAGTTATGAAACCTTGGAAGGAGCCATAATCAGGGATCTAGGATCAAATTCCGCATTTACCAGTTTGAGATTATGGGATGAGAAAGAGTTGTCTCAACCCTGTGTGACATAGCCGCAACAGGTCCCAAGCGAACCCAAAGCGTAAATTAACAAATAAAATATCCCTGACTAAATGTTTTCATTTCAAATCCACCTTAAAAACTAAATATAAAAAAATCCAATTATCGGCAACAAGAAAGATACAAGGAGCAGTACATAAATTGAAATAATACTTGGACAGTACACTCAGCTTCCTAACTATGCGAAGAAGGGGAAATAAAGGATGACAAATACCTGGCGGACTTGAAGTACAACTTTAGGAAGAACTCCTTTATGTTCATGCACCAACTTCACCTATAGTATAACAAAATAAGTATTTTAGACTTGCAAATTTTGCGAATCATAAAATAAGCATTAGCAATCTGAATGTTTTGAGAAAATCACAAAATGAAGTTTTTCTTTTGCATTTTGTTGGGAAAACAACCATTATTTTTCAATTGATAGACTTGTCATTAATTTCACGTTTTCTACTGATCATTTAATCCATTGTAGGACCACTGGACAGTAGAGCGCTGAACAATAGTATTTACAGGCCACTAAAGCTCAGCATATTCTGGATTTATGGTCCCTTTTTTAAAAATAGATTTGGGTAGATGAATGGGCACATGTTATCAGTTTCTCTTGGAAAATCTAGCTTCAGGAGATTCAATTTCCCAATGAATCTTTACTTCTAATGTATTTTCTCAATACAAGCATGAATATATACACACATGTTACTATTGGTTTGGATTGACATACTTACCGGCTACTAGTCAGTATATAAATTATCATGATATGTAGACACAGACAAGTATGTCAGCTGTTGAAAAAGCACAAGGTGCCATCATGGAAAACCGAAAAATAAGACCTGTTCCCACAGGTTTGTATGTTTGTAGCATAAAACAGTGGACCATTCACATTAAAGTAGTTTGAATAAGTACAGATAAGGCCATCCTGTCCTCCTAAAATGACCAAGTCTGAACAGAGACAAACTGGTGCTGGTTTTCAAACGTTCTATCTCAAAGAAATATACCATTTCATGTTTCCTGCATTACCGTTCTTGTAACTAAAAATGATCCACAACATGACAAGTTTCTCAGTTTCATTATTTTAAAGGATTAAAAAATCTGTTCCAAACAAGTCTTGAACCGAAGAGGAAAAAGCAACCACAAAAAAGTTACTTATCTGAATTCATATAGTACACTACCAAAAGGAAAGAAATTTGTTACAGAATAATAAGAAGAGCAACCAAGCATGAGATGACTTGTGGGAACATTATTGTAATTTGTAGGAGGAGAAGTGCTATAGAAGATATTTTATAGTCAAAAGTAAAGATTTATGCTCAAAATATTTATTTTTAAACACACCTTCCCATGGTAATTATTGCAGTTCTTGTTGAACAAACTGTTTATATCTGCAGTAAGAAAGCATCAAGATTAAAGGAGATTGAGAACTGAAATGCATATCTTTATCAAGGTAATGAATACCCTTTAACTTTAATGCATATATTATTAACTTTTTAAGTTTGAATTATATCAGAAGTATACAAGAACATACAAAAAAAAAAGAAAATTATTTCACAGTTGTCATCGATAGCTTATCAACAACATTTTTTCTGTATAAGAAAGAAGGCGGCATCTTACCTGGGTTTGAATAGTAACTCAAAAGTATTGTTTGCCTATAGAAGGATGCATATCCATCCAGGTACCTGATCATGAAAAGCATTGTTATGTCAATCTTCATGACATGTGATATAATAACTAGTTTTGAAATCAAATTTGAAATTCAGACAACATTTTTGTCTGTCATTGCGCTTCTCGAGATATTCATAACTATAAAGGTTGTATAGGAAGCATTTCGTAACTAGTAGTGTGAGGGAGGACACTATAAGTAGGAAAACTTACCATGCAACCACATACCACAAAACAATGTTCACATCAGTTGGAAAAAGATTGACAAGAAAACATACCACTGTCTTATACGCATGACATCAGTTCCGTGCTGCTTAGAGGGTATGTGGTTCAATTGTTCAACAACTGACTTTAAAAAGTTCCAGTTCTGGAAATTTTTATAAGAAAAAAGACGATATAAAATTTTGCAAGTAATATATATTTCAGGTAGATAATTGATTACACTCTTTACCTGCATTGTTATAACATCTGCATGATCAATAATTAGAACCTGCCACATCAAAGAAATATATCTCCATTAGTGGAACAGAACCACGGAAGCAGAAAATATAAAATAAAAAACTCATGAGAACCATACAGACATACCTACCAAACACTGACAGGTTAGTATGTTACTAAGAGATTTACCTCTATGGAAGAAAGATAGTCGACATCCTTTTCCTTATTTACTTTAGCCTCATCAATTTTCTGGAAAAATACAAGTCCACTCAATAATAATATAAAGAAAGTGGTAGACAATCACATTATAATCAGATCTGAGGTGTAGAAAGTGAAAAAAAAAAAAGTCAATCAGTTACCTTCAACAAACCAACTGAAGAGGCAACTATCATATCTGAGGTATAGAAATCACTGTACAACTTTATGCTCCTCCTACAAAACAAAGAATGAAAAATGAGTTGAAAATCTAATCTCCTATAAAACGTTTTGACTTATTAAACACATAAGACATAATGGGATTACTATCCATGGCCACAAGCCCTGCATACTCTTGAAAGAGTTTTACATACTCTCGAGTTATCAATATTATATCATACTCATATAGTATCTTTTGTGTGTATTCTATGATACTGAGGCTCTCAATAACTCTTCTAAAGCCACCTCCAGCACCCAAAATTAACTGTTTGCTTGCTCACATTGTTTGACTTCGTTAAATCTCAAAATTTACATGGTCTACCAAAGATATACTATCTAATAAATGGCCAAAAGATACTAGTAATTCTAACCTCACATGTCAACTACTTTCTTAATACATTCCACATTGCATCGAAGATTATACAACACCCTTAATAAAGCAACAATAAGAGCAATGCTTTCCAGAATGGTTTTTACTATAAAATTTGCAGATAAGTCATCACGTTATAAGTTAAGTAATTTACTTTGTGAACTTGATGCCAACCATGAAGTCATCCTTGCTATTTCCACCAAAAAGTACTTGAAAGTCACCAGGTTTCGTAGACTTATGAGGTTTTACATTTCCGTAGTGATGGTCACCTGGGGGAATTTCTTTTTCGTCCTCATTATCATGATCCTCTTCAGTTCCGAACTCTCTAGAAAATCGATCCATGTGCTCCACATTAACCTGAGAAAGCGGACATAAAGTATTAAAAAGAGCATAAACATAGGTACCTTGAGGAATCAAATCCCAGACCATGTGGGAGCAACCAACAGGCCTGACCACACTAAACCCTTGTTATTAATTCATAGGTAAATAAGATCATTTTTGGTTAAGGGATTGGTTTACAAAGTTTGCTAACATGAATTCTTGGCAATTGAGCTTTCAAGCAGCAGAATGTAGCTATGTAGCTTCCATTAAGAACAATCTCACAATTATATCAACATCTGAGGAATTTTCTACTATGCCCTTGAAAATCGCATCCAATATCAGAATTCAGGGGGGACATGGATTAAGAAGGGGCCATCGTCAGACCTTTCTGCGATAAAAACTTTTCCGTTTTCATTTTAACCAACATAAGTGGACCAATCTCATACAGGCAGAGTGAGTATTGGAGGATTAGTATTTAATAAAGTTTATGAAAATATTCCAAAAAAGGAGTACAGCCTAGACTCCTGGTAGAAAGGTAGTGGAATTTCCTTATAATTTTCTACTCATCGCATGCTTGTGGGGTTTACTCTTAAATCAAAGGTATCAGAGATGCCAAAAAATAAATTAATAATATGGAAAGAATATGAAAGCCTTTTATATAGAAAAGTTGAATAAGGTGCAGAAAAGAAAAGAAATACACAGGAAACCAGGAAAAAATAGTCCATCCAAAAGTGGCACAACACTCATAAAATCATATCATAGGATTAAATCTGACCATCCTCACATTATTACCCCCCAGAGAAATCCTCACATATTCCTTTTACATACAAACCTTGTGGGGGTTAACCAGTGCATAATTTATACAAGCAAAAATGAAAAATGAAAAGGTACCTTGTGAGCTGAAGGAGTAAGCTGTATTAGCCTCTTAACAACACGAAGTGCAATGCTTGCAATTGGCAATATGATCAAAACCTGGTGAAGAAATAAAACAAATCCTCTTCACTATGCATGCAAATTACAATATCTGGATTTGAAGATATATGTTCTTTTCTCTATACCAGAGATATGCATCAAGTCTCAAGAGATAACTTTATTTTTTTTGAAGATGATAAGATTTATAACTATAGATGCACTAAGTCCATTAGAATCAATTGCAACAACTACAAGAAAAGCCAGGGGTGTATAGCCTCCGGAAACAAGTTTGATTAAATTTAAAACAGAAATCGCACATGTCTACAAACAAGTGGAAAAGATACACTACAGGAAACAGGATATACTATACCATATGATGATGTTATAAAAATGGACTTCTTGGGTAACTAGGATGAATATGAGTCAATGTGAATAAATGTCTAATACAGGCAATCTAAGGAACTATAATTCACCCAAGTAGTTCAACTCTAACAGTAAAAAATCTCAAGAACTCAGATAACTAAAAGCTAAAATCCTTTATAAAGTCCTGCTCTTTGATATAAGAATAAAGCCATGACTTACGACAACCTGTTCAATGAAGGGATATCATGAGACAATGCCACGTAGGAATTGGAAAAAATACCCGATTTTTGACTTTCCTCCACTATGTGGACTAATAATACCAACCATTTAAGTATTTGGAAAATTGCACCCACCAAAGGTAATCCATCATCCGAGCCTTCACAGAATTTTCCTTGGAAAAAAAAAAAAGGAAAAACAAACAACAAGAGCAACAGAATGCACCTTTTTCTGTCAACTCTGTGCTGTAGAAATTGGGGAACCTACAAGAGTTGCATTATTCCACAAAACCAAGTTTCAAACTTATTGTACTATAATTATGTAATTCCCATTATGAATCGACACATACCCTAATATATGTACTGCTACCATATCCACATCTGTGATAATAGTGAAACTTCTAGTACATCCAAGTTTAGAGATTCAACAAAAAATAAAAATAAAAAATCCAAGTAGAATATATTATAACAAAAACATGACGCTTATATA
Organism: Prunus padus; assembly: GCA_024362665.1. Lineage (NCBI taxonomy): Eukaryota > Viridiplantae > Streptophyta > Magnoliopsida > Rosales > Rosaceae > Prunus > Prunus padus. The sequence continues at coordinate 6,258,393 of JANFAM010000020.1, forward strand.
CCTTAGGACGAGTAAATCCATGATCAAGGAAATTATCATCAGCAAGAATTTCATTATTATCAGTTTCTTGACGCTTGGACACTTTTGCATCATTCTTTGTTACAAGATCTCTAGTTCTGAAGACATGATTCAGCTGCATAATATCACTTCAATTAATCATTATAAGAGCAATATATATAATTTTAACACAAAAATATTGGTATCTTTCAAGGAAGAGGGACAAGCACGTACACAATGCATAATATATGCATCCATGGCACTCGAGTCTTCGTCAGAGCCTCTATGATAAAAGGGTTTTTTGTTGCAATGCAATATATCCCGATAGCTGTTGACTGGGGAAATGTAGATACCAACGTAACCAGAAAATAGATGAAAAATTAGTCAACCCATACTATAATTGCAAAGCCCAAAAATTTCACGACTACAAGAATTTAAGAAAAATATAAAACAAAAAAAACAAGCAGAAAAATAATGCCTATGTTTCAGGATTAACCAAACACCTCTAAGATAATACAAAAAGTGACAGTCTACTGCATTAAACAATCAAACACAAATGAAATTTCATCACAGCTCAACGAGCCATGTCCCAAGCACTAGGAACTGACAATGTCCTGATTCATAGAACTAATGGTACACTGCTGCGCTTACATACAGTTGAAGCAAGCAACACTAAGAAACATGTGACTACTTGGATATTTCTTGGTATTTTACATGAATGATTAATACAAAATAGTAAAATCCAAAGTATAATAGTACCCTAATTCATGTATTAAGCCTACACTAGTTAGACACTTCCTCTTTTAATAAGAAACCAACTTCCATTAATAAAATGAAAGATTACACCAGACAAGGTATCCACTGGAATCAAGCCAAAACAAAACAATTACTGAACAACTTAACAATTACTTCGACACTTGGTAGTCTACATCTATAATTCAGATAGAATACTAACCATAATTTAATTCTTTTACTAAGACTTTTTTTTTCAGGTACTGTGATTGCTACAATGTAAGGAAAAGTCCAGATTGACTTAAATTCTGAACTAGTCATCAGATACAATATAAAATGGCACTCCTGTCAGAAATAATAGTTGCACATAATTAGCTAAGAGTATCAAACCCCCTACTCAGTAATATCATCAATGCAGGCCCTCACAAGGATTTTCCCTTCAACTTTGAACTCTAGGCGCCCCCTCCTACACATCTACCTCAAAAACCTACGGCTGGTATGTCGTCTACTTTACCATCACCATTTTATTACTTGGGACTAGATTCTCCCTCTTTGTAAAAGGAACCGCGTACCCACTAAGCTTGAGACATACGGTTATTTACAGCCTCATGTTCACACTCTATACAGTTTTATTTAACTAAAATATAATTTGAAGGACAACCCGCTAAGGTATATAAGTTGAAAAATTAATTTTCAATTAATGATAACTCTAGCATTCTATACTTTCTCATCTTTTACAATTGTGGGGAGTTCTTGTGTTCTCCATCCAAAAGTTCAAAATGTGCATAGCTAGCTTCTTCTCTAGCCCCCTATCGTATAGAAAGCTGAAGTATCATGCTTCTTCACCCATTAATATAGAATTATATGCTGTGGGTTTATAAGAGTTGGATTGAAATTTCAAATCAAGATAAATCCAAGTTCAGTTCAGGGTAAACAAAAGCAAACATGAGAACAGCTTTTCATGCATGAGTAACCCACTACCATTGCTGTACATGTTTATAAGGAATGCTCCAACAAACTCATAATCGGAAAGCCACTTGCCCAGTGTAAATGACAATGGCTAATTCCTACCTTCCAAATGCCAAAACATAGTAAAGGATGCACGGCTGAAACACAGCTGTGTTAGCATTAAATCCATCATTTTTTGTCTCTGAAGCAAGGATGTGTATCCAGTTTTAGACCAACCCAGCAGGAAATCAAATTATATTGACTTGTGAAATTAAAAATGATCAAAATCAACCCAGAGGTGTCCTGGCAGATGAAGCATGGCATATGAAAGAATATCTTATTTATCTGATCAACGAAAAGATAAACACTGGATAAACTACAAACCTTTACTAAATATCATATATATATACATTTCTATGGTGAAGAAGACAAATAAAGGCTCTCATCAATTTGATTATGGATGCTAAAGCTCCACTAATGAGGAATAGGAATCAATCATTAACTGCAGTTTCAACTCAAAAGACAAGCCTAAACAATATAAAGGTAAGAAGTCTATTTCGATTTACCCGTACTGGAGATTAATTTATTGTTTAAGCCCATAAGAAAAGGTGATGTAGGATACGGGTGAAGGGAATATTTGGGTAATTTAGCGGAAGCGAGAACAATGGAAAAACAGAAAATAGAACAAAAGGGATAGGTCTGGAATCACTCCAGGGGTTTGAGTAGAAAATAAGATGCAGAAAATTTCTGATATTTCATTCATCTCCAATGGGAGGTATTTATAGCTATACAAAGGGTGGAGATGCAGCTGTACAAACACTAACACAGCTGTAAAGATAGCAGCTGTACTAACACTAACACAGCTGTACAAACAGCTATACTAACACTCACTAACACAGCTGTACAAACACAGCTGTATATTCTAACAGTTTGGCTTCACACCAAGTAGGGGTTTGGTTTCACACCAAGTAGGGGTTTGGCTTCACACCAAGAAGTCTCCAATCTCTGGAAAATAAACTTTTCTTTATATCTCAACTCTCCCCTTTTAAAGAATTACATGGGGGGTATTTATAGTAAACTAAAACCTAGAGACAATAGGATAAAAATCCCTTACTAACAAAGAAATCCTAATCCACAAAGGAACCAATCCAAATAAACTAGGAAACTTAAATCAAATCCCACTAAAAACTGGAAACTAAAACTTAGTAAAATCTGGAAAATCTAGAAATCCTAGGGAAATCTGGAATCTGTAAAATTAGTTTTCCTATTGAAATCTGGAAACTAAGATTTCAGGAAACTGACTAAATAAATTAGGAAACTAATTAATAATTTCCTCTTCCATCTCTTTCGTTTGTAAACCCTAATGGGTTTGACAAAGATGTCCTCATCAATTCTCCCTGGCTGAGAAGAACTCGACTCCGGCGAGTTAGAATCAAAGATGTCCTCATTAAAAGGTCAGAGAAAAATCACATCAAGTTTATAAGCACAAATTTAGCATAGTTGCATAATCATATCAGGGAGTGCTTTCAGAACAAAGTTGGTAGACTCAACCACACAAGATCCAAAATGGAATTATTATCAGATTAACTTTTTAAGAGAGTGGAGAACTGAGGGGAAACATGTTCTATTGAACTCAATGATATAACTCAAGAAATGACACTGAGAAGACATCAATTTAAGTAGAATTGGGTAAACTTACAGAGGGAGAAGAATAATCTTTGTCTAGATGAATGAAAATTATTGCCTCCAGATGTGTTATATACATCCAACCAGTGCTTGTACAACTTTGGCTTCAGACCATAACCAGAATTGGGGTTGTCATCCTGAAAAATATTACTCAAAGAGAAAAAGGAATATATGAATATAATTATATGAAAACTGCAGAACAAGAAGCATTTTCATTTAACTAGCTCATTATAATGTATGCATACTATACTTTGTATGCCAAGGTAAGACATGGACCATGTACCTAAAAGAAAAAATCAATAAGAACCTCCACTAGGTTGGGAGGAGTACGAGGATGGGAAAGGATACCTCCAGTTTGTAGCCCTTAGGCTGCAAGACCCTTACCAGGATTTACATTTAAAAAAAATGCAAAAGAGATCCTTTCAAGAGCTTTTTTAAAAAGTACAGAAAAACATATAAAGCACGGTTCAAAAAAAGGAGACATACTTTTATGAAACACTCTCCTGTTCCAGCCCACTTGCCCTTTGACATCCCAACAGCAGGCACCTCCCAATCATATTTCCATTTCTTTTTTGACAGATTTTCAACCTCTGCTTTTGTTAACTTGTGCCCAAAGTGTACATCAAAGGAACTGCAAGATAAAAAATAAAATAGGGGAATGAAGTGTATATATGTAATACAATCTGAGCTTGAAAGATAAAAAACAGATTACCAAGATGGAAATACCTACAAAGTTCTGCCATAAAAATTCATAATCATATAGCACCAGAAAACAAAGATTCATAAACATAGAAGCATTAATGGAAGAAATTCTGAAGATATGGAAGAAGAGAAAATTTATTTGTGGGTCAGACTAAGATTCCTTGCTTCCTTGTGGGTGACATTGTCTAAGAACTTTAAGGATGTAGCTTTCAGTGTGATTCAAGTTGAATGGTCCCGTACTTAGTTTGGCTGTTTTTTTTTTCAATTTCTTGTTGCCCTAAGTGTGGCTTTTTCTTGTTCTGTTTATGTGCATGTGTGCATGTATATAATATACATATGCGTGTGGCAGCGTGTGTGTGTACATAAAGCATTATACTTAGTTTTCTGTATCAAGAATCAAAAACCCCCTTAATACTAGTGGTAGACTGGTGGTATAATCTTGATAACAACAAAACCTGCCCTTTAGGTATCAACTCTAGTCAATATGTTATCCAATCCAAGCAGCAGGCTATGTAACACTATTTCCTGCAGCACATTCGCAACCACCTCTATTGTCTTCCCACGGTTAATGAAAAAGGAAAATTTATGAATGTCATCACATTTAAAATATCATATTTACTCAATCTATAGAAATTCCCATATTTACTGCAAGAGATCCATTTTTCATACACCCCCAAAAACACAAGTCCCTTGGTCAAATTAAAAACTATTTCAGCTAGCTAAGAAACTTGCTCTTTCCGAGGAAAGGGCAAATGAATTAGACATCTTTAACCATTTTATGTTCATTGAAATATGCTTCAACTGGGCTTCATTTATAGCATCTATCCAATCAACAAAATCTAATGTGACAATAAGTAACCATGATAAATTTTTATTTATTCTCTGTACTCCTAAGAAAGTACGAAATATATGATCAAAATAAATCTTACAATGGAATCATAGATAAACATAAATCAACCCTACTTCCAATTAAATGGTGTGAAACTACAGCATTCTTTTTGCCCATTCAATCCCATCTAAGGTCATATTCTCACTTAGGTCATATGTTATCATACCTCAAACTTTCTTGTTCGCTCATTCAACCAAACTGTCCTTCATCCTATTCAGTTGGGGCATCCAACTTACACTCTTGTCTCACTTAGCACTCATATTTGGACATGAATATGGGTGCTTTACAGCCACATGACACTCAAGATTGTTGGACCCTCAATTAAACTTTAAGCTAGTGGTGATTTACGTCAAGCTTAACACAACACACTGAAAATTTCAATGCATGATAAAAACATAAAAGCTAAATGAACACGACATTTCATGTAAATGCACCTCGAGCACATTGATGCTTCAACAGCAGATGGACGACTGATTCCTAGGTCATGTACACCCGAGTCATAGTTCTCCTGGTCATCCAAGTCAGAGGTCTCCAGATCATCCTCAGTTTCAGCATCTTCACTCTGTTCCTCAATACCAGCTATTTCAAGGTCTTTGGGTTTTCCTTTCATAGGAAATTCATCATCAACTCCTACGTACAAATATTATAAGGATTAAATAATATGCAGTGTAGAGCAAGCTAACAAATAAGGACAAGACAAAAGGTCAAGCAGACTTGCGCTTATACATGCTGACAATAAAAGAGCAAAACACAATGGTGGATAGTAAACCATGATTACAAGACCAAGGCGTTCTCCGGCATCAAAACCCAAAAGAATTCATCAAGTGTAGTACAATTGTGGAAATGATTTTGTCATTCGATTGCTCTTCTATTGTGCAAAGGATGTCAGCTAGTATATATAACAAAACACCAATACTAAAGTACTTCTTTTCTTCCCTCAAACCTAGAATTCCAATTACTACTTACTGCATTCCTTTAGTCTCCATGCAGTAGTGTGATCTTTATGAGGAAACAATGCTCACCAAACCCTTGCTCCCCATGGCTCAGTCCCTAAAACTAATTAACCCAATCCATAGTGACGGAATCGGGATTAAAAAAGAACTAATCCATCTCTACAACACCATAACTCAATTACATAAAGGGGAACACCAAAACGTCGCATAAGAAAAAAAAACAATGTACTGTAAGGAAGATAGACCTCATCTGAATTCATATTACATAGGAGATGGAAAGGTAACTAAGCATTCATGCAGACTACAATAGTGTCTTCCTTCCATAAAAATATTGATATATGACTATATGAACCTTAATTAGGGGCTTTCAGTTGCTTATATAAAAAGAAAAGGAAAAAGAACGAAAAAAACTATGGGGTTCTGGAGACCAAATCATTACGAAAGGAAAATGCACTAGTAAGTATCATTTAAAGAGATTTAATATAAATGGGCTGAGTCTGCAAACATATTTACCAATATTTGTATGAAAATCATAAATGCTCTACCTTCTTCACTATCATCCTCTTCATCTGAGTCACTAGAAGATTCAGTCCCATCATCTTCATCCTTTTCTGAGTCACTTAAACCTTCTTCTTGTCTTTTTCTACACAGGAAAGAAGCAGATGGTAACATGTTACTTGTAAATTTCTTGAATAAATCAACCCGTTTTAAATAAATGACATTCAGAAAAGAGCACACATATAAATTATACTGCCCAATAATAACTCCAGAAAGTTACATTGCTATCAATTAAACGTAAATGTAGCTCAGCTGTGAATCCAACTTGGTTGAGCTTTATATTTTTCTTAAGCACAAAGTGTTGACATACCTCATCAAACAAACATAAAAAAGAACAAAAAAATGAATTCCTTAATGAGTTACAGAGGACGGCAGGGCCATTTTTTTCCCTCTTTTTCTTTTGCTAAGTAAAGAAGTCGACAACATATGGAGTAGCTGATTCCTAGAGTACACCCTAAAAATGAGTACTTGACTCCTAGAGGCGCCTAGGAACCTTATAAACCATAATTCAGATCCTAAGCTTAGCTCTGGCTGAATAGAGCACGACACAGATAATAGGTGAATACAAGAGCCAAAACATACTTGAACAACCAAAAGTCACTGCCTTATGTACACTTAATACTGGGGCCACAAAATTTCTTTTAATTACATACAATAAGTACACACTAACAGACTGAAATTGAATTCAGGACTTTGAGAAGAGTGTTACCTTTGTTTATATGCAGCAGCAACAGATTTACTAGATGACCCTAGCGTCATTAACAATTTATCATACATGGATGGCTCTTTATAAACCATTTCTTCTTCGGAGGACACACCGTTAGATTCTTCCTTTGGTAGTTCCCCTGTATTAGAAAAAGTACCCTGATCTTGAATATTCCAATAATTAGGCATCAACATCAACTAAATATCGAAACTCCCTTATGATAGTAATTGGATGCAAACCCTCAATAGTACAACAGGAATCAAACTAACTTGAAGGATAACAGTGATTATCTCAAGTACTAATTTTAAGGAACAAATTCAGCCCACAAAACAGCTAAAAGGGAAAGAAAAAGAAAAGACAATTTATTATTAGATTAAAAGTTAAAACTAACACACATTCGGAATCTCCCAAATCACTATAAAATTCAAATATGTAACATGCCTGAGGAAGTACAGTTATTATTAAATTAAAATTTAAAACTAACACACATTCGGAATTTCCCAAAACACTATAAAGTTAACATGCCTGAGGAAGTAGAGGAGGGGCTATGTGCAACATTTTCTTCCTCAAGACGACGAGTTTTCCTGCCTGTGTTGAACTTGTTGGGTATTTTGCGTTTCCCAAATCCTGCTAAAGAAAGAAAAAAATAAAAAATTGTCTCACCAGTAATTATTGCTTCAAAGACGAAACAAAAAATATAAACACAAAGCTAAAATGAAGAATAATACTGAAAGATTGAAGTTTCTAAGATAAGAAAAACATAAAAGATTGAATTATAGTAAATCAACAGGTACTTGGGTCATTGGCAGCCAAACAAAAAACTTACTTGGGTTCTGAGCTGATTGCTTTCCCATATTAAGAATAAAACAGAAACTTCTCTCCAACAAAATCAGTCCAATTTAAACAAACAACCCAATTCTATTGCAGACTTGCAATACTTGTGGCTCGGGTGCGGATGCTTCGGGGGAGATGATGAAAAGCGACCGTTTGGGAAGAAGATGAAAAGCGACGGGAGGAGGATTGGAGTTCAAACCCTGAGCTGCTTGAGTTTAATGCGTTGCATAAGAGAAGGGAGGAGGAGTTGTACGGAAGGTTTATTTTTTTCCCTCTTTTTTTTTTCTTGCTGTATTCTGGTGGGGTTTAGGGATTGGGCAACAGGGTTAAGATTCTAGGGTTTAAGGGTGGGTTTGGTATTGCGGTTATTTTAAAAAAATTTAAAGATGAGGTGTGTGGTAAACAGAGGACGACAAGAAAGAAACAAAAAAAAGAATGATGGAAGAGGAAATTGAAGTGGTAACTGTATGGTGGGTTGTAGGGGAAACGGGCTGGTTTTTATTATTATTTACTTTTGACCTTTTTAGTATTAAGATTTTTTAAAAAAATTGTAAATTTATTTTGAAAATATATATATATATATATATAAATAAATAACATTTTCAATATCATGTTATTTTTGTTATTATACACAGTAGAGGTGTCAAACGGGCCGGCCCGGCCCATTTAAAGTCGTGTCTTTAAGTTATTCGTCTTAGTGTCAAATGACCATTTAATTTATCTGGCCGTCTTACGCTAAATTTCATTTAAGTAAGCATTGATCCCAACTTGGCCCAAAGTCCAAATTCATATTGAAACAGGCTGGGCCGAATCTCGGATCGTGCTCGTGCTCGGGCCGTACTCGGACCCGAGCACCGGCCCATTTATTTTGAATTTTTTTTCATATGATATGACGCAACATGGACAATCATAACTGTTCAAGGTGGAAGCCAACTGCTACTCTTTCTACTTTTCCCCCTCTTAGGTGTTGAAGGACGTTTGCTGAACTAATTTTCTTCTTCAAACCGCATGCAAGGCTGTATGTTATTTAGAGACATTATGATATCTCACAGTATAGGCAGAGCATGTGGCAATAAATCTAACCCAGAAAATCTTGACAAATCCGAGATGTAATTTTGTTAAAGAAATTACAGACGAAAATCTTAACTGTATTTTCACCTAAGTAAGATTTATATTCAGATTATCTGAGTGAAGCTAAGAGAAACAGAAATCAAGGGATGAATAAGAGCTACAGAATATCATCTACTAAATGGAACCAATGGAGCACGTTGACTTATTTCATGAACAGAACACTATGCACTCAGTCACCCAGCCAACCTTTGATCCTTACTCCAAACTTATTTATATTTTGTGACCAGAATTCATGTTTTGCTTGCATTTACAAGAAATATTTGAGAAATAGAAATTAGTTTAAATAACTCAAGTCTAACTTAATATACGAAGAAAATTAATTATAAATCAATTGCATGTAAATGTGAAGTACTGCCCGTGCAAGAAGTTGCCTATAAACACGCTGTAGAAAATCCTTATAGGCTAAACTAGAATCTAAAGTACAAGACAAGATGATCTAAAAGGCATCAACATTAATAATTTCTTAGGAAATGAATTGCGCTGAATTGATCATGCAAAAGCATATGTAGACATATGGTGAATCAAACTTTCTTTATATTACAAATACCTTTGACAATAAAGTATCCTAAACATAGCTTTCACCATTTGTGCATCCAGCAAAGAGAAGCCTTCCTGAAATTGAGAATGCAAAAATTTAAGCGGGCTCGGGCTCGGGCCGTGCTTGAAGCGGGATCGGGCTCGTGTCGTGCTTGAAGCGGGCTCGTGCCAAGTCTGGCCCATGTTGGGCCACAGGCCGGGCCAGTCCATTGGAACTCATTTTTTGATCCCGGCCCGGTCCAAGTTTTCGTGCTGTGCCGGCCCGGCACATTTATTATTCGTGCTCGTGCCGTGCCGTGCCTCATTTAAACGGGTTGGGCTCGTGTCGTGCTAGGCCGGCCCGTCCCGTTTGACACCTCTAATACACAATCACAACATTTCTACAAAAAAAATGTTACTAAACACTATGACATTGCTTTTTATACTCACACCACTTTTACAACTAAACCCGTAGGTGCTTCACTTTTACTAAAAATTGTCGAAATTTCGGCGATAATAAAACATTTTGATAAGAAAAGGTTTTTGGGCCAAAAAGAGTTATATTCCAAATAAAAATAGAAGAAAGTGACACATGCAGCCCACTTGAGACATGATCAAATATAACATTTAATCTTATGTAGGTAATTGAAAGAGCACATCTCAAAGGTTTTTTTCCTTTCATTTTTAATACAAGCGATAGTTTAAATTACAAAGGGGAGTTTCTCACACACTACCACGGTACCATGGAGGTTCGAACATGAAACCACTAATATTCAAGTCAAGGCCTTTTTTCACTAGGCTAAACCCCTTTGACAAATGTTATTTATTTTTAACTCAAAGTTGAGGAGAAGAAAAATAATACCAAGTTTTAAGTTTTATACTACTTCTCTTATCATGTTCACATTGGCTTCATGTCAAGATTGGGAAAATGAATTGGTAAGCTCATCTGCTAAGAGTTCATCCTAACAATACAACCATAATAGTTTAATTGCTGGTTAGGATAATGTGGATCCAAATCATTGGGAAGACTGGTAATGGATGAATTGTCATATTTTGGAGAGAGAGAGAGAGAGAGAGAGAGAGAGAGAGAGAGAGAGAGAGAGAGAGAGAGAGAGAGAGAGAGAGAGAGATAGTGATTTTGGGGATTCATAGTTTCAAAGTATGAAGCACATACCCATACTCATGGCCAAAATTGTGAAACAATATAAATTATCTATTTAATTTTTATATAGGACAAGACAAAAAAACATTTGGTCACCTATTTAATTTCTTCATTTGATTTGAAGGTAGGCAGGCAAAACAAAATGCTCAAAGCCAAAAATTGTTCAAGGAGAATTTTGAGATTTTTAAAGATTAAAATTCATAACTACACTACTATACTTTTAATCCTGAATGAATCGCAACCACTCCACCAACAAGATTTTCATATTCCACCTTCTGGAAACCTGCATCTGCAATCATTGAAGCAAATGTCTCCTGCAATAATCAATTAAGATAAATTGTAAGGACATTTAACAAAAGTTACCAAAGAACTACTAGCAATATCCAATCAATTTGCAGATGAAACTGAAATGGAGTATTAAAATATGGAAGCTGAAAATAAAACCTGTGAGGGGAAACGGCGGATACTCTCTACCAAGTACTGATAAGATTCTCTATCTCCAGCAACGAGCTCTCCCAGTGCGGGAATGATTGAGAATGAGTAATTATCATAGCTGCATGAAGAAATAAGGAAACCTTAAAATACACAACCTATACAAACACACAAGAAAGAAAGAACAAGGGTCCATCAAATGACAACATAATCAAACATTGATACAAAATATTGCGTGACACTTGCTCACACTATGGTGAGCAACGCTGCCATCTGGTGCCGTGCTAAATCCCACCCATGTGGCACTTCACAATTGTCCTACATCCTCAATTGCAAGTTGCAACCCATAACATGGAGCAATATATTGTTCACTAAGCTCGAGCCTAGTGAATATTAAATGATACACAAATGCACATTCTAAGTGTCTACGCATTTGCATATGGTGCTTGTAACAAGAGAGAAAAATAAATTTAACGTAAACTTCAAGTTAGCATTTCCTTTTCCTTTTCTTTTATGGGATGAGGAACTTCAATATAACATTTCGACTAAGCAGCTGGAGGATCAAACATTCCTAACAGCAGGATAAAGTTCACAGAAAATCATTTTCTAAAAATTTCTTAGAAAAAGATCTATGCAGCCAACTACGAGACTTCGATATTGCTTGTAAAAAGATGATGAGGATGACAATACCAGCGATAACTAAAATGAAATTCTGACATAAGTACGCAAGTGGTTTACCAAGTCTTACTTTAACCAAACTAAGTGTCAATAATCCGCAAATGTGGGAGTTGGCCAAGGCAGTGTGCCCCTGCCCCCTGAGGTACATTAGAATAGTTTAGAATATCACTTTTGTCAACAAGAAAAAAGTGTCAATAATGCTTACAATTCTTTAAAGACAGGAACGTCTACATGACTCAGTTCAAGACACAAGAACCTTCCTCCATGTTTTAGCACCCTATTAACAAGATCATAAAAAGCAAACACCATAAGCATATCAATTTGACATAAAAATAAAACGACCAGCTGTGTTGCACCGATACGGATACGGGTACAGCGATACGATACGATTCGATCGCCCGATACGGCAAATCTCCAAAAATTAGGATACGGGTACGGCACCGATACGGCAAATAAAATAATATATATTTTTAAATATATATATATATATATATATATATATATATATAAATAGAAAACTCCATAAACTGGCCGATATTACCCAACAGCCCATATCATCCCACCACAATATTACCCAACAGCCCAATCTCCATAAACAGCCCATATGACCAATCTCCATAAACAGCCCATATCACCCCAGCCCGATATCACCTCACCCTCTCTCTCATCTCAGTAATCTCAACCAAGAATACGAAGAAGAAGACCTTGACCTGCAACCAAATGCATCTGAGCGGCGACGGTGACGGCGATTGCTGGTGGCGGCGGCGGCGAATTGCTTCTTCTCTTCCTTCTTCCTTCTTTCTGCTTCTTCTTCTTTTTTGGTTGCAGTCTGAATCGCCCCAAATGGATCTGAGCGGCGACGGTGACTGCTTGAGCGGCGACAACGATTTTTGCTGGGTTCTCTCTTCCTTCTTCCTTCTTGTTCTTGTTCTTGTTCTTTTTTAGTTGCCATCTGTTAAAAATGATCTAGCCTCTCGACAGAGGCTGGGTCTTTGAAATTCTAAGTCGTTGCCGTATCGGGAGCGTATCGAAGGAGTATCCGAGCCGTATCGTAAAGTCAACGTGCCATAAAAGTCTACGATACGCCACGTGGCGTATCGGATACGTATCGGTGCCGTATCGGTGCCGTATCGTATCGCGGACGTATCCGATACTCGCATACCCCTAATTTTTGCCGTATCGGTGCAACAGAGACGACCAGCATAAGAAATGATACATAGATCTGCTGTAGAAATGCCCTAGCAGAAGATTGTTTCACAGGTCACTACATATTTTAGTACTAATTCTTACAGTGCAGAAAATAAAAATAAAAAGCATAAGTTAGTTATATACCTTTAGTTTCATTTTGGTCAAGTGCTATACCAGTAGTTTCATCTCACTTTTCATCCCCTCAGTAATATACACTCACCATATTAGCTTTCATAGTTTGGTCATTTAAAACTGCATGTGCACACAAATAACAAGATTGATCACAGGCTTTGGCCCACACCAATAAAAAATGCCTCTAAGGCTTTCATCTGGTTCTCTTTACCTATTGTAGCTCTAGATATTGGTTCATCAGTTGTATGACATTGAGCAAATATGATTCTTCCTAAGGGAACACATTCAAATATCAAACTTTGGAAACCATTTTCGATATTTGTATTCTTCTTTATGGAAAAGCCAAGAAATAGATTATCAATCGTCTCAAAAATGTTTTAAAGTTTTCCTAGTTGTAAATAACATCTCATAGAGACAGGGAGGTAGATGTCTCACAATCCTTCCCTCTATTTTTAAAAGCTCCAGCATGAGAATAAGCAATTTGATACAACCAAAATAGCAGTCACAAGGAGGGGCAATTTAACTACTCAACCAAAAATAAAATAAACTGCTGGACATGATGTGCTTAAAAAAATTCAAATAAGTTACGTATTCAACAGTAGACCATATAATGCATTGATTCAGTCTTGATGCAAGTCTAACAACTAAAAGCCACATTCATATGCACGGAGTGATAGCCTGTTCAAGAGAGACCACCTACCAATTTAATATGATGATAATTTTCCATGTATTGGTTATTAACTATTAGAATCAGTTAACCAGTACAAAGGTTTGACCTTACCTATAAGCTTCAGAAAGCACTTTCTCTATGTGTGTAACATTCCTAATCCCAAATGCAATTGTGTAACCATCCATTGTATTATCTCCAAAGCTCAAGGCTTCTGCATCTCCCTCCACCCATAGCAGGGATTTGTCTTCTCCAAGACCTATAAATTTCAGTACACGATCTTAAAAGTAGAAACTTATTTGTCCTTTAAGGAGAATGTCTAATCCAACAAAAGTCAAAGTTCACAGCATTAATTTTACCTCTCTCCAAGGCCCGCTTTTTACCAACATTCAACATGTTAGGGTTTATGTCAGATACATAAACCGTAGTCTCTTCTTGTAAATCATCTTCAAGAACATCTTGCATAGCTCTCCGTCTGATGCTGTTTATAGAGTCTAGTATCCTGAAAGCAACATCGCCTGACAAAATAATAATATTTTTTAAAAATAACAGTAAGATTGACGTATATAATCCAAAGATTCTCAGAAGAGCGTAAAACTAGGTTAGACCAAAGCAGTTCATTTCAATACCATTCCAGGCAAGGAAAACACATTGTCATGTAGCATTATAGCTGCTACATCAGGTTAGGAATAGGAGATCTCTGAAAAGGAGAATGGTTAAGAATTCTATTTTTCAATGGTAGATGCACTCCTGCACCCAGCAGGTAATATACCCACAAGATCACCATCCACCCCATAATACAGGATGGGATGGTGTCATTTGGACCCAAGGGCAATTCCAGTCCATTCTGGTCTGACGGAAGTTTTTGGATACCTATTAACTCTGTCTGGCTAACTGCATCCTTGGTCCACTCCATAAGTCAGATCTCTACCCAACCCAAACTGGATTCAATATTTAGTGATAGGAATGTAAGCTTTATTTTAAAATACCCAAAACTGAACCAAGTACACGAGCAGTATACAAAGTTCGTAAATGTAGAGAATTCAAACTGGATTTCATACTTGGACCTTCTCCTTTTGCAAGGAGATAAAGGCACAGATCAGCCAGAAGGCTGCATCTAAAATGTATTCTTAGTTTCTCTACAGAAAATGGTGAAAAATATGTACCTCAAAATGATAATTGAACCCAGAAACTACAGTAGCATCATACTAGTTGGTAATTTGGTAACATTAATACCACTTGTTACTACAGAAAAATACCTGATAAAATACATGTGTCCCAGAGTCTTATGGTTCACAAAATTTGACGAATTTATCATATATAAATGCATATCACAAGCTCACCTGTCCCACCAGCCACATCAAGATGCTTCATTCCAGGAAAAGGATTTAGTTTGGAAACTAACCTGAAAATTTGGGCAGACGTATAGAGTCATGGAAAGGAAAAATACAGTAATATGCTTGTTTGATAAAAGTTTAGATAGAAAAAAACAAAGCATAAAGGTAAATCTTCAAGATGCAAACCTGTCCTTCCATAATCTGTGTAATCCTGCACTCATTACATCATTCATTAGATCATAGTTTGAAGCAACATTGCTGAAGACATCACCAACCATTCGACTTTTTTCGTCTTCCCTTACTTCTTTAAATCCTGCAAATCATACACTGATTGATTATTATTTACCAACCAACTGAACCAAGGTAATTTTTGTTTGAACTAATACAACATTCACTGCGCCACAACACAAAAATTAGAAGTTAGGGTTCAATATTCATATTTTGTACACACTACGCTAACCACGGACTCCTTTTTCTTGAATAAATTATACATTAAAACATGCACACGAACACAACTGAGAAAGGGGAGAGAGAGGAAGAGAGCTAACCAAAGCTTGTGGCATGTGAATGCAATAGAGACGCAGGAGAAAACCTGGGTAATAGTTTACTCCCTAACTTCCTTGTCACTGTTCTCAAGGCCATTACTGTAATTTAAAAGGAAAAAAAAAAGGCAAAATTCGGCATCAATTGTTGTGAAGCTGAACATATGAATGTCTTGCAACATTGTCATAGCCATCATCCATGAACCCACTCAGATATCCTCCTCAAAAAAATAATGTCTTCAAAGATGCAATGCATATAAAAAGGAAACTGAAATGTGAAAAAACTTATTCATAGATAATGAAAGTGCATAATGTGTATTAAGGCAACCAACGATACAATATAAGTAGCAAAATAGTTTAAAGGAGCTAAAGCATTTGGTAAGCACGCCATGATGTGTATTGGAGCAAATCATTTGACAAATATAGGAGTATTTGTCAAACCACGCCATGAGTCATGAGCACCATACACATATTCATCATTTTCTAATTTGGTCCGAGATAATATTTATGATCAAGGGCAATGGTCCCAATCATCATATTACCAAATGAGCATTTAAAGAATTGTATGAACCACATTGAAGTTTTAACCACTTAAACAGAAAAAAGTGGCATTCAAGGTTAATACGATGGAAACTAAGCCTGTGGCTGTGTTTTCTCAATCTTTTTCTAAAGATCCTAAAGGAAAATATGGTTTGGCAAAGAATGGGATTTTGGGGCATGCAGGAGCAGGAAGATCAAGCTATGTTGCATTAACGTCGGAAGAGAGTAATGATGGCAATGTGGCATTGTCTGACTCTGAGAAGCAAAGCAAACAAACTGCGCGCAACCCTGCTGCTTCATTGGGACAAATCGTCGAACACATGATGGGCACGCCTTGCCCAGGTGGTCAAAAATTTCGGCTAAGGCGGCAGTTAAGTCACAAAATATCAATTATTAAACAAAACCCAGTTCATCAATTCTTTATTCGACAAACAATAAACGGAGAAATTGAGAAACACGCGAACGAGAGAGACACAAAGAGATGCGAATGAGAGACATAGAGGGATGAGACTAGATAGAGAGTCACCTGATACGAGCTCGCCGGAGACGGCCGGAATTTGGACTGGGGCGACAGTTATCGGCCGGGGTCTTAGCTCTACTCAAGCGTCGGTTGGGATGGGTGAAGCTGAAAGAGTCGGGCGTGGAAGTGGTTTACTAATCCGGTTATTTTTGGGCCTCGGGCTGTGAATCTATGTATTGCCAAAGACCCGGTCAAAAACAATTAACTATAGTTTATATAATATTTAACTGCAACTCCTAGCAACAGCCCGTCTAGCTCAGTTGGTAGAGCGCAAGGCTCTTAACCTTGTGGTCGTGGGTTCGAGCCCCACGGTGGGCGTTTAGCATTGGTTTTGTTTTGCAATTTTTTTTTTTCTAGCATTGGATTTGAAGAGTTCTTATCCATTTATCCAAAATATAGGATGGTTGCAACGTGTGTCTATTTTGCAATCTTGGAGTTACCTTGATAATTCCATTTGGGTCCATTATTTTCATTGTATATTTTGTGTTTGACGAACATTCTTTCAGTATTTTTAACAAATATCCGTGTGAGGCCAGGAGAAGTTGAAAAGAAAGTAAAGGAGTGGTCGGAAAATCTTATTTATTTTTTGGGGTTTTAGGTAATTGTCAATTACTATATATTTTGTCTTTACTTAGTGTCCGTTTGGCATTGCTTATTTGGGTGATAAGTGATTCTTTAAAAATTTTGAGAAGCCCAGCTCGTTTGGTAAACTATGAAAAAATCACTTATTATTAAAAATTGCTGTGAGAGAAAGCTATAATGGAAAACAGCTAATGAGGTGCTTTCATTTTCTGATTATGCAAGAATCAGTTTCGAATAGGTGCTAGGTTTAATGATTATGTGAGAATTAGTACAAACAACAGTTTTAACAAAAAATTTACCAAACATCAAACTGCTTTCTCTCACAACTGATTTCTCTAACAGCAAATCTGACGGTGATTCACAGCACAGCAATGCCAAACTGGCCATTAGTGTAAATTAACTCCTTTTTATTTAGTGTAAATTTTTTTTTCTTACAGACGATAGTCTAAACTACTTTAAATTTCTTTAATATACAGAATGGGGGACTCGAACTTGGATGTAAGAGGACGGGCTCAATATCTTAGCTAACTAGTCGCACGTCAATTTTCATTTTCTTTCTTCTTCAAACAGCTACTGAACCATATATGGTTGAGGCCCCCTCAAGGACAATCCATCATTGTGTCCCCTCGGGTTTTGTCTGCTCAAAGAGACATATAGACAATGTATATATTAAATAAGCCCTCGGGTTTAGAACAAGTGGTCAAGGTGTGTGGTTAGCTTGGGATCAAGGTCTAAAATATCGATAGTTTCGAAAATATCAGTAGTCCAGAAATACAGAAATTTCGATGAAAATATAGGATATTATCAATATCAAATTGAATAAAAACTATAGAAATTGTAAGAAAAACTTAGAAATTTTTCTTGAAACTTTGGATGATGTTTATTTAGTCAATTATCTATTACTTTATCACAAAAAAAATTGGAAGGAAATGCATTGTATGATGGGTTTAATTGATTTAAGTTGATTATATAACGAGCTGACAAACCCTACAAGTGTAGAAAATATGTAGTAATTTATGAAAAAAGATTAAACACACCAAACTTATTTATTTATAATGATTTACTACAATATTTTACACTTTAAATACATTGTATGGTAAGATATATGAGTGACTTAGTACCACACAGAGTTCCTATAAAGTTCAAATTTGAGTTATTTACACTAACACCTCCTGAGTTTTTTGATTTTTTCACAAAACTCCTTGAGGTTTTATAAATTACAAGAACGCCCCTTGAGGTTTTAAATTGTTTTCACAAAACTCTTTTTCATTGATTTTTCATCCAAAGATTGATGATTTTACACACAAAAAAAATTCTCCAAATGACAAAGTTGGCCTTTGAGATTAGATTGCATATACTTTATTGAGGTTAATTTTGTCATTTGCATAAGTTTTTTTCAATGAAATCATCAAGTTTTGGATAAACAATCAACGAAAAGGGGTTTTGTGAACACAAACTGAAACCTCAGGGGGTGTTTGTGTAATTTTTGATACCTGAGGGGGTTTTATGAAAACACAAGAAACCTCGGGGGGTGTTAGTGTAAATAACTCTTCAAATTTTTTGATGTCTTCATCATCTCGATATTATAGCGATATTTTGGCTAAATGTTGCTGAAGTGTGAGAGAAATTATCGACATCGATATTTTCTGATATTATCGATACTTTTACGATATGTGTATTGATATGTTCCAAAATTTCCTAGACTAGAAAAAAAAAACAATAATATCCTCGATATTTCGTCAATATTATCGATATTTTAGTCCTTGAGTATAACCAAGGAATAAAATATCCATAATATCCCTGATATTTCCACGAAATTTCCGTATTTTTGGCCTACCGATATTTCCGATACTATCGATATTTTAGATATCCATGAACCAAAATATCGATAATATTGATGACATGGACCGAAATATCGATAATATCCCGATATTTCCATCGAAATTTCCGTATTTTTGAAATACCGATATTTCCGATATCATCGATATTTTATTCCTTGAGTATAACTATAAAGCATCGAATACTTAGAACTGTATGACGCTTCCCAATAAATAAAACTGGAGACACTTGGGAATAAAGTTTCTAGTGTCACTTGTTTGATGGAACCACATCTTAGATCCATAAAGCAGTAAACATAATCCTCGTTTTTCTTGAAAAATGTGCCGTACTCCCCTTCTCCACGAGGCCGAACAAAAGTTCTGAACACGGGGGTTGCTATTTTGTAATTTAAAATCCACTCTTTTTTACTATAATTTTTCAACACCCATATCTTGATGCTCCGTGATGATGAAAAAGAAAGATCCACGATTGCCAAACACCCCCTTATATTAAGCAAATGCATGTCATCAAAATGGAAAAAACCATCCAAGTTGGGATGAGGTGTCCAATTAAATTTCTCTTTCTTGAAATCAAAAGAAATTATATGATTTCCATGCAAGCTTTCTTCTTTATTTTCATGAACCAACCAATGCATATCTCCATGTACAAGTACATTCTTATCGCTTAGACCACAACAAGGAATTGAGTCTATCTCATCACTCCATGACGAGCTTGTGCCCAATACACAAACGTGCCACCTCAAAATTGAGTTCATGATTTCTGGCAACACAAACAATCTTGAGGGTGTTGCTTATATTATCAAATCCCATACCATACCATACAAAACATCGAATGCCACGTTACTCGTTGGGAGTGGCATGAGTGGAAACTTTAGAACTTCCATCCTAAGAGGGTTAACTATGAAGCATGGATCTTTGCATCCAAATCTACTTTTGAAGAAAAAAAAAGTTGCTAAAAACACAATAATCTAGCTCAAAACGATTTCCACAACTTAGAATCTTTGAGACAAGAAAACTATATTTGATTTCTCTTAAGACGTAGTCTCCACTGTATTTCAATGACCGGAAGACCATGGTGAATTTGTCATGTCGAGTACGAGAGCTAGTGAGTTGTTGATGGCAAAGAATTAGCAGTCAACTAGGTTGAAAAATGACTTGGAAACACACTGGATGAGACAAATTGATTGTGTGGAAGTCTCGTGAGAATGTTGAGAATAATGTCGTTGGGTAGTTCCGCCAAGAGTAACTTTCTTGTCTTTAGCTTCTTCAATCCTACTCACTCAAACAAAATATTCAATTACAAATCTAATTTGATTAATAAATCTGTAAATTATAATAGGAATTCGCAATTTCTCCCGAACTTTATTTGGTTGCATTTAATTAAAGATTTATGGAAAGTGCAACCACATAAAGTTTGGGAGAAATTGTTTCAAACCATAGAGTTTGTGTGATTCCCTTCATGTCTGCTTGAGGAATAAGACCTGGTGCATGCACGTCTAGGTCGAATATGACGAAGAAATTCTAATCTCAATAATCCAAACCCAGATGATTCTCATACAAATGAGCCAAGAGCGATACTCATATTCTTGCTCACAAATACAAAAAAGAGACAAGAATACCAAATTTTTGAAACCACATATAATATTTAGTCTTTGGCACTAGAGAGCATTTCGCAACAAAGCTGATTGTGGATAGACTCTCACACATGCACACACTTTAAGAAGGTTGCAGGCAAAACATAAGAAACTTGAGAAACTAAATATGAGGAGTATTTACAGAGGGAATTTATAAACTTGGTTCCCTTTTTTTAATCCATATTAATTTGTGTTGTTTCCACAGTGTTAGTACTTAGTAGTGACCATCGAGGGTTCTTCTGGCTCGCAGATTGTTGGAGCCTTTTGGTACTTGTTCTTTATAGAAAGAAAAGCAGCATGTTGGTGACAAGTCTGTAACAACTTTGGTTTGCAGCAATGAACAACCATTGCAATGTCCATTCTCAGTATTCGTCCAAGTAACTCTAACAACTTCCAATGTTAGATGTAGCTGTGGAAGCAGCAATGGTTGTTCAAGCATGGAGCTGAGGAACTCTAACAGCTTTGGTTTGCAGCAATGGGAACCAAGGGCAGCTTGTGTTTTGCAAACAGCATGGCGCCGCTATAAAAGAGAAAAGCTTCAAAAGTCTCCCAGGTTGGCTAAAGAGGGCAGTCTTTCTGCCACTGATCACCATGCTGTCTCAGAAGCACAGGATAAGTAGGTATGGCTAATAAACTGTTAAAGCATTGATGTAATTCAGGCAGTGTTCGAAAAATCGGCCTAGGCGGGAGGACACTGCTGACCAAACATGTTAAGCTACGGCTTCAATATTGTTATCAAGGCATTTTGTTTCAGACTGCCTGCTCATTTAACCAGCCAGTGTTTGAAAAATCGGCCTAGGCGGGTGCCCAGAGGGTTTTTATGGTGGCTCTTTTATTTCTCCTGTTTTGATGATTTTAGATTCACATGTTAAGCTACGACGTCAACATTGTTATCAAGGCGTTTTGTTTCAGACTGCCTGCTCATTTAACCAGCCAGTGTTCCAAAAATCGGCCTACATGGCGCCTAGGCTCTAGGCGGCCTAGGCGGGTCTGACTCAAAAAAATGAGATGATGATGATGAACCTATGAGAGAGAGAGAGGTGAGGATTGAATAAGAAGATAGGTCGCGGGTTATGTCTGAGCGAGAGAGAGGAGCTCGTGTTAGTCTTAGGGTTTGAGAAGGAAAATTGCATTTATATGTAAAAGGAGAGGTTGGCTTTCAATTGGGCCTGGGCTTAAAACACTAATAAAACCAAGTGCCCTATTTAGATATATTATTTTGATTGGGATTGGCCTCAGAAAATACAACATTACATGAATTTTGCAACCACTAATAAGTAACAAATAACAAATAAATATTATACTTTGTTTAATATATATGTATTATGGCATTTTATAATGTGTATATCCTTTTATTTTGCATGATTTTAGTATAAATTTATAATATATAATAATAAATAATTATATACATATAAAAAGAAACTCCTAGGCACCCGCCTACGCCCGATTACTCCTTTAGGGCCTAGATTCTGCGTACCGTCTAGTGATTTTTCGAACATTGAATTCAGGTATTTGATATTGTTAATTTACTTCTTGTAATTTTCTTTACATCGAGATATTTTCTCCAACTGGCACCCTTCGATTGCTATAATATGGCTACCAACAAATTCCACTGCATATTGTCACTCTGCAAACAATCAGAAGCCAATATATAAATTGACAAAAACAACTAAAAATCATGAGAAGTTGTTATAATAACCTACATAGCTAAGTTAAGCTAAATGTTTGATCATATTTTGTCATTAAAAAATTTATATTAAAAAAAGAGAAAAAAACTGAGTGAGTATTGGCGCTAAAATTCTATTATTTATTTCACGTAATTTATTCTCTTTTAGCTTTGATTTACTTAATTTCATGCTACTTAGCTTTGATTTTTTTCATATGATGATTGCCGTTAAATCTCGATCAATCTCTTCTGTATTATTTGATAAGCAAAATTCAAAGAAATCGAACCCATAAATCTTGTAATGGAAATACAAAATTATGCAGAAGAACAAAAAAACCAAATATCATACATACATTATACATAGCGATCATAAGAGATTAGGCTTGCACACTGGCGGAACTAGCCTATGGGTACGCTGGGCTGTAGCCCAGGGCGGTTTTGGGAGGGGGAAAAATAAATTTTAGATATAGCCCAATATGTATTAATTTATTAAAGTCCAAAAAAGTATAATTTTTTATGAATTTAGTTGCTGAGTATAATTCTAAATGAATTTAGTTGCAGCGCAACAATAAAAATACACATTAAAATGAGTACACTTTCAATTCTATTATTGAATATATTTTTGCTTTTTATATTATACAAATGATATTCTACTTTAATCTAATCTAAACTATAATGAGGGGGATTCGAACTTGAGTGCAGAGTTGGGAGCACATCCGCTCTAGCCAACTTGGCTAAGCCTATGTCTACAAACATATTTTCATTTTGATAATGTGTTTTTTGGATACATTTAATATGGAATTTTTTATATATCAAAGCTTATTAGAAATTAGTCAATAGAGCTATGAACTAGCATGGTTTATATGATTTAATTTATACTTTTATTTCTAGAAAGACTATAGAAATATAAGTAAATAAAAAACATGATCATTAGATTTTAAGCTAATAACTTTAGCTAGCCCACCCGTTGAAAAATTCATGGTTCCGCCATTACTTGTATGTTTATGCTTGTTCAATCACAATCACATAAAAATATCCCAAATATCACCTTCTGCTTTTTTAGCTTCAACCAAATTGCCATAGAGATAGTGTTGTGAGAAGATGAGACTTGCAGTCAGTGGCGGACCTATTAAGGCCCAAGGAGGTGTAGCTGCACCTCCCCTCGTCGGAAAAACCAATCGCCATGCTTCAGATTGCACCTCAGCTCAAGCTGCTCGTGGTGCACTCCAGGTGTTCGACCATTTTCCTCAATGAAAGAAGGTTTATTGCACTGCGCTGCTGGCCTGTGCCCAGGCTGCGCAGCTCGACTTAAATTTTTTTTAAAAGGCCTGGCCAAAACAACGTCGTTTTGGGCCAGGCGAAGACAAAAAAAAGAAGAAGGAAACTGACAGACAGCTATTCTTGGGCCTTTTCAACGAGGCCTGCTTGCATTTCGTGGGCTTGGGTTTCTTTCTTTTATTATTTTTTTAGTTTGAGGTTTTCTTTCTTATTTAAACAAAGATTACAAAAGAATTATAAAAAAAAAAAGGAAATCAACTCTTTTACATAAAGATTGAAATCTAGTGCCGCCTACAGTATTATACAATTTGAATGCTGCGTTTTTCTTCTTCTTGAGCACAGCCATCTAATCCAAAAAAAGTAAGCTTTTTTTTTTCTTTCTTCTTGACCAAAAGCCAATTTGTTTGTTTTTTTTTTCCTTTTGTGTAATATGTTTTTTTTCTTTCTGATTTTGATATTATGATCAGTATTCAATAGCAAACTCAGGGAGGAAGAGGCTACAACTCGAGATATGATTAATTATGCTTTGTATATTTAATTGATAATTTGATATTTATTTTCATTAGATTAATTGATTTTGATTTTCGTTAGATTAATTGATGATTTGATATTAATTTCTATATTAATTGCTATACTATATAAACTATAGTCAATTTGTCATAGACCTAAAACCCATATTTATTTTAATTATATAGAAAAGTTGATATAGATCCAAATTTTCATTAAGGAATTGGGTTTAATCCTCAGATTTGGTGACTTTGATCCAAGTCATTTGACTTTTGTGCCACATAGGATTACATTCTTTTTTAAATATTTTCTGATGTAATCTTCTTTTTTATTATTTTTAAAATCATTTTTAGTTCCAATGTTGCCCCTTATGACTTGAATCAAGTAATAGTTATATACAGTGATGGAACGATACTTTAAGAGAAAATGTCTAATGATCTTCCTTCGAATAATCTGGGTAGTTCAATTTTTTATATAAGGATATTTGATTGTCAATTTTTTTAAATAAAGTTTTTAACCTTTCAAAATTGCACATCCGCTAATAAATAGGTCTGCCTGTGCTTTCATGGAAAAGAGATTCAAACTTGGGATCTCTTTCAACATTGAGAAGAGATCTATCCGTGTCACTAAACTAAAAGCTAGTTTGTGTTGATTTTTTTTTTCTAATTATGCTGCTTTGCCCAAGAAAAATACAGATTTTCTTCCAATTATAATATGCACTGATAAATGTACAGAATCTACACCATTTCAGGTTCTTAAACGAGAAAAGTATATTTAACCATCTGGAAGCACTCTATATGGCATGGAATTTGGATTTTGTTTATATATAGATCCGTTTTTATGGCTGTAGATATCTTCTCTGATTTCCTTTCATATATGTCACCTTGATGTTTTGGTGCCTTTGGTTCTATAAAAACACACACGCTTTACAAGAAGTGACGATTATACGAAAAGCAAAAAAGAGCCAACAAGAAGACAGTAATTTTTCCAAGATGGCCAAGCCCTCCTCAACCACTTATTGCATTCTCCTCCTTGCGTTAACTACAGGTGTATATACACTTTTTGTTCCTAAATCTTGCCCTAATCTCTCTACTTTCTCTTTTAATTGAATCCACTGTGTGCTGGTCAATTTATCATATGGCTTTGTTAATGCTAATTCGAATTCATTATGGAGATTCAACGTTACTCTTTGGTACGTTCCAGAGAATCAAACTCTTGACATATCCTAAACATAACTCATTATCCCAAATGCCGTCCCTCGCCAGTAGTACTTGGGCTAACCCCAAGGACTTGATATTGAACTTTTTCTTTTCTTAATATTATAAAACGACTCTAAATGAGATGGAAGAATGCGTATGGATTTTTAATAAAGGACTTAGATAATAAAGCAAGGATTTTCCAGACAAGAAGAGAGTTAATTAATCCATTGCTATATATGCCTTTTTTTGTGTGCAGTTTTTGACAACAAGGTGAAGGGAGACTTATGCTCTGAGGTTTTGGGTGGTTGTCTCGACTGCCAATCAAGGTGTGAATCCCAATATCAAAGTGGCACTGGGACTTGTGATCGCTCTTCTAATCCTCCACAATGCAGATGCTATCACAATTGCCTTGAACGACAACCAAATGGCCTTGAACGACCGTCGTCAAACGGCAAGACATGCAACGTGGGTTTAGGTCCATCCAGCAATAAATGCAACAACAATTCTTGTAGTTTGAAATGTGCCGGTAAATTCCCTGGAGGTCGGGGACTTTGTTCTCCCAATCTTTACCCTCAGTGTGTGTGCACGTTCAACTGCTAAGGTGATATAATTAGAGGAAGTCTCTCAATGTATTTGTGCACAACTCATGTCACTGAAACGCCAAGTCTCACAATAAGTGCATTGATAAAAGATAAAACATAAACTTTTAATAAAGACCCTCTCTCTCTCTCTCTCTCTCTCTCTCTCTCTCTCTCTCTCTCTCTCTCTCTCTCTCTCAGCATGGAGTGTTGCATCAGCACCCAAATGGAGTGAAAGATTGAAAACTGAGTAATTAAGTGTTCTCTCACTATTGCTGTTCGATTGTAATATTAGTTTCTATATATGCATTGATCTAATGGCTCCGACCCCCTCCCTGTAATGTACATTAGAGTAGCTAAAATATCGCTTTGTCAAGACAGAGAAAAGGATAAAGCCACAATTATTTTAAAATTCAAGGAATACATTAAGAGAGAGTATTCATACGACTATAGTAGAGAGATTTTAATTAGTATAGGTGCAACTTGAATCGATTCAGCGTATCACATCCTCAGCTTAGCACCTGAATACGCATAGACATTCATTATAAGGATAGATAATGCTGTAACAAAATCCATAACCTTTCAGAGGTCCAGCAAATTCCCACTACTACAAAAAACACTTTGCGCGACGAAGTATTATCGGTCGCGCAAAGTACAATTTCGTTGCGCAAAATTTTGCGCGACAAAATTTTGGTCGCGCAAAATCCGTCGCGCAAAGCTCGTGGAGAAAGGGTTTGCGCGACGAAGTGTTGTTGGTCGCGCAAACCTTTGAGCGACGAAGTGTTGTTGGTAGCTCAAACCTTTGCGCGACGAAGTGATGTTGGTCGCTCTAATCTTTGCGCGACGAAGTGATGTTGGTCGCTGAAACCTTTGCGCGACGAAGTGTCGTTGGTCGCGCAAAGTTTTGCGCGACGAAATATTTTAAATATTTTAAATTTTGTGTTTTATAAATTTTTAATTAAAATAAATAAATTTAGTAGTTTGCGCGACGAAATATTTTGTCGCGCAAGGTTTTTGACTTTTTGTTTTATTATTCGTCGAATTATATTAATTTTTTCTTTTTAAATTTAATTTAATTGTATGATTTTATTTTTTAAAATTACTTTAATTTAAATTGACATATTCAAAATAAAATTCCATATGAAAAATAGTGATCAAATTGTCCAATATATATAATATTCACAATGTACACATAAATTAACAAAGTGCAATAATAAAATCCTAAAATTGTTATACCCAAAATCCAATCCTCACCCAATATACTCAACCTCAAACCCCTCACAAACTCAAAACTAACTCCAAAAACACATATTAATGAAAAAAAATTTAAAACTTGGAGAGAATATATCTTTTGGCAAGATTGAGAGTGAGTGAGAATGAGAGGGAGAAGTGAGTGTGAGAAAATTAGAGAAGATAGTGAGAGAGATGAGAGAGTGAGTGAGAGTGAGAGATAGTGAAGGGAGAAGAGAGATTAAGTGAAAGGAGTGAGTGTGAGAGAAATGGTAGGATTTGGGGAGAGGATAGGTAAGAGTAGAGAAAGACATTGAGAAAATGGAGGAGTTATTTCGATTTTAAAAACCGTATCACTTTGCGCGACGAAACGAATTATTGGTCGCGCAAACATTTGCGCGACGAATTGTTGGTCTCATAAAAATTTGCGCGACGAATTTTTGGTTTGTCGCGCAAAGTCTTAAAAAAATTAAAAAAAAATTTCCCACGTCCCATTTTTGGCGCCCGCCAAATTTTTAGAGTTTTGCACGACAAACCCACAATTCGTCACGCAAAAACTTTGCGCGACGAAGTGTTTGTCGCCAAAAACTTTGCGCGACGAATTTTTGATTTGTGGCACAAAGTCTTAAAAAAATTTTAAAAAAAATTTCCCACGTCCCATTTTTGGCGCTAGCGTAATTTTTAGAGTTTTGCGCGACAAACCCACAATTCGTCACGCAAAGTCTTGCGCGACGAAATGTTTGTCGCCAAAAACTTTGAGTGACGAATTTTTGGTTTGTCGCGCAAAGTCTTTAAAAATTTTTTTTTTAAAATCCCGCATCCCATTTTTGGCACCCGCCCAAATTTTTAAAGTTTTGCGCGACTAAAATATTGGTCGCGCAAAGTCTAAAACAAAAATAAAATAATTGTTATGAATAATAAAAAATAAAATTATTTTATTTTACGATTTAAAATATAAATAAGGTTTAGGTGACCAAATGTGTTTTCGTCTCACAAAGAAAATAATAAAAAATAAAGAAATAATTTAGTTTAACAATATAAAGTATAAAAATAAGTAAATAAGAGTTAGGCGACGAAATATTGATATTCGTTGTGCAAAGTTTTCAAAAAATAATAAAAACTTATGAAAACAACTATATCTTAAAATATATAATGTATAATTAAATAAAAAAATAAATTGGTTTGCCCGACGCATGTTTACATTATGACGTCGTGCTATTGGTTTTTGCACAACGACTCCATTGTTATATTTTTTTTAAAAAAAAATTATTATAAAGTTTACTGAAAATGTGACTTTACTCCCTTCAAATTCATATTTTTTTTAACATAAACCCACAATAATATATTTTTCTAACAAAAACCCAATCCTAACTACAATAATAAATTTAAAGCTACTAATAAATATATATACTATTCAATTTCTTAAGTGTTATACGTACAAAATAAATAAATTTAAAGCTACTTAATAAATATATATATATATATATACACACCATTCAACGATCCAACCGTCAAACTTGTTTGTATATACTTCGAGATTGTATACCCCAAAAATCGGAAAAAACAAAAATTCAGAGATCAAGTAGCGGAACAAAACTTTTTGTGATTTATAAATGAAAAATCACGATTTAACAGTTATTTTAACTCCGATTTTGATGATTTTTTACAGCTACACTCCTTGACCCTATATGAATACAATGACTTAATTTGATCTTCAATTTAAAATATTTACACTAGTGGATACCACAAAATCTTATGTTATATTTAACGAAAGTATAATAAACTCTTAATTGTTAGTGAATATATTGTTTTGATGGCATACGCATTATACGAAATTAGTTTCAACGATCCAACCATCAAACTTATTTGTATATACTTCGAGATCGTATACGCCAAAAATCGGAAAAAACAAACATTCAGAGATCTAGTAGCGGAACAAAACTTTTGACGGTTATAAATGAAAAATCAAGATTTAACGGTTATTTTAACTCTGATTTTGATGATTTTTTACAGCTACACTCCTTGACCCTATATGAATACAATGACTGAATTTGATCTTCAATTTAAAATATTTACACTAGTGGATACCACAAAATCTTATGTTATATTTAACGAAAGTATAAATAAACTCTTAATTGTTAGTGAATATATTGTTTTGATGGCATACGCATTCTACGAAACTAGTTTCAATGATCCAACCGTCAAACTTATTTTTATATACTTCGAGATCATATACGCCAAAAATCGGAATAAACAAACATTTAGAGATCTAGTAATGGAACACAACTTTTCGACGCTTGTAAACGAAAAATCACGATTTAACGGTTATTTTAACTCCGATTTTGATGATTTTTTTTACAGCTACACTCCTTGACCTTATAAGAATACAATGAACTAATTCGAAATATTTCATTACAACACAAAAGCCCTTCTATGACGTCTGATTTGCGTCATGGAAGACATTTAATGACGCGGATCATACGTCGTAACCTACGTCGTCGAAAGGGGGGGTCATGGAAACTTTTTCAAAGCATGACGTCAATTCCGCGTCATGGAATGAGGTTTCAATGACGCGGGTAGTGTGTCATGGAAACTTTTTCAAAGCATGACGTCAATTCCGCGTCATGGAATGAGGTTTCAATGACGCGGGTAGTGTGTCATGGAAACTTTTTCAAATCATGACGTCTGTTCCGCGTCATGGAATAGTGTTTCAATGACGCGGATAGCATGTCGTGAAAACTTTTTGAAAACACGACGTCTTTTCTGTGTCATTGAAATTTTTTTCATGACACGGTTTAGACGTCGTTGAAATTCTTTAATTTTTTTAAAATAAATTTTTTTAATCTCTATATATATTTCATCATTTTAATTATGCAAAAAGAAATTAATATATAAAAACAAAAATGAAGACACAAAGGCAAAGTACTGTAAATTATATTTCTATTATTCAAAATGATTCTATACATAAAGTACTCAAAATTGTTTAGGCTTTATGGCACTTTAACACAACTAATTTTGTCGATCAATCATCTTCAAAACCACGCATCCAAAATTCATGTTTGCATGCTTAACGATTGCTTCAAGAAGCCCAGGTGAAATTTCAGAATGTACAAGTTGATAGGCAGCCTGAGCACCAGGTATATCCCCACTCTGCTCTTTGAACCGACCAGCAAAAGGTGAATCTCTGGTTTTCTCTGCCATTTCAAGACAAACAAGTCATACATTAAACATTCCTAGAGAAAAAGAAATATTCCTCAATCAAGTGATAACATGAGGGAGGCAAGCTCCAAAATGTAGTTCATATAGCAATATCAACTCCATACATTACTCTACTTAAATCAGCATATGGTAATACACCCTCAAATTCAAAATACACCCTCAAATTCAATATAAGACAAGTGCAACCCATGTGCAAGGCTGATAATCTGAAACAAAAAGGTCCCTGTTATCTATCTGTATATAATACAATGTGGGGGGGGTTAAACACATTGCCCCTTCCTCATCCAGGAAAGGTAAGGGTTACAAACATAACAGAGGAGAAAAAGATAGCAGGAAAAGAAGGGCATCGAAAAATGTTTATCATATACTGTAACAATCAAACTCCTTTTGAGAGTTCAATATCCAAAATCTAAAACAGTTTCAACACTTGAAATATAAGTTCACACTCATGTTTGCAAGCGTGAGATCAATATAAACTCCATTCTAGACAAAGAAACTTGGGGAATTCATGCACTGTGATGGACTTCATAACCATCTCAAAGACAACTTCCAAATTTCAACTATCTTAGGACTTCAATTCTCGACACAATCTATCCCATTAACTAGATTTCATTTTTTTCCACTAACCAAACTACTTACAAGTATTCAAGATAGACGAGAAAAAAAGCAAGGCGTGGTTTTTATTATCATTACTTTCAAAATAAACAGTTATAGAAGCTCATTCATCTCTTAGCTTCGAAGAAATGAGGGTTTGAAATACTTAGCCTCGAAGAAATGAGGGTTTGAAATACTTAGCCTCGAAGAAACCAAATCGAAGGCCCATGCTTTAGTCTCAGTTCAAATTCCAGTTTTAAAAGTTGCTTCATCCAACGATTTAGCCAATAAAGCATATGATGCAACAAATATTACTTAACTGTGAGTTACTGTATAACAAGCAAGATAGCTAAAAACAACAGGCCATAAAATCAAAACAGGAAACCAAACTCACTGAAAATACCTTGTTAAAGTCGCCTTCCCTTTCTATAAAGTCTAGGTAGTTGTTCCAATTTTCAAGCTCTCCAACTCCTCTGCCTCTGTTAAGCCACCACTTACAGGTTTAGGAGACTGTTCTGCAACATCAGATCCAACCTCTTCACCATTTACTTGGTCACCACCCTCCGAATACACCTGCTGCAGCTGCAGCTTCTTCAGCAGTCCTCAATTCTGAGATTGGCCGACTTCCCGCTAACTCCTTAAAGCTGTTAAAACCATTGGCACCATGAATACAAACCCATTTTCAATATTATGCATGAGATGTTGCACTATCCACATAAATATTTATACACATAAAAGGACATTTAAAACTATGCATGACAAAGCACTCATACAATCGTAGTGCATCCTGTATACTGTTACAAAAATCACAAATGATGACACGCATTCCTAAATTGATGAAAAGTAGAATACAAAAGGGCTCCTATGGAGGTCGTGTGGCTTGTATTTGAACACCTTTAAAGTATAAGGGTTAATCGCATGCATGGAGCATACATTAACTATGGTCATACATCCTGGGACGACAAATTTGGAATCAGACACTCCAAGTCCAAACAAAATTGAAACAAAAAGGATGTGATGTTCAATGCATAGGGTAGAATACATAGAAATCTTTTCCTAAGTTCACTAAATTTCAGGATTTTGCATTTGCATATACTCCAAACAATGTTAGACTTATTCATGGATGAGTACATGATATAAAAAGCACGGGGAAGCAATGTATCACGCAAACAGATAAAAGCAGTCCCCTAATTTATGAAGCAAACAATTCAGAAACCATGAACAAGAACAAGCAATCACCTCTGGCATAATTTTCAATGCAATACTAGGCATGGAAAACCCAATTATGATAACCAAAAAATAAAAAACAAAGAAAAATAAAAAAGAGAACCCCAGTGTAGATTTATAAATATAAACAAACATGTAAATTTGCAAGGAGTCATCACCTGTTGAAATACCGATCACTCTAACTCAAATAGCTTACTCTGTTTTTTCTGTAATCCCATGATCTTTATATGATATAATTATGCATTATATAATAGTTCTCGTTGATGAAATATCAATCACAATCATATGTAGGCAAGATCATGTATTGCTAGTTACTACAAAGGAGTATCTTAGCTTCAACACTTCTTTTTCCAGCAAAAAAAACTTCAACACTTTTTTTTAGCCAAAAACCAATGGGTATGTAACTATTTTTCAACAATTTTTTTTCAATCCATAAGCACTATTAGATGAACGAAGAGGATCCTTTCCTTTGTTTTATCTCCCTCTTTTCTATCCTTCCTCAAAATTGAAATCTTAAGAGCTTAATAAACACAACCCAATTGTTCATTTTTTATTATTAAGTATTCTTCAAGGGAGAAGTTCAAGAAAATCTCTTGATTTTGAAAACAAATAAATCCAATTCAAGAGATCCACCACACAGTCAAGAACAATAAAAAAAGAATCAACCACATATACATGCAATTTGTATAGCAAGTTGTTAGATCAAGTATAGCTAATCGGCAGAAACCCAAATAACAAAAAAGAAAAAAGACAATGAATCAAAACTAAATTCAATGGAGGTTAAGATAAGAGAACTAACCACTTAGTGATGCTTATTCCTGATTTTCGAAAGACAGAAGCAGGAGGCGCCAATTTCGTGATGAAAGCCGAAGAAACAAATAAAGCAAATCAATAAAAGAAAAGTGATCCAGGAAAAGTAGGAAGCGGTGGTTTTGTAATAGTTTACCAGAAGCAAACCCTCTGTGGGTTACTTGGATTCTGAGGTATGAAGCAGCCCTTGGATTCTGTGGGTTACTTGGATTCTGGCAAGGCAGCAGCTCTGCGGTTCAAAAACAAAGAACTTTAAAGATTCAGCTTGTAACCATCAAAGAAAGCTTAAACAAATTCAAGAGCTATAATAGAATCCATCAACGAAACTGAAGTCAATTGAAGAATTAGATTACAACCCACCCATTAATGAAAACTCAGAGAACTAATTAGATGTTGAAAAAGGAAAAAAAAATGAAGAATTTCAGCTAAAATTGCGACAGAACTCTAAAATACCTTTTTCTCTAAATGGAATTGGGAATCAGAGAAAATGAGAGAGGGGGAGGAGGAGGAGACTAACCTTGAAGATGTTCAACGAAACCTGCGACAGAACTCCAAGACACGATTTTGGAAAGAGAAGTAACACGAGGGAGATGGCGAGCAGAGAGCTCGGTGACATGGAGAGTGGCGAGCTCAGACTATGAGAACAAAAGGGTTGTTGAAGGGATAAAGCGCCAAATTAGAATTTGGTGAAAAAAAAGGGCGCCACCCGAAAATAATTTAGGGGGAGAAAGCATATATATCTATGACGCAGGAAGAGTGTCATTGAATATTTTTACATCTATGACGCAGATTCTGCGTCGTCGTATAACTATTTCATGACATGTAAAAGACGTCATTAATTTAAGAAAAAATTTGGTGTATATCTATGACGCAGGTTCTGCGTCGTCGTATATGGTACATCTATGACGCAGGTCCTGCGTCATCGTATAAGTAATTCATGTCGTGTAAAAGACGTCGTTAAATTCACAATGTTAACGACGTATGATAGACGTCATCTGAATGCACTAGAATCAATGACACACATCCCGCGTCATTGAAAATGATTTTAATGACGGGTCTAACGAATGTCGTGATAACGGTGTCATGAACTCCTTTCAACGACGCATTTTAAAAACACGTCATAGTTTTTGATATTTAATGACGTGTATTTTCGATGCGTCATCGAATCCGCGTCATAAAAAGACCTTTTTTTTGTAGTGTTTGGATTACGTCATGCAAAGATTTTAAAAAATAATTTTTTTATTTTTGTAAAGATTTTGCGCGACGAAACACTAACTTTGTTGGGCAAGACTTTGCGCGACGAAACACTTCGTCGCGAAAGACTTTGTGCAACGAAATTAGTGTTTCGTCGCGCAAGACTTTGTGCAACGAAGTTAGGGTTTTGTCACGAAAATTTTTGCGCGACGAAACATACTTCGTCGCGCAAGACTTTGTGCGACAAAGTTAGTATTTCGTCGCGCAAAAGTTCGTCGCGCAAAGTTTGATTGCGCAAGGGTTTTTTTTTACTAGTGTCCATGGCGCATTTCGAACTGCAACATTGATCGTTGCAGGCACAGCTGCATGGACCTATACCCAGATTGCATGTCTTGTATTTTGGTGGCGGTTGAGAGCATTTGTAGAAGCATTTGCATGATGGAGGATCAGAGGTTTTATCACAACTCCTTTACCACGAGGATGCATGCTGGGACTTACATCTTTTCTTGTAACTTTTATCACATGCTCCCAAATCTTCAGAGCACTAGTCTCCCTTAACCATGTGATCAAAATGTAATAAAAATGGGATACCAAAGTCAGCACAACTTTCAACAAAATCTACTAGTTTGTTTAACTGAACCTTCAAAATGTAATAAAAAAGTAATTCAAGTAATCAAATTCATTCTATTTTTAAGATCTTATTCTCCCTTCTACTCACAGTCTAGTCTTTATTAGAATGTTAATATCCAATCCATAACCAATTGGTAATTGGTGCTGAGGCCCAATATCTTTTAAGCACTTATGCTAGCCTTTCATTTTTCTATAAAGGATCTCTTTCAACACGCCCCCTCACATATGGGGTCTTTTACGCCTAACATATGGACATCACAAGGTTCAGCTGAGACCCCTCCTCATGCCTTAGCCTATATTATCAAAAGGAAATGTTTGTGCTAGTTAACCAAGGCAACTTTATATAGGCGATGATATTGTGGGAGAGACTCAACTAGATGACTTGTACTCCAACACTTGTTATGTGCCAACACTTAGTGAAATTTTTCTCCTCTAGCTAGATGGAAGGTTTGGACCAAAGCCACCACACCTACCTTCAAAACCACCAATTCATCAATCTCTCTCTTTCGCAAAACATGAGAAGATCAAATAAGTATAGGAGAGATGATATTGCATGCGCATCTTACATACTGAACAGAGTTATAAATATTTTCGCTCCTCCATTATGGGGGCACATGCACTGTTGGGCCAGCCCAGTAGATAATCAGGCTATAACGATATTAGATTGTGAGCATCCAATCCATAATTATGTTGGTAATGGGTGAAGATAATGCTAATAGTCTTGACATAGACGTATGAAAGGTTTCTGAAAAGCAGAGCAAGAATCGCATTGTAGTTAGTTATTCTTAAGTTTTTGGCACTACTACAAAGGATGTTCAAAACTGCGTGTTAAACTTTTTTGTTA
The DNA here is from genome assembly GCA_024362665.1 of Prunus padus. NCBI lineage: Eukaryota > Viridiplantae > Streptophyta > Magnoliopsida > Rosales > Rosaceae > Prunus > Prunus padus. The sequence goes on from JANFAM010000020.1 coordinate 6,294,273, forward strand.
GCCCATCCCTAAACCATTGAGTTAAACGCTAATTCTTACAATGCATCTTTGTCCGAATTAACTTCAATATATACACAGAACCTTTTTATTTCCGTTTTTATTTTTTGAATAAGTTTCACGACAACCTTTTTTTTTTGGGAGCTGATTTTCCCACTATTTTTTGGTCCACTTACACTCCTTTTGTTGGCAATTGTACATTCTCACTCCTCTTTTGTCCACTTACACACACTCCCTTTTTTGTTATAGTAAAAAATATTAAAAAATAAAAGGGAGTGTAAGTTGACAAAAGGAGAGTGGGAAAATCATAATTTTTTTGGTAACTAAATTAAACCTCACAAACTTTTTTTTTTTGGTTGGGCTAGACCCAGAGCTCCCTCTCCATGTCATCTTTGATAAGAACCCCATATATGTATTTCTCAGTGTCGCCTCTGGTCCATTAAAAAAAAAAAGGAAAGAAGAAAAACATAATCACCAATATTAATTGTAATTTTCAAAACTTTTTGCGTACTTTTGGAAACCTTAACAAACCCAAAGTGCTTTAGTGCATTCCAAATGAAATCAGCTGAAATTGTCACTTTTTAAGGGAACTACCAGACTCATGTGAAATCTATTTTCACCAACTTCACAGCATTTGCGGCAACCAAATGAAATCTCTTCTTCTTTTCTTTTCTTTTTTCATATTTTTCTCTTGTTATAAATTGTGCTTATAAATACCAATACCATATAGTCTGCCACATCCACTAAGAATCTGTACATGTCACTCACATTTTCAAAGAGCAAAACAATGGTGGTGAAAATTAAAGGCTGCTATGTACTGAAACCCTCTACACCTACGTTGCAAGGTACCCTAGCTCTCTCAGAATGGGACCAAGTTGGCACCATAACTCATGTTCCCACTATCTACTTCTACAAACCAGACCAAACCATTGCCGCACAACCTGACACTATAGCCAACATCCTCAAAGACTCATTAAGCCGCGCACTGGTGCCATTCTATCCTCTAGCAGGTCGTTTGCATTGGATTGGCGGAGGCCGTCTCGAGCTCCATTGCAATGACATGGGGGTTCAGTTCATTGAGGCTGAGTCCGATTCGAAACTCGATGACTTTGGTGACTTCTCTCCTTCTCCAGAATATGACTATCTTATCCCCACTGTAGACTACACCCTCCCAATTCATGAACTTCCTATATTGCTTGTACAATTGACTAGGTTCAAGTGTGGTGGTCTTAGTCTTAGCTTGACTATTTCACATGCTGTTGTTGATGGGCAAAGTGCATTGCATTTCATTTCTGAGTGGGCTAGGCTTGCAAAGGGTGAGCCAATTGGAGTAATGCCATTTCTGGATCGAAAAGCATTTCAAGATCGAACACTCCCAGCTGGAAATACTCTAGGGCTTGACCACTCAGAGTTAGACCATCCACCCCTTTTGCTCGGCCAATCGGATAATATCGAGGAGAGGAAGAAGAAGACCACTGTGGCCATGTTGAAGCTTACCAAGCAACAAGTTGAGAAACTTAAGCGAATGGCAAACGAGGGGAATGATTACAAGAATTCTGGCACTAAGCGGGCTTACACACGGTATGAGACCGTGGCAGGGCACGTATGGAGATGTGCGTCTAAAGCTAGAGTTCACAGAAATGAACAACCTACAGCGATGGGGGTTTGTGTCGATTCGAGGAGTCGTATGCAACCCCCATTGCCCCAAGGATACTTTGGAAATGCAACATTTGATGTGATTGCTACAAGTCTTGCTGGTGACTTAGTGTCCAAGCCATTAGGGTATGCGTCGAGCAGAATAAAGGAGGCTATCGAGAAGGTGACGAATGATTATGTGTTGTCTGCCATTGATCACTTCCGGAACCAGCCGGACTTGACTAGGTTTCAAGACCTTCATGCTCTAGGGAGTGACCAAGGGCCTTTCTATGGAAACCCTAATCTTGGGGTTGTGAGCTGGTTGACACTGCCTATATATGGGCTTGACTTTGGATGGGGAAAGGAAATTTATATGGGTCCAGGACCGCATGATTTTGATGGGGATTCCTTGCTCCTTCCAAGTCCTGATGGAGATGGTTCTATAGTTCTGGCTTTGTGTCTACAAGTGGCGCATATGGATGCTTTCAAGAAGCATTTCTACGAAGATATTTTATAAATAACTTGTGCCAAGACCAGATATATATTGTCTACGTTATATAGATGAAAAATAAAGAACAGATATATGCAAAATAATATAATTACCAGGTACTTTGGCTTTAGCCTACATATACCAACTTAATTGGTCTGTATTGCGAAATTATTTCCCTAGTTATTTGTAATTCAAATAATTTTAGTATATAAATGGAAGTATTATAACCCTTTATACTTGTAATTATAGTACCAAGTTGACAATAACTATACAAGTCTCAGGTCAACAGTTCGAGCTCATGGTTCTTGGGCTCAAGCCCCGAGGATCGAGTTCGTTTGGTGCCTGAGGTTTGGGGCTAGACTTCAGAATTTTAAGGATCATGGATGGATGAGTTTGGGTCATAGCCTGCAACTCAACTACGCAGGGCAGTAGGATTGCAAAATAAGGCCCAAGGCAAAAAGTATAGAAGTCATTATAGTAGATGATTTTAAATATATATATATATTCTATAGTAGATGAGGCCCTATATCCTAACCGTTAGTTTGATTCATCGATTAAGAGATAAGACATCATCTTTGCCTTAGATAAGCACTATAGAAATCTACTAGAGGAGAGGAGGTATAATGTATTCTTGATTCTTTTTAGCTCTTTTTTTTTGTTACCTTTGGAGAGGGGGAAAGGAGGGGAGCGTTTTAAAATGGTAATAAAACAATATAAGATTATAAGATCTAAATGGCATGAATTATTACCACAGATATTCTTCCTCAGAATTGACACGATATAATATGAACAAAATTATTGTGTGAGATCCCACATCGGCCAACGGAGAGAGGGTGATGTGCCTTATATGTACATGCCAACCTCCAAATAGCACGAGGCCTTTTGGGAGCTCACTGGCTTCGGAGTTATGGGAACTTCGAAGTTAAGCGAGTTGTGGCTTAGAGCAATCCCAGGATGGGTGACCTATTGGGAAGTTGCTCGTGAGTTCCCAGAAACAAAACCGTGAGGGCCCTGGCCCAAAGCGGACAATATCGTGCTACGGCGGAGCGATCTGGGGATGTGACAATTTGGTATCAGAGCCACTCTGCCGTGTGGTGCGAGTGTGCCAACGAGGACGTCGGGCCCCGAGGGGATGGATTGTGAGATCCCACATCGGCCAACGGAGAGGGGGTGATGTGCCTTATATGTACATGCCCACCTCCAACTAGCACGAGGCCTTTTAGGAGCTCACTGGCTTCGGAGTTGTGGGAACTCCGAAGTTAAGCGAGTTGTGGCTTAAAGCAATCCCAAGATGGGTGACCTACTAGGAAGTTGCTCGTGAGTTCCCAGAAACAAAACCGTGAGGGCCTCAGCCCAAAGCGGACAATATCGTGCTACGGCGGAGCGATTCTAGGATGTGACAATTTGGTATTAGAGCCACTCTGCCGTGTGGTGCGAGTGTGCCGACGAGGATGTCGGGCCCCTAAGGGGGGTGGATTGTAAGATCCCACATCGGCCAACGGAGAGGGGGTGATGTGCCTTATATGTACATGCCCACCTCCAAATAGCACGAGGCTTTTTGGGAGCTCACTGGCTTCGGAGTTGTGGGAACTCCGACGTTAAGCAAGTTGTGGCTTAGAGCAATCCCAGGATGGGTGACCTACTGAGAAGTTGCTCGTGAGATCCCAGAAACAAAACCGTGAGGGCCCTGGCCCAAAGCGGACAATATCGTGCTATGACGGAGCGATTATGGGATGTGACAATTTGGTATCAGAGCCACTCTGCCGTGTGGTGCGAGTGTGCCGACGAGGACTTCGGGCCCTTAAGGGGGATGGTTTGTGAGATCCCACATCGGCCAACAGAGAGGGGGTGATGTGCCTTATATGTACATGCCCACCTCCAAATAGCACGAGGCCTTTTGGGAGCTCACTGGCCGGAGTTGTGGGAACTCCGGGTTAAGCGAGTTGTGGCTTAGAGCAATCCCAGGATGGGTGACCTCTTGGGAAGTTGCTCGTGAGTTCCCGTAAACAAAACCGTGAGGGCCCCGCTCAAAGCGGACAATATCGTGCTACGGCGGAGCGATTCTGGGATGTGACATATTGATTAAGGGATTTTCCATTAAAACTAGAATCACATTTATTATTTCTTAATTCATTTTTTTTTGGGGTCAAAATTTCTTAACCGTTGGGATTTTCCATGAAAATAGTTAAGGCATCTAGTTGGGACAAACAAAATAGACGAATAAGGTGCTTCAACGAAAATTAGAGATCCATCAACTGAAGCTCTCTGCGTGTGTGTATATATATAGAAATTCTCCTATGCGGATGGCTGGACCTTATTATGGTGTGCACGCTATGTATTTTCTATTATCCCTCCTTACTTTTTTCTATGTTTACAATAGTATCCGTACGATAATAGGATGAGAGAATTTATATTTGTGAAGTTCTGCATAAGCATATATTAGACGTAATTGTATATGGTATGGGTAGGAACTATATTGAATAGTATTTCCTTTAAATTTTTTTAATCAATGGAAGAGAAAATATTTCAACTTGAGATTGTTCCAACATCTGGAAAAGAAGTACCATAAACTGAAGTTAAAGTTTTGCATGAGTCTGAGATGGCCTATATATGAGTGCATGGTATGGTTGTCGACATGTGTTAGAATTAGAACATAGGCGGTACCGGTACACCAATCTTTCTTTTTGTTGGAAGGGGTGCACTAAGGTGTTAAATAGGCCGTGTAGGGCCGGTCCGTCCCATTTAAACTTGTATTTTTAACGTTTTCGTGTCTGTCGGGCCGGCCCATTTAGTAAAATCATTTATCCCGGCCCGGCCCAGAATTCATGTCCACATTGAAACGGGCCAGACCTGGCTTGTGCCGTGCCCATGCTCGTGCCATACTTGGGCCCAAAAACCAACCCATTTAATTTGAATTTTTTTCACGTGATTTTTTTTTCCACTAAATAATTCAAATTATAAACATTAAAAACATAATTAGAGGTAAGAAATGATGAACTATTTGAAAACATTAATCAATCAAACATCCAAACAATATGAAAGGGCGGAGGGCAAAAAGTGTCCAACTCCACAAAATTCACTTCAACTTTTCATCTTTAAACAACTTATTATTTTATATGTGAAGAAATGTCTTGCTTTGATTATAAGATAAGCGTTATATGTCAAATTATTGCATTTTGACTTTTGAGAAAGAAAAAAATGTTAATTGGGCCAAGCTTGGGCCGTGCCTGAAGCGGGCTTGGGCTCGTGCCGTGCTTGAAGTGGGCTCGTGCCAAGCCCGGCCCAAGTTTTCGTGCCGTGCCGAGCACGGCCTATTAATATTCGTGTTCGTGCCGTGTCGTGCCTCATTTAAATGAGAGCTCGTGCCGTGCTGGACCGACCCTTCTCGTTTGACACCTTTAGGGTGCACCAAATAATTAGGTACGCATAAAACCATGTGAGCCGTTGTTGGTACCAAAAAAATTTCTTTTGCTGACATATAAAAGAAGTTTTTATGTGTTATTTCGCTTTTTCGCTTTTTCACTTTGTTTTTTTGTTGCTTTTTTGCTAACACATGGCAGACAAGTTTTTTCTGTTTTTAATTTCTTTTTTGGCTTTTTTGCTTCTTTTTTTTTTCCTGGACATACATGGCAGGTGGTAGGAAATGGATGATGAGTATGCAATTATGGAGGACAATTATTTTCCTGCACTTCTATCTTATGGGTTTTCACTCGCATTATTGCATACATGCCCATAAACGTTTGTGACCGAAACATCGCCACGTAGTATTATTGCCAAGCATACACGGAGGAACTTATTCTCCGAATAAATTCTAGCCGTTTTCTCTTTTTGTGACTCCTAAAAGAAAACTTCATAGAGGGGGGAGGAGGAAGAAGTGTCACTGCCCCTCCTCCTCTTCATCTCTTCTCGTCTTTTCCTTTTATGTTAGTGAATAAGTCTATTGGTGCGCTTTGAAAAAAAGAAGCCCCTTGTGGTGGTTTCTTTTGAGCCATGGTTAGATTGAAGTTCCCCATCACCCCTTTTAGTCTATGTTCTCAATCAAATCATGCTCCCAAAATCAGCTCCCTAACGCCGCTCATGTTCTCTAAATTTGATTCTATATCATCTTTAACGGAGGTTGATGCAAATCATCCAATTGTTCTTTGGCAAAGTTGTTGTTTTCCAGCAAAATAAGAGCGAACAAATAAACGAAAATAACAACTTGGCCAAAGAACAATTGGGTGATTTGCAGCAAAATAAGGGTTAATTTTAGTTTGGTACCCTGAACTCTCACCCTTAAGGCTTGTTTGTCCCTACGCTCTCAATTTTAACAATAAAATACCTTAAGCTTGTAAATTTCTTGCAATTTGGTTTTACCGCTAGAATGGCTGTTAAAGAATATGTTAATTGATGATGTGGCAAACATGGGACCCGCCTCTTTAAACTTAAATTGATTATAATATTAATAAAATATGACAAACCAATTAAAAATAAAAATGAACGAAAACATAATGAAATTGAAGGGAAAAAATGAAAATATACATTGTTGCCCATAGTTTGCTATATTTATCTTTTGAGGTTAGTGATTATCTACAAATTTTCTCTCTTCTAGTTTCAATGGATCTTGAAGGTAGGAGTGAAATGATTTTTCATTTTTTTTAAAAGCAAAAGAAAATTAATGAGTGGACATGTGTTAGAATTAGAACATAGGCGGTACCGGTACACACCAATCTTTCCCCTTGTTGGACGGGGTGTGCCAAATAATTAGGTACGTATAAAACCATGTGAGCCGTTGTTGGTACCAAAAAAATTTCTTTTGCTGAAAAAAGAATAAAACGTTTTTTTATGCGTTATTTTGCTCTAACTTTCACGATTTGCTGTTATTGGCTGATCACATAGTAGACAATTTCTTTATGTTTTTTTTTTTGGTTGCTTTTTTGCTTTTGTGCTTTTTTTTCCCTGCACATACATGGAAGGTGGTATAAAGTGTTAGAATTTTTACATAAGTGTTCTTGATCTTTCACACAATTTGAAATACATAAAAGACATACCTAGCGCCATCTTACTTGAGTACACAATCTCTGAACTCATTCAATCGCAGTAGCAACAACTCTAGCAAAATACACGAACGGATTAAGACTTATGCTCTCTCTTAGAAACTGTTTTAGCTCTCTCTTTATGATGAGATTAGGTTTAGAGAACATATTTTACCAGAGCATGGTCTTAAGCTTATATAGGGCTAGGTCAAGTAGTCTCTACTCATCACCGAGGGCCAACTTGGCTAACACTCTAAGCCCATCAAGCAACGGTTCACGCAAAAAGAAATAAATAGGACCCCTTTAATTGGCTTCAAAACTTTCTTTATTTCACAAAGTTTTGGGCCTTAAGGTATAACCTAATTTAAACTCCTATCAAACCTTATATAACTTAGTATCTAGTGCACTAATCTAAATAGGAATGTAACATTCTCCCACTAGATCAAGCACTAGAACACTAAGCTTTTGTATTGCAAAAGTTTGATAATCTTTATTGGCCATGAGTTTAAAGCAGTTAAGCCCTTCCCTTTAAGCTACAGTGAAAAGTGACTAGACAAAACGAACTATAGACAAACACTACTATCCTTTATTAAAAACAGGTCATCTATAATCACATAATGCAATCTCAAAACACATGAAGCACCTACAAACGTGAACCTTAACATGTACTAATCCGTAATGTGAATCTTTATGCTTTTCAGTATATACACCCCTTTACGACTTAGCAAGGGTCAATCCGCAGTGTTATTAAAACAATAGTATCTCAAAAGAGACTATAAACTCACATACATAAATAAAATGCATAGTAAGTTTAAACAGCTAGATAGTCAAAATGGTAGAAATTATTTAATAAAAAAACTGTCAACTAAAAAAAAACCTTAAATGCAAATCCCTCAATCCAGAAAAACAGTAAAATAAAACATACTAGAAATCTATCAGAATGGGAAAAGGACTCCCACTGCATTGCAGCATCAAAGTTAGGAAATAATCCCATTCTCTCAACATCTCTCAGAAAAACTTTTGAAGGCAGAAATTTTGTGAACGGATCTGCAATCATATCTTGAGTTCTGATATGATCAAACCTGACTAGTTTGTCTGCTACATTCTCCCTCACTATAAAATACTTTTTGTCAATGTGTTGAAGTCTAGATGATATATTGTTGTTCATGCAGTGAAAAACAATCGCAGTGTTGTCATTATATATATGTACTGGTCTTGAAATCGAGTTTACCACCTTAATACCCTTGATAAAATTCCTTAGTCATACTACATAAGAAGTGACTTCATAGCAAGCTATTTATTCTGAAAACATGGTTGAACTCGAAACACCAAATTGTTTAGCACTCTTCTAAGCAACAGCTGCTCCTGCTATCTTTAAAATAAAACATGAAGTAGAGATGTAATCATCCTCTATATTTTCAAGATTTGCATAAGCATACCCAACAAGCTTCAAATTCTCTATGCGTCTGTAAATCAACATATAAGCCTTTGTTCTCTGTAGGTTCCTTAGAATTTTCTTTCCAGCTATCCAATGTTGCATTCCCGGATTTGACTGAAATCTCTCCATCTTGCTGATGCACAAGGCTAGTTCTGGCCTTGTACATACTTGTGCTTACATAATACTTCCAACTAGAGGAGCATACAACTTGTTCCTCATCTCATCATCTTCTTCTTTATTCTTGGGGCAGTGCTCTTTCTTTACATCTCCTTTAGCTAATGGAACTTTCAATCTAGAATACATACTCATGTCAAAACGTTTGAGTACTCTTTCAATGTATGGTTTCTGGGCCAAGCCTAGCAGACCTCGAGCTCGGTCTCTCTGAATTTCAATGCCTAACAAAAAAGTAGCTTATCCCAAATCAGCTCAAAATTGTTTGAAAGTAGCTACTTAGTGTCCTTCAATAAATTGTGATCATTTGTAGCCAAAAGTGTATCATTAACACACAGCACTAGAAAAATAACTGTGCTCCCACACTTCTTTAGATAAATGCACTAATCGGCTATATTCTCTTCAAACCCATAGGATGAGACAGTTTGATGGAATGTTAAATACCACCTCATGCTTGCTTGCTTTAGTCCATAAATCGCCTTGTCAAGTTTCCCTCATTTGCAAACCCTTCAGGTTGGCTCATAAAATTTTCTTCTTCAAGTTCACCATTCATAAAGGTAGTTTTTATATCCATTTGATGTAAAAGCAAGTCATAATGTGCCACCAATGTCATAATTATGCGGAAATAATCTTTGGTGGAAACTGGAGAAAAGGTCTCAGTGTAGTCAATTCCTTTTCTTTGGGTAAATCCTTTTGCTACCAATCTAGATTTAAATCTTTCGATTTTTCCATCCTTATTCGTCTTTTTTTTAAATACCCATTTCGAACCTACCAATTTCTGGCTCTTGTGAGGTTGAACTAATTTCCATACTTGATTATTCTTCATGCTTTTGAGTTCATTTAACATTGCTTCCCTCCATTTTTCTGCATTCTGACTCTCCATAACTTCTTTAAACTTGTTGGAACAGCTTCATCTCCAATGTCAAAATCTGCTTCATGTAAATACACATAATTTGAATTTGCTATGGATCTTCTTGGTCTGTCAGATCTCCTCAACTGCACTGGTTCTTGTGGATCATCTAGCTCAGGATTTTCGATAGCTTGTTCTTGTTAATGTTGATCAACTGGTTCTTCAAACTGAGGAGGTTTCAATACAGTTTCACTTAACGGAATCAAGACGAGAATGGTCATCTATAAAAGTGAACATCTCAAAGGCTTGAGATTTTTCTACTATGAGGTATAGATAACCAAAATGAGAATGGTCATCTATAATAGTGATGAAATATCGATTTCCATCAATTGTTTGATGAGGGAACGGTCCACAAATATTTGTGTGGATGATCTCTAAAAGATTACTACTGCGAGTTGCACATTTCTTTTTAGTCTTACTTAATTTTCCTTTAACACATTCAATACAAATCTCATCATCATTGAAAGTCAGTGGTGGCAAGGCTTGTTCTTTTGAAATGTGCCCTAAATGTCTATTTTATAACCTAATGGATGTTCTTTCACTTCTAATCATTTTCTCACTCGATTCACCCAAAAATTCACTATATTTATTGTAATTGTGACAATATAATCCATTTGAGAGAAAACCAATAGCAAGAACGAAGGAATTTTGAGATAATGCGAAGCCATCTTTATTGAATTCAAAAACAAAACCAAGTCTTAAAGATCTTGAAATAAAAATTAAATTCCTTTTCATTGAGGGTATTAAAACTGCATCATCCAACTCTAAAATATATCTTGAATCCAACTTCTGGTTAACTACTCCAATGGCTTCCACATCAACTTGCTCTCCATTCCCTACAAACATCCAAAACTTTATGGCGGTCCCAAGACTATCCCTTATAGCAGTGTACCTTCTTATGGGTCCTCGATAAAGTCGACGCCATTGCTGTGCCTCAACCCTTTTCCGCTCCAATTCATCTTCGTTTCATTTCTTAATTAGCTCCCTTATATTCTTTACTAGAATCTCAATCGTGATAAGTTGACACGAGTGGCACCTATTAAATGTCAGATGCTTCTCCTTTTTCCTAAGCTTTTGGAATACTATATAATACATAAACGAAACGGCTAGCTTGGATTAAATATAATCATGAGTGAGATCATAATCGATCTCATTCATTTCGAGAATATCTTTAAAATCAAACTTCCCTATTTTGAAGTTCGATCTAGTGATTGTTTCAATTTGCGAAAATTGATTGAGGAAGGATTCGATGCTATAAGGATTTGTAAAAGAAAGTATAAGTACTTTCCAAGAAACCTTTTCTCAATTTGTTAAGAGAAAACAGTTTTTCAGTTTAATTTTAATCCACAAGACTAATAAATAACTAATAAAAAACTGTCATCAAAATTTTAAACATAACCAAAATAGTCATGGCATCAACGGATAAAGAAATAGCAATAGGGGCATGTTTGAAAACGATCTCAGTGTGTGTGAGTAACCATGTGCTCTGATACCAACTCTTAGATTTTCTATATAAGTGTTCATGATCTTTCACACAATATGAACTGAAACACAACTTAGTAGTATTTCGCCACGTAGTAGTATTGCCAAGCATACACGTGTTATAACATTAGTGTATTAATAAAGGTTAATTTTAGTTTGGTACCCTGAACTCTCACCTTTAAGGCTTGTTTGTCCCTACGCTCTCAATTTTAACAATAAAGTACCATGAGCTTATAAATTTGTTGCAATTTGGTTCTGCTGTTAGAATGGCAGTTAAAGAATCTATTAATTGATAATGTGGCAAACGTGGGACCTGCTTCTTTATACTTGATTATAATATTAATAAAATATTACAAACCAATTAAAAATAAAAATAAACGAAAATATAATGAAATTGAAGGGAAAACACAGTAACCCAGAACCCTCCCTCACCCACAACCACCACAACCATCGGCACCACCCTTGAAGCCTAACAAGGTTTTCATGTATGATTATAGACATAGTAGCAAAGAAAAAAAATCTTATAAATAGAGCCTAAGCCACCTTCTCCAAGCTTGTTTGAGGACTGGAAGCCATTAGTGGTAGACTTCAATTTCTTGATTTTATCCATATGGGTATTTAACAAATACAAAAAAGCAATCAAGAACACAGTAAAATCACAACAAAAATACTGAGGCACATAGGCTTGACTTTGCCAAAGCTATGTACTTGACAATGCTTGAAAGCAGAAATCTTGGAACTCCCTGTTGATCTTATAGAGGTTGTACGAGTAGAGATTGACTAAGAACGACGAATTGGTGCCCCAGAGGAACTGGAGTAAGGATCTTACGACGGTGTGCAGGACAGGCTGTTGGAATTAGGCAGAGGAAGGGGAAATGGCGTCGTGACGACGTGGATGATGGAGAAGGTGGTGGATACGAAGATCTTGTGGATGTCGAGGTCATGGAGGGAGGGTGGAGGTTGCGGATGGTGGGACAGAGAAAGCTGGAGAAGGAATCTAGAAGGTCGTTGTCGACGGATGTAATATCCCATTCCTAAATTAATATTGTTATAAAACTAAGGGAGAAAATGTAGAGAGAAGTGATATGCTAAAGATAAAGTTTCACCATGTTTTTTCCTCTCTTCATCTTTGGTAGAACCACCTATTTATAGGCTTACAAGATATGAGATTGAATACCATCATTTACAATATACCTATAGGTTACAAGCACTAATTACAAATACTTAGTGCATAGGTTACATAAAATCCAAGAATGGAATACTAAGAGGTATGGTGGTCATCCACCAACTCATGCATTTACAACACTCCCCCTTGGATGTCCACCATACAATGACATAGTTACCTCATTAAAAACCTTGCTTGGAAAACCCAGTGGGACAAAACCGAAGCGAAGGGAAAAAGAGTGAAACTTTCTTCTGCATCATTGATATGGTGTTGGACGCGCTTATGTTGCCTCGTTAAAACCTTGCTAGGAAAAACCCAGTGGGACAAAATCCTAGTCGAAGGGAAAAGAGTACAACGCGCATATGTCTTGTATGTAGTAGAATTAGGATGCTCCCCCTGATTGATATCTCCCATTTATTTTCAATAACTTCTGGAATATAGACTTCAGAAAAGCTTTGGTAAAAAGGTTCGCCAGATTATCTTGTGAACAAATTTGTTTGACTCCAATCTCTTGGCTTTTTCTGAAACTATGTCACCCTTGATGAATCCTTCTTTGATATGAGAAATACAAGCAACGTTGTCTTCATACATGATCTTTTGTCACACTATTCGACCTTATTTTCACTTTTTAAATGATTGAACTCTTTAGGAGCATCAACAACTAATCTAATAGTTAGAATATGTTACAACAATATCAAATTTGAATTCAAAATACTCAGACCCTTAGTGTTAACTCTTAATTAAGAATATTGTGGTACTTTATATCCTTCAAGAGGTCACTTCATCCGATATATCTCAAATATTTCATGAGCTTTGAGGATTTCCATGTACCATACAGTCTTAATAAATATGCATTTAACACATGCTATAAGTTTCACGTTAAAATAACAACTGTACTTATAAAAATGTGGATGCATCTATGACGGGATGGGAGACTAAAACCATGTCTCTACCAGGAAACCTTATGTTATATTAGTGATCTTATTTCACTTCACAAACACCAATTCGTAACCTTCATACTTAACATTTGTAATTCGGTGTTTAAGCTATAGGTTCAATATCCCACACTTCATATTTAGTGATAAATGGAATTCCTATTTCCATTTTGGCCAATCACTTAACTTGTCGACATTCATGAAATGTGATTTAATATAATCATAGCCCTTGATGATTGTAGTAGCTACTAATAAACCAAATGTATCATCGATTTGTGATCCCACAATTCTTATGTGCATGCGCATGCATAATTTATAAGCATCTCATTGCTTTGGGGTACCAATGCCTCTTCAGGGGCTTATGTTGTCACTTATGGGACAAGCATCTCTTTTAAGATGAATTATTTAGAATATGTGGATCATAACCTCCTATATAGCGTTATTTTTTTTATAAGGCTTGAATTTTTCAAATAATCTTTACTTACGGGAGTTAAGTCTTTAGAACCTATATTTCTGTCATGCTCCAAGCATGCATTATATATAGTCACTTATTGTCAAGTTAATGATCGTGATACGAGAATATCAGTCCATGTTAGCATATGTATAACTTATATATGCATTATCTTGATGAGACAAAAGCAGATTGATTCAACACTATTTCACGACGTTCTTGAGAACCGCCATTTCTCCCCTAACGACGGGAAAATTGTCTCAAAATTTAGGAAAATAAACTCACCATCATTATCAAGTCAAATTGACTGGATTGGATAATGTGGGAGTTGTGCTCATAAGCGTCTTGACAATAGACGAAATATAACCATATGTTAGGCGCATCCAAGAAAGCGGTGAAGTGGTCCATAATTAAATGTTGTATAGGCTCACAATCCCCTTGAATTATTTAAAGAAAGAGGGGTCAAAGTCAATTTTTGACTGAGATGGCCTTATGACAGCTTTTCTTTGTGAGCATGCTATATTCGTTGGACAAGACAATATTTTGAGTCTTTAAACGACGTCCTTACGAATTTATAAAAATCTTTTGCATCATTGTGGACCATGGATTGCCAAGACAGTCATGCCACAACATAAAAGTTATCCGGTCAATGAACTTCTGGTTCATGACATCATAATCTTCAACTACTTTAATGGTTGTGTAATACAACCCACAAAAGAAAGTAGGAAGTATGTCCAATAGACGCCTCTGGCTGTCAATATTGGGGAGGTAATACAACATTACATGTAAAAAGAAATTAACTAATAACCCAACAGAAATAAAACTAAATAAAATCTAAAAAATAATAATAAATGAGTAAAGTGGTATAAACGAGGAATAAAATAAATTGATTAAAGACTATGAAATTCCAAGATAATCCAATACTAATGTGGAGTCAATATGTAGATCAAACTACAAGTTTAAGAATCGGATTTCCAATCAATTCAATGTGCCTCAAAGTAGGCTATTTTTCCATGAAATCATAAGATTTGAGTTTTGGATAATTCATCTCATGAATATAGAACTTTAGGTTCTATGAAGTTCAAATGGCAAATAGGCACAAAGAAGTAATGAACTTCGAGTTCATATATAGTATTAAGATCCATGAAAAGCTATGAACTTCAGGTTCATATCAACATATATTCGAAGCTTCAGGTTCGAATACGTAAAACTAATTAAATTGAATTAATAGTTGTGCTTTGAACTTTGTAGGGGTCTTTTCTTTCCGGCAGCTTGACAAATGGGCTTTCCGGCAGCTTGACGAATTGGCTGCTATGAAGTGCAAAAACGATGAAATTTCCCCTTTTGCCTGAGTTCAAGAACTAGGCCCCAAGAGTGCTTCGAAAGGTTTGAGAAGCCTTAGGAAGCCCTTTGGTTCCTTTCACCAACAAAGAAGACAGTAAATATAGATTAATAGCATGGCTTGGCATGAGAAGCTTGTGGCATGGGAGCTGAGCATTCATAAGTTTAGCATGAGAGAGAGAGAGAGAGAGCTTAGATTTCTTGTGGGAACTAAGGCTTAGGGCAAGAAGAATGAAGGGTTTGATGGGGCTTTGGCTAAGGAAGAGGGAGAGCTATGGAAACTAAGCATGGGGTATCTTGAGTAAATCTCAAGCTGCTTGATGAAGCTTGCTTATGGTCTGGAGATTGTTGTCGTTGCTTGCTAGAAGGGAGAATGTGAGGAGATTGAGGGATAGGGCTTGAAACTATGGAGTTTTAGATGTGAGAGATGTGCTTGCTCTCTGGGTGTGGGTTGCTTGGCTCTGGATAGGATGTGTTTGATGAGTAGGAAGTGCCTCCTTTTATAGGCGCTGGAACTCCTTCTTCCCAAGAAACCCTAATGGGTTCTCTCCAATTTTGCTAAGTCTCCCCTCCTATTTCTCTTCTCTCCCTTCGATTCATCTGTTTTTTGTGAAATCCCCCTATGTCTAAACACATAAGGACAAGGTTTTGGGGAGCTCTAAGGCTTTCCTGCGGCTGCTTCAGTTTTGAGCTTCTATTTTTGGGTAACTCCTCACCTTCTTTCCTTCTCTCTCCCATGGCAAGAGCTGGTGAGAGGAAGAAATAGATCAGAGTGCTGGTCCAAAGGGTTTCACTTCTCCTAGCAACCCGCACAAAGCTAATACCCGTTGGTTTTGGAGAGTTCTATCTTGAAGTTTGGTTTTGCCCATGTGCTGGACTCTTTTCAAGGGTGCTAGATATTTTCCACATGTTGGATATTTTATAAGGTGTTGGGCTAGGCTGTTTCGCTAAGGTATTGGGTCATTGTCGTTTGCTTTGGTTTTGTCAGGCTGCTGGGAGCAGCCTGCGTGGACTTGTTTGGGTTTTGGCAAGCTGCTGGAAGCAGCCTATGTCTGCTTGGATTGGCTTTGATTTTGACAAGGTGCTGGAGACTTTTATGATATTTTCCAAGTTGTTTGGGCCACTCCTAAGGTGATGGGCTAATTCACTAAGTTGTTGGGTTATTTTCTCTCTTTCATGCTTACCCACATATTTGGGCTCAAGAAATGGGCTTGAGTTTTGGGGCCCCCAAGCAGCCCAAAACTTCCACTTCTTGGCTCATCAATGGGCCTCGTGAATGCTCGTAACCATCCATACCACAACCCGCTCAGCAAGCCCCAGGCATTCGCGTGGCTTGGGCCCACTTAAGCTTGTAGCGTGGCTAGGTGTAAAATAATAATCTTCCGCTTGGCATGGCGTGCTTGAATTTTATCGCCTTTGGAAAGGGATATAATGCTTGACGGGATAATTAGCATGGGCTTTGTAGAGCTAGCATGTTTCAAAGGCTTGTTATAACTTTCTGCGGATTGCGTGCTTACGTGGCATGGCATGCAGCATATATCAAGCGTGTACGATGAATTCTCGCGCGTCTCAACTGGGCCTTTCTTTCCGGGTTAAATGTCATATTGGGCCAAAAATGCATTTGGGCCTACCCCTTGATTTTTTGGGCCTCAACAAACTTCATATTCAAATCAATGTATATGCACTCGAAACTTCTGGTTTCGGATTCTTGACATATGTAGGCCTCATGGAATTATGATTTTGATTAATACAAAATCAAGGTGTTTCATGTCCTTATATGCTTTTTAAATTCGCGGAACTTCACACCCTCAATTATTTGGAATCAAAGAACTTCAGGTTCTGATTCAATCAAAAGCACTGTAGGTCCTAATCTAGTTATATGATGAGGATCGAGGAACTTCGGGCCCTGATCTTTTGTATAATACAAACTCATCATAATAATTAAGATCATACTTAAAATGAAATAAACAAACAAATAATATAAAAAAATATGGCATTATATTCATGTGTAATAAGAATAAGAATTTTTTTACCTTAAACGAGCATGATGAAGTTTGATGGTGAGTGCAAAGAAACTCTATACCATGTGATGACTCTAGCTCATATAAGAAGAAAGAAAATTCAGAGAAAGAAAACATACCAAAAGCAATGTCGTGCTGATAACGTGTTATAAAACTAAGGGAGAAAATGTAGAGAGAAGTGATATGCTAAAGATAAAGTTTCACCATGTTTTTTCCTCTCTTCATCTTTGGTAGAACCACCTATTTATAGGCTTACAAGTTATGAGATTGAATACCATCATTTACAATATACCTATAGGTTACAAGCACTAATTACAAATACTTAGTGCATAGGTTACATAAAATCCAAGAATGAAATACTAAGAGGTATGGTGGTCATCCACCAACTCATGCATTTACAACAAATATTAAATTATTAAATTATTCAAGTAAAAGACATTTTTATCCCGAGAGTATTTTAATGGGTATTTAGAAATTTGTAATAATTTAAAAAAAAGAACTTCTGATTGCTACAGTAAAATGCTACATTGCGCTACAGTTGTAAGACATGTGAGCTTAGAGAAGCAAGAACGGTGAGCAATCCCACATCGCTCGGGGAGGGAAAGGTGAAGTGCTCATATGTGTGGGCACGTATCTTCCTAGCACGAGGCCTTTTGAGAGCTCACTGGCTTCGGATTCCATGGGAACTCCGAAGTTAAGCGAGTTGGGGCTAGAGCAATCCCAGGATGGGTGACCTACTTGGAAGTTGCTCGTGAGTTCCCAGAAACAAAACCGTGAGGGATGGGCCCAAAGCAGACAATATCGTGCTTGGAGAGTCGGGTCGTGACAACAGTAATCGGGCTGGTTCTCTTCATTTCTTCACCATCCGGTCATGGATTTCTACCAAACCATCACCAAAATTCTTCTCTTCACCTCCTCTACACTACCTAGCCCTTTTTCCGGAATGATTTCGAGTGAAATTGGGCTGGAACGAGAGAAAGTCTCGTGATTTTCCCAACTCCGGCCATGGAGTTTTCGGCAAATTTTTTCAGTTGACCAAGATATGAATCTTCATCCCCTTGATGTCCTTTAGATGTTTTGGTAGTTGGTTTCGATTGATTTGGTGGTTTGAGCGTTCAATTAGAAACCTAGGTTTTGTCTGACTTTGGGTGAGTTTTCCGGCCATTTCCCGGCCAATTTGGAGGTCGGGCTAGTTGAATAAGTTGCTCCACTTGTTGTCCTTGTCATTTTGGTATATGTATTGCATGGGTTTCGAGAAGTTTCCAGTGACGGAAATTTCTCAAGCCACCCATGCGCTGTCGGTGCGTGGGCCACTGTGTGGTGGCTCAATTCTAGAATGATCCTCATATCGTCCCGAGCATGACTGTATGCTCGGATTTTAGTAATGTTATTGTTGGAGTATAAAACCAAATTTTACATATTAGGCCTAATCCGGGTTCGATATGTTCGGACCGTCGTATCTTGATAAAACTCATAGGAAATATTAATATTTTTATGAACCTATAGGAACTTTCAGAATATTAGTTGGAGGTCGTGGACCCAATAGGGGACCGGGTTGACCAATGTAAGGGTTTAATTGGATAATTAATCTCGGTATTTTTAGACCATGCTAACTGGCAGATTTGATTAAATTGGGCCTAGGAACCCTTTTAAGTTGTGCACATATACACTTTGAATCTAGGGAGTTAGGGTTTTGATTAAATATTTATGGCAGAGGTATTTTATTAATTAAATGTATGCTCGATGGCTTGAAGTGGATAATTACGAATATTACTTATGATTAGCATGTTAAACATATTTGGGTTGGATTCGAGAACAATATCTGAAAGTTATATATAGTCTAACTTAAATTAATGAATTTAAGTGGTTATGATTAGCATAAAAGACTTGGGAAATGACGCATGTGGACTTTGTTTGATAAATGGTTTTTATGCAAGGATAATATGAGATGCTTTATGAATGAGTTAATTAAAGTTTTAAGGATTTTTCCTGCTAGGATAGTATTTTATAAAATAGTGAGTTATTAAATGTCTTGGATGATTTCAGTTTGGTTTTTACTTCCAAGCTTTCAATTTGATTTGAAATGATTTTAATTACTAATGCTTGTTGATAAACGTGATTAGCTTGGAAAGGTTGAGAATGGTTTGAGAATGAATGAGAATGATTTGAGAACGGAATTTGAGAATTTCTGGGATTATCATAATAAGTGCGACCAAGATGATATTGAATATTACTATGATTAGTATGGTATTTATAACGTATTGAATTATTTGGATACCGATTATGGGTATAAATGCCCTATGGATCATCGAAGGTTATTATATTTTTTAAGTATTTGGATGTTGGTTTTTGGTTTATTTATTTTTAAAACTGATTTTTTGGAAAGCTGAGAAATGGATTGGGAAAATGGATTTTGGAAAAAGGAATTTGATGATCAGATTTGGAATTGGTTTTCAAACCCACCTCAGGAGTACCCCCTATGTGGCTTTCGGTACAGTTACTCTTTTGTGAAAACGCCCTACGAGTCTCGGGGAGGCCTGAACCGTGATGTGCAAGGATGTAAAATGTGTGATAAATGGAATTGACGGATTGTTCGTCTTAGGCTAACTACGTGTTTCCCAAGTTCTGCGGGGATACCCTTTTTGGGCTGATCACCCGATTATGCTAGGATAAGTGTCTCAGGCCGACTATGTGTTTCCTGAGTTTTGCGAGGATATGAGTTTCAGGCCGACTATATGTTCCCTGAGTTATGCGAGGAACACGTCTCGGGTTGACCTCGTGTTCCTCGAGTTCTGCGAAGATGCAACAAGTACATGATATATGGAATTGACGGATTATGAATGGGGGTACACCTAGGTGAAGGCTTTAATACTTATTTTCAGAGTTGTGAGGCAAAGAATGAGAGTTTTCAAAGTCAAGGATTTTATATTATTTATAACTGTTTATTTAAAATATGAGTTCATATGTGACTGTGGAAGTCTGAGGCAGATTTTATTTAACCCATTGATTTGGATATTAAGGTTTCATGGGGCTAATGTTATTTTATTAATTAATTTTTTTTCACTTCATACTTATATGTGACGAACTATTATTTTGAGGTAGTTGTATATGCACATATAAGTGATGGATTGAGGATTGTTCTGAATCTGTATGTTTTGCCAAGTTTTGGCTGATTAATTATAGCATGAAGGGTTTGATGGTGAAAATATGTAAAGTTATGAATGTGTATAAATTAAGATGAGTTTTATATTTAAGAACATGTTGCTTACGTTCAGCGGATTGATTGAAGGTTATATTTTATTGTTTGAATTCTAATTTCACAAAAAAAAAAAAAAAAAAAGAACTACGTGTGGCTTGATCCCGTTAAAAGGTTACGTAGGCAACCTAGATAAACCTATGTGCAGCCACGGAAGAGAAGGTTTCAGAAATTGGTTATGGAGTTAGCGTGTTTTTATATTACTGTATTACTCTTGACTACTCAAAACGCAGACTTTACCCTTTTGCTTTTTTAAACTATCCTACAGGTATTTTCATACTATATAAATAACTTGTGCCAAGACCATATATATTTTGTCTGCGTTTTGTAGATGAAAAACAAAGAACAGATATATGCAAAATAATATAATTACCAAGTACTATGGCTTTAGCCTACATATAACAACTTAATTGGTCTGTATTGAGAAATTATTTCCCTAGTTAATTGTAATTCAAATAATTTTAGTATATAAATGGAAGTATTATAACCCTTTATAATTGTAATTATACTACCAAGTTTACAATAACTATACAAGTCTCAGGTCAACTGTTCGAGCTCATGGTTCTTGGGCTCAAGCCCCGAGGATGCTTGAGGTTTGGGGCTAGACTTCAGTATTTTAAGGATCATGGATGGATGAGTTTGGGTCATAGCCTGCAACTCAACTATGCAGGGCAGTAGGATTGTAAAACAAGGCCCAAGGCTAAAAGTATAGAAGTCATTCTATCGTAGATGATTTTTTTTTATAAAAAAAATTCTATAGTAGATGAGGCCATATCTCTTAATCTTTAGTTTGATCCATCAGTTTAGAGATAAGACATCATGTTTGCATTAGATAAGCAGTATAGAATTCTACTAGAGGAGGTATAATGTATTCTTGATTCTTTTTAGCGCTTTTTTTTTTGGTTACCTTTAGGGAGGGGAAAAGGAGAGGAGCATTTTAAAATGATAATAAAAAAATATAAGATCTAAACGGCATGAATTATTGAAAGCATTTTTTCTCACCACTTTAACCAAATGTGTACTCTCACCTTCATTCTCAAAACTTGACACATGTCCATTGGTATAACCATGATTAACTTCTTAATTTTAAATATTTAAAAATATTTAAAAACAAAAAATAAAGTAAAATACTATTATTATAATAAGAAAAAAAAATAGAAAATTTGATATAGATCTAAATTCTCATTAAGAAGTTGGTTTTAATCCTCGAAGTTGGTGACTTTGATACAAGTCCTTTGACTTTTATGACACATATGATTACATTCCTTTTTTAATATTTATGATGTAATCTTTTTATTTTTATTTTTTAAAATCATTTTTTGTTCCAATGTTGCCCCTTATACCTTGAATCGGGTAAATGTATTTTATGTGATAATTATGGGAAAGAATTATTTATGACCATAATTAATTAACAAATTAAGTGCTTATGACCATAATGATTTTGGTATATTAATTACGTTGCCTTTTTTTCTTCTTTTAATTGCATCCATGAATTCTATTAATTGTCCATGATTTTGTATATTAACGTTGTCTTTGTTTTTCCTTCTTTTATTTTAACCCAAAAAATAGTTGGCTTTATTTCTTATTGTTTACGACCTCTTTATTAGGTAAATTGAAGAAACCAAAAAAAAGGTATATTGAAAATAACAAAATACCTATATGTCGTAGATTATATATTATCTCATACTTCCCAATAATAAGGTACAATCCTATATTTACCTAGTAAGTTATGTACATAATCTCACATTTACCAAGTAATTAGATACATAATCTTATATTACCTAGTAACTAGGTACATTAGAAAATTCTACCTATATATATACATATATTAATATAAAGCACATTAGCTCATAGTACCTATATATTAGGTACATAAAAATGTCATCAATAGTTCTCTTGTTTATTTTGTTTTTCTCAAGTTTTTTACCCGATGCATAGGTATATAATTTCATGTGGGTGCTTGCTCCATCGATTAGTGTAATATGTGAGTTTATACTTTTATTGATTAAATTGTATTTTATACAGTAAATATTCACAAGGAAATAATTCAAATTTTAAATTATGAAATTCAATTACATAGCTCATAGTACCTATATATTAGGTACATAAAAATGTCATCAATAGTTCTCTTGTTTATTTTGTTTTTCTCAAGTTTTTACCTGATGCATAGGTATATAATTTCATGTGGGTGCTTGCTCCATCGATTAGTGTAATATGTGAGTTTATACTTTTATTGATTAAATTGTATTTTATACAGTAAATATTCACAAGGAAATAATTCAAATTTTAAATTATGAAATTCAATTACAATGAAATAATGCATTAAATTTGGATTTTCAATGTGTTTCCTTATTTATCTCAAAGGGTAAAATTGACACCCAAAAAAAAAAAAAAGTCAAAGGACTTGCATCTAAAACCAAAACGGTGAGGACTTAGCCTAATGACAACTAATCTTTTTGGACCTAGATCTAAGAAGCCCAAAAAAAAACCTCTCTCCTTCTGTCTCCCTGAGGCCGTATCTCTACCAGTAACCCCAGCCACACCCACCCAACGAAGTCTTCTCCCAACCCTCTTCCCCGTCCTCCACACCCCCAACCACAACCACCACCCACATCGAAACCCCAACACCCGAGCCACACCGAAACCTCCAATGTAAAAGTAGAGGCAAGCAGGTGAAGTAAGTGATAGTCATTGTGGAACTTGTACAAGCTTTGACATCTTTTCTTATCGATCAATTGGATTTAGAACTTTTATTTAGGTGTGATGTGAGCATAAAAGTTTCTAGGATTATTCAGAGTTCTTTAGAAAAAAAAAAGCCAAAAATCTAATGAAAGAGATTATCTTCCACTTTCTTCGTTAAACCCGTTCCAATTCCCTGAATTTATTCTTTAATCCTTTATATTTGATTTCAGTCACCCAAAATTCTTAATTTAAGGAGCAAAAATGCTCCTTAAGTACTATAAGAAAATGTACTGCATTTGAATTTTCACGAAGGCTTAGCTCCCTTGGAAGTTAAAACAAGGGCTTTAATGGCGATGGACGATGGGATAGCTTCTCTTCTCCACAATATTGGGTTGGGTTGTTCAGAAGCATATGGGGTAGCGTCTCTTCAATATTTGTTCCCTTAGAGCATTACCAGTGGGGGGGTGTATAAAGGGGTGTATAGCACATTTACACCTTATTTAGCCGGAAACGCATGCAATGGTTAGGTGTATATGGATGTAAAAATACATTGAGTTGCGGAGATGCAAAAAAAATGGATGTTTACATCTCTTTTTACATCTTCAAAATGGGTCCCATCGGAGAGAAAAGTAGGAGAGAGAAGATAAAAGTATGAGAGAAAATAATTTTTCTTGTTGGTGGGCCCCTTTGCATGTGGGAGTGATGTGCTTGTAGCCGTTGGATTTGCCAAATATGAATATACATCCTTGAATTTATATCTTCCTTATTGGAGCAAAAATCACATTTACACTCACAGGAGGTGTAAAGGGGATGTAAAAGTGGCTTTACACCCCCGAAAATACACCCCCCACTGGTGATGCTCTTACTATGTAACTTCTGGCACAGCTTTAATTGCAAGCTTCAATACTTGTGGGCTCCCAAGCTTGTTCAATTTCTTGATAAGGCTTGATAACCAAATCTTGGGTTGGAAATCGTTTGATAACACAATTATTTAATTCCGTACAATTATTATACGTGGGGCATGGACATCACAAATTGATCATAATTATTTATTTCCGTACAATTAGTATAGGGGGCATGGACATCACGTATAATAATTGTACGGAATTAAATAATTGTGATAAAACAAACAAATATGGATGATTAATTCTTAATTTATTTATAGGGTGAAACCAGAAGAAAACCCATTTCCTTTATTTCATTGTCAACTAAAGCAGCACCACAGCTCCTGATTTTAGAGTCGCCACTTGTCAGCTCAGCATCGCATGCATAAGAAATTGAAATTGAAATTTCACCGAAAGGAAAATCAATTGGAAAAAATAAAAATAGAAAAGCTTCCCTGATTTGATGTTCGATGTCTATGCCAGCATTAATGTTGATGATTATGCAAGTGACGTTCTGAAACTTGAAGGAAAGAAACTCTTGTTGGGTTTTCTTAATAATAAACTACGTTAACTTATTATAAGAGGTGGAGCATTTTTGCTCATTATTTTAACTCAAAGTGTATCTTCATCATCATTTTTAATATTTGATACGTATTCATAGATATAATCATAGTTAATGTTTACTTTGTATTTATAGAATCATATTTATACCTATAAACACGTGTAGAGCCGGCCTTGGCCCAGGGCCACCAGGGCGACTGCACAGGGCCCAAATTTGAATGGGTCACACAAATTTTTGATAGCCCATATACGCTCTATCATCGCCGCCACCACAACTGCAATACGCCATCTCTCTCTCTACTCTCACCCTTACATCTCTGTGTTTTGAACTTCTCTCTGTGTTGAATAAAAAAATAAGGTTTAATAAAAGCAAAAAGAAAACAAAAATACTTGCGAAGTGAGAGGAGGAGGTGAAAGAAAAGAGACGTGAGGTGATGTATGGGTCAACACAACACCGATCAATGTTATTATTTTAACTTTTATTCTTGCATTAAATAATATTAATTAATTTTTTCTCACTTTTACTTTTCTTCCTCTCTCTTCACTGGGAAACCGCATATTTTTGGTAATTAAAAAACTCATCTTCTCTCTTCTTTCGAACGCTCTCTCTCAAACACATCAATCATCTTTGCAATTCCAATACCACAATGGTCCTCTTCTCTCTAGCAAAATCTCCATCAACTAGATCTGGCATGGCAACTTCAAGCCCTCCCAGCGATTGTCTCAGATTTCATCACCTCCTTTATTTCTCCATAGGTTGTGATTCTCATTGTAAATGGGGCATTTGATAGATATTATGCAGTTGATTGAAGAAAATGACTAGTGAATATTATCAAAAATTATAATTTCAGTGATGAATTTTTCTATGAAGAGCACACTCTAGACTTTTGCCCTAGGCCTTAAATTAGTCAGGACCGACTCTGGACACGTGTCAAGTATTAAGAAGAGTGATAAACATACATCTTGAATTAAAGTGGTGAGAAAAAATACACCCGTACCTTTTGACCCTTTTGCTAGCCTAAAGTGAAAAAATGCTTTGTTTTGGGGTGCGATTATTGGTGGGTCCCATATAAATTATAGGGGTTATGACATCACGCATAATAATTGTACGGAATTAAATAATTGCAATCGATTTTTGATGTCCATGCCCCCCGTAAAATAATTGTGCGGAATGGCTAAGTTCAATAGTCTAGTTGTCATCTAAATCTTTAGACATATACAACATTTTAGACGCACAGGTGTCATTATACCTAAATGACTAGGCTCTATTTTAGCATGAGGTGTTGGCAATCTAGTAACATATAAACTTGGAGCCAAACCTTATCAGCTGCAATGCATTGGACCAATTGAAGGAAAGTAGTTGCTGCCTATAAATAGGGGCCATTCCATTTCATCTTGAAGAGCAATGTATGCATAGTTTACATGAGAAATAAGAGGGAAAGAAAGAAAGAAAAAAACGAAAAAAAGGACGAAGAGAGAGAGAGACTGCGGATGAAATTCTTAGAGGAGAAAGAGAGTGAACTTTGAAGTAGCTTTGGAATTAAGGTAAGGGGTTTTTTGGGGGCCATTAGAAAGATTGATTTAATTAAATTTTGTGAGCATTATATTATGCATGGTATTACAGTTTGGTTGGTATTCTTTGTTATTTCAACCCATGTTCGGCTTCTTTTTATTTCTTTTTTTTTCTCATGCACTGGGCGTAGAATTTCCACCGGCCCCAGGGTCCGGGGCGTGACCCCATATTTCCCCTTTTGTTAGTCATCTGGTCTAACTCCTTATCGCAATTCCTGAATCACCCAATCAAAACCTTGTACACTATTAAATCCATGAAACTTTGTACCTACCAAGAGTTATACTCAACTACACTAAAAATCCTATCCAAAACCCTCCTTTCCATATTTGAGTGTGTTTTGCTACTCTTGGATGATTATGAAATTTTGGATATGGAATTAATTTTGAATATATTTCACGTCACCTTTATTTATTTATGGAATCACAAGTATAAATCAGGGAAAATAGTTGTCTCTTTTTTCTGGAAATAGAAAAACTATTACTTTCCTGCTAATCACAGTTTGATAGTTGTGTTAAGATTCTTCTTTTTGTGTTTTTGATGAATTATTTTTGTACATGTGTCAAACTTTGATTTACAGGGAGTAGGAATGCTAAGGATGGAACAGTGTCCATAAATCAGGCCTATAAAAACCAATACCATATCGTCTGCCACATCTATTCATAACCTACTCAAATTTTGAAAAAAGAAAAACAATGGTGGTGAAAATCAAAGGCTGCTATGTTCTGAACTGAAACCCTCTACACCAACATTGCAAGGTAGCCTAGCTCTCTCAGAATTGGATCAAGTTGGCACCATAACTCATGTTAGCATTATCTACTTCTACAGACCAGACAAAAACTTTGTGTCACAACCTGACGCCATTGTCAACACTCTCAAAGACTCATTATGCCGCGCATTGGTGCCATTCTATCCACTAGCCGGTCGTTTGCGTTGGATTGGCGGAGGCCGTCTCGAGCTCGATTGCAATGGCATGGGGGTTCAGTTCATTGAAGCTGAGTCCGATTCAAAACTCGATGACCTTGGTGACTTCTCTCCTTCTCCACAATATGACTATCTTATCCCCACTGTAGACTACACCCTCCCATTTCATGAACTTCCTATATTGCTTGTACAATTGACTAGGTTCAAGTGTGGTGGTCTTAGTCTTAGCTTGACTATTTCAGATGCTGTTGTTGATGGGCAAAGTGCATTTCATTTCATTTCTGAGTGGGCTAGGCTTGCAAAGGGTGAGCCAATTGGTGTAATGCCGTTTCTGGATCGAAAGGCCTTTCAAGCTCGAACACTCCCAGCTGGAAATACTCTAGGGCGTTACCAATCAGAGTTAGACCACCATCTACCCCTTTTGCTCGGGCAATCTGATGATATCGAGGAGAGAAAGAAGACGACCACTGTGGCCATGTTGAAGCTTACCAAGCACCAAGTTGAGAAACTTAAGCGAATGGCGAATGAGGGGAATGGTTACAACCATTCTGGCACTAAGCGCGCTTACACAAGGTATGAGACTGTGACAGGGCACGTATGGAGATGTGCGTCTAAGGCTAGAGTTCACAGAAATGAACAACCTACGGCAATGGGAGTTTGCGTTGATTTGAGGAGTCGTATGCAACCCCCATTGCCCCCAGGATACTTTGGAAATGCAACATTTTATGGGGTTGCTAGAAGTCTTGCTGGTGACTTGGTGTCCAAGCCATTAGGGTACGCGTCGAGTAGAATAAGGGAGGCAGTCGAGAAGGTGTCAAATGATTATGTGATGTCCACCATTGATCACTTCAGGAAACAACCGGACTTGACTAGGTTTCAAGACCGTCATGCTCTAGGGATTGCCGAAGGTTCTTTTTATGGAAACCCTAATCTTGAGGTTGTGAGTTGGTCGACACTGCCTATATATGGGCTTGACTTTGGATGGGGAAAGGAAATTTATACGGGTTCAGGAACAGTTGATATTGATGGGGAATCCTTCCTTCTTCCAAGTCCTGATGGTGATGGTTCTATGGTTCTGACTTTGTGTTTACAAGTGGCTCATATGGATGCTTTCAAGAAGCACTTCTATGAAGATATTATACTGCATAAGTTATATAGCAAGCTATAAGCTGAGAAATACAGAGCAGATATATGATATATATAATATCAGCTCATTAATTGGTCTTTAGTGAGAAATATTTTCAAAAATAAAGTAATTTGTCAAGTATGTTAACGTAGCTATGGACGATTGAGTTCTCCAGCCAAGTAAAACAGATGGTTGAGTTTCTTTCTTTATAATTATGTATGAATAATGCAATGCATGGCAGTAAGTGAATCTTATTACAATGAGATGTAATCTGCATTGTAATTGAAATAATTTTAGCAAATTCACCTCCTGGTTGGTGTTATTTTACTAGCCTCTTGTCGAAAGCTCTCACGTGTGTGCCAATTGACTTTTATTTTTATTTTTTTGAGATTATGAAAATGTTTATTAAAATTAGAATGTATTATTTTTTGAATTTTTTATGTGTTTTGAATAGGATCCAGGTTCTGATTTTGGTTTTTATTTTAATTTTTTAATACACAAAAGTATAAATTTACTATATTATACTTATTTATTATATTTTCAATTCTTAATATTATCATTAATTATAGGCATTTTATGGTATTTTGAATGTTTCACCATTCTCTATCTATGTCTTTTGAGAAAAAATCGTATTTCAATAAATCCAAAGGAACATTACATAACCACAAGGTGTGGTGTTGTTGGCAAACTGCCACATCCAACTGGCGAGTTACTTGGTGCCTCAATGGCAGGGGTTCGAAACTCATTGGAAGCACTTTGTGGCCAAGGCCAAGCTGAACCCCGAGCGTGGATTAATCTCACTCTTCGGGTGTGAGGACACCTCATGGTATTTACAAAAAAAAAAGGAACATTACATGGTAAGAAACAATGACCAAAATATCCATACACATCCATACACATCTCGCATAATTTTCAATAATTTATCGACGTCGATAATTTCTCTCCTACTTCTACAACATTTGGCCAAAATATCGCGAAAATATAAATAATATCGATAATATAGTGATATGTACATGCAATGGAAAAAAGAAAAAAAAACCAACAACTCACATGCAAAGGGGGATTCGAACCCTTGCCATTCCATTCCTCCAACATCTGAACCACAATGTTGCTTATGTTTTTGTGATAAAATGTTTTTTAGTCAAGGACGAAGCATACTTAGGGTGAATAAGACTTTCGAGATGCCAAGAAAAATATCTTCTTGGAGGAGGAAATTGTGCCAACTCAGCACACGTGGCCTTCAGGATGGAAATATGTCCCACGCGTTAACAAAAGAGAAGTAGAGAGAGAAGTAAGAAGAAGATGAACAAATCTGTATTGTTTACAATACAGAGAGTTAAGCTTTATAAGGCTCTAACTAATTACAACAATTTACTAACTAATTCTAACATAAGTCAATGACTAAGTGACACTTGTCACAATCCTAGCTCTACATACTCTAACATCCCCCCGCAAGATCATGGGTGGAGAAGCCAACCATGATATTGGAACAATGTCTAAACCAAAAAAGTAGAAAAGCCTTGAATTTTCTGTAGTTGAAGCTGAGTAGACTACATATTTGTTTTGCTTGGAGCACCAATCCAAAGCTTGAGATAGAAGAGTACTGCTATAGTGAGCTACATGTGAAGCATATAATCCAGCAAGGTTGGCCAATTTGAGGCATATCAAAAAGAGTACCAACTCTATTCCATCATTTTGCTCCAATGAAGACATGCTCAACCTTCCACTGATCCAGAGATAGTATAGTAACCACAGACAACTCAAATACACCCCATCAAACTTCGGCAACTGACTAATTCACTGTATGAACCATCAAGTATCCCAAATTTGCCAAATAATTGCATTCATCTAGAAAGAGATAGAATAAGAGAAGAGAAGAGAAGAATAAGAGATTGAATAAGAGAAGAGGGAAATTCTTTGTTGCTTGAGAATGTAGAGAAAAGAGATAGAAAGAAAGAAGAACTGGGGAATTCTTTGTTCCCTGATAAGAGAGATTGTAGAAAGGAGATAGAAAAGAGGAAGAATTAATAAATTCTTTGGTTCCCTTAGAGATTGTAGAAAGGAGATAGAAAACTTTGTTCCCTTAGAGATTGGAGAAAACAGATAGAAGAGAATGAGATATGGGAAATTAGAGATATGAGAATGAGATAGAAGAGAATTAGAGATTGGAGAAAACAGATAGAAGAGAATGAGATATGGGAAATTCTTTGTTCCTTGAGATAAGAATATTGAGAAGATAATTGTGACAAAACCATGTAAGTATTGAACGACTGAAGATGTGCTTGTCCTCCAAAGAATTGGGATCTAAAAGGCAAGAATAGCAGCAGATAACAAATGAACCAGCACATCTTCAGTTGGATGAATTTTGGTTCCCAAAACGTGGTCAAATGGATGAATTTTGGAGTAATTCCAGTTGGAGGACGTTCTTGATTCAGTTGGCTTGATGGTATCAAAATATCAGATTTTTCTACCAAGCGATGATTTCCTGGAGAATAAATAAAGGAGCGATGTGCAGTGCTGAAATAGTGACTGAATTGCGTTTTTGGAGCCCAAGATGACTTCGGATGGGTTCGTGGCCTTTTGGAGATATGTTCAGAACGTTTTTATCCTTAAAACAAGCTATCTTGGGCCGGATTTGGAGGAGATTTGAGGTTAAAACGTGGCTGGACAGTTTCTGTACAAGTTATCCTTACTTAATTAGGACTTCATATATTTTAATATATTTTATTATTTAATTAGATTCCTAGTGGGAATAAGAGACTGGTTTTCGCAGGGATGAGTTTCTTTCTTTATAATTATGTATGAATAATGCAATGCATGGCAGTAAGTGAATCTTACTATGAGATGTAATCTGCATTGTAATTGAAATAATTTTAGTAAATTCACATCCTGGTTGGTGTTATTTTACTAGCCTCTTGGCAAAAGCTTTCACGTGTGTGCCAATTAACTTTTTTTTTTTTTTTTGAGATTATGAAAATGTTTATTAAAATTAGAATATATTATTTTTTGAATTTTTCCTAGACATACCTGCATGATCTTTCGAGTTAAAGTGACACTCATGCCATTCTGTATCATTATGTCTGACCACAACCCACCAATATATCCCATGATTGCCATGACAGTCCATGGAACAGCACTAAACCAAGCGGCTTGTCTGAGGTCAACATGATACACCTGCAGTAGTGAGTCATACATAAGCTACATAACCCTCACAATACAGAGCAGAAAAGAAATTATAGCTAAGTATTAGGCCTCACTGAGTTGAAGTAAATGGGCATCCAGGAAAGAAAAATGAAAAAACCCTGCACAATTTGAAAAAGGAAATAAATAAATAAAATTAATGAGTTTGTGTAGACATACAATTTCCACAGAAGGGTAAAAAGTAAAAATGAACGGACACAAGAACAATCTAAAGAAAGTTTGTCCCCGCTTAGATGATGATATATTCAACGCATGCTAAGGACAATATTATATTTTCAGACATAGACACTGTTAGTATGAAAATTGTATTGTCATTTCCTAGACTCTAGCATAGGTTGGGAATTAGTGGGTGAATATGGTTTGTTGGAAGTTTTGGCGCAACACATTCAATACCGGATTCTCAAAGCATGCCTTGATCGATATGAGAAACTGATTTCAGGTAAATCATGACATAATCATGCATTCATTATAGGATTCCTAGTTTGAGTTATTTTCACTATGTTAATCCTATTTTTAATAGAATTAGATTTTATCTCTTGAGATTACTTTCCTAGTTGGACTCTATTTTCTTTTAAGTTAATATATTATCTTTTCCTACCTATTTGGCGTCTTTTATTTGTGAGTCCATGTTGGTTCACAATTGAGATTCATGCAAGTAATATTAATTGAGATTTTGACGTTTGTGACTGGTGTCCATATTGGAATATATTTGTGAAGTCATATTTGATTGGAGTGGAGGTTAGAAGCTGACGAAATCATATAGGAAACTAAGATTCCATATTGCATGGGAACTAAGAGTCCTTACGGGATTAGTTTGATAGTGATAATTGATTAGGAGTGTACACTTGGGTTGCGGTTGTACTGGAGAGAATGGACGTTTAAATAAAACGTTGGTTTCTTTCTTTTTTTTTGACAGCTTTTGACATATTGTTTTATGAGCATATAGAATTTCCAAGAAAAGCTATTGTGCATATTTGAGATAAATCATCAAGTGTTCCATGTTTACTTGATGATTTATCAAATCCTTTTATCATTCATATTGAATTCATTTGCATTGTTCGGTGACTCATACGGTTGAGGGCATCAGACCGTGGTGGCGGTTTTACTCCGGCGAGCTTGAAGCAATCGTGGCCAGTATTGCATTCAACATAAGGAGTGTCGAAGATCATCCCGTGATAGAAGTTGAGTTACGAAGAAGTCGGTAAACATTATCTAGAAGGTGTCTAGGATAAGTGTGTGAGTACTTCTTGTAATCATCGTTCTATAGTGGATTTGAGTTGGACTGAGGAGTCCCGTAGATTTTCCCCAGAGGTGGGGTTTTACCACGTAAAATAATTCTCTGTGTGTTTCTTTACTTTACGTTAAGCACATTTTAGGATTGATAAGCCATATCAATCCTGCTACCAAAGTTTATTTTTTGTTTATTGGTTATAATCTTTAATTGGCCTAATCACCCTCCTCTAGGCATTTTTAGTCATCCTACAGGTAATTTCAGACACTAAGACAGATCATTCAAAACATTTAAACATCTATGCAGGAGCAAAATAATAGAAAAACAATATTGTTGGAAGCAGTGAGTAATGCTCTATACAGTATCAAGAAAATTGCAATACTTAAAGCAACCCCACACCAAAGCATATTGGACTTACTTTCACTTTACTTTCTTCTAGGATGCAGATTGGTCACTTACAGAAAAATGAGCAAATAATTCTGTTTGCTGCAGAAAATACTTCCCTTTATTGCTCTGTCAAGTTAAGTGAAATGATCAGTCACAATAAAATGAGTTAATATTGACTGCAAAGCTCATACTAATGGCAAGCTGATATGCAAAAGACTGGATATTCATGAATTCTTTTTAACCAGAATGTACAAGTTGATTAACTTATTAAGAAACCCTTTTTGGACCAATACAGGGAAAAATTGCAAAGAAGCATCAAATGGACAATTCAGCATAAGCAGAATCTCAGAAATTACAAGCAACCCATATTAATAGCATCATTAAGCAAATATCATTCAGACTTCAGAGTACTAGAGACTTCAAATGAGATAAATACCAAACAAAAACAACCCAAGAAACAAAACCAAAGAATTCTATAACCAGAATAGGAAAGGCAGTGGACCCATAATGTCAAAATCTTAACATTTCATCATTTTCTATGAAAAACAATCAAATTCTGAAAACTAGATAAGAACGTAAGACATGCCCATTAAAGAAAATAACAAATCAATAAATTCCAATAAAACAGTGAGCATATATAACATACGTTCCCTTCTGAACAATGCAGAAGCTTTTAGAACCAAACCCAAAGGACCCTTCTATTAGAGCCCCAGTTTGTAATGGAATTGCAAGGGGTTTTTCAAACTACAGTTATTATTCAAGTTAACCCCAAGACTCTAAGAAGCCATAGCCACAGCCATTTTAAGCTTAAAAATTAACAAACGAAAAAACAGAGATTCAGAAAATTAACAATGAAATTCCAAAATAATTAAAGCAAACAACAAAAACAAAAAGTATTTTGGTCTTGATGATGTTGTCGGTCCTGATTCAGACATGAATAACATAAGATGCAAGCACCACCCACTTCATAACCACAATCTCCTCGCTGAGAATCCCGAAGAGAGAGAGAGAGAGAGAGAGAGAGAGAGAGAGAGTTTATCACAAAAAATCAGAAGGAAATGCATTGTATGATGGGTTTAACTGATTTAAGTTGATTATATAGCGAGTTGATAAACACTGCAAGTGTAGAAAATATGTAGTAATTAATGAAAGAAGATTAAACACACCATAATCATATATTTATAATGATTTGATTTACTACAATATTTTACACTTTATACATTGCATGATAAGATACATGAGTGACTTAGTACCACATAGAGTTCCTATATGGTTCAAATTTGAGTTATTTACACTAACACCCCTGAGGTTTTCGGGTTTTTTACAAAACTCGTTGAGGTTTTAGAAATTACATGAACACCCCTTGAGGTTGTAAATTGTTTTCACAAAACTCATTTTCATTGATTTTTCATCCAAAAATTGATGATTTTATACCAAAAAAAAATTCTCCAAATGACAAAGTTGGCCTTTGATATTAGATTGCATATACTTTATTGAGGTTAATTTTGTCATTTGCATAAGTTTTTTTTCAATGAAATAATCAATTTTGGGACAAACAATCAATGAAAGGGTTTTGTAAAAACACAAGAAACCTCAGGGGGTGTTAGTGTAAATAACTCTTCAAATTTTTCAGTGTCTTCATCATCTCGATATTATCGATATTATTACGATATTTTGGCCAAATGTTGTTGAAGTGTGTGAGAAATTATCGACATCGATATTTTTTGATATTATCAATAATTATACGATATGTGTATGAATATGTTCCAAAATATCCTAGACCCGAAAAAACGATAATATCGGCAATATTTCGTCGATATTATCGATATTTTAGTCCTTGAAAAACACAATTAGCAATTTACCATCTAAACTTTATTTTCAGTGCAAAAAACTAAATTTTTTCGACATACCCCTAATAATCTAGGTGGTATATGTGCAAAATTCCCATAAGGAAATTTTAAGAACAAAGGTACGTAATAGTATGAGCATTTCTTTTTGGAACTTGGAAGAGGGGGAATGGACCAACGTTTTAAATGGTAAAAAGTATCGATTTATAATATATAAATGGTAGAAAATATCAATCTATAATATCTAAATGACATAAATTTTAAAATATGACATATTATTGAGTAAGGGATTTTCCCTTAAAACCAGGATCACATTTATTATTTCTTAATTAATTACGACACTCTTTTCGTGGAAAAAAAATCCCAAAATTTTCTCATTTTTTATAAATAGTTAGATAGAAGGGATGAGAATCATACAGTAAACACTCCGATATAGGAATTTTATGAAGATGACTACTCTCTCTCGATCTTCTTGCATCATCATTGTTCTCCTTGTCTTCACTGCAGGTATATTTTTTCATTAGGGCTTGCATAATTTTTTACAAATGTGTATGTTGAAATTTTACTTTGGGGATCAATAAAATCTAACTGATTAAGCGTAGAGATTTTTCCACTCCCTTTTTCCTGTTTGCAATCCAACAATTGTTTTTATCTGCTAATTCTTCTTCCTTTTTTTTAAATAAAAAAATGGTTTTCATTTAGCATTGATATTAAATAATTAATACTACCTAATCTAAGCTGATGTTTTATTTAGGGACCCTAATGCCCATGGTGAAAGGTGACGTGTGCACAGAAGATGCAGGTACATGTGATGATGGGTGCAGTTCAAGGTGCACATCTGCACATCCTGGGGCGAAGGCTGCCTGCGTTTTGAACAACAACATCCCAGTTTGTAGATGCTACTTCGACTGTGGACCTCCAGTCCCACCGCCATACTCAAAAACTTGCAAATTAAGCTTGGGAATATGGGGTGAGAGCTGCTCTGAGAAGGACTGCAACTCACAGTGTGCTGCCAAATATCCTGGACCCCAACAAGGAATGGGATACTGTTATAGTGTTGGAGCTCCTGTTTATACTTCTTGTTTTTGTCAATACAAGTGTTAGCTTTCAGCACAAGTGTTATGGACATTCAAATAAAGGGGCTAATTAAGCAAATTTCCCAAGTGGTTCCCGAACTTTTGAAAAGTCCTCATTTTAATCCTCAAACTCTCAAATCAATCAGTGTGATCCTTCGTCTTTTGGTCTACACATCAATTTGATATTTCATGTCGCATTATGACAAAATTTTCATTAAATTTAGTCACATGACCAACTTCAAATAGGTACTTTCATAAGAACATAGCTCATTTTAGTTCTTAAACTCACAGTTTTGCTCAATAAGGCCATATTCTCTCTATTTAAGGTTTTATATTTGGGTTCCATCAAGGAGAGTAGATAGTCTTGTTGAAAAAATACGCGGAATTTATTTTTGTCATGAGTGGATAAATTGTATTTCGAAGGAAATACAGCTTTAAAGTTGGTCACATGCCATTAAGGTGACCAATTTTAACGAATACTTTGGTGGAATGCAATGAGAGGGACAAATTAAGGACCACATTGATTAATTTCAAAATTTGAGGACTTCAATGATCCAAGCCGCTTATTTTTCAAGTCTTCATTCATAGATCATCCTTGCAAAAAATAGGCAAATTGAAAATTGTTAAGGCATCTAGTTGGGACAAACAAAATAGACGAACACGGCGCTTCAAAAGAACACACAAAAATATGGAATAGACTATGCCAAAATTTTTGCACCTGTGGCTAGACATGATACAATTCAATTGGTGGTGTCATTGGCAGCTCAAAACAATTGGTGTATTAATCAACTTGACGTGAAGTCAACTTTCTTGCATGGAGAATTAAATGAGCAAGTTTTTGTAGATCAACCACCAGAGTATGTCAAGAAGGGAGAAGAACAAAAGGTGTATGTGGAAACCGAATTATTCCTTCAAGGAAGCCCTAGGTCAAATTGATTGCCTTCCATTTGGGGATTGTTTGATTTGGGGATTGATTTGGTTAAATTGGGATTATCGCCATCAATCGGGGATTTCCTAATTAAATCCCTAATTTGATCAATCTTGCCAATATAAGGGAAGAATAATTCCCTTCTATGTGGGGAATTATTCATCCTGAAACCCTAGCTCCCGAGAGCTCTATATATTTGAGGCTACAACAAGGGTTGAGGTACGTCTAAATTTCTATATGAAACTCTGCAGAAATTCTCTCCCACAAACCCTAGCTGACATACTCTCTCACACACACACACACAAGGCTCCAGTCACCAAAAGCGGCTCCGGCCACCCAGTTCTCTCCCCGTGAGAGCTCCGTACCCTTTTGTTAGCTTTTGTTTTCCTACAAACACTCGACCTAACTTAGGCATCGGAGGACCTTTGGCCAACATCCCCCCGGGTGTTGTCCTCTTATTCCATATGGTTTTGCAGGGAGAAAGATAAGCGAAGAAGAAGACGGAATCTTCAAACGAATATTCTTAGGGAGGAAAATCGCTCCCACAAATTGTGCTTTCATTGAGAGCGCGAAACAATACTCAAAGCGTGCTCCAAATTCATTTTTCACACTCTATTCAATCAACTGAAGCCTTCCAAACAACCATGGTTGGAAGCAAGCGCACTAGAAGCAAAACCACCACGAAAACGCGTTTCGGAACAGCCGAAACATCGCTGCCACCACAAGGGGCAGCAGCTATACCTATTTTCCAGCCCCTCCCCATGGCTGCCAATGAGTCACAGCCACCTCCGGTGGCTGCCCGCACATCGTAGCAGCCCCCCGTGGCTGTCCATGCCTTGTAATCCCCTCTAGAAGCCCTAGAACAGCCGCCAATGGCGGCCGGAAAGGCCACACATGCTGCTCAAATTTCTGCACCCATTGTGGCCTCACTAAACCAAGTTCTTGTGGTCGCCTCCACCTTGCCGCCGCAAGGACCAAGCAACAGCGCCGTTTTGGAGCAAATTCGGACGTTCCCTCGTTTGCTATCACACTTGACGTTTGCCATCAATGAAACCCTAGCCCGTATACATTTGGGCCCAACACAATTCTCTCCTCCTGATCCACGTAGTCGAGCAGACCTCAACTTTAGAGTTGATCAACTCACGCAGAGGCTGGAC
Source organism: Prunus padus (assembly GCA_024362665.1). Lineage (NCBI taxonomy): Eukaryota > Viridiplantae > Streptophyta > Magnoliopsida > Rosales > Rosaceae > Prunus > Prunus padus. The sequence continues at coordinate 6,332,154 of JANFAM010000020.1, forward strand.
AACTAGAACGACCTTTTTGGTCAGCTCTTCAGGCAGATCAACTTAGCAGGAGACCATGGCATTGGATCTCAGGGCGAAGAGAGAAGAATGAACCAGCAGACCAGCCCATAGTTCGAAAGATCACAAGCTGGTCAGGCAGTGACAAGCAGACCAGGAGGAGAACAAGAGCGTGCTATTCAGCACTTGAAACAGAACCAAGTTGTTCAGCACCCGAACCAGACCCCCAAAGAAGTATCCACCTTAGATTGGGCCTGCAAAAAGTTCGAGGTCGAGACCATTCGCACGATGAACGCGACGATCGACACTCACCAGCCCGCTCAAGGCAGACCAACTCACGGTGACGAGCCGACGAGAAATTCTCAAAATCTCAATCCACCAGCACATCCTTGGTGCAGAGCACCCAAGGAGATTAACCATTGGAAGCTGAGGAGGAAGTAAACCAACCGCGCCCGACACGCAGATGATGCCAGTGCAAGCTGCAGTCCTGTAGGCAGAAGATGTCGAGGGGCTAGTGGATAACAAACTCCAAGTCTCCAACTTAAAGGAAGCAAGGAGGAAGCCCTACTCAGGGAATTTGATCGAGTCAACTCATCGCCCTTTATCGACGAGGTGGAGTAGGCTACACCTCTAAAGCGGTTCACGACGCCATCCATCACACCTCTCAAATGAGGCTCTGAACCTGATGGACACCTGGGGCACTTTAAAAGTGCAATTATCCTGCATAAGGCAGACGATGCCCTGATGTGTAAGGTGTTCGCAATGACCTTGCATGTAGCTGCTCAAGATTGATTTTACACCCTCTCGTCCAGGTCGATCAGCAACTTCAGAGAGTTCGCCCTCATTTTCACTAAGGAGTACACCTCCTACCGGACAGTTAGAAGGCAGTCTGACCACTCGTTCAACCTGTAAAAGAGTCCTGACGAATCTCTTCGTGATTACATCAAGAGATTCAAGGCAGAGAAGGAAACCATCATAGGATGTGATGATCGAATCGCGTCCTCAGCTTTCAAGAAGGGCTTGGCAACAGCAGAACGCTACGTACTTTTGGACGATGATCGAATCGTCACCAAGAAAGCAAGCAAACAAGCCGATTAGCCAGCTGAGCAGGTAAGCCGAAAGAACTACGAGTTCAACAAGAATTGGGGCAAGCGCAGATCGCAACCCTGAGAAGGAACTCCAGCAGCTGAGAACTACACCGAGTTCACTATCCCGGTTCACCAGATCTTAGCTCAAGAAAAGAGACCACGACCTCAGAGTAGAGAACCCGCATCATTTGGCATGCGCGATGCCCACGAGCATCCCTTCCAATGATTCGATACATTATATCATTTGGCATGCACGATACCCACGATCATCCCTTCCAATGATTCAACACACTACATCATTCGGTATGCGCGATACCCACGAGCATCCCTTCCAATGATACGAACATTTGGCATGTGCAATGCCCACGAGCATCCCTTCCAATGATACGAACATTTGGCATGCGCGATGCCCACGAGCATCCCTTCTAATGATTCGACACAATACATCATTTGGCATGCACGATGCCCACAAGCATCCCTTCCAATGATTCGATACATTATATCATTTGGCATGTGCAATGCCCACTAGCATCTCTTCCAATCATACGAACATTTGGCATGCGTGATGCCCACGAGCATCCCTTCCAATGATACGAACATTTGGCATGCGCGATGCCCATGACCATCCCTTCCAAAGATTCAACACACTACATGATTCAGTATACGCGATGCCCATGAGCATCCCTCCTAGTGATTCGACACAAGACAGTTCACAAGATGCAATGCAAATTGAAGTTTGAAAAATAACATAACATTCTATAATAAAGTCTCCAGCACCTCCATCTTGTGCAGCCACCTGCTTAGCAGCTTCAGTCACATGCTCAGCAGCCTCATCTGCCTGCTCTACAACATCTGCACCTCCATCCTGTTCAACTACTTGCTCTAGTCACCAACTCAGAGCCAGATGAACCTTGGCCACATCCGAGCTGAGGTTGAGCTTCTTGCTGATATCATCCTCTGCAAGCAGAAGACTGAAGTCAATCAACCACACATCAAAAAATTCAAAATGAAGCAAATCAGCAGACCATGACCTACCTTGGTGTGCACAGCAACTCTTCTCCTTAACAAGCAGTATGTCACATCCCAGAATCGCTCCGCCGTAGCACGATATTATCCGCTTTGGGCCGGAGCCCTCACGGTTTTGTTTCTGGGAACTCACGAGCAACTTCCCAGTAGGTCACCCATCCTGGGATTGCTCTAAGCCACAACTCGCTTAACTTCGAAGTTCCCACAACTCCGAAGCCAATGAGCTCCCAAAAGGCCTCGTGCTATTTGGAGGTGGGCATGTACATATAAGGCACATCACCCCCTCTCCGTTGGCCGATGTGGGATCTCACAATCCACCCCCCTTAGGGGCCCGACGTCCTCGTCGGCACACTCGCACCACACGGCAGAGTGGCTTTGATACCAAATTGTCACATCCCAGAATCGCTCCGTCAGTAGCACGATATTGTCCGCTTTGGGCGAGCCCTCACGGTTTTGTTTACGGGAACTCACGAGCAACTTCCCAAGAGGTCACCCATCACGGGATTGCTCTAAGCCACAACTCGCTTAACTTCGGAGTTCCCACAACTCCGCCTAATGAGCTCCCAAAAGGCCTCGTCTTTATTTGGAGGTGGGCATGTACATATAAGGCACATCACCCCCTCTCCGTTGGCCGATGTGATATCTCACACAGTACGACCCTCGAAGATCTCTTTCATAAACAGAAAGTAGAGGAAGCAAGTTTGCAATTTGGAAAGGAGCGAAGAGAAGCCCAACACTTATAGCAATTGAGGCTCCTTGACCTGCAAAAAGTGACAGGCCTCCTCCAAACAGGAGCCCAAATCAAAGAAGGAAGCCCAGATGCAGTTGGACAGCCCAACAATTAATTCACACCTCCTCCATGCCGCCAAGCACCACGAAGAAGCTGGGGGGCATTTGTGGAAACCGAATTATTCTTTCAAGGAAACCTTGGGTCAAATTGATTGCCTTCCATTTGGGGATTGTTTGATTTGGGGATTGATTTGGTTAAACTGGAATTATTGTCATCAATCAGGGATTTCCTAATTAAATCCCTAATTTGATCAATCTTGCCAATTTATGGGAAGAATAATTCCCTTCCATGTGGGGAATTATTCCTCCTGAAACCCTAGCTCCCGATAGCTCTATATATTCGAGGCTACAACAAGGGTTGAGGTATGTCTAAATTTCTATCTGAAACTCTGCAGAAATTCTCTCCTACAAACCCTAGCCACCATACTCTCTCTCTCTCTCTCTCTCTCTCTCTCTCTCTCTCTCTCTCGCGGCTCCGACCACTCGGTTCTCTCCCCGCGAGAGCTCTGTACCCTTTTATTAGCTATTGTTTTCCTACAAACACTCGACCTAACTTAGGCATCGGAGGGCCTTTGACCAACACCCCCCGGGTGTAGTCCTCTTATTCCATATTATTTTGCAGGGAGAAAGAGAAGCGAAGAAGAAGACGGAATCTTCAAACCAATATTCTTAGGGAGGAAAATCGCTCCCACAGTGTACAAATTAAATAGGGTTTTATATGGACTGAAACAAACTCCTCAAGCCTGGTACATTTGTATTGAGTCCTACTTCACCAAGATGGGCTTCAAGAAGTGCCCTTACCAACACACCTTGTTCATCAAGCATGGAAAATGAGGTAAAATTTTAATAATATGTATCTATGTAGATGATCTTAAATATACTGGGAATGATGAGGCAATGCCTGTTTAATTTAAGAAGGTTATGATGGTTGAATTTGAGATGACAGATCTAGGGGTGGGCATCCGGACCGGAAAATCGAAACCGGAGAAAAAAACGGGAAAAAAAATCGGTTGACCGAAAAAGTTAACAACTCGGATCGGACCGGTTCCCGTTTTTTATGCCACCGCACCGGACCGGACTGGACCAGACCGGTTGGGTTTTTTTATATATTTTTTATATATATTTTTTAATCTAATCCTATTCTTTTCATTTTATAATTAATATTTTTACAAGTTTAACTTCAAAATATTTCGCATTGTATGAATTGGATCATTTGTTATTTTTCAAACCCATAAAATAACTTATTTATTATAGTTTGTATTTTTAAAAAATAAAAAAAATTAAAAAAAAACCAGTTCAAAACTGGACCGGAACCGGTTAGAACCGGACAGGCCGGTTTTTCAAAAAAATTTCAATTAAATCGGACCGAACAGGATCGAATAAATAGTATCGATTTCAGTTTCAATTTGAGCACGAAACTGGACTGGATCAGACCGCGCCCACCCCTAGACAGATCTAGGAAGGATGCATTATTTCCTAGGTATGGAAGTTAAGCAAACAGCTGATGGGACTTTTGTTGGGCAAAAGAAATATGCTCAGGAAGTGCTTGATAGATTTCAAATGAGTGAGTGCAAACATAATCCTATTGTTCCAGGAGTTAAGCTGACTAGAGATATTAATGTCACAAAGATTGACAACACATATTTCAAGCAGATGGTGGGAAGTCTGATGTGCCTAACTACCATACGACCAAATTTAATGTTTGTGGTGAGCCTTATTATCATATTTATGGAGTCACCTACATAACTTCACTTTCAAGCAGCAAAAAGGGTGTTGATGTCACATCCCAGAATTGCTCCGCCGTAACACGATATTGTCCGCTATGGGTCGGAGCCCTCACGGTTTTGTTTCTGGGAACTCACGAGCAACTTCCCAGTAGGTCACCCATCCTGGGATTGCTCTAAGCCACAACTCGCTTAACTTTGGAGTTCCCACAACTCCGAAGCCAGTGAGCTCCCAAAAGGCCTCGTGCTATTTGGAGGTGGGCATGTACATATAAGGCACATCACCCCCTCTCCGTTGGCCGATGTGGGATCTTACAATCCACCCCCCTTAGGGGCCTGACGTCCTCGTCGGCACACTCGCACCACACGGCAGAGTGGCTCTAATACCAAATTGTCACATCCCAGAATTGCTCCACCGTAGCACGATATTGTCCGCTTTGGGTCGGAGCCCTCACGGTTTTGTTTCTGGGAACTCACGAGCAACTTCCCAATAGGTCACCCATCCTGGGATTACTCTAAGCCACAAGTCGCTTAACTTTGGAGTTCCCACAACTCCGAAGCCAGTGAGCTCCCAAAAGGCCTCGTGCTATTTGGAGGTGGGCATGTACATATAAGGCACATCACCCCCTCTCCGTTGGCCGATGTGGGATCTTACAGTTGAGGTATCTTTAAGGAACTGTTGATTATGGTTTGTTCTATAAGAGAAGTTCAAAACCAAGTCTAGTGGGATTCAGTCATAGTGATTATGGTGGAGATTTGGAAGATCGAAAGAGCACATCGGGATATGCTTTTATACTAAGTTTTGTTTCTGTGGCTTAGTCCTCAAAAAAGCAACCTGTTGTCACATTATCAACAACTGAAGCTGAGTTCATAGCTGCAGCTTCTTGTGAATGTCAAGCTGTGTGGATGATGAGGTTACTTGAGGAGTTATGCTACGCACAGAGGGAGGCTACTAAGATTTTTTGTGACAATAGTTCAGCTTTTAAGTTATCCAAGAATCATGTAATGCATGGAATGAGCAAGCACATAGACATCAGATTTCACTTTGTTCTTGATCTTACTACGGATGAAGTGGTGGAGCTAGTTCATTGTCAAAGCTTTCTTGAAGATACGCAACCTGCTTGGAGTTAGATCAAGTTCATATGTAAACTGAATATTCAACCATGTTCAGTTTAGGGGAGGATGTTAAAGTGTTAGTTTGCTTAAAGTATTTGATATTTCTGTTGAATAAATCCCTAAGTTTTAGGGAAATTAGCTAGGTTTTGAAAGTCTTTATAAGGGCCTTTGCTTCTTGAACGTTTCTTTAGGAGAATCCCATAATATTAGGGATTGTTGGTCATGGGATTTTGCACTTTATTATCTTTCTGTTAGTTTCAAGTTGTAAGGCTATTTAAGCCATGTCTTTTATTCAATGAAATTATTCCTCCTACTTGGTCATTCTTTAAATTAAGAACTCTAGAAAATCAACAGAGGGCGCAATCCTTTAGGTGGGCCAACCAGCCTCCCTCTCTGGTGTTGATCTTAGCTTGTGATGGCCTTCCATGCCCTCCGACTACCAACTCCAACTCCCAATAGTGTAGGGTCTTTGTTTCTTTAGTTTCTGCTTTCACATGAACTACGGTTTTATTTCCTTTATTCTCCTGGGTGGTGTCTATGTCCACTCTATAAGTTATGCTTTGGCCTTCTGGCTTTGTCTTGTACTTTCCCGATTGGGCTTTGCCTTTCTATGAAGTATCATTCAGACAAAAAAAAAAAAGCGTGCCCATTAGCATACAAAACCTACAAAATTTGGCCAAATTGGCAATTATTTATTTCTCAAATTTCTTTTAGAATAATAACGAGTGCTGCTATTACTACCTCCGTGTTCTATTTTCCTACCCACCTTATCTTCAAAATTTTGAAGACAAACTTACTCATTTGTAAAATGACTTCTAAGGACTTAACCCCTTTGTCTCCTATTTGAAGTTTTGACACTAGTTCACTAACTTAAGCTCAATTTAACACGGTTAGGTCTAACAAAAATTGAACAAAAAATTAAAGAAAATATGATAAACCTATCACCTACCCCGAGAAATTTTTAAATGTACCGGGTACACCACGTGGCTGGTGTACCATCCAATAGACCTAGGACATTTGGAATTACGTTCTAATTTATTGCATTATTTTTTATGACACATAGGCGGGCTGCATTGGAAACATTCCACATGTCCTACACCTAGTGGATGGTACACCAGCCACGTGGTGTACCGGGAACACCCAAAAATTACTCCACCTACCCCACCCCATCACAACGACAGCAACTCCTCCACTCCTCACCACTGGCCAACCTCATCTATTTCTCTTTCCCATGTTTCTCTCTTCCCCATCTTCATGCTCCATTACTTCAGTTGAAGGACCCACCATCCTCACATGATCACGTCATGGGTTAGAAAGGGATGAAGCAACCAACTGCTGCAACTTGAGCTTCATCCAATCCTAATATCCCACTGTAAACACGAATTTTTCTGCGACAAATGAGACAAGAACACGTGTACAAAATAATATTTGTATTGATTTATCAAGTGTGTAGGTTACAATCTCTGTGGGTATTCTTTTACAAAAATAAAAGAACTTCCTCTGATTCAATCTCCAATGGTGTGTACGATTCAAGGGTGCGAAGCACTTGATCTTGAATTGGAATTTGAGACTTCGCCGAGGGCCGTCACGGCTTGATCTGGAGCACGTCAGGACCATGAGTAGTGTCACGTGGTGGAAAGTCTTCGGCTTTGGGGGTGAAGGAATCGGCACGTGTTTGTTATGCTTGGTGATTCTCCACGAGCTTGATGAAGAACTTGAGAGTTTAGGAGTTGCTTTGGGCTGAGAGCTTTCTGGTTTTTCCAGAGTGTGTGTGCCTCCTTTTCTCCCGGTCCTTTCTTCTGAATGAGAGCCTAGTATTTATAGGCCAAGAATTGGATATTGGTTTGGAATCCCCAATCTGAATCCCTTGATTTGTGGGATTGATTTCTGATTTGATTTAAAATCAATTCTGATAATTTGGCAATTTCACCAAATTGATTGACTTGATTAATATTTAATTTGAATCAAAGTCAATCACGGAAGATTCTTTCCTTTAATTTTGTCTCCAATTTGAACCATTTGATGCACTCCGTCGGATGTCGACATGTGTCACTTTTGACAACTAATCCAATTTTGATGAGTTGTACTCCACGTAGGCGAATTATGGGACCCTCAATTTAATCCACCAAACCCTAATCATTTTCTCATTTGAAGGAATTTAATTCGCCAAAATTTTGATGTCTACACCCACAATTACCAACCCAAACACCCACATCCAAACCCAGCAATAAAAAATCACACTCTCTTCAAAACCACAATACGAAATCAAATCCTTCAATCTCTTTGGAAGCCAAGGATTCATCACGTCACCTCTATTTTGAGTGGGCTATAGGGTTGCAAGGGTTGAGCCAATTGGGGTTATGCCATTTCTCCATCGAAAAGGATTGTTTGAAGCTCAACAACTTCCAGCTCCAACTCTAGGGCTTGACTACACAATCCTACCAATTACCTCTTTTACTTGAGCAATCTAATAATGTTGATGAGAGGAAGAAGAATACCATTGTTTCCGTGTTGAGTTTTACCAAAGACCAAGTTGAGAGGTTAAGGCGCATGGCTAATGAGGGTTCGTATTTCAACAATTCTAACAATAATCAACACCCTTACACCCGGTATGAGACCTTGGTAGGACACATCTGGAGATGTGCATGCAAGTCAAGAAACTTAGACATGATCAGCTTGCGGCATTGGGGGTTTGCGTTGACTCACGGAGTCGCATGCAACCCCCATTGACCTAAGGTTACGTTGGAAATGCAATAGTCGATGTGATTGCTACAAGCCTTGATGGTGACTTGGTTTCCAAGCCATTAGGGTTTGCGTCAAGCAGATAAGGGAGGCTATCAAGAAGGTGATGAATGATTATGTGTTGTCAGCCATTGATAATTAACTTGAAGAACTAACTAGACTTGACAAGGTTTCAAGACCTTCATGCTCTAGGGAATGACCAAGGGCCTTTTTATGGAAACCCTAATCTTGGGGTTGTGAGCTGGTTGACACTGCCTATATACGAGCTTGATTTTGGATAGGGAAATGAGATATATAAAGGGTCCAGGAGCACATGATTATGATGGGGACACTGTGATCCTTCCAAGTGATGATGAAGATGTTAAAATTTGGAAAATATGGAGAGAATCACATAATGTTTTTCTGGTTTCTTAAACTTGATTACTTTGTATTACCATCAAACCAATTTATACAATGAGGAAACTTATCCTCCCAGCTAACATCCCAGCTGACAACATTAATTACACAACTAATCCCAGCCATATTAATTACATAACTACAAACTAGTCCCAAGAAGTCTTCCAAGAAACCAGCTTTTGTGTTTTCCAGATTTGGGTGCTCTATGTGAGAGTCCAATAAGTCATAACAGCTACAAACTAGTCATAACAGCTAACAAAAGATGTATGGTTGTGGCTTTGAGTCTAAAAGCTAGCTTCTAGGATGTAGCATCCTATAGACACTTATACTGTCACTCAGCACAGCCATGCGGCAAGAACTATTCTACTGAAAATTTTCTCTTTCTGGCTTTATCTAAAAATAAAATTTTAAAAAAAAGGATTATTGAAAAGCTTCATGTCTTCGCAATGAACGAGTTATATATATTTGTTTTAAATCAATATCTTTCATTTCTAAGAAAAATATGAGCATTCATACATAGGTTATCAATTTTAAGTTCGGCAAGTGTTATAATTAAGTTTTAAGATCCCGCTTTGTTATGGTTCGTATTTTGGACTCACTTTTAGGGTTACGCCATGATAAGGCAATAGAATTGATTAGTTTGTTATTTGCTTTTGGGCTTGCCTACTCACTAAAAAAAAAAAGTTAAGGTCCACGGACCATGGCCCTATAGAATTCCTTATTCATTTAATTTCTTAGCCCCTTTTTAGTTCACAAAAAAAATTTGATGGGAAATTATTTTTAATGTTTTTTTTAATGGATGAGAAATGAAAGATTCATTTCCAATGTTTAGTAATGATGGGAAAGTAGCCAAGAAATACCAATTTATTTCATTTCCCATGTTTGATTTGCGTAAGAATGTAAAACACAATTAGTTTTTTCTCCAAAAAAAACATAGTTTGTTTAATTTTCAAATTATACCCATATAATCTCACAAGTGTCATTTTGTGGTTGAGCCACATTAGTAGGTAAGGAGGAGTTCCTCCTTATGGGCAAGGAGGGAAGCATTACCCTTTCCGATGTGCCAAACAACCATTTTCGATGTCTAGACTTACCAAACATGGGAAAGCAATTAATTTCCTATCCCCAAGCCTCCTTTCCCATGAACCAAACACTACCTTAGAAATATAAATTAAAGTTGTCTATCAAGAAGTGGATGATCAAGCTATTATATATCTTATAGACTTCATAATGGGTGGAACTCTATAAGATAAGGCTGCTAAAGTTTAGCTCCATGGAGAAATATAGAGAGTAAAAGATGCCACTTCATTTTACCAATGAGATGTTAGTTGAATGGTCCAAAATTTTGTGTACTCCCAAGTGATCCTGAATTTAAGCCCTCATAGTACTCATGTATGTGAGTTTCCTCCTCCCCTTCCAAACTTTGGAAAAGAAAAGCCACTTCCATTTTCCTTGGTTCATAGGTACTATTGTTTGTTACAAATACATAGGTATAATGTCTGAGGGAGCTGGTCAGCAGAATAAACATGGTACAAATAACAGTATTGTTGAAAAGTATAGGGAAATAGCGGTTAATACCATTGCTTTACTAATTCTATCTAAAAATACCATCGGAAATTTAGACATTTTGCAATTATAACCTATAAATATATATTTATTGGCCACTTATTGCACACATAACACTTTTTCAGTACTTTCAACTCTCTCTCTCTCTCAGCTCTCTCACGCAGCGCTCTCTCTCTTCGCTCTCTCTGTGTCACGCAGCTCGATCACGCTCGCTCATGCAGCGCTCTCTCTCTCTTCGCTCTCTCTGTCTTGCAGCTGCTTGCAACCTCTAAGCCGAACGCTGTCGCCGACCTCGAACAGGTACTGTTGATGCTAATTTTGTTAGGGTTTTAGGGGTTTCTCTGAAATTTGTTTAGGAGTTTATCATCTGAAAATGGGTTAGGGTTTAGGGTGTAACGACCCTGACCCGAAATATTAACTAAATTAACCAAACTAATTGAATAAAATGAACTAGAGAATTTAATAATAAATATTGAAAAATAAATTAATAAAATTGGAAAATAAAATTTTAATCTAATTAATGGAGGAAAATGTCACTTAATTTTCGGACGAGAATTTGGCGAAACGGGTTGCGCCGTTGCGTCTGGCTCGTCGAAACGAGTCCGTTGACAGGTGGCACGTTCGCATACGAGTCGTAGAACTCCAAGGGCATTTTTGTCTTTTCAACAAAAATCTGAAAAAGGGATAAAATACCCCAAATGGACCAATCAGCGCGTTTCTCTCTCCTCCCTCACAATTTCTCTCTCTTCTCTCTCCTCTCCCGACAGCTCTCTCTCTCTCTCTCTCTCTCTCTCTCTCTCTCTCTCTCTCCGGCGGATCTTTGTCATCCGGTCACGGCCGCCTCCGGCATTGGTCGCGAACGACACGGCTCGTCGTCCGAACAAAACCCGACCAATTTCCCCGCCGATCACCCCGATTCTCGCCGGCGATATCGACTGGAATTTTGCCGGTTTTTCACGGCGGTTGCACTGCGTCTCCGGTCGTCTTCTCCGGCCAACCAAGTATGAAAACGAACCTCCTCTTCCTGCTGATGAAGTCTGGGGGTGGGTTGACCTCGATTCGTAGCCTAGGTAGCTTGATCTGAAATGGGGTTTTGGCCGATTTTCGATCGTGGATTCCGGCTAGATCCCGGCCGGTTCTCCGCTAGTTCTCACCAGTTCTGAGCTCCCCTCTGGATGGTGGTTCGAACCATGTGGGCGGTGCCGGTTGGTGGTGAGTTTGGGTGTCGGTCGGAATTTCCTCTACACACCCAACCCACGGTGGCGCGTGGGCTGGGGTGTGGCGGCGGTTCGGCGGTCCATATCACTCCCAGTATTGTTATGAACGCGTTCGTGTGGTCGGGATTCAATTCGGACGTCGTTTGACGGTCGAACCCAATTACGCCTATTACGCATTGTTTGGGTTCGATGTGTTTGAACCATTGGATCGAGTTCAATCTCATGTATGTCGTTCCTCGTATTTCCTAGATTGTTTGGGAATTGATGGATCAAGAATTGGAGTCCCGGTTACTCCGAAACTTCAAACCCTAGGGTTAGGTTGACCGTAACCTTCCGATCGTACGATCGTGAGCGATCCGACCGTTCAATTGAGACTGAACTTTCAGAACGTGTTCTCTAAACCGTAACGAACCTTTAGAAACTTTCAAATCTAAGATTGGAGGTCATGGGCCCCGTGGGCCCTGGTTGACCAAACCGGGAGGGTTGACCACTCGGTTGACCTTACTTTTCCCGAGGCGGTTTCCTTCCTTTGAATCATAAATTGACGTTAGAACTTCCAAACACCAAACCTACACTTAAATCATGGGAATTGAGGAATTTACTTTAATTCCAAGTTTAATTCGATTAGTCATTAATCAAGTCTCGCATTGTTCGGATCAGGTACTTCGGCTACTCATACTTCACAAGCGGAACCCACTCAGGGTCAAGCAGCGTGGGATTACTTGTGAGTGGACATTGCTTTTAAAGTTTTTGCATTATTTTGGAAAGTAACCCGTGCATGATGATTTAATCATTTATTTACGTTATACGAATAAATTATGATATTATGCCTATGATTATATATTTTGCAACCATATTGATATATTTGGGTATTTGACATATTGTGAGTATCTTGAATTAGGTTTGGTTGATTTGAGTACGTTATATGCTTATCGGATTTTATGTGGGGTACTTGGGTGATAATGTGGGAAAGTGAGAAGTGTTGGTTATGTTGTTTTGAAGTGCTATATGCACTACCCTATGTACCTCCCCCGATTATGGAACTTTGGATATTGGTTACCTAATGGTTTGGATACTTGGATATGTCGAATACCCGGGGCACCCTTGACCGGGTGTCGCTGTAGACCCTTGACTGGGTAGTCTGCGCGCGTAGGACTGGTCACAAGCGTACGAGTATTGAGGATTCTGTTGTACGTGCTGATGAGCTTAGTCACTTTGGACGGCTCAATTCCCTAGCCACATGGTCAATTGAGGACTCTTCCATGTGGGCTAGTCAAACAATCCCCGTGTTGGATTGTTTCCCCGGTACAAACTTGGTGGTGATATTATGAGATGTGTCTTTTTTATTATCTATTTATGTACCTATACCTATATATATTTATATATTATACTTTTACATATTCGTTCTGGCTTGGTGGTGAGGATGCTTCCTCGCCCGACGTGCCAACGGGCACGCTTGTTGAGAGTGGGTTCAGGAATGGTTTAGTAGTACCAGGTTGATTTTGTTATTAAAGGTGAATTGTGGATTTTTTTGGTTATTATTAAAGTTTCAATGGTTTCACTTATACCCATATATTATATATATTTTTTGAGTAGTGCTTGTGGTTTCGGTTTGGCTTCGTCTTCTTAATTGGTGGGGTTATATTATTTTGTTTTCACTGTTAACTAACTTTGTTTTCGTCCACTCACAATCTTTTATTTTTCGCCCCCCTCAGGCAGTAGTTGGTGCTGCCGCACGACCGACCGTGTTGCTCCACTTTCCGAGCATCGTCTGAATTGTAGGGCTTTATGCCCCTTATCTGTAAACTTTGAACTCTGTTGTTTAAACTCTCTCTACTTGTAGTACTGCTCTGTTATCGCCCACTAGACTTAAATTTAAGGCCCGAGGTCTATGTTTAAACTTGAATGCATACTGGCTGTTGGTGTGTATTAATTCTATTGTACTTTCCAGGTTGAATTTGTTTTGGGATTGTCCTGTTTACAGGGGAGACTCTGCCGAATTTTCGGTAGAAAGTCTCATTTCTTTAGTTGTGGGCCCGGCATTTGGTTAATGTCAGTTAAACCACAGGATCCGACACGAGTCCCGTGGTGGATTCGGGTCGGGTCCTGTCATAGGGGTCTCTGAAATTGGTTTAAGGGTTTCTCTTAAATTGGTTTAAACTTTAGGGGCTTCTTTGAATTTGATGTAGGGGTTTCTCTGAAATTTGTTTAGGAGTTTATTTAAAAATGGGTTAGGGTTTAGGGGTCTCTGAAATTGGTTTAAACTTTAGGGGCTTCTCTGAATTTGGTGTAGGGGTTTCTCTAAAATTCGTTTTATTCCCTCTCCATTTTGGCTTGAATGGTTTTGGGATTTATGCAATTGCATTTTGTGTTTCTGTGTTGTTTTCTTTCATCCAAAGAAGGGAAATTGTAGGTGTTTCATTTATAGTCTCTAAATTAGCCACATGAATGTTTATAGTTTGTTTTGCAGTTGCAGTAGGTTTTGATGTATGTAGTTAGAACTTAAATAGCCATTTATTGTGCTATACAGACAGAGTCCATAATTTTTATCTTGAGGTTCCATCTGTATTGTATTTCATATGTTCTCTATTTATTTGATACATGAATATCAGTATGGTGATTAGTAGATTTTAGGAAGCATTGATGTAGTTGGGCTAGTTCTTTTAGCCTTTTCTCTCAAACCATGTATGAAGTTTATCCTTGGGGAATCAAATCAGTTTGACAGTTGGGTGGTGTTTGGTTTGTGGATGGAATTAAATTCATATTTGGTAAAATGGAATGTAGATAAGAGTGGAATGTGGAGTGTGGAGAGAGTTTGCGAGTAAATAAGAAACTGAAATTGGGTAAAGAATGCAATTTGCATTATTTCACATTTGGGGGGATTGAAAGTTGATGGGAATGGCCATTTCATTCCACAGTTTAATCCAATAAACCAAACACTGTGTTCTCGATAGCATTATAAATGAAAGTGATGTATGAAATTGGATTTGTGGCCTTTTTGAGCAACCTTGTGGAGATAAAATATAAGAGAAGGAAATGGGATGAACAACTTCTGGTAGGTAGAAGGAAATCGTAGTATTTCTGTCATGCGACACATTGGCGAACATAAATGTATTGCATATCAAGTGTATATTGCCCCTATATTGTACTTTTATCACTTATGTATCTCGTGCCTATTGCCTTGATCTGCCTCTGTATTGTGTGTTTATTACTTTTTGATATTGTATAATTGAATGGCTTGAAATTATTTGTTTCAGTAATGTTGGTATCAAATTATTCTTGCGTTTGATTTGGGATTCTGTTGTTTTGCTGTTGTTATTGATGTTTTATTGCTATTTTTTGCTATTGTATTGCCAATTTAGTGGTTTTTAGTGCTGTTGTATTGTTAGTTTATTATGGTTTTATTCTCGTTCCATTATGGTTTTAATGGTTTTGGCGATTTATGCAATTGAAGTCTGTGGTTCCTGTTGTTTTTTTTCATCTAAAGAAGGGAAATTGTAGGTGTCATTTATAGTCTCTACATTACCTGTTTTGTGGCATCCAATGCTTAGAAATTCCAGTAGGTCATTCTTCAAGATATTGAAATATATCAGAATGACAACATATACATCTGTGTATATATGTTTATTGTGAAATTATATATGGAGTAGGAAGCCATTATTCGGATATGTAAAAGTTGTATGAATGCAAGCATCAAAACATTGAGGCAAGTGGAATTTGACAGTGGCCTCAATGTTTGCACTTCATATTATGCTTATAGTATTTATGTTCCTTGCATATGAGCATGGGCCTAATGGGCAACCCATGTAAAACATCTTGTCTTATGTCTTCTGTCTCTTCTCTCCCCTCTTTCCGGGTTTATTATGTTATTGAAATGGAAAAATATAAGACAAGGAAATGGGAAAATAAAAGAGCAAGACTTGTGGAGAGAAAATATAAACCTTAAAGGTACAAAAAATGGGATTGGATAGAAAATATAAGCCTTATGGGTTAGAGTCTTGAGAAATTAGACTGTAAGACTGGCAACATAGTGTTGACAAATAGACTGAATTACTTAACAACATGGGTGGGGAGTAGATCACCTTCTATGATGAGAAAAAGCTGCTATTTATACAGAGAATGGATACTCTTGTAGAATAAAATGGGATTGGGGTGGGGTATCAGAGAGGAATCTAAAGACTTATGTTCTTGCTTTTTTATGATGTGATAATTGTTACCAAGTATAATGATATTGAAGATTTTTGTCTGTTTTTGTAAAGTAAATTCTACATCCTCCCTCTGCACATTAATATATGCTTTAACAAGGACTTATTTTTGGTAGGTAAATTACAGCTCAGAACGTTATTTTAGTGGAACCAACAAAGATCTTGAATCCCGTCTTCCATTTGATTGTGGTTTTGATGGTTCTTGTGTGGAGCATCAAATTGTTGACGTGAATATAATTGGCGGGATTGTTTAACAAGGCTGGTCAACAACGCGCAAAGAACCCAATGGTGATTAAAAAGATCCAGAAGTTGGAATTATCCAGCTTAGGTGACTTAGGGGAAAGACAAAATCACCTAAAGAAGTAGCTTTTGCTCAATCAATTTGTAACTTTCCAATGTCCATTCGAGTAATTAGCTCAGAACTGTTCAATTGGGGAATTTTGAGATGTATTATTTTGAAATTAGTGTGGATATGTTATGGTCCCCGTATTGGATATGCTTTTAATACCTCTGTATGTAGTTCGATTACCCTTTTACAGGACATATATTGCCTTTTTATTGCGCTTGTAAGCCAGTGTATTGTTCTTCAATTGCGTAGTTATTGTACATATATTGTCATCATATTGCTTGTGTATTGCAATTGTAGTGCCCCTTTATTGCCTTGTTTTCAAGTATGTTGGAATTAAATTATAGGGGAAGCATGGAGTTGCCCCCGTATTGGATATATATTGCCATTGTATTACCCCCGTACTAGAGCTATATTGCCATTGTATTGCTCCTGTATCACATTTATATTCTCATTGTAGTGCCCTGGTATTGCTTGGTTATTGCACTCAATATCACCTGTTCTTTCAAGTCTGTCTTGCAAATTAACTTATAGTTTAAGTATCTTGCATTTGTATTGGATTTCTATTGCTCTTTCAATTCCATTTAGTATAGTAATAAACAAGTAAATGTTGATGTTTCATACATTACATCATCTTTCCAAGTTGCAAATTGAAATGCGCACCCCTTAATTAAACCTCTCTCTGCTTAGCTGAATAGCTAATAAGCCCCTCAGCAGTTTTCCAAGCTTCACAAACCAAAGCAAGGCAAGAATGCCATCAATTGAATTGAAGCATGCCCAAGCATTCATGATTCATCCCACACCCAATCCAACTAACAAATATTACTTCTAACTGAAATACTTGTATATTTGTATTTCCTTCAACAAACTACAAAATTTTCAAGCTCCCAAAGTTTTCCCAAACACAAACAGCAAGGGAAGTAATAACAGGAAAAGAAAAAGAAAAAAAGAAGTTGAAACTACCAGTCCAAAACTTATGTCCCTATCTTCCTAAACCATAATCTAATTATTCTAAGCTAATTAATACACTAATACAAAACACACCCTTCGTTTACCCCTCTCACGGGATATCCATCATATTGTATATCCGCTTGTCTACCCCTGAATGAACCTGCATTAATATTTCATATATCAGAAAGTGAAGGAGTGCATTAACATATGTTAACGATATTTCTGCCAAATAATCGATCACTATTCCAATCAGATAGGATAATTTGAATATGAATTTAACCAATCTTTTTCCCTTAAACGAAATTGGAAGAGATGAGGTTGAAACAGGTGCGTATGGGACCAAGGAGGTCAGGAGGAACAGGCAGCCCAGCTTTGAGATATTTGAATGTCAAAGCTTGATGTTCCATCTCCGCCCACTGCGCAATTGTGAAAGGCAGCGCGAGGCCTCCGTTGCCCATCGACGACCCACTCATTTCAGACTAAATGCTAACAAAAACAACCAAATCTCAATTAGTCAACAAGTACCTCAGCTCACCATATGTGTCTGTATATATTATGAGAGAGATAGAGCAATGGTTTTGGAGGTTGGTGGTGTTGGCAGTGGCTAATGGTGTGTGGATGAGGAAGATGGGTCTTTGGACCTAGAAAAAGAAGAATGTGGAGAATTGGGAATTAGGGCTGGGTATAAGTGTGAGAGAGAGAGAGAGAGAGAGAGGAGATGCAAAATTGGGGCTTCATCTTAGATAAAGCATAGTAGAGAATAGAAGAAGAAGAAATTTGGGAGAAGAGGAAGATAGAGCTGCGCGAGACAGAGAGAGGGAAGAGAGAGAGAGCTGAGAGTGCAGAGAGATATAGAGAGATAGTTGAGAGTGCTAAAAAGTGTTATGTGTGCAATAAATGTACAATAAATATGTATTTATAAGTTATATTTGCAAAAAGTGTGGAAACCGGTGGTATTTTCAGATAAAATTAGAAAGGGAATTAGCGCAGATACTCAGAAAATGCAAACTTTAATCAAAAATACTCACCTTACAAATTTTAACCACAAATACTCACTTTCCAATGCAAAAGTACTAAATTACCCTCAACATAAATACATCAATATCCACTCTTTTATACCCCAAAAATTCATTCTCTGAATCTGAAAACCTACCGACTCCTCTCCCAATTCCTCACCATTGAACCAAGGAAAATTGGAGGGCATCTGACCAAGGCTATTTGATGATTGTCTGAAACTCAACTAGAAGAAGCTTTGGACCACCACCTCAATTGTTGAATCGAAGCCCCTAAGAGCATACATAGGAAGACACAAAGGAAAAGAAAAGAAGCAGCGATTGCAGCAACCTGCTGACTCTATTGCGACCAAGTCCCTCTTTTCTAGTTCCTCCATAGCTTTTTGCAGGTAACTTTATGTCTTGAATCACTTTTCCTTTTCCTTTTTCCATTCTCTCAACAAGCAAAATCCAGTATGACTATTATCATATATGTTCTCAATCCTACTACCAACCACTTCTTCACACTCAATTCTCAATTGGCTAGGCCATCAAAGAGATAGAAGTGTGAAGTAAGCGAGACAATAAATCCCAAGTGTTCAATTAAGATAGGTAGGGTAATCTAGAATTGCTGAACTTATCCAAACATGGCTTGTGTTATTTGATTAATATAAAAGCATGAAGAAAAATTTGAAATTGTGATATTTTATAGGTGCTTCAAGACCAATCGTGGCTTTGTTTTGTAATTTCCAATATATATGCCAATACATTTGATGGTATGCAACCCTTGTTTGTAATTTTGAGTTTTAAGCTATTTGTCCCCTTCTTCAATACCCATAAAGCATTTTGCCCAAAATAACACCAAACATAAAATCGATCTTAATTTTGTCTAGCCTAGAAATAGGTTAGTTAGGTCATTTTGCCTCAATTTAGATGCTTAAGTGTGAAATTTTAGGTCTTTGAATTGGATTTGATTAACATTTTGAGTTAGCTTTGCTAAGAACTTTAGTTTTCTGTTTTGGTTTCCAATTTGGTAATTGAAAGAAATTAGTGTGTACCTTATGATGGGATGCAAATAGATTGGATTTATTGATGTGATTTGCGAGAAATGGATCTTGTTGGAATATTGGTATTCTACAATGGAAGCTGGGTTCACAAGGATAACATTGAGAGTTATGAAGGTGGCGAGGCTAAAGGCATAATAGTATCAGAACATAACATTTCTGAGCTTGTTGACCGCATTTATAAGATCACGAATGTAGATCGCAACAAATACATTGTCACCTTTGAAGTATTCTGTTCCTTTATCATCATCATCTGCCTATAAGCACCTAAGGGTTGAAGACAATGATGACGTTCAATATTTTCTAAAGTACATCACGGACTTTATGACCTCTAAAGTAACCCCTTTACTAGCAACCCTCAAAATTGTAGAAGGACATGGTATTCAAGGCTGCAATGGCATTGTAAGCATTGAGAGTAGCAATGCTCCCCTGCAGGTTGTTGTGAGAGATAGGAATGAGGCAAGTGGAGATAGCGGAACTGAAAATGGTGTAACTGGTTTTAATTGGAAAGATTGGGTTGAAGATGTTAATTTTGAGAGTGTCGAAAACATAGTCGCAGATTTGTGTGTACCTAGCAAACGAAGAAGAAGCGTACTCTACACCAAATGTGCATCCTCATCGAGAAAGCAATTTCCAAGCCTTCACGATGCATGTTCCACAGTGCAATCTGAACCTCCGCATAACAATCAAGTTGGACTCAAATGCATACAAGCCAAGTTCATTTGCTGCATGGTAAGAGTGTGGAAGATGTTGATTATGGTGAGTCTCTCTTGCATAAATTGGGAAGCAAATTTAAAGGTTGGACGAGTTTTTCCAAATAAGCTTGCCCTCATAAAAACCTTATGTTTAGCAGCAGAAAGGCCACTTCGATTTAGAGCAGTCCCGATAAGCGTCGGTTGTGTTCGTTGTAGGCAACTTCCTTGCCCTTGGCGACTTCGGGCATATAAAGTTGGATTACATGAGTTTAGGGTTGTTAAATACGATCCATTTCTGAATGTGATCTAAGGTATTTAAGTAGTCACCATCCTCAAGCTAGTAGTGGATTGTTGTCCGAGCTCGGTGAAGCCTTGATTCAAAGGATTCTCACTATTTATCTGCATGTGATATCATCAAAGATGTGCAACAAAATTTGGTGACCATAAGCTACTCTAAAGCTTGGAGAAGCGAGAGTTAGCTTTAAAAATAATTAGAGGGTCTCGAAGAGTCATATGCTATTCTCCTTCCTATTGTTATGAATTGAGCGTACAAATCTGGAACCCTTACATACATTAAGGCTGATGCAGCCAACCACTTTTTATATTTTTTATGTCAATTGGTGCATGCATAAGAGGATTTAAGTCCTCAATGCGTCCTGTGATTGCTGTTGATGCTACTCATTTGAAGTGCAAGTACAAAGGTGTTTTGTTTGTTGCCACGCATTTGATTAATCGTAATATATATCCTCTTGCCTTTGGGATTGGAGATTTGAGACGGATGCAGCTTGGGAGTGGTTTTTCACAAAACTACATTGTGCAATTGGTGATTGCAAGAATCTTGTTGTCATGTCGATCGAAATCTTAGCATAGAAAATGGAGTTGAAAAGAGTTTTTCCTGAGGCATCACATGGTATTTGCTTTTATCATTTGAAGGGCAATATGAAAGCCTCGTTTAAGTTGAAGAAGCGGGATCCGATATTGGGGTTTTTGTGCGGGCAGCCAAGTCTTATCGTCTAGCGAGTTCAATCGTTATTTCTCCATGATAAACAACGGCAGTGCAAACTTATCTGGTACGTGCGGGGCTCCATAAGTGGTCTCGAGCCCATCATGGACGACAACGATATAATGTCATGACAACTAATAAGTGAGTCCATTAATAATTGAGTTCTTCGTTTGCAAGGATGCTTCGGTGGTACACTTGATCGAAATTAGGAATGTGCTTGAGAATTGGTTTAGTCAACGCCGTCAGATTTGTCAATCAAATGTAAATCTATCTTTGTGCCCTGATTTAGGAGAAAAGAAGTTGAGGAAGAGATTAGACGCTTCAAGGATGAATGTGGTCAAAATCAATGATGTAGAGTATAATGTGCTTGATGGTGATATAGAGCAGTCTCGTGCACTTGCAAAACCATAGTTGTATGCGTGTAGGAAGTTTGACTTAGAGCAACTTCCGTGCAAGCATGCTATTGCGGTATGTCACACTTGAAATTGAACCCATATTCATTTGCCTCTTCGTATTACACTCGAGCTACATGGGCAGCTGCATATGCTGAATCCATTTATCTGTACCACCTCAAGGGACATGGGTTATTCCCGAAAATGTCCAAAATGTAAATCTCCTCCCTCCTATTTCAAAGGTTCTGCCGGGCCGTCATCAAGACGCAAAGAATACCTTCTAAAGGAGAGGATTCACGAGAAAGAAAATGCTCAGGTGCGGTGTGAAGGGCCACTATCGAAGTACATGCAAGAAGCTATTCAGTCACTAATAAGAAGCAGATCATTTAGATGTTACAACTGATTAGTTTGTGAGTCTCATTACATTAAGTGGGAATCTTTGCTACCTAACTTTATGTACAATTTGTGTTCCTAACATGTCGCTTGTTTTTGTTTTTGGAAATAGGTATCATATAGATACCCAATTGTATAGATCGTTATGCAACTATTTGTAACATTTATTGAATGTGCATGTATGGTGTTATGTGCATGATTGGTATAGAACCGTAAACGGTGACTAGAAACTTAAATTGAAATATGGCGCTATATAAGGGCAGTGAAATAAAGAGGCAATACAAAGACTTCATAGTCCAACTACAATTTGTTTGTCAAGACATACATGAACACGGTAGTCCAGCTTGACTTTATAATTGTCAAGACAAAGGTGAAAAAGAGTTAAGACAGCAATAGAATTGCAATAGGAAAGCAATGAATGGGCAATAAGAAGGCAATACGTAAACTTTGAGTCAACTTCAACTTTATAATTGCAAAACAGAGGTGAAAAGACACTGCAATACAAGGCGATAGGAACACAATAAAGGGCAATAAGAAAGCAATAAAGGGTGCTAGAAATTACTTTACCTTGTTATTTTGGGCTTCTTTTGTTTCATTTCATTTACTTAGCTTTAATAATTGGATGATTAAGATGAATTTGTGTCAATTATTAATACAACAATTACATATATGAAGATCAAGACGAACAACATATCGTATTGTCACCAAACATAATCAAACCACCAAATGTAATCATCATTTTCTTCAACCCATCACGAAGCATTTGCATATTTATTCATAACTTCCTTTTTTGTAAATTATTTTTAAAATAATTTCTTACAATTTCTTACGGTGCAATTATGATGCACTTGACTTTGTTTTAAAGGTGCGTTGTTTCTTTCTCGTCCTTGTCTTCTTTTGAATGAAGTAAGGCCTATTCAAAACCCATTGATGAGCCGTAGTCAATATACATACAATGTAGTAGCAATATTAGGCCAATATACGCACTAGAGAGGCAATAGTAGGTCAATATAACCGCAATCGACAGCAATAGTAGTCTGGTGAGATGACCAAGCATAATCTCTCGGAACATTTCGAAGCCGTTGTTAAAACATTCAACCATATCATGGTTGTATTCTTCAGATTTTGTGAATTTTTCGACAACATATTTCTTTGTCTCTTCTAATTTTAACTTGAGGGACTCTAACTCTTGCTCCGACTTGAGGTCGTGCTTGACTACAGAGATTTTGTCAAGTGGATCATTGCTTCATGATTGTGAGGTGTCTGACTGTCCATGAATGTGATTTGAGGTTCGTGATGACGACCATCATCAAGCAACCGCACCACTTGTAGCCACTTCATTTAAAAGGAAGTTGAAGGATTCTCGGACAATATACACACCAAGTCCTATTGCATGTGTATTGCACTAATGTTGCCCTTGTATTGAATATATATTGCATGCATATTGCCACCTTGCATGTATATTGTGATACTATTGCCGTTGTATTGCGATTATATTGACCTATTATTGCCTCTCTAGTGGTTGTATATTGGCCTAATATTGCTATTATATTGTATGTATATTAACTACGGCTCATCAATGGATTTACAGTTAGGCCCTACTTCATTCAAAAGAAGACGAGGACGAAAAAGAAACAATGTGTCTTTCAAAAGCGAGCGATCGGAGTGCATTATAATTGCATCGTAAGACATTGTAAGAAATTATTTTAAAAAATAATTTACAAAAAGGAAGGTATGAATAAATATGCAAATGCTTCAAGTGATGGGTTGAAAAAATGATGATTACATTTATTGGTTTAATTATGTTTGGTGATACGATATGTTGTTCGTCTTAATCTTCATATATGCAATTGTTGTATTAATAGTGACACAAATTCTCTCGTAATCATCCAATTATTAAAGCTAAAGTAAATGAAATGAAACAAAGAATAAGCAAAATAAGCTAGAAACATCAATTTCTAACCCTTTCGCTCGCCTTATCGTAACGTATCACCAAGCGTATCACCAATTTATTGCCTTTTGTGAAAGCGAATTATGCACTTCTCTGTTTTTCATTTTTGATATATGTCCATTGTTTGACCTCCATTTACCTGTAAGGAAAACAAAGAACACATGAATTTAATTTGGAATGGATAGATTCCCCACATTATACCACATCATCACGGACTTGCTTTGTATTAACTCTCCTCGCACTTCCGAGGCAAAGGAAAAAACTTGCGTTCACCACCTTCATGATGAGCATTAGTATTAAGGATGTTATCAACTTGGATTCAGCTATTACCTTTTCTCCAGCTTAAGAAGAAAGGCTGCTAAATTATAGGCATAGACCACACAATGGGTTGCCAACGGGACTCTTTAAGCTCTGCATAGTATCATAGATAGCCATGCTCGAGTAAGCTGCAAAATGGTGCAAGTTTACATTATATGAAACATAGAAAAGATTATCAAGAAAGAAGTATAATCATCATGAAAATCTGATAGCTCACATCTCCACCAGGACCATTGATATACATATAAAGCCTTTTGGAAGAATCAATAGTATCAAGGTACATCATTATTGCCAAAATCGATTGCTAAACTCTTCATCTATATTCTACGCTAATGAAGATATGCTTCGTTCTCGGTACTACATTCCCCAGAAAACAGAAGATTTTTGAGAAACACAATCAAAATGGGATTCACTAAAACTCCATTAAGTTGAAATCCACTCAAAAAGTTGACTTAAGATGTCAAGTTGATCTACTTTTTTATTTATTTATTTATCTAGCTACCAAGATAGGTTTAGGAAGATTTGGAATTGAAAATAGAAATCAAATACTAAATGCATAGGATCATTTGAAATATTTGGATAAAAATAAAAAGAAAAAGCTTCAACAGAGATGTAAAAGGAAATTGGTTCAAATAATCCGGCGTGAGTGGATCGCAAGCCTCCTTACTTTGGTGATGCACAAAATAAAGGAGCCATCCCTAGATGTGTTTCATATCTAATTTTATAACATGTACCTATAACCTTCTATGTCAACAAACTTTATGTCCAATTCATATGAAATTAACTGTAATAACTTACTAGAGCATTCCACAAATCAACCCATTGCCAAGTAAATACAGCAATTATCAGGATATACCACTTATTATTCAAAAATTAATAATTCTAAGATATACACAATGTAGCCTTACACACATAAATACATGATACATACATTGAAAACAATGAAGGCTTCATACCAAAGAAGGGAAGAATATAACTTAGATGGCATGTCAAGAATAGAACAAACAATTATAATTTTTACCATACAACGAAACAAGCCAGCATTAGTTTTTATTTTGTGATTATAGGCTATAATCAGCCACATCTTTGCAATCCCAACGATACTTCATTGAGGAACAAAGAAACAAGTCTAAGATTCACGATTTTGGAGGTGTCTTGTTATGGTTAAAACTCCGTTATATTAGATAAACAATCTCATTGTTGCCGCATAGAAACCAACGCAAGAAACTTATTCAAACACCATAATGAAGTTTCATGAAGCGATTGCCTTAGCCGCACTAGGATAATTACACCCTGTTAATACTCTTAAAAAAGTTAGGCACCACCAATATATTGGATATATATAACTTTTGGCACAAAACCATCAAAATTGAAGGATTAAACAAATGTATACAAGCCCCCATAATTTAGTTACCTGGATTGAAGGCTCTTATAACTTTGCCGATCGTCAAGTTGGGGTTTTTAGCTCCAAAAGTTCCTTGGTTTTGTTAAAGAAAAGCAAATCAATTATTGATAAATCACGAAAAGAAGAGCAAAAATTATCAAACAAGAGAGGCAGTGCGTACCTAAAGATTGAGCTTTAACCTTTGAATAATGCTTTGTTGCACAAGCTGTGGAAGAAAAATTGCTGACATTACAATTAAAAACATAGATTTATCTTGTTTTCTTGATTTAAAAATTTAATTAAAGAAGAAAAGAGAAAAACAACAAAACCCATGTGGAGAGAACCTGAGAGGAGCGAGTCTAGCCCTTAGGGCTGAAAGCTTAGAGTAGAAGTGAGTCGGGTGAAAAGAGCGCCATTTTCACAAACAGAGATAGGAAGTTGGGAGCTTGGGATAGAGGAAGAAGAAATAGATCGAGGCGGGATCCGCTAGAGCCACCAACACTTGTTCTCTTTCTTTTTTCTTTTTCTTTTTCAATTTTGCTCTCTGATGTTGTTCGTTTCCTTACATCGGGTAGAGAGGCAGAACTGCTTGAGAAAGAAGCGACTTGGTGCGAAGAAGGCTGAGAGTTTTGAGACTCAGATTTTGCAACAGTGAAATTTTCAAGGGAAATAAAGGTGAATATGGAAGTATTTATCTTGAGGGTAATTTGGTACTTTCATGTTGAAAAGTGAGTATATTTGATTAACATTTAGAAAGTGATTATCTTTGATTAAAGTTTGTATTTTCTGAGTATCTGTGCCAATTCCCAATTAGAAAACCGATGGCATTCACCGCTATTTCCCAAAAATATAAAACCTTTACTTAGGAAGTGGGCTTTTGAACACACCCCGCGCAGCCCATTAGAAAATCACAATGAAAAATTATGGGTGCGTGTCCATTTCTAGCCGCCATTCCCCCTTCTTGAGTTCCCTCTTTCCCCTTCTTCTTCTTCTTCTTCTTCTTCTTCGGTTCTCTCACAGTGAAATAGTCACTCCTACAGTCCCACTGTTCCAAGGAGGCTTCTTCCAAGCCGATTAAAAAAAAAGGAAAAAGATTTTTCCTTTTTCCTCTTTCTTCTTTCACAGTAATTCATTCGGCCATGGACTTGGAATCGAATTACGAAATCGCCCCCACGGCCGAGTTCATTCAGAGCAACAATTTCACCAGAGTCGCTTTACAGGTACGAGTTCTTCAATCTTCCTGTTGCGTCTTGTTTTCCTCTCAATTTTATTTTTCTTTTGTTGCCTTTTTTTTTTCTGGGAAACCAAACATCGAATTGAATGTCGTCTCAGTTCCCTGACGAACTTCTGAAGGACGCGGTGAGAGTTGTGAGTGCGCTAAGGGCCAAGCTTCGCACACTGAGGGAATCCAACGCCGAGCAAAACGACGACGCTCCGGAAGTGGGCTTGTTCGTGATGGCGGACACGGCCTACGGTAGTTGCTGTGTGGACGAGGTGGGAGCATCGCACGTGGATGCTGATGCTGTTGTTCATTACGGCCACACGTGCCTCAGCCCGTGAGTGCTCTGTACTGGAAGTAATTAATGGTTGAAGTCTGGTTTGAGTTTTATTGTGTATGTTGTTGAAGGCTCATTCTCTTACTTGGGTTTTTGTTGGCAGGACCACGACGCTTCCAGCATTCTTTGTTTTTGGGAAGACTCCAATTAGTGTGCCTGATTGTGTGAAGAATCTATCGCATTATGCTTTGCCAAATGGGAGGCGGGTTTTGGTATGATCATTGTTCAGTTTTCACTTCTAGACTCATTAGGATTTGATTAAATGGGCAGTTTTTAAATGTTTTGGCTGATGCTGAATCATCATTCTGGTTAGATCATCAAGTGCTAGAAATCATAGCTGTAATCAAAGAAAGAAGAAATTATGGATATTGAAGTTAAAACAATAGATGATATGCAACTTAAATGATATTCTTACTTGATTTGAAGATCAATTGTTCAGAGGAGTAGGATATTGAGGATGAAATGATTAACTTGTTTAATTTGTAGCCCATAATTTCTTCTTTTCTTTTGTTGAATTTAAATTTGGTAAAATTTTTATTTTATTTTTATTTTTCAAGAATGGAGATGAAAACAGATAAATTCTAGTTGTATCCCATTGCATGAGTAATGAGTTAATTTTTGGCTCAAGGTGACAAAATGGTATTAAACTTGTAGCCCTTCTACCCATCAGCTTACCACTTGATCGAGTCAGTGTTCAGCGTTGTTCATTCAGCATGAGATAAAGATTGTCTCCTGCAGCAACCTCATCGTCCTTCTACCCATCAATTTTTTCTTTTTCTCTCAATCTTCTTTCTCCTGTATACTCTGCATTATTCTACCCATCATTCAGTTATAAAATATTGAAATGTAGATTATTGTCTGTGCACATAATTTTCTATAGGAGACCAAGTACATTTTATTTTTTGGTTAGTTTACCAAATCTGACTTTCTATCCATCTGTAGGTCCTTTTTGGGCTGGATTATGCACATTCAATACAGAATATCAGAGAAAAATTTGCAGAAGTATGTGGGGCTGAATCCAAACCAGAAATTCAATATGCTAATGTTATTTGCTCAGTTATGAATCCATCAAAAGGTCATAAAGTCTCAAATGAGGTCCAGGGAACATCTGGCAGCCTCACTGATAATAATAGTTTTGGGACAGTATCTGCTAATACGTATAGCATTGGAGGCGTGGTCTGGAAATTGCCTGAGGGACACAAGATGGACGATTACTTACTTTTCTGGATTGGTTCTAATAACTCAGCCTTTGCAAATATTGTTTTGACATATAATGGCTGTGAAATAGGTACATAAACTACTTTCCTTTGTTTGTTTTGGTCTTGACGCTGCAGCTTTCTTTTGTTTTTCTCTTGTGGATTCCTTATCCACTCGCTTGTTTCTTTGAATTTATAAAGTTTCTATTAAAAAAAAAAGGTGCATAAACCACTACTTTCTTTTGTTATACATTTTGTTTGAGTATGCATACATGCATGTGCGAGTGCATCTCATATTCTGTTTTCTTCTGTCCTCAAACAAATTTTTTTCTGATGAGTTGTGCTGTTTCAGATACATCATATAGTCCCATACATCATATATCAATACATGTGGTGGTTCTTGGACTTTCGTTTTTCTTTTTTCTATATATTGGTGGATTTCATTTTTGCACAAATAAAGAGGGATATTTTCTCTATACATTTATCCTGATGAATGCATCATATCTGTAGTGCACGCACATTTGATATTTTCCATTTAGGCAAATAGCTGTTTGCGTTCCCCTTTCTCCTTTTCTGACTGAGGCAATCAAAGTGTCTAGGACTCTAGCCACTTATGTACCATGTCTTCGAAAAGTAAATTCTCCAATACTTATACACACACACACACGCACACACGCACACACGCACACACGCACACACGCACACACACACACACGCACACACACACACACACACACACACACACACACACACATATATACAGATTTTCTTCTATGCGGACGTCCAGACATTATTACCTTGCAGAGGCCATATATTTTTTACTACCCCTCCCTTCTTTCCTCCTTGTTTACAATGGAGTCCGAGCGGTAATAACGTGCCGACGTCCGGATGAGAGAAGAACTTCAGTTTTCTCACCTTATTTTATGCTGCCAAATCAAGCCACTACACTGCTATATAAAAATATCCAGTCGCTGGTGTAGAAGTCTGCATCTTCACATCACTTTTACAATGAAACACAGCTGCACACACACACACACGCACACGCACACACACACACACGCACACACACACACACGCACACACACACACACGCACACATTATTACCTTGCAGACACCATATATTTTTTACTACCCCTCCCTTCTTTCCTCCTTGTTTACAATGGAGTCCGAGCGGTAATAACGTGCCGACGTCCGGATGAGAGAAGAACTTCAGTTTTCTCACCTTATTTTATGCTGCCAAATCAAGCCACTACACTGCTATATAAAAATATCCAGTCGCTGCTGTAGAAGTATGCATCTTCACATCACTTTTTACAATGAAACACAGCTGCAAACATTGGGGTGCGCATGCTAAACAATCCGGTCGTCCGGATAAGAGAAAAATCCTATATTATATGTATCCCAAAGTAACCAATTCCCCACAAGTCCTGTTCGCAAAGTAGGATGAAGTCTTTTTACTTGGTAAATGAACTCAGGCCACTTACGGTTCTCCCGTAGTTTGTCCAATATTTGGCAGAAGGAACTCAAGGAATAATATGAAAATATGATAATTGGTCCTGTCATTTTTGTTTTCTTGGTTACTAATAGAAACTTGATTTATTGTGGGAAAGAAGATAAGGAGCCAGATTAAGATTTTCAAGTTTAAAAAGTTAATTTTCTTAAAGCACCTAGTATGTGGAAATTGATATGCTATTGATTATTCAATTTTTCTTACTCAATCTTGTTTATAATTTTTGGTGGTTTTGGTTTTAGTCAGATATGATGCCTCGGAATGCAGTATGGTGACTGACTTATCTCAACAAAGAAAGATTCTTAAGCGCAGGTATTATCTCCAAAATCTTTGTACTGTTCCCTGTTTCCACTAATCTTTGCTCTTACAAGCACAATAATTGTGACATGATAGACCGTGTGTTCCTTCCACTATGTGTTTTATTCTTGTCATGCTCTTCTTTCATATGATTTATTGTGTGAGCAATCTCTCATCCAGATATTACCTAATGGAGAAAGCAAAGGATGCTAACATTGTTGGGATCTTAGTAGGAACCCTTGGTGTAGGTGAGTGCTTGTGTGGGATCCTCTAGTCTTTATTTTTTTATTAATCCACTGTGTTGAAATTGAGCAATCAGTTTGAATAGATCTTGTAATGCACAGCTTGCTGTTAGAGATCATTGATTGTTTTTTTTTTTACTTGAAATTAGTTTTTCAATATTGAACCATGTGTTGGTTATTTTCACACTATACCCGTAGTGTTTCTGTATGTGCCGGTATTTTGTGTTTTTTTTTCCTTTTCCATGTCAATTCTAATCTAGTAATTCATTCTGTAATTAATCATGATAATCATGAAAAGTTTTGGTTTTTTTTTTTTTGCATTTCAGTATGGGTACATCTTATTATGTACCATTCAAGGACTTTAAATTACTCTATCTTTTACTGATGCATAACCGAGAGTCTAGAAAATTAATTAACTTTTTTGGCAATTATGATGCAGCTGGTTACCTGAATATGATTCATCAGATGAAAGTGCTGATTACAGGAGCAGGGAAAAAAGTCTATACTCTAGTTATGGGAAGACCAAACCCTGCAAAACTTGCCAACTTTCCAGAGGTCTGATACATGCAAGTAGATGTGTTTATATGGAATTTAGAATATTTGAAGTTCAAAAAAGTTAATTGTAGATTTTTATTCGTGGCAGTGTGATATTTTCATTTATGTCTCTTGTGCCCAAACTGCTCTTCTGGATAGCAAAGAATATTTAGCTCCAGTAATTACACCTTTCGAAGCCATGCTAGCTTTCAACAGGTACCGCATTAAATAAGGTCGTACTTATATCGTACATTCAGTGCCATGAACTTAGGTTCCTTGTATATAGAATGGTTCCATATTTGCTCATTGTCTTATGAACCACTTGCTACTTGATATCCCTCACATGAGATGATCTGTTATTACATATTCCTAAGGTGTGGATTCAAATTAGTATACCTTAAATACTCCTAAGATGTGCATTGACAAGATGATTAATTAGCTAGTTATCATTCCTCGTTTATCCTTGACCACTGAAAGTTCAAATTCTCACCGCAGAGGATGTCAGTGGACTGGAGAATATGTAATGGAATTCCGCGATTTGATTAATTCTTCTCCAGTGGAATCAAGGAACTTTTCTGAAGAAGCACGATTTTCCTTCTTGCAAGGTGGTTATGTAGAAGATTTTGATCCGCAAGGTAGTTCTCTTATTTTTCTAATTTATGCAATTGTTATGGCATCATTGAGTGAAAAAATAGAAGACTTTCAACATATAAAATGACTCGTGTGTCTCTGAGAAATGAAGGATACTGTATGCACCTTCTCCCTCGCCCCTCCCCTTTTTAAAAGACATTTGGATGATTAGCTTAATTTATTTTTCTTACCTTAGATTGATTGTTAGAGCAAAGAAATATTAAACAAAGAAATCTATGCTTTAAGTCCATATTTGTCTTAAGCTTCTATCCTCATTAGAAGTATGGATCAAATATTGCACTGCCCACTGGCTTTTTCATTGTGGTCTCGGTCAATTAAGGACAGGTTTATGCTGGTCCATCACAGTGCCATATAATGTGCTATTATCTGAGAAGTTGAACTTTTTTGGTGGAAATAAAAGGGTTTGTAGTTGAGCTGAGTAGTGCTATGATGGAAATTTTCTGCGTTCTATCGGTTGAAAAGAATAGTAGCATATTTGGGGGCGAGGAGGTGAGTGTTTATGGGATAGGATGTGTTTCTGGGCTTCTTTGTGGGCATCTGTAGATTCGGAGTTTAAGGAGCTATATTTTCCTGTTATCTAGTCTGATTGGAAAGCATCTGTTTTGCAGTCCTATGAAATTTCTGTTGTCTTTATGTTTTCCTTTAGGATTGAGGTCATGATGCACAGTTTATGTGTAGTTTTCTTTCAGAAATGGACTCCTTGTTCACTTATGTTATACTGTTATAAGTTTTTTAATAAGAGCTATGTTTCTTATAAAAAATAAAAAAGTGAAGGGCAAAACAAAGTTTAATTGGGATTTATTGGTCGAGACCCACATGTAAATAATTACATTGGTGAACTGTTTAGGTTTGTTCTAATGCTTTTTCTCTTCTTCATTTACACGTATTGTTTAAATTTGAATTCATTTAGATATTGTGAGACTAAAGCTACTTTGTGTTACCAAAAAGATTGTTATAATGGTTGACATTTCAAACTTGGAAGTTCTGAAATTGTTGCATAACCAGGGAATGGTACTGAGGAAGATAAGGAAGGAGCTCTTGCTTTAGCAAATGCGACAGAGAAGGTTCTGCAATTGCGTGATAACCCTAATTCTATAGTGAAAGGAACAGCTAAATCTGGTGCAGAGTTTTTAGCCACTCGATCCTATCAAGGTCTAGATATACATTATGACGGTTCCTTGCCAGAACCATATTTTATCGGGAGAAGTGGGAGGGCAGCAGGGTATGAAGATGAGAAGAACGGGCATGAGAAATCATGATCAAATTAGAAAAACGTGGAAAGAGTGGTTATGATGAAGACGTGCTTGAGGATGCGCCCATAAGGAGAAGTAGATGTGTGGAAGGCAGCAGGTCTAGGCAGTCAGCCGAGAGGGGACAGGTAAATGAAAGAGCATACTCTTGATGTCGCCCTTGCAGCATGGAGCACAGCTATTTGCCGACGATGAGACTATGTAAGGGGAGAAACAAAAGGGGAGTCTATTATAGAGGCATGCCCCCTTTTGCCTCATCTATTTTTGTAGACATTTTTGGGTTTTTTGTTCTGTTTTCTATTGTGGTATGTAATTTAATGAAATAGTGACATGTAATGAGCAACCAAGGTCCTGTTTGATGGCTTTGTTTCTTATTTTTTGGTTACTTTTCATCAAAGATATAGAAGAAAAATGAGAAGATAGCGAGAAGAGAGACAATTAAAAGTGTGGGAAGAAAAAACTGTATTCAGGCTGACTCTTAAAATAAAAACTAAAAACAATAATAAATAGATTACTTTTTTCGTTTGGTTCATGGAAAAGAAGGCTTGGGATTTGGAAATTAATTGTTTTCCATGTTTGGTAAGTCCAGGCATGGGAAATCGTTGTCTTGCATATGGGAAAGTAGGGGGAAAGTGAAGTCTTCCTCCTTCTGGTTTTGTTTTCCTCATGGGAAAGTTTGGGAAAATGAGTCAATATTAAATACACATTTTTATGACCATATTGTCCCATTAACAACTTAGAATTACAATATAGCATGATTGCATTATTTTTTCATTTAATTTCATATGAGTATAATTGGAAAATTAAACAAATTTTGTTTTACATTCCTATATAAACCAAATATGTAAAAAAAATAAATAATAAAGTGGTATTTCTTGGTTACTTTCTTATAATTACCAAACATGAAAAATGAATCTTCATTTTCCATCTCTTAAGGAAATGACATGGAAAATAATTTCCCCTTAAATCTGTTCTGTGAAGCAAACAAAGGGTTAAGTTTGAGATTTACGACTTTTCTCATTTCTTCCTTGCATTTCTCATCTCTCGTCTGTTTTATCTTTTATCTTATCTCTCATCTGTTTTATCTTTTATCTTCAAAAGTCCAGTCAATGGATGGGGCCGCCTGAGTTGTTGTTTGTATTTGTACGATGGACGACTTTAATAAACTGTCCTTTATGTTCTTGTTGGTTAAAAAAAAACTAGCTTTGGAGTGTATCCAATTTATATTTATAAAGATTTTTTTTTTTTTAAATGAGTGACCTTAATAGAGTTGATAAATTCTTAAATACTTTCATAAAGTTGATAAAAGTCACTAGTAAATTAGAAAGATTTTTGCTATTAACAATTAGTCTGAAAAGTATGGAAAAATCATTCATTTAATAAGCTTTTTAAAAGTCATTAACTTTTTGGATACCATCAAACTTTTAAAAGACTTTTTAAAAGTCATAACTGGATACCACCAAACTTTAAAATACTTTTAACTACTTTTAAAAAGTCACAATTGAATACCACTAGACTTTTATAAGAGCATCTCCAAGGGAGATGTCAAATACCAAACATCAAATTTAAATTTGATAACTTATGTGGCAATTTGACATATTGTGAAACTCTTTATCCAACCGATATGTCAAATATACATATTATTTTATTATTTTTAGAGGCAAGTGGGCTCAATATTTAAGAGTAAAATATTAAATAGAGTAAAAACTGTATATTGATGAGGATAGAAGGAGTGGGCTCAATATTAAAATAATAATAAAATAATAAAAGGCATCTCAACTTGTGGGCTGTCAATTTTGACAGCAAAAGTGAAGAATGTCAATCCAGCTAGGATTTGGCATCACGGTTGGAGGCTAAAAACTGTCTTTTTTCTTTCTTTCTGAACTTGCCACATTGGAATTGGCATTTCGGTTAGAGATGCTCTAAGTTCTTTAAAAATATAAATTGAATACCTCCAGACATTTAAACTCTATAAAAATCATTAAAAAAAGTTTGAATTAGATACACCTTCGTTTCTGGAGGGCATGACTTTTATCTTTTATTCATTTAAAGAACTTGGACCTCTTAAGTAGGTAAAGTAATAAGAGCTTGATTAATTATCACCGAAACCAATTTGCACGTCCCACATGCAAGTCAAGGTTAACTCAAGTCATACGCGCTTGCTGATATATGCAAGTCGGAAAATGAATTTCTAGGGAAGTTATTATGAGCATATCAAACTCTCTGTTTCTTTATAAATATCCAACAACAAATCTTAACCGTCATTCTCATTCTTCACTAAGCGCTTCACCAAAATGGCTTTCTACAATACAACAAAACACCTTGTAAGCCTCATTGCCCTATTCTATGTAGCTGGAGCAGTGCTAAAAAATTTGACAGCACAAAGTTGTGGCTCTGCCCCAGAGATATTTTGTAGCCAATATGGCGACTGCAGTAGCTGCGATGGTTACTGGGGCCAGGGTTATAAATAAGGCCCTTGTACTAGCAGCGGTGGCAGCACAACTACCACACCAAGGACCAATGGTGGTGGTGGTTCGTCGGTGGCTGATGTTGTAACCCCAGAATTCTTTAACAGGAGGGCTGGG
The DNA here is from genome assembly GCA_024362665.1 of Prunus padus. Lineage (NCBI taxonomy): Eukaryota > Viridiplantae > Streptophyta > Magnoliopsida > Rosales > Rosaceae > Prunus > Prunus padus. The sequence goes on from JANFAM010000020.1 coordinate 6,367,331, forward strand.
CATTTGGAACCGAAACCCGATTAACTCGCCCAAACCAAACCGATCGGGTCGGGTTGGTTTGGTTTTTTTCAAATTTTTTGGTTATCGGTTTGAACCCAAACCAAACCGAGGTCTATGATTCGGTTTACGGTTTGCAATATCCAAACCCACGGTTTAACCAAACCAAACCGAAGACTTAAAAAAATATTATAATAAAAATATAATACATAGTTTAAAGAAATTTATATATATATAATATATAGTTTAAAGAAATTTATATATATATATATATATAATACATAGTTTATATATATATATATATATATATATATATATATTACATAGTTTAAAGAAATTTTTATATATATATATATATATATATATATGTATTACATTTTTCCTTCTTCTCTCTCTCTCTCTTCTTTTTCTCTTCTTCTTCTTCTTCTTCTTCTTCTTCTTCTTCTCCATCTCTTCCTCTCTTTCTCTCTTTTTCTTCCCCTCCTCTCCATCTCTTCCTCTCTTCATTGCTTTTATTTCTTCTCTCTCTCTCTCTCTCTCTCTCTCTCTCTCTCTCTCTAAGAAAGCCAAAAAACCGAACCGAACCAAACCAAACCACAAGTCCGGTTAACCAAGTGGTCGGTTTTCATCACTTATGGTTTGGTTTCGGTTTCAAAATAGCCAAATCGAGAGGGTTCGGTTTGGTTTCGGGTTGAGCCCAAAACCGAACCAACCCAAACCGAGCCCACCCCTATCATTAACCAGGTGTTTAGGCTTAGTTTTTACATATCCAAAAGTAAAGCTACTTGGTCCAAGTACATGATTTGGGCTTTAATTGTATGAGTGTGAGTCAAATAGAAGGACATGGGCCACTTAGATGGGCAAAAAAAAAGGGCATTATCTCCCAATTGCGACAATTACTTAATAAGGATAATTCATTCATTTCTCAAATGCTGATTTCTTGATTATTGATTATGCCAGAATTACATCTCGTATCGATTTCCAATTGATCTCATTTTACGGTTTCAATTCACAATTGTTTTTTTTAAAGTCATTTACTTGGTGCGCAAGTCTATTTTTATTTATTTATTTACAAGTTTGTTAGGGTTTTAACACTACTAAAGTGGCACACTCACAAATTCACACAAACTCAAGCCTGTTTTAAGGCTTGGACATTTTCAGAGTAAATATATTTTCACACATCCCGTGGAATATCTAATACACATATTACTGACAATTTATGTTGGTATATACGTAACTAGGGAATGGACTGAGGAATATAAGGAAGGAGCTCTTGCTTTAGCAAATGCGACAGAGAAGGTTCTGCAATTGCATGACAACCTTAACTCTATAGTGAAAGGAACAGCTAAATCTATTGCAGTATTTTTAGCCACTCGATCCTATCAAGGTCTAGATATACATTATGAAGGTTCCTTGCCAGAACCATATTTTATAGGGAGAAGTAGGAGGGTGGTAGGGCACTGACGGATCCAGGAATTTTTTAGCGGAGGTGCAATTTGGAAATGCTAAAAACATTTTGTAGATTGAACATGTAAGGTTTTTTTTTACCTAGATTGACCTTAGGTCCTTCATGCATTCATATCATACATGAAAAATTGTTTTATGTAAGGATGCCATCTGATAGTTTTGTAAACCTTAGGGACGTTTTGTGATATTAAGCCATGTAAAAATATTGACTCAGTGTGAAAAATGGTTTTTCGGAATAATCATTTTCTCAAGATAATTTTTGGCGGCTTTTATTCCTTACACATCATGTGACGACCCTGACCCAAAAAAATTCAAAGAAAATAAATAGAATAAGTGAGTTAATTAAATTGGGAAATTAAAATGAATTTAAAATAAATTAATTGAAATTAATTGGAATTAAATAAGAATTTCATTATTTAAAGGGGCATTTTGGTCAACAATATTTTCGGGACGGAATATGGCGAAACGAGTTGCGCCATTGCGTCCGGCTCGTCGAAACGAGTCCGTTGACGGGCGGAACGTTTCGATACCAGCTTCGGATTGTTCGGAGGACGTAAGCGTCATTTTCAAATTTTGGGAAAAATCTGATAAAGCCACGTGGGCCAATCAGATTTGGTCTTCTCTCTCTCTCTCTCTCTCTCTCTCTCTCCTCCCTCACGATCTCTCCAGTTTTCTCTCTCCTCGAGCACTCTCTCTCCTCGTTTCATAGCAACCAAGCCACGGCGGAGCACGGGACTGGTCCCGATCGACTCCCCTCCTCCTCCCGATCTCACCCCACTGTGAAACCCTGTCAGAAACCTCAAAAAATGGAGGCGGCTGTGACTGGTTTTCTCCGGTTCTTTCCAGCAATCGTTCCGGCGTCTCCGGTCACCTCTGTCGTCACGCAAGGTACGAAAACAAGTCCTCTCTTCCTCCTCTTGCTATTTCTGGGTTTAGATTCGGTCGATTTAGCCTTGTGGTGATCGGATCTCAAACCCTCGATTTTGCCAGTTTTTTATTTGGGTTTTCCGGCCAGTGGCCGACGGTTCTCGGCTGGTTCACACCGGTTCTGAACTCCCCACGGTGCCTGGATGCGATAGGTATAGGCGGTGTATGCTGAATCGCGGGTTGGGTGTTGACCGAATTCGCTCAAGACACCGCCACCCACGGTCGTGCGTGTGGCGGCGCGTGGTGGTGGTGTGGTGGCGGTTCTTGGGTCCTTTACGATACTCGTATCGCTACAAGCGTGTGGGAGTTGACGGATCTCGATTCAGAGATCGTTTGGCTATTGAACGAATCTCGCCTATTGCACGATTCTCGGGTTCGATAGGATTGAACGGTTGGATCGCTTCCATTTTTGGATATGTTGATCTAGATAATTCTAGGATCATGTAGGATTTGACGGATCGTGATTCAGAGTCCCGAATACTCCGGATCGATGACTTGAAGCTTGAATTAAATCGTAACCATCCGATCGTGCGATCGTGAGAAATCCGATCGTCCGATCGTGACCAAACTTTGAGGACACGTTGTTTAGGTCGTGTTGAACCTATAGGAACTTTCGGATCCAAGTTTGGAGGTCATGAGACCCACAGGCCCGGTTTGACCTATTCGGGTCGGTTTGACCAAGTTTGACCAGGGTTGACCGAGTGTCTCCCGAGGTCCTGCTTGCCATGTAGTTGACTTTGTTGGACTTCTAGGAATGTCCTGATCCTTTTGGAGGTCGTGGGCTCCGTGGGCCCGGGTTGACCGAAATGGGGTGTTTGACCGCCAGTTGACCGTGAGTCTTCCGGGCGGTCCCACCGGTTAAAAGAGGTAGTTGACTTTAGAAATCCGTTGTAAGATGTATGTACACGTTAAGTTGGGTTTTGTTAAGGTTTAAGTTTATGGTTCTCGTACGGTTCACGGTACTAATCAAATCCTCGTCTTTAACGCTTTAGGTACTTTGACTCTACTACGCGATGGCGGGACCCTTTGAGGTTGTGCAAAGATAGGACCAACGGTGAGTGGACTTTGTTTTCAACTGAGCATGATTTGAATGAATTGCATGAACTGCATAAATGAGATTTAGTAATTGCTTTAAATCTTGAATGTTAAGTCTTGGTTTGACTTTGGTTTAATTATATTTAAAAGGGTTTGCATTTGAGTTTAATGCATGATTTGGGTTGCCGGGTTTTATGTGTGGCCCTGATGGCTATATTTTATTATTATTTATACCTTTGAGTATTGAACGGGACGTAGTGACGTCTGTGGGTTTTGGCATCGGATTTCGATCATTTATTGGGCTATTTTCACCTGGGGTCTTTATATATGAATATATATTTGTGTATATATATTTTGGGTATGAGATACGGACGTTTGGGGTCGTCCGGATATTATATTTAAAAAGGGTTGTTATATTATATTTTAATTATATAATTGAATATTTGGACGTTAGTGTAGTCCGTGTGATTACGTATTCGGTTTTGGCGTTTAAACCTTATGAAGTATAATTATTTATACTTTGATTATATATATGTATATATTTATACATATATATATATTTACTTTGAATAAATAGTTTGGAATAATGGGAATGGATTATACGTATATTTATATATATATATATATATATATATATATGTATATGGGATTGGGCTTGAGGCATTGTATTTTAAAGGGTCATTATGTTTTATGTATATATATATATATATACATATGTATATTTTGGATTATACGTTTGGTTTAACGGTATGTGTTTATAAACGAGTTCTTTATACTTTATTTATATACCTTTGGGTGGAATGCCCTGTCGGGACGTGAGGTCCCTTATGTAACTATTTTGATATATTTATATATTGGGTTTCTCATACCATTTGATGTTTCTCTACTTGAAACTTTAATACGTTTTGACGTTGATTGAATGTATATTTGATTATGGTTTTAATATGAATATATGATTTCAATGCTTATGACTACTTTGGATATATATGTTAGTCATTGGGTTTTGGACGCTTGCGTCTGATGTTGGTGTTTTGGGTTGGGTACATAGTGATTGGTTTTGTATATATATATTTGTTTATATATCGGTGATCGCGTAGCGATTGATGTGTGTGCTTTTAGCACCCTGTATTATACCTCCCCTGCTCGACATCGATGATCGCATGGCGATTGATATGATACGATTACTGTTTTGGTATGATTCGATCCGGTGCATACCTTAACGGGTGTAGTGTAGACCCTTGATTGGGTAGTCTACTCGTGGGACAGATTTATTTCGGAGTTATGGTTGGTAAGTTTTTACCATATAGTCCTGTGAGTTTAGTCCCACTTTGGACGGCTCAACCACTGGGCCGGTGTTTCGATGAGACTGCATCGTGTCCACCAAATGATCCCCTGTTGGATTGTTTTTCCCTGGTACTTGTGTTTGTATTATGGTTATATTATACCTATACGCGTGTGTTAGTACATTCGTATTCATATTTCTTTTAGTGGGGATCGTTCCTCGCTTGTTGTGCTTGTGAGCACGTGGTTGTGAGTTTGGGGAAGTTTGGGAATACTGTTTACTGCTTCGGTTGCGATACTTGATAGGTTTTACTTATTGGATTGTAATCCTGTTATATATATATATATATATATATATATATATATATATATATATATATATTTATATATATGATTTGAACTACATTTGAGTTACGTATATTTGTCGAGTTTGGTTTTCTCGGCGTGAGTGAGATCTTTGACATTTTAAATGTTGTTTTGGTATTTGAGGATTTTCATATTCTCATGCTTACATTCTTTAAGTTATTTCAGTTATACTTATACATACGTATATGGGTTCGTGTTTTGGGAGGTTATGCCTCGGGAAAAGTAAAAGGTTAGTTTATTGGGAAAAAGGGGTTTTAAACTGGAATTGTTTTCTCGTACTTTGAGATAGTATGGTTTTCAAATCAACCAACTATATAAACGGTTTCATATGCATGTTTAGCATGGTTTTAAATGGTGGGGGTTAGTACTTTGTTTTAAGTATGTAAAACCTTGTTTTTGTCCACTCACACTCTTTCTGTTTTGCGCCCCCTCCCCAGACCGTAGTCGTCGCTTCGACACCGTTCGGCCGTGCGCTCCTCTTCTCGAGTTTTGACTGAAGGGTAGGATCTGTTGTCCTTGAACCATAAACTTTGTATTCTGTTATTCTATTCCGCTGTTGAATTCTTAAACTCTTAGATTGCTCTGTATCACCCGTTAGGGTTGAGTTAGTTTGGTCGGAGGCCTGTTATGTATTTGTTGTATGCATGCTGGCGCTTGAGTTGTTTATCTGTTGTTTGTCTGCAGGTTGAACTTTTGGGTTAGTCCCTGTTTTAGGGGAGACTCTGCTCGTTTTTCGGCAAGAGTCTTGTCCCCTTGTAAGTTAAATTTCGGAAGAGGGTAACTGTTTTAGGATGTGGGCCCGACATGTGTTGTTGTTGGGCCCATCAACAGGGTCCGGCTCGGGTTCCGGGGTGGAATTTGGGTCGGGTCCTGTCACATCAAATAAGAAAACTTGATTTTATGGGATTTTAGTATGAAGCATATATTGACTTAATGAACCATCATTTTTAGCCTAAATCGTATTTTGTACTAAAACCGATTTTTCATATTTTGATTTGGTGGGAATTTGATTTTCTAGTATTTTTATTTGAATCCAAATGGGGGGTACTTCCTTATTTACATTGTAAACTTAAGTAAATGGAGTAATATAAAAATAAATTAAAGTAAAAGGACAAAGACATTTACTTAAATGTTGAAAATGAAAATAAGGTAATCTGTACACCAGTTGAGTAAAGGGGCAATTTGAAGCACCTAAAATGATTTTTCCGGCAAGGGGAGATGTAGCTGCACCTCCTTGCGCCTTAGCAGGTCCGCCAATGTGGTAGGGTATGAAGATGAGAAGAACATGCATGAGAAATCATGATCAAATTAGAAAAACGTGGAAAGAGTGGTTATGATGAAGATGTATTGGAGGATGTGCCATTGAGGAGAAGTAGATGTGTGGAAGGCAACAAGTCTAGGAAACCGCCCAAGAGGGGACTGTTAGATTTTCTGTATATGTATGTGCATGATCTTTCACACAAACTGAAATTCATAAAAAGACATACCTGACGTCATCTTCCTTGAGTACACGATCTCTGGATTCATCCAATCGCAGTAGCAGCAGCACGAGCGAAAGACACGAACGGCTTAAGACTTATGCTCTTTCTTAGAAACTATTTCAGCTCTATCTTTATGATGAGATTAGGGTTAGAGAACATATAAGACGAGAGCAGGGTCTTAAACTTATATAGGGCTAGGTCAAGTCGTCTCTACTCATCACCGAGGGCCGACTTCACTAACACTCTAAGCTCATCAAGCAACAGTTCACGCAAAAGGATATAAATAGGACCACTTTAATTGGCTTCAAAACTTTCCTTATTTCACAAAGTTTTGGGCCCCAAGGTATAACATAATTTAAACTCTTATCAAACTTGATATAACTTAGTATCTAGTGCACCGATCTAAATATGAATACAACATTCTCCACTAGATCAAGCACTAGAGCACTAAGCTTCTGTATTGCAAAAGTTTGATAATCTTTTATTGGCCATGAGTTTAAAACAGTTAAGTCCTTCCCTTCAAGCTACAGTGAAAAACGATTAGACAAAATGAACTATAGACAAGCACTGCTCTCCTTTATTAAAAACAGGTCATCTATAATCACATAATGCAATCTCAAAACACATGAAGCACCTACAAATGCGAACCTTAACATGTACTGATCCGTAATGTGAATCTTTATGCTTTTCAGTACACATACCCCTTTATGACTTAGCAAGAGTCAATCCGCAGTGTTATTAAAATAGTAGTATCTCAAAGAGACCATAAATTCACATGCATAAATAGAATGCATAATAAGTTTAAACAACTAAATAGTCAAAATGGTAGAAATTATTTAATAATAAAAAAATTGTCAACCAAATTAACATCCTTAAATGCAAATCCCTCAATCTAGAAAATAGCAAAAATTAAACATACTAGAAATTTATCAGCATGGGAAAAATATTCCCACTAGATTGCAGCATCAAAGCTAGAAAATATGCTCTCAACATGTCTTAGAAAAGCTTCTAAAGATATAAATTTTGTGAATGGATCTGCAATCATATCTTGAGTTCTGATATGATCAAACCTGACTAATTTGTCTGCTACCTTCTCCCTCACTATTAAACCCTATCATGAGCGAGATCATAATTGATCTTATTCATTCCGAGAATATCTTTAAAATCAAACTTCCATCTTTTGAAGTTTGATCTAGTGAGTGTTTCAATTTTTGAGAAATTGATTGAGAAAGGATTCGATGCTGTAAGTATTTGCAAAAGAAAGTATAAGTACTTCCTAAGAAACCGATTCTCAATTTGTTAAGAGAAAATAGTTTTTCAGTTTAACTTTAATTCACAAAACTAACAAATAATATATGCAAGCTTCTTAATTAAGTATCACACCTTTATGGCAAGATATTATTTATAGCTTACAAACAAATTACGTGTTATTTTGTGCCATAATGAACTTATCAAAATTATGAGGTCAGACAGTGGGGGTGAATATTATGGACGTTTTGATGAAGGAGGATGATATGCTGGACCTTTTGCTATTTTTGTAGACATTTTTTGTTTTTTTTGTTTGTTTTGTTTTCTATTGTGGTTTGAAATTTAATGAAATAATTACTGTGTGGAAACACTCCAAGATCTTGTCGTTGATGGACTATACAACATGTACACATAAAACCACAAGAAGAATAAACACACATACTACGAAGAGAGATAAAGCAAACACACAATAACACAAAGATTTATAGAGGTTCGGCAACATGACTACGTCCTCTCTGGTGATAGTCCTCAGAAATTTCACTAGAACAATATGAACAACTTTTGTTTACAAGGAAAACCCATTTAGCTCTCTACTCTATCAAACCCTAAGTCTTAATTTCTCTCACACCTTGCTCAAACCCTTTGATGCCCTTGTAAAGTTCCCAAGAATTCTATTGTGATTGGCTTATTATTCTATTTAACCTAGCTCAAAAAGTCCTATTTATAGAGTATAGGACTTGGGTTACAAGTTTACTAGGAATAGGAAACCAAAACCCTACTAGATTTGGCTGAAAAAACCTAAACAAATAGGCTAACACGTCAAAACATGCATGAGACTTCTCACACACCGATCGTTCGTCAGGATTGGGTGACCGGTCGCCTGGAGCAAAATTCACAACTCGAGCCTCTTGGCCAAAAAACCAACCGGTAGGTTGGCCACACCGATCGGTAGCTTTCTTGCCGCTGCCAAATCATGCGACTTCTTCTCCTCTCTTGCTGCTCATCTTCATACAGCATTTTGGTTCCTCTTCTTCCTCCCGCATTATGGTGAGCCAAATGACAACAATAGAGACATGTAATGAGCAACTAAGGCAAGGGTGGAACTACTCCCAGGGCTATATATATATATAATTTGTTTTATATATAGCCCAATATGTACTAACTTATTAAAGTCCAAAAAAGTCTAAGTCTTTCAATTATGTTGTTGAACATATTTTCATTTTGATATAATATGTGTTTTTTGGTTGCATTTAATATGTATTTGTTTTAAGTTTTTTTTAGGACCCTTCCTTTTGAGAGGGGCAATAATATACTAAACTCACACACAGTATATTGATGCTAGGACTCAAACCCAGGACCTTGCATGGGGGAGCAATTGTTCCAAACCACTACACTAGTGGGTCCTTTGCGTATTTGTTTTAAGTTAAAACTTATTGGAAATTAACATTTAGCTCTGCACTCGAGGACCTAAGTTTGATTTCCCACTCACCCAATATCGCTTATATAAGCAAGAAAAAACTTATTGGAAATTAGTGAATTGAACTATGAACTAGTGTTTTTTTTTGTATAACAAAAAAAAAATACAAGAAATAGTCTAAACTACAAATGGAAGGGAGGTTTATCACACGCACGCACTACCAAGGTGCCATGATATTCAAATATGAGACAAATAGTTTGCAAGTCAAGGCCATTTTCCATTAGCCTAGATCCCGTTGGCGAATTAGCATGGTTATATAATTTAATGTATGCTTTTATTTCTAGAAAGACTATAGAATTTGAAAGTAAAAAAATAATTATCATTAAATTTTAAGCTAATAACTTTAGATAGACCACCCGTAAAAGCATTTCTGATTCCACCCTTGAACTAAGGTCCTGTTTGATGGCTTTGTTTCTTAGTTTTTGGTTACTTTTCATCAAAGATAGTGAGAAGGGAGACAATAAATGTGTGGGAAGAAAAAACTGTATTCAGGTTAATTCATAAAACAAAAACTAAAAACGGTAATAAATACATTAGTTTTAAATTTTAGATTTACGACATTTTTCATTTCGTGCTTGCATTATTAACTGTCATCTTCTTTATCTTTTTCTCATCTACATTGTCTTCATGTATTTAACCTAAAAGAAAAATTGCTTCGACCCTCTGCTACTCTCAAACCGCGGGTGCATCTGTTGTAGTAATTGGTAGTTAGTACGAATACAATCAAATGGAATGATATCAATCTATGCCCTGATATAGAAGAGTAAATCCATCGATCTAACGGCTACAAAATCGTGTTTGTACTAAGTCTATTTCGTACCATAATTTCTATTTTCTTTGGTTACAGCTGAACTGGCTTTTATTTCTCCTACGCCACATAACTTGGAAGAAAACTGGAATGTTAAAATTTTTAGGGAAATGATTTCGGCACTTGGAAAAAAGGGTTAAATTACCTTATGAACTTCTCATGAGTAGTAGAGGAGTATGCAACGTGAGATTTGAAGTGTGGAAATTATCTACAAATTTTATTATATTGGTGGAGCTTAAACAAAGCACATGTACTACAAGTCTACAAGAGGCGAGAAGATGGTTCGAATTCGAAGCTTCAAAAGCCCAGTCAATGCATGGGGCCGTCTGAGTTGTTTGTACGGTGGGAAACGTATAAACTGGATTTCGTGTCCTGGACGCCATGACTTCAAGAATTTTTATCTTTTATTTATTTAAAGAACTTGGACTTCGTAGAAATGGGGCTTTTTCTTTGGGTCAAGAAGTCAGTCAATGGAATACGTGTTCTCTCTGCCATCGATCTCTCAAGATCACGTGAGACTTCCGTCAAGATTAGAATGCAGAATGATCATGATCATACTTAATTTGTGTTTACAAAGGTCACTTTCATTCATACGCCCTCCCTTAAGAGATTACCAAAATCTCACCTTAATGACTCTGGTATGAATTCATGTCTTATGCAGTGACTGTAGCTAGCTATACTGCATTATGACATGTAACTGGATTCATTTGTCAAGAATAATAAACATAAAGATGAAGTCACATAATATATAAAAAGAATTGAACCAAATAGCTATAAAATTAATTGAACTGTCTCCAAGAAAATAATGAAACTAAGTGAGATAAAACTTAGCTCCCACTGATTTTGCATATCCAGACGGAACGGCATAACAAAATTGTATCAAATTTCTCATTAACACTTTTTGGGAATAACCTTATACAGTAAATCAATGAAAAATGCAATTTTCTTTCTTTTACCTTCTACCTTCCAAGTATAAAACAAAACTTAATGCTATTAGCAATCACAAATTCAATGAAAGGTAGAAGTCATTGATTAACCACTGTCAACTAAAAATATGAATTAACAAGAACAATTAACACATTCAAACAATCTTTGTTCTTATTAGCCTTAAAGCCCTTAATGAAGAACTGGAACGTTAAGTGATTAATCATAAACAGTCAAAACTAAATGTATGCAACATAGAAGATCATCGAATGCTCCCACTCATCAAACACATATTCTGCAACCAAAACATGTATCAAGAAATGAGCATAGAACAAATCATATTATTTTCACTGAAATTGTTTCCTCAGGATTAGGCCTCAACATTAATTCCTTCAATTTATTTCTCAAAATAGCACTTTACTAACACATATCTTGAAAAACATATAACATGTCATGCAGATTGGACTTAGTTGAGAAATAACAAAACCGTAATGAATGCATTAAACTTTATTCACTTTGTACTTTAAATATCAATTAAATTTTCTTTAACCAATAAAAGCTAAAAACCATAAGCATTGTAAGAATTTTAGTAGCCAAAACGAAACAGCCAGTCATCCCAGCATTAGTCATAAACGTATAGATGCATAAAACCAAAACTTAAGATGTAAAACTTCAATGTGTCAACAACCAAAAACAGTTCCAAGTATACTCCAAAACCTTTATGAGCTTTATCAAAATAGAAGATAATAAGGTATTGAGTGTGAAGCCCAAAACTATACATTACTTCTCCCACTTGGGCAAACACTCACTACTTTGCTACTTCAATATATAGTGCACCAATAACCTTATGATTATAAACACTGTGACAAAATGGTGTAAAAGAACTTTCAAGGTGTGCTCCTAATGTACTTCATAGTACAAGCCTAAATGCACAAAACTGTCAAGAAATTTCCAGTAACGATATGTGATTACTTGAGAATTTACCATAATTAATTTAGAAGTCGGATTAGCATCAAATTTCTTAGAAACAAACTAGAGACATTAATCTTCATACATAAAAATTATAGAGTCGTTTATAGCTAATTAACAGGTCTAAAATTGATCTACAGAGTTACTCAGAAAATCTGTCAGCACATACTTTTCCTGAACACAGATCCCTAATAAAATTCTCACAAATAAAATATAAATCCAATAATCATGAAACTTTGTAGAATTCACAAAGACACATATATGCTTAACATACCAAAAATTCAGGCCATTTGAAGATCTTTAGGTGAGTCATTCAACAATCTTTATACATAATGCAGAAACTGTTAGGAAAATTCCTGTGCATCTGTTTCAACTTTATAAATTCACCAAAAATTCAATTCACAACATATTTTCATGAAATCAGCGCCTACAGAAACCTTAGAAAATCATCCTTCTCGCCTAATTTTTTCATTAGTTAATTCGAATTATAACTTCACCCTAACAGACGACATGTTAGCGTAGTTCAAAACTGAAAAATTGTCAACTATAAATTTATGAATGCTAACAATATACACCTCAAAATTTAGTTATCCTTATGCATTCTAAACATACAATATCCTTAAACATGATCTAAGCTTCATATTGCATGACTTTTTCTTCAAATGATAACAAAACTTTATCCAAAATTTGCCATGCAAAAGCCCAAGTTTTATTTAGGTGATCATTCAAAATATTATCCTTCGTTGGGTATTTAGATCATCTTTCTTAATAATGAGCATGAATTTTATAATTAGACGTCGATAAAACTGAGAATTAAAAAAAAACTGTGATGCAATATCCATGGAAATAAATTGAGATGCTCCTTAAATGCAATACATCTGCAAATTAATACTTGTAATGCATGTAAACTTATATTCACAAAACAAATTTCTTTTTATGCTTGAGATTCAAAACTGAAAGTGTCAACTATAAAAGTAATCATGCTCCAAACACATGCAGCAACACACCAAAATTATTACAGACCTTACAAAACAGCCAATTTATTTTATGATGAACACAACCTTATGGATTAATCCAACTTTACATGATTCAATCCATCAAAATACGGATTAATACTTTTAAGACGTGTGGATCAGTCCAACTGTACATGGTTTAATCCAAATCACCTACGGATCAATCCTTTTACATGTGAAGTTAAATTGATGCTACAAAAACATTCACTTAAATGCAAACAAAGGCAACCAAGTCTCAAACATGTCCATACATAAACAAACAATATAGCCAAGTAAGAAGGTTCCAAAATAGCTCACGTTTCCCTTCATATGATCAACCAAAATTATCTTTCCTTGAGTCATGAAAACAACTTTTATGACTATTTAAGATCACTATTAATAAATTAGCATCAACAACTTAAACACGTGAGATTTATCAAAACCGATAAATAGGACATGTATAATGTTACAATCCATAAAACAAAACAAAACCGTATATGCGCCTAACGGAGTTAAGGTTCATTGTGACATTCCAAAAGTTTTTAAACACAAACATATCTGAATAAGCTGTCCTATAATGCTTAAATATATGTACATTATTGATTCACACCTATGGGTTGAGAATCAAACATGTTTTTAGTGATCATCAAAAGATTTCATATCTGAATTCCTTTCATAGGTTAAATCCCCACAACTGTGGATGAAGAGAAATTCCTATTAATTCACATATGTTGTCTTTTGCATCACTCCACCATGAATATACATGGATAAACTGTCCCCAAAACTTTACTTATATATGTCAATTTATACCTGTGGGTGTAAATTACCGTATTCCAAAATCCCAGACAATAAACTGCAAGAACTTCCTGTGCAAGAAAACTCACATTTGTGGATGTAGAGAAGACTTGCTAGTCTATGCAGTCTGCTATCCAGATTGCTCCATCATATTGTTATCAATCTCTACAATCCCTATCCGTGGATGGAAAATAATACAGAAGGCTACTAATATAGATGCAATTATTGACCAAACTGTTGAGTTTAAAACCTTCTCATACAATCTGAGCAGCTGTGGCTCACTCAGGTTGCATAGCAGATTCGAAATCATTGATCAAAAGGTCCTTTACAGCATGATCGAGCAGTAGCCTTATGCCCTTGATCATACCTTAGCAAATATGATACGCAATTTATTTAACACTATATACAATTTATTTAACACTACATGTAAGCATGATTAAACTATATGTAGATTGATCAAAACTTTAAACATATTTCTCAAAAGGTTACGACATGGATATTAAATCATGTTATAGGCCTTCCGCAAGTTGTCAATACTTTATTATGATAAAACTGATTCATAAAGATTAATTCCTACAAGTCCAAATTAATTGCAACATGTCCTTGATAACTTAAGCCAGCAGCTTGATATGCCTCAAAACACGATGAGTCCTTAACGGAAAAAAAAATCTTTATCCTTATTAATAGCATATTTGGCTCTCAAGTATTAAAAACAGAAAGTTATAGAATACATGCCAACTTTTTAAAACTGAATTAGTAAGTCGAACCAATCAAGAATCATGTAAAACCCAGTAGAACTAAATTATAACTATTGAAATCATCAGCTATCTCCTTTCTTCGTTTTTTTTTTCTTCACCTTCTATGTTAGTAGGGGAATGCAGACCAGTTTCAAATATCATGTCAGAAAGCACTTATATAGCAGACACATGTGCACAAAGAATCATAAATATAGCCATGGACGCATAGGTAAGCACATTTGCGTGCCGACAGACATGTATTCATGCAGACAAACAGAGAAGCATGGTTAAGACAGTACTAACCCATGATGGATAATCCTACAGAAAAATCTTTCAAAGAATGTGAATGCGAATGCTCATGTCCAATATGATCATGATGGGAATGGTCTACATGGTCGTCATGTGAGCTGGAGTGTCCTCCACCAAAAGCATGTGGTAATTGATGAAGGAAAGCATCTCTTAACATAGCGCCAGCCCCAAATAAAGCCAACGAATCAACAACTGCCTTGGATGGTTTCCCCTGTACTTTATTTTCTTGAGCTGATGAGGTGCTTGAGTGTCTCCAAACCCCAGTCGTAAGTATGAAAGCTTTGTCAAAATCAGCAAAAGAGAAAGAAAACGCAGCAGCCCAATTAATCAAAGTGCCGCCCAATTGCAGTGGCATATGTGAGTTATTTCATCTATTTCTTTTGGTTCCAAAACATGCAGCCTAGGCTCTGATACCACATGTAAACTATATTGACTGCACATAAGTAGAACACGTCTTTGGTCTTCCATTAGAGTTGTCTAGAATATACAAGAGCACATCTTCTCAATCCGATCCCTTCATACACTCATTCTAGATGGGGCGAATACTTTTGTGTGGGTTCACTTGATCGGTTCAGCAGGGGCACTTGTATTTATATGCATCTACCTAAGAGTCTTGCCTATCAAGAAACTCTTAAGAAGTCCTTATTGCATTAGGTTTATAACTTCTAATTAAAATAGGAATCCTTCTAGCTCTTATATTAGCCTTAAAACACTAACTTTAATAGAGCTGCAGGTTTAGTTGTATTTGAACTCCTAATTGATATCAAGTCTTAGAATCCTTTGATGATTATAAGACCACACTTTAATGAGATAGACATCTACACGTCTAACAGGAAAATGAATTTCTAGGGAAGTTATGAGCATTTCAAATTCTATGTTTCTCTATAAATATCCAACAACAAATCTTAACCTTCATTCTCATTCTTCACTAGCCCTTCACCAAAATGGCTTTCTACAATACAACAAAACACCTTCTAAGCCTCACTGCCCTAGTCTTTGTCACTGGAGCACTGCTAAAAAATGTGACAGAACAAAATTGTGGCTGTGCCCCAGAGCTATGTTGTAGCAAGTATGGCTACTGCGGCAGCGGCGACGATTATTGCGGCCCAGGTTGTCAACAAGGCCCTTGTACTGGCGGTGGAGGCGGCACACCTACCACACCAAGCACCAATGGTGATTCGTCTGTGGCTGATATAGTAACTCCAGAATTCTTCAATGGGATCATAAGCCAGGCTTCTTCAGACTGTGCCGGGAAGAACTTCTACTCTCGAGGGGGTTTTCTTGACGTTGTCAACTCATTTTCTGAGTTTGGTAGACTTGGTTCGGTTGACGACTCTAAACGGGAAATTGCAGCTTTCTTTGCTCATGTCCTACCCTCCCGTATATACAATGTGCACCTTGTACAAAGATACATACACAAATATGTGTTTCTATATATTTACATGCTTTACCATGTCACTCTTAGTAGGAAAATGGATATGATCACCTGCTCTTGTTCTTTTCCACACCCTGCTTTTTCTATTATAACATCTCTCCTACAATCAAGGGTGGAGCTAGAATTGCAAGTTTGGGGGGGCTAGTGTATAAAATACTAGTACTTAAGTATTCAAAACTCTGTATAAAAAGACCTATATATTATTAGTATTATTATATCCATCGACATAAAGATATTAAACAAAAGAAAACACAGAGATGAACCTAACAAAACCACTTTTTCTTTTGGATCAGATTTTTGCTACATAGAAGAGATAAACTGTGGCACCTACTGCGATCCAAAACGAACAGACTATCCATGCAACCCCGACAAGCAATACTACGGGCGTGGACCACTCCAACTATCATGGAACTACAATTATGGAGCTGCTGGAAACAGCATTGGTTTTGACGGCTTAAACTCTCCAGAAACCGTGGCCTCTGACGCTACTGTTGCCTTCAAGGCTGCCTTGTGGTATTGGATGAACAGTGTTCGTCTTGTTGTTAGCCAAGGATTCGGAGCCACCACTCGAGCGACTCTGTCTCACTCTCGATTCAATTTATCTCGAAGCCTCAAACTCTCAACTCTCTCTCTTTCTCTCTCTCTCTCTCTCTCTCTCTCTCTCTCTCTCTCTCTCATAGTCATGGATCAAAATATCCATAATATCCCGATATTTCCATCGAAATTTCCGTGTTTTGACTACCAATATTTCCAATACCATCGATATTTTAGACCTCCATGGACCAAAATATCGATAATATCAACGATACTGACTAAATATCGATAATATCCCGATATTTCCATCGAAATTTCCGTATTTTTGGGTGCTAAGGAATGCAATGGTCAAGACCCTGGCAAAGTTCAAGCCCGGATCAACTATTACAATGATTATTGCAATTTGCAACCAACTTAATGTTAATCCTGGCGGTAATCTCTATTGCTAGAATACCATAGTTTTTAATTAGGCGAGAGATTCTTTCCATACATAATAAAAGCTTAGAAATTATTTAGAGAATGAGTGAAAGGGCAATCTGGTTAATTGCTCCCTTTCATGTATATTTGTTCCCAGCCATGGAAGGAGAGGGCTAGCTCTCCTCCCTCTCCTGTTGTGTACTCAACCATTCAATAAATACAGGCTGAAGTTTTGTGTTCATCCTCATTCTTCTAATTATGTCTACAGTGCTTAGAATGTTATCAATTTTGGTTCCCAAACTGTTTGTAGTTGGTTCTTTTTCCAAAATAAAATCTGCCCAAACTGGGAAACTACAAAACTAAGGATGAGAGAATTTGACAAATAAACATAGAAACTGAGCAAGCGACATCCGCCCAAGTGTGTCCATTGAGAATATCTGTGAACTAAAATGCTTATTACCATAGAATTTCAGATCAAATTCACAAGAGATACGAAGCAGACCCAGTTTCTTCCTCTCTTTAACGACATCCTTGACCGCCACTCCCCACGCTCCCTCGTCAAAAGATAAAGAAACCCAAAAAGGCAAAAAAGAGGGTGAAAACTCTATTGCCTTGTCCTTCACAGCCATTACAAATCAAAAGATATGTGGTCGTAAACATGTTAGCTGAGAAGGTATAACGATGCCATCAAATTTTCATGATAATGCACAGCCAAAATCCAACCATAGCAGTTATTTAGTTTTCTTTTGTTCAGAAACTCTAGCTCCCATGATCTTACAAACAGGCTCATCTTTTGACTGAATAAGCTTTAGAGTCGGATGAACCTTGAGATCTCCCATTAATATCTTTTGGCCGACATCCAACTCACTCAGATCCACATCAATATATGGAGGAATCACATCTGCAGGACAGAGGAACTTTACAGTCCTCTTGATCGTATTTAAGTAGGCACCTGCCAAGCGACATCAATAACTAAAATTAATATGCAATAATCACGAAAATTTCCAGTATATAAGAGGACACATATATGTTCAACATAAAAAATTCAAGTCATTTCATGATTTGTAGATGAGTCATTCATCAATATTGAATCATAATAAAAATCTGTCAGGAAAATTTCTGTGCAACTGTCTCAACTTTATAAATCTGCCATAAATTAAATGAAGAGTTGGATTAAAGAAACATGAGAAAGTCTACTTTATCACCTTATTTTATCATGGATTAATTCGAATTACGAAATCATCCAAGTAGACATCATCATAGAATAGTTCAAACTGAAGAAGTGAACAACGATAAAAACTTATGAATACTAACAACATGTACCTACAATCTAATCCTTAGGGTGAAGATAATATAGTCCAAATAAGTGCTGATTATATGATTATCCTTCTCCTCAGAGCATAAAGTTGAAAATTAAAACCATCAGTGTCTTAGAAATCCTAGTTCATAAAAATCATGCAAAATGAACATTAGATGCCACATGCCAGCCTCAAAGGTTTTAAAGTATAACTATTTGAATTTCTAAAACACTGATCCAGAAATTATGGGAAAAAGAAACATATATGCATTACTCTTCCCCGATTTCAACTTTATTTCACTATCATGTAAGATCAAGGGCAAGATGAAGAGTTGGATTAAAACAAGGAGTTGAAAGGAATGTGTACCATAAACATGATGTACATAATCTCTGCAGTGGAAAAAGCAGCATTACAATCATATGATGAGATTTTACTTGTTATCCTATAATATATAATTTACCAAGACAACAAAATGAGCCTAGATTTGTCAAAACCAGGAGGTAAAGTTTTCTAAATGTCTGATGTCGAAAGCATAGAATAGAACACACACAAGTGCATACATAATTGCATGATCATTGCACAAAACAGAATATGAAAAACAACACGCACACCTTTGGGCAGAAAGCAACATCAAAGCCATTGAATCCATTTACTGTAATACATTAACGTTGAGTTGGACCGGATAAAACTAAATTTCTTTTGAGAAACTAATTCATCTATCAATAACTTAAATGTTATAATTTTTTGATGAAAAACTAACAACCTCCATTCAAATTTAGCCAAATTATCAAGAATATACAAAGATGTATAGTTGGAATTAAGAGTATGTTGTATCTGAAGGCAGGCACACCCTTGTATGCATTCAAATTTACCTTTCTTCAATCCAGGAGAGACATCATCTCCTCGAAACACAAGAGGAATGTCGACTTTCAACAAAGCGTGAGAAGGAGCCCTTATGAAGGTCACATTAAGCGGTGCGTCCGTGGCCGAGTGCAAATGAATCTAACAAACAAACAAAACCCCAACATCAAATAAACCCTAACACACCAAAAACAAAATCAAATCTTCTGAAGATAAACAGAATGCAGAGCAGACCATACCATGCGAGGCAAAACGCGGACCCTCTCAAGGATGCCGTCTTCAGAGTCGAAGTCGGAGCGAACCTCGAGGTCAAAGAGCCTGGAGAGGAAGAAAGAGCGGCCGAGATGACCGACGAGTTTTCGGATCTGGTTGGTCCGTACAGAGATGAGGCGTTTGTTGCCGCCGTGCTGGCCGTCCTCTTGCTCGAAGACAATGCTGGGGACGCGGCCCGCCTTGCGCTCTTTGGCGGAGATGCTCTTACCGGAGGCGGTGCGTGGGACGGCGAAGATGGTCACGGCGTATTTCGAGTCGGGTATCGGGAAGGTGGACTGAAAGTCGGGTTCGAGTTCCGGTTCCGGGTGGAGCAGGGCGGCTGTGGCTGATTGGGCGTAGCGTCGGATTTGGAGCTGGAGGGCTTTGGTTAGTGCGGCGGGGCGCTGCCTGTGGAGGAACATTTTGGTGCCGGCCTAGAGTGAGAGAGGAGCTCTGGAGACGAAATGTAATTAATGGGGGTTTAAGAGGGGTTTTGCTTTTTTTCATAGTGCAGAATAGAATTGCGGCCGTTGCTTTGGAGTTGAGATCTTCTCGCCCCAATTCCTCTAAAATCCCCTGCGTTTCGAGTAATTTTTGGGTGTTGACACCACGCCATGGTGCATCATCCACTGTTGCAGGACACGAATGTTTCCAACGCAGCCCATGTCATAAAAATAATGCAATAAATTGAAAGAATTCCAAACGCCCCAAGTTTATTTGGATTACAGACACCACCACGCGTGGTGTGCATCTTGCAGACATTTAAAAATTTCTCCTGCGTTCCTATTTGAGATGTTGACACCTGTCCACTAACTCCTCCAACCTTCAATACCATCCGAACAGATTAGCAAAATTAATATAAAAAATTGGTAAATTTCACTATACTATTCGGAAGTTTACCAATTTTAACTCTTACTATATAGAAGCATCTTCAAGGGATTCTTCGAATGAAGTAAAATTGTACTTTAACAACTTATGTGGCATGTGTTGCTCACCCATTTGTCTTATCAGAAAAGGGTCATAAGGGTATCCTCAATCATAGTACCTAAAAGAGGGTTCTAAAAAATTGATCGTGGATAGAAATCCCATTTAGAGCTTCAATGGAATATTATGGGTTATAAAGGTATCTTCCACAAAATGGGTGTTGTATAGTTGGGGCTCTAAAAAAATTTTGTGATGTAATTTGGTTTAGGTGGTCTTTATTTATTTATTTATTTATTTGTTTTAATGTATATTTAAGCTATGTGATTTTTTTTTGGGAACATTTCAACAAAAATAAAATAAATTTTTTTGCACAAGATTTCGAAAACATCATTTTTTTCATAGACTTCACATGTAAATGGATGATTTGTGGTGCTATTCAATGAGACTCTGAGAGGACAAACTATAGATATTAGGGGTGGGTTCAGTTTGGTTTGGTTTGGTGTTGAGCCAAAACTATCCACTGAATCGAACCCTCAATACAATAATTTCCAACACCGACGCCGAACAAACACCCTCAACAACCAAGTCCCTTGGTTAATGGGAATGAACGGTTCGGTGTGGTTTGGTTTCGATTTGCACGCCAAGTGGGCGATAAGGCTTGGCGAGATATCGTGGCTGCGTGACGAGGAGATTGAAGGAGGCAAGGCGTGATAGCTCCAAATCTCCAAATGTTGAGAGAGAGAGAGAGAGAGAGAGAGAGAGAGAGAGAGAGAGAGGGAGACTTTTGTATATTATGTCATGCTAAAATGGGTTTATTAATGAAATCCTCAAATTTAAACGATGGGCATCTAAATTTCGTCATTAAAGAATTCTATGTCATTTTCAATTCCTTCATCCAAATGGAGAATAAAAGCTATCAGCGCCGCTTATGACATCATATAGCAAAGAGACTTTTATTTCATCATATATCAAAGAGATTCGGGAACTTGTGTCTTTCTCCTCCTTTGATTCACATCTTCTTCTTCCTTTCATTGAATTTCTGTAGAACGTCATCTTCTTCTTTTTATGAATTCAAACGGCTAGAGCATGATACGTGCTTGCAGAATTTACTAATACAATTAACGTGTTTCACAATCCTTAAAATTGTATAACAGTACTTTTATTAACACTTAAGCACAAATGGTATACAAAATGAGTAGGGTGACAGTATAAAGTAATGCAACACAAGTAACAATTACTTTCTGTAATCTTTTCTTTTTAATCTGAGCAGAAACTTAAGATGCGTATCCCAAATTAGGGCCCATGTCCAGTACGTGAGGTTAAAGGCGTATTTCCATGACGTGGGGCTGGATGCGGAGGAGGGGGTGGGCTTGGCCAGACCCTTAATTTTCTCGGTTTTTGATCTGCAGCAATTAATAAATTCAAATCAATATCAATAACATCAATCAAATCATGTTCATGTGTAACTTATGTTTTTTTTTTCTCAATCCACGCCCGGTATGAAAAGTTAAATTATATAGGTTTGTACAAATAAGCTCATTTTAGCATGGCATATTATATAAAAATTTATATTACTTGTCATTTTCTATTCGGTTCTTAGAAAATTTTAACACACTAAAAACCAATTAAAAAATAACAAGTGACTATTTTGGATTTTTCTCTCTAAATAGGTTTTATAAGGGTTTTTGTATAATATCTATTATGTCATATTAAAATGATTTTATTTGTGAAAAGCCTTAAACTATACGATCCATAAACATATGAAGAGAGACCGGTCATGATTGAAGGGTCATTTTCTTTTATGGAGTTGAAGTATGTGAATCCATTACGGATTTGTATTTTAACCCTCGGATCTGCACCAATTGCCCTTTTTTAGTAACTCACCCTCTTTTTTTTTTTTTTTCCTCCTCTCTCTCTTTCTTTATTATTTTTCCTTTTCTCTCTTCCTCTTTTCTTTCTTCTCTCCTCGTCTGCTCAATCTCTCTCTTTCTTTCTTCTCAGCTCTGTTCTCTCTTCATGCTCCCTCAAGTACATGTTTTTTTATTTTGCTGCCTCTTCTAAAGGACAACACCAAGATAGACATGACATGGGCATCAACCCACCCCTTCTCATACATTTCATTAAAGGGTAAAGTGTCACGTTTCATGAATTATTCATTGAACTTCTAAATTATTTAGTCGATTTAGTCCTCAACTCATAATAAATAGTCAATTTCACTTACCGTTAAGTTTATCAAATTTCATCCATTTTTCTGTTAATAACAAGGACAAATTTGTAATTTTAACTTCCATAAAATATTGTAAATAATTCACTTTTAGAACAAAAAAATTCTTCTCCCACAAAAATCGGTGGGAATGGGGTTTCTAAGGGGAGAATAAACTTTTTTGTCCTAAAGGTTAATTATTTACAATATTTTATGGATTTTAAGTTAAAATTACAAATTTGTCCTTGTTATTAACAGAAAAATGGATGAAATTTGATAAACTTAACGATAAGTGAAATGACTATTTATTATGAGTTGACTAAATCGGCAGATAAATAATTTAGGTAAGCTTCAAATCGCTTAATAATAAGAAACTACTAAAAATCCTTCATTAAAAACATTTAAAGCCTTTTCGAACTTCCCTGTATTGCAATAAACCTGCAATGCAGGAGTCAGCGTGTACTTACTGAATTCCCACCCAGAATCTCACATTTCTTGCAATTCAATTGAACTTGACTTAGATTTAGATATATATAGCCTCCAACAAACATTTATAGCTATAACTGTTTGGAACACAAAGACCCTTCACTTTAACTTGATCAAACAAAAAGTTAGCTTCTTAAACCAACTCGACATTACCTAAACATCTTATAAAGAAACCCAAAGCTCCAGGAGTCGGACAACAATTCGAATTCACGATTTCCATAGCCATGGCTCTCAATGGAACATTTTGTCGAATGATCAGCCTGATTATTTGATTAGTCTGGGGTTTTTTTTGGTCGAATGGGTATGGGTTTGTAGCTCGGGGAGGAGCAAAAGAAAACTTGGACTTGAGGGAGCAGGGAAGAGAGAACAGAGCTGAGAAGAAAGAAGAGAGAGAGAGAGAGATTGAGCAAAGGAGGAGAGGAAGAAGAAGGAAAAATAATAAAGAAAGAGAGAAAGAAGAGGAAAAATAATAAAAAAGAGAGAGGGAACAAATGGAAAGAAAGAGGGAGAAGAAGAAATAGAATTTAAAAAAAGAGGGTGAGATATTAAACAAATGGCAATTGGTGCATATCTGACGATCAAAGCACAAATCCGTAATGAATTCGCATACTTCAACTCCGTAATGGAGAAAGAATCTATGATTGAAAACTCTTAATTATAGTTAGCCTCTCTCAGAAATGAAAATGGATGGATGTCAATTAATTATCAAGATATACATGTGTATACTAAGCATTAGAATGAAGAAATAAAGCTACCTGCGTGAACGTAATGAGGTGATTGCATGACCAAGAATGAAGAGACGATAAAAACGAGCAGCGTCAAAAGACGGATCGAAAAGCATGAAATCAGTCCCATCTCTCAACTACTCTTTCAAAGATCGAGCAATGCGGACACTTCTAGTTTCTATTATATTGCCCTACCACCTCTACCTCTCGCCCGTGGCTAGATAGTTTCTATTAAAGATGAGATATATATATATATATATATATATAGTAATAGTAGTCATTCATAAGCTTAAACTGCAAGTCATGGTCCCTCTTGTCATGAAGTAAGCTTAAAGCTATAGTGAAAACCCGCGGCACGCGCTTTGAAAAAAAGAAAAAGGAATGAATTAAGAAATTTCTTCTGAAACAGAAGTGAAATATATGTTTGTTTTTCGATGGCCTGCTTCCAAGTAGCATTCATATATGTTTTCAAAGCAGTGTTTGTTGGGGAAAGACGGGCGTTGGCTTTGACTCTGACTTTGAATTACACATTACTATTAATTTTAGATAATTTGCACAAACAATGTATGACCTCTTGCCACTAAATTTTTTAGCTTAAACTCTAATGTATTTTTTCTATTTCTATTGACTAATTTTCATTAAACTTTATTATAAGACAAATACATATTAAATATACTCAAATCATACATATTATCAAAATAAATATATGCTCAACAAATATTATTGAAAGTGTATCTATTCAAGTTGTGCCTTGCGATCATTAAGAGAATTGAAATTTTTTGTTATTGAAAATAAATAATTAAGTTTCACATATATATTAGTTGTAAACACAAGAAGAATAGAATTAGGTTACATACTATTCCGTTTTTGAAAGCCTATTCACGATAATTAGTGCGTCTATACTTGTGGATTGAAGAACTTGCTAGGAGTTTTATTGAGTCTAATGTTAAAGAGTTTTTTTTTTGGTGAAAAATGAATTAGACTTTGCCAATTAAAAAAACCAAAAAGCAACAAACATTATGGGGAAAAAAAAAAGGCTGCTAAGCGATTAGGAGGGAGTATTCGCTCAAAGCAAAAGGCAAGTTTGGTGGGCCATAACCAAGTATACTAGTCAAGGTCTAAAATATCGATGGTATCGGAAATATCGGTAATCCAAAAACACGAAAATTTTGATGGAAATATCGGGATATTATCGATATTTTAGACCTTGGCCATAACCCACATTGTCTTCATGTCTTTAACCTAAAAGAAAAATGCTAAAATATGAATATGGTTTGAATACTTTAGGTTAAGTTATATTCTTCTCCATAAGGAGGTATATATAGGAATTTACAAGAGGGCTTTACAAGGAAATAGATACAGTAATCAATTAGGATAGTATCTCCTAACTATACAATGATTTGTCAACTATATAAAATAAGGAAAGTAAATCCCTTAATTAATCAAGGAAATAAATCTCCTTGATTAATTAGGAGACTCACTTTAACAAAAAATTGATTTGCCCCTCTGCTACTCCCAAACCGGGTGCATCTGTAGTAGTAATTGGTACGAACGCAATCCAATGGATTGATATCAATCTATGCCCTGGTATAGGAAAGTGAATCTATCGATCTAACGACTACAAAATCGTGTTTGTACTAAGTCTATTTCGTACCATAATTTCTATTTTCTCTGGTGATAGCTGAACTGGCTTTTGTTTCTCCTACGCCACATGACTTCGAAGAAAATTGGAATGTCAAAATTTTTAGGGAAATGATTTCGGCACTTGAAAAAAACGCTTAAATTACGTTATGGACTTCTCATGAGTAGTAGAGGAGTATGCAACGTGAGATTTGAAGTGTGGAAATTATCTACAAATTTTATTATATTTGTGGAGCTTAAACAAAGCACATGTACTACGAGTCTACAAGAGAGGAGAAGATGGTTCGAATCCGAAGCTTCAAAAATCCAGTCAATGGATAGGGCCGTCTGAGTTGTTTGTACGGTGAAAAACGTATAAACTGGATTTCGTGTCCTGGACGCCATGACTTCAAGAATTTTTTTTATCTTTTATTTATTTAAAGAACTTGGACTTCGTAGAAATGGGGCTTTTCTTTGGGTAAAGAAGTCAGTCAATGGAATACGTGTTCTCTCTGCCATCGATGGGGCCGCCTGTGTTTGCCTCTACTTTTGGGTGAAGAAGTCAGTCAAGTCTTTATTCATAATATTTTTGAAATTGTTAAGATATCTACTGTGGCCAACAAAATTCACGAACTTGCTTTAAGAATATATTAAGATAACAATCATTTAATTGAGTGGAGAAATAGATTCAGATTCAAGTGATGATTTTTGCAGAGATCATCTTTAAGGAATACCAAAGAAATAGACAATTCGGATTATAGAAAAACAATGTTGTGTGAGTCCTACACCGATATTCCACAGATAAATGAAGCTTTTGTGAGTAAGTAAACGAATACGTGCTTTATTAATTATCCCCGACAAGATTATGGACCACCATGGAAAGTCTCCTGCGCTAGTAGATGTAATTTGGGAATCCAAAGAAACAAATTTGCACGTCACACATGCACGTCAAGGTCAACTCAAGTCATAAACGATTTCTGATAAATTCATGTCGGAAAATGAATTTCTAGGGAAGTTATGAGCATTTCAAACTCTATGTTTCTCTGTAAATATCCAACAACAAATCTTAACCTTCATTCTCATTCTTCACTAGCCCTTCACCAAAATGGGTTTCTACAATACAACAAAACACCTTCTAAGCCTCACTGCCCTAGTCTTTGTAGCTGGAGCACTGCTAAAAAATGTGACAGCAAAAAATGGTGGTGGTGGTTCGTCGGTGGCTGATATTGTAACCGAAGAATTCTTCAATGGAATCATTAACCAGGCTCCTTCAGATTGTGCTGGGAAGAACTTCTACTCTCGAGATGGTTTTATTAACGCTGTCAACTCATATTCTGACTTCGGTACACTTGGTTCGGTTGACGAGTCTAAACGGGAAATCGCAGCTTTCTTTGCTCATGCCACTCATGAGACTGGCTGTAAGATATTCCTTTCCTCCCCTCTCATACATACAATGTGACTTGTGTTAATAGCATACATACATGCACAAACTATAACTCCCATCTCTCATTAAAAACGTGCATATGTTTCACGTTGTGAAATTATATGCTTGACAACGTGCAATAAGAGCACGTTGTATTATACAACTTCTAGCAACATGCGTTTAGTGCGTGTTGTCGAAATGCGTTTAGTGCATATCATGTCTGAAAGTTTCTATTGTTGCTAAATATTTTCCATGTATTAAGCTCCACAATTTCCGAATGAATTTCCCCATTATGATATGCACAGATATTTATGTCAAATGGTTTATAATCTATAAAAATTCAAAACCCTTAGGGTCATTCATTTTATTAGTCCCTAAACTTTTACCCGATTTGCATTTGAATCCCTCAATTCCAAAATCGTTGCCGTGGTCCTTCAACTTTAGTTTCGTTAGGACAAATGGTCATGCCGTCAATTTTGTTAACTTTTCTGTTAAATGCAGGGATAAAATGGTATATTCATATTTTTTTAATTTTAAATTGATTATAATATGAATAAAATATTTAAAACAAAATATTTTTTTAATTTTTTAATTTTGAATATTTTTTTAATTTTTAGTTTTTAGGAATAAGAACTAATTTTTAGTTTGACTGAGGATAGGAATAAGATTTTTTAATTTTTATTTTTATTTTTTGGGTGAAAGGAATATTCATAAATTGGAAATTAAAAATAATACAAAAAATATCATTTTACCCTTGCATTTAACAGAAAAAGTTAACAAAATTGACGGCAGGACCATTTGTCCTAACGAAACTAAAGTTGAAGGACCACGAGAATAATTTTGGAAATTGAGGGACTCAAATTCAAATTGGGTCAAAATTCAGGGACTAATAAAACGAATAACCCTCTCATATAAAAATTTGATGGGTCATATATATTGTCACCATAAATAGAACAAACAAAAGAAAACACAGATGAACCTAACAAAATCACTTTTTCTTTTTCGTTCAGATTTTTGCTTCATAGAAGAGAAAGAGGCGACTCGTGAAACCTACTGCCAGGCAAGCACAGACTATCCATGCAACCCCTGTAAGTTCTATCATGTCTTTGAATCTCAAATACTAACCTTGATCTGACATTGTGAATAAGAATCTTCTTCTCCTATTCGGCTCTTTATCTCTTGCTCTAGATGGGGTGAGTTTTCTGTTATGAGTATATTAGCCAATAGGGAAGGGACCTTATTTATAAGCAATTGTACCAGTACCTTGCCCATCAAGGAGTACTCGTATAGATCTTGTTTGCTTAGGATTAGGATGTTTTAATCCATATAGAATTAGGAATTCTTAGAACACTCCTATCTCAATGTAAATGCACTGTTAGATTGAGTATCCCACTTGTATTAGGATTTATACTTTCTGATCAGTTAAAGCTCCTCCAAACCATATGTGATTAGAAGACCACAACTTAGACTAAGACACGGATTTGTCTTACAGTCTCCCACTTGGTCAAATAATCACTAAGGAAAACTCGTATTGATCTCTTTAAGGCCTTATGAAAGTATATCCGGATAAAATTCCCACTAAGCCACTGTCAATGAAGAAAAATTATAAGAGACTATCGAGACTTATTGATCATACACTTATCAAAGTCTTTATAATCATACTTAAAACTCTTCAACACCACATAAGGCTTCGATCAAGACTTAAACTATAGAAGATGACCTTACTAAAAGTGTTCTAATCTAAGGTCATCTAATTCCTTTGTCCCTGTAAATGACTACCAATGTCTCATTTTGCACAACCAAAATGACAAGCTGTCATGAATACAATCTCATTGTGGCTACCTCAAATGCATGCTATGCCACCCATACGTATTCAAGTAAACACAAATGCACATAAACTAAATTGCATAAATGTACTATATTGAACCCTTAAAACTGAAAATCATCCAAATGAAAACGCCACTGTTTAAACTTAACAGAAAATAGCAAAACTAGTTAAAACTACCAAAGCTTGATAAACTCCCACTGTTCTAGTCATCCAAATGAACTGTCAGTCCCATGCTAATCACATGTTTGTGAAAAACACCATTTGGTAACCCCTTAGTAAGTGGATTTGCAATCATCTCATCTGTGCCAATGTGCTCCAACATAGTATGCCCATCTCTAATATTTTCTTTGACAGCAAAGAATTTAACTTCCAGAATTCTTGATGCCTTTGTCCTTTTATTCCCTTTTGCAAAAAGTACTGTTGCACTGTTATCATTCCAAAGCTGTATAGGTCTTTGAATTGATTCAACTACACCCAAACTAGTGATAAAGTTCTTTAACCACATAGCTTGAGTGGTTGCTTCATAACAAGCCAGAAATTCTGCCAACATAGTCGATGCAACTGTGAGTGGCTGCTTGTTACTTCTCCATGCTCCAACAAATAGGAAAACATACATTGATGTAGATTTCAAGTCATCTTTGCAACCTACAAAATCTGCATCAGCATATCCTTCTACTTCCAGTCTATCACTTCTTTTGTAAACCAGCTTGTAGTCCTTTGTTCTTTGTAAATATCTCATGACTTTCTTACCAGCAATCCAATGTGCTTGTTCAGGATTCGACTGAAACCTTCCTAATACACTTACTGAAAAAGCAATATCAGGTATTGTGCATACTTTTGCATACATCAGGCTTCCCACCAATGATGCATAAGGTTTGTCTGCCATCTCAAGCTTTCCTTGATCAGTTTTTGGTGCTTGATCAGTACTAAATTTATCTCCCTTCGAAATAGGCACATCTGACCCTGCACAGCTCTGCATGTTGAACCTTTTGAGTATCTTTTCTATATAAGTCCTCTGTGAAAGTCCCAACAAACCTCTATCTCTATTTATGCTAATTTCGATTCCCAAAACGTATGAGGCTTCTCCCAAATCTGTCATTTCAAAATGATTAGCCAGAAACTTCTTGCAATCATGCAACATAGACATGTTAGTGCAAGCTAGCAAAATGTCATCTACATAAAGAATCAAAATTATAAAGTGACTCCCACTCATCTTCATCTAGATACACTCATCTAAAACATTCTCTGTAAAACCGTATAGTTTAACAACCTCATTGAATCTTATATACCACTATCTAGATGCTTGTTTGAGACGCAAACAAGATTTTCTCCCTTCTCTGGAATGAAACCTTCTGGTTGTAGCATATAAATTTCTGCCTCCAAATTTCCATTCAAGACTGTAGTCTTAACATCCATTTGATGCAAATGTAAATCAAAATGAGCTATTAGAGCCATGATCACTCAAAAGGAGTCTTTTGTTGAAACAGGTGAATAAGTCTCATTGAAATCAATTCCTTCTTTTTGTGTGAACCCCTTAGCAACCAGTCTAGCCTTATATCTGTCTATCTACCCCTTTGAATTTCTCTTAGTTTTGAACACCCATTTGCAACCCATTGGTTTGCACCCTTGTGGTAGAGGTACAAGTTCCCAAACTCCATTATTTTCCATAGAACCTAATTTTGATTTCATAGCAGCCCACCAATTTTCAGTTTTATCACTCATCATTGCTTGGTTGAAATTCATGGGACCCTCAATGTCACTTACATCATGTTATAAGTCTTGAAGGTAGACATAATAATCATCAGGTAAAGCACGTTTCCTTGGTCTTTGAGACCTTCTTAGCTCTGCATTTGTTTGATTATTAGTGCCTTCTTGTGGTTCAACTGCAATTTGATTTTCTGGAGGCAGAATTTGGTATTCTTGAGTTGTTTCTTCAGTTGCCATAGGATCTATACCATTTTTCTCTTCTAGATCATTTTGATTGCTACTTAAGTCAAAATTTGGCAAAACCAAAATATCAGTGTTAGATTGCATTGTTTTCCCAGTTTCTTCAATAACTTCATCAAACTCAAAGTTTTCATCTTCAATTTTCTCACTTTCTGATTCTATGAATACTGCTATATGAGTTTCTACAAATCTTGTAGTATTTTTAGGACAATAAAATCTGTATCATTTGGTTCTTTCTGGATACCCTATGAAATAACCACTTACAGTTCTTGGATCCAGTTTCTTCTCCATAGGATTATACAATTTAGCCTCTACCTTGCAGCCCCATGTTTTCAAATGTTTTAAGCTTGGTTTCCTTTTGTTCCAAACTTCATAAGGGATATTGTTGATGCTCTTGGGTTGGAACTCGATTAAGTATATAATATGCTGTTTTCAAAGCCCCCCCTTCCCCCACAGAAAAATTGGTAAGTTGGTACAACACATCATGCTTCTTATCAAGTCCTTTAGAGTTCTGTTTCTTCTCTTTACAATTACATTTTGCTGTGGAGTTCCTAGATTAGTGTATTGGGCAATAATTCCTTCTTGCTGTAGAAACCTTGCAAAGGGACCAGGATTTCTCCCAGTATCATCGAATCTCCCATAGAACCCCCTACTCTATCAGACCTTACAACTTTTATCTTTAGGTCTAGTTGGTTTTCCACTTAAGCTTTATAGATTTTGAACATGTCCAAAGCACTGGATTTTTCTTTGATAAGAAAAACATGTCCAAATCTCGAGTAATCATCTGTAAAAGTGATGAAGTAGTTAAACCCTTCATGAGTTGGAGTTGGGAATGGTCCACATATGTCTGTATGGATTAATTCCAATACACTTTGACTTCCTACAACACCTTTCTTTCTTAGGTTGGTCAATTTTCCCTTTGCACATTCTATACATATATCATCTGCATTATCATGATTCAATGGAGGTAGAACTAATTCTTTGCATAGTGTACTGATTCTTTCTTTTGAAATATGTCCAAGTCTCTTATGCCACAATTTAAATGATAATTCTTTGCATGGTTTGGATTGAACTGAGTTGATTTGCATGGTTTCTTTGCAGTTTCATTGAAACATACCATCCACAATACTTGCTTTTCCAACTAAATTTTTATTTCTGAATATAGAACAACCAAAATCATCAAAGTTCAAAGTGAACTTTGACTTTACAAGCCTAGTAACTGAGATGAGATTCTTCCTCATTGAGGGAACATAAACCACATCTTCCAAATCAAAAACAAAACCAGAATCTAGTTCAATCCTAACTACTCCAATATAATCTACTTGCACTTTTTCTCCATTGCCAACGAACACCTTCACTTCATCCTTGCTTGGCAGCCTCCTCTTTATGAACCCCTGCAAAGAATTAGTCACATGAATAGATGCACCACTGTCTAACCACCATGAATCATCAGTAAAATCAACTAAATTTTATTCAAAGCAAACCAAAACTTGATCACTTTTACCTTTAGTTTTCTGTTTGTCCAACCATTTCTTATACCTTCTGCATTCCTTCTTCAAGTGTTCAGTTTTCTTGCAAAAGAAGCATTTCAATCCCACTGGTTTCAAGGTTTTTGGACTGATATTTTCTTTTTCATTTTCTCTCCAGCAGTAGTGCCTTTGTTCTTATACTCTTTATTCGGCTTTGATTGAACCAGATTTACCACTTTTGAACCTCTTTCTCTTATGATGTTGTGTTCCTGCTGAACACTTATAGTGATAAGATCATTCAAAGTCCAGCTTTCCTTTTGAGCAATGTAGGTATCTTTGAGAGACTTAAACTCCTTAGGCAGTGAATTCAAAGCAAAATGAACCATCATATCTTCATCTACATTCATTCCCAAATCCTGCAATTTAGTTCCTATGTCGATCAGATTCATGATATGAGCTCTCACACATCCTTGTCCATCATATTTCATATCAATCAACTAATTTAGCAAGGTACTTTTGACAGCTTTCTCAGACTCCTTGAATCTCTGTGCAATAGCCTCATAGTATTGTTTAGCATTCTCAGATTTGGGAATGCTACCTTTCATTGATGATGCCATTGATCTCTGTATAATCAACATACTCATACAATTTGCCTTTTCCCACTTGGCATATTTGGTTTTCACTTCCGCAAAAGCATCTGCAGCTGGTTCTTGAAGAGGTTCATCTCTAAGTACAAAATCATAATCGACAAAACCTAAAGAAATTTGCAGATCTTGCTTCCATTTTTTGTAGTTCGAGCCAGTGAGTGTTTCAATGGATTGATAGTTCGAAGCATTCACTGTAAACATATAACAACAAAATAAACAACTATCCCCATTTTAAACTTTACTCAAACATTATCAATTCACACCTGTGAGTTGGGAATTGAACATGTTCCAAAATACTGGATTTAGAGTTTGAACAAACGTCCTGCACAAGTAGAACTTCTCATCTGTGGATCGAGAAATTCTCTTTGTTAGTCTGTACAATCACTTCATCCATATTATTCCATCACATCTGTTATCAGTTTGTGTACTTGCCATCTATGGATAGAAGTAACACAAAAGGCTACCAGCTGTGATGCAAGTATAGATCAATATGTCGATTGAAAATTATTATTGTAACAATTAAGCAGCTGTGGCTCACTTAATTTAAACAACAATAATCCCCAGTCTTTGATCAATAGCCTTTCAAGCTTGATCGAGCAGATAGTCTTGATGCCCTCGATCATACCTTATCATATAAGATATGCAATTGTTTAAATCTACATGCTTTATGACTAATGATCAAAATTTTAGTTTTAGCCACAGCTTTTATAAAATCTTAAGGTTAGATTAAAGAACAAGACCTAGTGCTCTGAGACCACATGTAAGTTCTATCTGTCTTTGAATCTCAAATACTAACCTTGATCTGACATTGTGAATAAGAATCTTCTTCTCCTACGGCTCTTTATCTCTTGCTCTAGATTGGGTGAGTTTTCTGTTATGAGTATATTAGCCGATAGGGAAGGGACCTTATTTATAAGCAATTGTACCAGTACCTTGCCCATCAAGGAGTACTCGTACAGATCTTGTTTGCTTAGGATTAGGATGTTTTAATCCATATAGAATTAGGAATTCTTAGAACACTCCTATCTCAATGTAAATACACTGTTAGATTGAGTATCCCACTTGTATTAGGATTTATACTTTCTGATCAATTAAAGCTCCTCCAAACCAGATGTGATTAGAAGACCATAACTTAGACTAAGACACGGATTTGTCTTACAACCCCGACAAAAAATACTTTGGGCGTGGACCATTCCAAATTACATGGAATTACAATTATGGACATGCAGGAAAGAGCATTGGCTTGGACCTTTTAACCTCTCCAGAGACCGTGGCCTCAGACGCTGCTGTTGCATTGAAGACTGCCATTTGGTATTGGGTGGGAAATGCTCGTCCTGTTTTAAGTCAAGGATTTGGAGCAACAACTCGAGCCATTAATAGTGCTACGGAATGCGATGGTAAAAGACCTGACCTAGTTCAAGCCCGGGCCGCCTTGTACCAGAGTTATTGCAGCCAACTTAATCTTGATCCTGGCACTAATCTCAGTTGCTAGAATGCCAAAACTTATTAATTATATATATAGAGAATGAATAACCTATAAAAGAGATTATCGTTTGTTGAAGAAAAATATTAACTTCCCAACATAATTTCACCACCACTATTTAAATAATGAGGTTTTAATAGGTTCGACCCATTCAAGACGCAGTGTCTCTTAATTACAATCCCTTACTTCAAGGGAACACCCTTTGATTCCACTATAAAGAAACAGAACATATGTTTGGTTTTGCGGCTGCTCCCAAGTCCAACCTCAGGATGCCTATGTATCCCTTGTAGGAATCAAGCCACTCGTAGTTCAAAGAATTGCAATGAATAAATGACTCATTGTGTTTGTACCATATCTGACCCGCCTCTCATACCACGACACGTGGAAATGGCTCGTACCCCGCGCTAACAAGTCCAGTCTCCTCTGTATGCGCGACCGATCCTACGCCAGCATGACCTTGCCGGATAGTCTAGTCTTACAATCGGCAATCGCCTCCAGCACCATCTGCCGATTGTACACTAGTCGACCCAAGGACAGCCAGTCTCTTCGGCATGCCCTGTCGATTCTACATCATCACATATATCTTGCAGATCTTTCTAGGGTCCTCCGCCAGGATATTTACTCCAACATGTGTCAACTTGCGGAAAAAGCAGCATTACAATCATATGACCAGGGAGATTTTTCTTGTTATCCAATAATATATAATTTACCAAGACAACAAAATGAACCTAGATTTGTCAAAACCATGAGGTATAGTTTTCTAATTGTCTGATGTCGAAAGCATAGAATAGGACACACACAAGTGCATACATAATTGCATAATCATTGCATAAAACAGTATATCAAAAACAACACGCACACCTTTAGGCAGAAAGCAACATCAAAGACATTGAATCCATTTACTGTAATACATTAACGTTGAGTTGGAATTAAGAGTATGTTGTATCTGAAGGCAGTCACACCCTTGTATGCATTCAAATTTACCTTTCTTCAATCCAGGAGAGACATCACCTCCTCGAAACACAAGAGGAATGTCGACTTTCAACAAAGCATGAGAAGGAGCCCTTATGAAGGTCACATTAAGCAGTGCGTCCGTGGCCGAGTGCAAATGAATCTAACAAACAAACAAAACCCCAACATCAAATAAACCCTAACAGACCAAAAACAAAATCAAATCTTCTTAAGATAAACAGAGTGCAGAGCAGACCATACCATGCGAGGCAAAACGCGGACCCTCTCAAGGATGTCGTCTTCAGAGTCGAAGTCGGAGCGAACCTCGAGGTCGAAGAGCCTGGAGAGGAAGAAAGAGCGGCCGAGATGACCGAAGAGTTTTCGGTTCTGGTTGGTCCGTACAGAGATGAGGCGTTTGTTGCCGCCGTGCTGGTCGTCCTCTCGCTCGAAGACAATGCTGGGGACGTGGCTCGCCTTTCGCTCTTTGGCGGAGATGCTCTTACCGGAGGCGGTGCGTGGGACGGCGAAGATGGTCTCGGCGTATTTCGGGTCGGGTATCGGGAAGGTGGACTGAAAGTCGGGTTCGAGTTCCGGTTCCGAGTGGAGCAGAGCGGCTGTGGCGGATTGGGCGTAGAGTTG
Organism: Prunus padus; assembly: GCA_024362665.1. Classification (NCBI taxonomy): domain Eukaryota; kingdom Viridiplantae; phylum Streptophyta; class Magnoliopsida; order Rosales; family Rosaceae; genus Prunus; species Prunus padus. Next base: position 6,403,286 of record JANFAM010000020.1, read on the forward strand.
GATTTGGAGCTGGAGGGCTTTGGTTAGTGTGGCGGGGCGCTGCCTGTGGAGGAACAATTTAGTTCCGGCCTAGAGGAGTTCTGGAGACGAACTGTAATTAACGGGGGTTTAAGAGGGGTTTTTCTTTTTTTCATAGTGCAGAATAGATTTGCGGCCGTTGCTTTGGAGTTGAGATCTTCTCGCCCCAATTCCTCTAAAACCCCCTGTGTCTCCTATTTGAGATGTTGACACCTGTCCACTAACTCCTCCAATCCTCAATATTATCTGATCAGATTAGCAAAAATAATATAAAAAATGGTAAATTTCACTATACTATTCGGAAGTTTACAAATTTCAACTATTACTATCTAGAAGCATCTTCAAGGGATTATTCAAATGTAGGTAAAATTGTATTTTAACAACTTATGCGGCATGTGTTGCTTATCCATTTGTCTCATCAGAAAAGGGTCATAAGAGCCCCTCCACCCGTTGGACTTGCCAGTGAAAGGCCCCCAAGGCCACCCAAAACAAACTCCAGCAGTTGAATGCAGCTCGGGCTGCATGTGGGCTCCATCAACCTAGGCAAGCCCAAAGACAAAACTTGTCTGGGCTAGGTGACGTCATGTTGACGTCAGCGACGTAAAAAAATTTAAAAACATTGAAAAAAATATGAAAAAATACAAAAAATTCAGAAATATTTTTTTATACATACCTAGCAATTTTATTATTATTAATTTCATACATACAAATAAAATTAATCCCATGTGAAAATCTCATACAGAAAATCTTATCCGAAAATGTTATCTGAAAAATTCATTCGAATTTTTATAATAAATATTGACATGTGGCAACTGAAAATCTTCTCCAAATTAATCATTTAAGTTAAAAAAAAAAAGAAGTTAAAGTGAATAGTATTTGCCATTTGCCATGACAATGGGTGGAAACACAACAAGCATTTTGCAAGGGCTGCCACTATTCACGTGAATAGTAACAGCCATTGCCTTGCCCTTACCCTTTGTCATGACAAATGGGTGAAGGTGCTCTAAGGGCATCCTCAATCATAGTACCTAAAAGAGGGCTCTAAAAATTGATAGTGGATAGAATCCCATTTAGAACTTCGGTGGAATATTATGGGTTCTAATAAAGGTATCTTTCCCACAAAGAAGAAGAAATTTTTTTAAGAAAAAATAAAATAAATTTTTTTGGACAAGATTCCGGAAACATCATTTTTTTTCATAGACTTTGCATGTGAATGGATGATTTGTGGTGTTATTCAATGAAACTCTGAGAGGACTCTTAACAAAGAAGAAGAGTTTGAGATTTAAGGGTTTCAAGAGAATAAGGAATATAGCTTTGTAATTTTGTATTTCTGATTTCTTAATCGATTGACAAAAGCTGAGCTTTAGTACAATACTTATATCTCCTAATATAACGCTAACAAACTTAACAAATAAAGCTAACTCTCACTAACAGACTTAACAGAGAGCACGTGAGTTGCACATGATTAACTAACAGTTTCTTAACTAAACTCATAGTTAACATTTTCCCTACCCAGCTGAACTCCTTAGTCTAAGATGGAGATAATGTTGTAAGAAAATGGGACTATGTAAACCCTTGGTAAATACATATGCTATCTGCTCTTCAGTAGGTATATCTGCACAATAAGATCTTTAACTTTGTACCTTCTCTCTCACAAAATGGAATTCAATATCCAAATGCTTAATACGAGAATGGTATACTGGGTTTGAGCTTAAAGTTAGAGCTGATAAGTTGTCACAGTACATAATAGGAGCATCTGGCAGAAACATCTTCAAATCCAAGAGAACTTGTAGAATCGATGACATGTCAGTAGCTGTGTTTGATAGGATTACTACCCAAGAATACTACATATCCTGTTGTAGACCTTCTAGTATTGATGTCCCCTGGCCAATCTGCATCATAAAAATGCATTAAGCTGCCAAGGATCTTTTGAAAAACTGATTCCATACTCTAATGTACCCTGTACATATCTGAGAATACACTTCACCAAGAGATAGTGAACCTCAGTAGGATTATTCATATATTGACACACATTATTCACAGCATAAGCCAGATCAAGTCTTGTAAATGTAAGATATTGTAGAGCACCTACTAAACTTTGAAACATAGTAGGATCTGCCAAGAGCTCACCATCAGTGTTTAACACTTGAGTGTGTGGCTTACAAGGTGTTGCACAGGCTCGACAAGAACTCATGCCGGCTTTATGTAGTAGATCCTTGGCATATTTAGTTTGACTCACAAATACGTCACCAGAGGAATTATAGGAAATCTACAGACCTAAGAAAAAAGTGAGTTGCCCCATATCCTCCATTTCAAAAACCTCACTTAAGTCTATAACAACTCTTTGAATCAATTAATCACTAGAACTTGTTATAATGATATCATCTAACAGGACCCGACCTAGATTCCACCTCGGAATCCGTGCCGGACCCTGTTGACATGCCCGACATCAGCCCATATCGAGCCCACAAACTAAACTAGTTCCTTCTTCTCGAAATTTAACCTACAAGTGACCAAGACTTCTGCCGAAAAAAGGGCAGAGTCTCCCCTACAACAAGGACTATCCCAAAGTTTACAACCTGTCGGACAAGCAGGATAAACAACCCAAGCGCCAAAGCATGCATACAACATATACATAACAGGCCTCCGGCCAAACTAATTCAACCCTAAAGGTGATACAGAGCAAACTAAGAGTAAAAGAATTCAATAGCGGAAAAGAAATAATAGAATACAAAGTTTAGGGTTCAAGGATGACAATCCTACCCTTCCAACGAAGTCGAGAAGAGAAGCGCACAGCCGAGCGATGAAGCGGCGACTACGAATCGGGCAAAAGCAGAAAGAGTGTGAGTGGACAAAAACAAGGTTTTGCATACTTAAAACAAAGTAATAACCCCACCTTTTAAAACAATGCGAACCATGCATATGAAATCATTTACATATTTAGTTGATTTGAAAACCATACTATCTCAAAGTATGAGAAAGCAACCCGATTTAAAACCCCTTTTCGAACAACTAACCTTTTACCTTTCCCGAGGCATAACCTCCCAAATCACGAACCCATATATTTGTAAAACAGAATTAGGAGAATTAGATAAACATGAGTACGAAAGTATCATAAAACTCCATATTCCAAAACAATCTTTCAAATATCAAAGATCACCTTCATGCCAAGAAAACCAACTCGACAACAATACAGAAATCAGTTGCAGTTCAAATCATATATATAAACATATATAAATCAGGATTTACAATCCAATAAGTAAAACATATCAAGTACTGAAATCTAAACAAGTACTGCAACCAAAACAGGTAAACAGTTTCTCAAACTTCCCCATTTTCACAATCACGTGCTCACAAGCACGACAAGCGAGGAACGATCCTCACTAAAAGAAATATGAATACGAAGGTACTAACACACGCGTATAAGTATAAAATAAACTCAACACCAACACAAGTACCAGGGGAAAACAATCCAACAAGGGATCATTTGACTGGACACCGGTACAGTCTCATCGAGACACCGTGCCCATGGTTGAGCCGTCCAAAGTGGGACTAAACTCACAGGACTATATGGTAAAAACTTACCAACCATAACTCTGAAATCTGTCCTACGAGCGCAGACTACCCAATCAAGGGTCTATAGCTACATTCCGTTAAGGTATGCACCGGATCGTATCATACCAAAACCAGGTAATCGTATCAGATCAATCGCCTTGCGATCATCAGTATCAGAACAGGGGGAGGTACAATACAAGGTACTAACAGCACTCAAATCAATCGCCACGCGATAACAGTATATATATACAATCACAATGTATCCAACCCCAAAACAACAGACACCAGGACATATACAAGTCCATCAGTCAACTACTCAATATATATATATTCAAAATCAGGACATCACCGTCCCACACATATAATCACTACTTAAAATAATCACAAGGGTCTAACGACCGCATAACAGACCCTAATCAATTCGTAAACAATTATAACCTCATAGTCAAGCCCAAATACAACATATGAACCCAAATCATAATATGGGTAACTATACTTTAAAAATATAAATTCCAAACCCCGAAATGTTCATTCAAAATATACATATATATATACATATAAACATATATATATATATACATATAAACATATATATATATATATATACATATAAACATATAATACATAACGATCCTTTAAAAATATATACCCAAAGTCCAATTCCGTATACATATACGTCCGGACGTTTAAACGTCCCCAAAACCCCATATTCAAAATATCAAATCAAAGTATACATATATATATATACAGAAATTCTCCTATGCGGACATCCGGACGTTATTATCGTCTTGGACGCCGTGTATTTTGTACTACCCCTCCTTGATTTCCTGCCTGTTTATAATGACATCCGCACGTTCCGCACATTAATACATCCGGATAAGAGAATAACTGTATATATATATATAACCAAAGTATAGACAACCTTTTCTTAAAGTAGATATACAAATATATATATATATATATATATATATTCAAAGTAAAGATATATAAATATATATATATATATAGTTATACAACCATTTCCCACTATTCAAGTATTTACTCAAAGTAGCTATATATATAAATACTTATATTTAGTTAAAGTATACGTATTATTAATCATAGGGTTTTAACGCCAAAACCGAGTATGAAATCAACCAGACTATACTAACATCCAAATATTCAATTATATAATTAAAATATAATATAACGGTTCCAAGCTTAATATAGCTCATTATATAATCAAAATCCAATACGAAAACTACCGGGTGTTCACCACGTTCCGTTCAATACCCAAAGGTATAAATAATAATAAAATAACCATCAGGGCCACACAAACAAACCGGCAACCCAAATCAAGCATTAAACTCAAATGCTAATCCTTTTAAATGTATTTCCACTCAAAGTCAAAGCAAGACTTAAACTATTAATAAATTCAAGATTTAAAACCATCAAATCTCCTTTCATGCAATTCATTCAAATCATGCTTAATTGAAAACAAAGTCCACTCACCGTTGGTCCTATGCTGCACAACCCTCAAAGGGTCCCGCTTACAAAGTACGCAGAGTCAAGGTACCTAAAGCGTTAAATATGAGGATTGGATTAGTATCGTGAACCGTACGAGAACCTTAATCTCAAGCCCTAACAAAACCCAACTTAACGTGCACATACATCGTACGAAAGATTCTAAGGTCAATCTACCTCTTTTAACCAGTGGGACCGCCCCGGAAGACTCACGGTCAACCGGCGGTCAAACACCCCGTTTCGGTCAACCCGGGCCCGCAGAGCCCAGGACCTCCCAGAAGGATCAGGACATTCCTAGAAGTCCAAAAAAAGTGAACTACGTGGCAAGGCGGCCTCGGTCAAACCTGGTCAAACTTGGTCAAACCGAACCGAATTGGTCAAACCGGGCTGTGGGTCCCATGACCTCCAAACTTAGATCCGAAAGTTCCTACAGGTTCAACACGGCCTAAACAACGTGTCCTCAAAGTTTGGTCTCGATCGGACGGTCGGATCTTTCAAGATCGGACGGTTCTGATTACATTCCAACTTTAAGTCAAAGATCAGGAGTATCCGGACTCAGAATCATGATTCGTCAATTCCTATACGTTCCTAGAGATACGAGGAACCCCATACGTGAATTCGGATTCTATCCAACGGTCCGAACACATCGAACCCAATAATGAGCAATAGGCGTACGTTGGTTCAATCGTCAAACGACGTCCGAATCGGGACCGCGCATACGCACGCGTTCGTAGAGACACAAGGATCGTGTAGGAACCAAGAACCACCACCACACCACCGCCACGCGCCTCCACACCCGTCACCGTGGGTGGTGAGTGGCTTGAGCAAATCCAGTGAACGCAAAACTGTCAAGTCGTGGTGCAATACCCATACCCTTCGACCAAGACACACCTCGGGAGTTCGTAATCGAAGTGAACCGCCAGAGAACCGGCCGAACGCCGCGGATCACGGCCAAACCACCTAGGGTTTTGGCCGGATCACGGGTTGCTCAATACGACGGCTACGCAGCATAATGGTGTCGCGCACCCTCGAGAAAACGAAAGAGGAGATCGAGGAGGTCCTTACCCAAGTGGAGCCGACGTCAACAATGCCGAAAATGTCGCGTGAGAAGATGGAGGTTACGCCAGAAATTGTAGAGCTTGCCGCCGACGAAATATGCCGTTTTCAGCCGTGACTCGGTTGGGTTTTGACGAGGACGACGAGAGCTTCCATTCCCGACTGGGCCAGCACTGCGTGCTTTAATGAGAAAGATCGGAGGGAGAGAGCGACGGTGGTCGTGAGGGTGAGGAGAGAGAAAGTCTAAGCGAGGAGAGAGAGAGTTTCGAATTCTCGATTGGTCCAAGGGTATAAAATAAATTCGAAATGACGCTTACGTCCTTTTTAAGCGTTACAAAGCTGAATTGAACATGTCGCACGTCCCCGAACTTCGTTTCAACGTGCGGACGCAATGGCGCAACTCGTTTCGCCAAATTCCGTCCCGAAAATAACGTTGACCAAAATGCCCCTTTAATATTTAATTCCAATTTAATTCTAATTAATTCTTTTTAATTCCTTTTTATTTCCCAATTTAATTAACTTACTTATTTTATTTATTTTCTTTTAATTTTGGGTCGTGGTCGTCACATCATCAAAATATAAGAGTAGAATGACAATGTCATTCCCAGTATGTTTCACAAACAAACTTGGATCGTAATGTGAAGATTTAAAACCAAGAGTAGGTAAGTAACATGTGAATTTGGCATCCCATGCCCTTGGAGCCTGTTTAAGGTCATACAGAGATTTTTTTCAGTTTACATACAAACTGTGGATGAGTAGAATCTTCAAAACCTAGAGGTCGCTTCATAAAAACTTCTTCTTCAAGATCGCTATATAGGAAGGCGTTCTTGACATCAAGTTGTCTTAGTTTCCATCGGTTCATAGCAGCTATGCTTAACACTAACCTCACCGTTGTATATCTAACAACAGGATCAAGGTTTCCCCAAAGTCAAAACCGGGCTCTTTGCTAAACCCTTGAGCAACAAGTCCGGCCTTATATCTACCCACCGCACCATCCGGATTCCTCTTTATTTTGTAAACCCACTTACTTCCCACAATATTTTTATCACCTGGATTAGGAACTAAGAGCCATGTGCCTTGCATATGAAAGGCATCAATCTCCTCTGTCATTGCTTATCTCCACTCAGAAGAAAAAGAAGCCACTTTAAAACTAGAAGGCTCATCTAATTCAGGAATAGCATGAAGATAGGTATAATAACCTTGATAATCTGGAAACTGTTTGCTCTGAACAATACCATCTTTAGCTCGAGTAATCATGGGATGATCATTGAGAGGCACTAAAGAAACCAATGAGTCCTGAGTACGGACGTAAGAGGAAGAAGCATCCGAGACCTCAAAAGGAAACATAACTTGTAAATCGTTGTTCATTCAACATAGGTACAAAACCTGCATAAACCACCGGAGTATCATCCAATGAAGCTTGATGTTGTATGTGATATAAAGGACCATAAGTAGATGAGATGGACTGAGACTGAGAGGTGGATACACGTGTATCAGATGCTAGAGAAGATTGATCCTGGGAACTAAGAGGAACTTGAATAGGCCTTGAAGGTAAAGAAACTATGACAGAGCCACCGATGCGGAGAAATAGACTGAGAAATTGCACACATAGAGCAAAGGTTGAGTTGCCGAAAAGGAAATACAGCCTTATGATGAAGAACATGCCGTGAAATCACACATTTGGTCAGTAAGTCTATTGTAGCAGATAACCCCCTTGTATCCAGGTGCATATCCTAAGAACACACACTGAGAGGTTCGAGGTTGTAACTTATGCATATTATAATGTCTCAAATTGTGGATATACAGTTGTACCAAAAATTCTCACTGAAGCAATATCAGGATGATGACCAAATAAATGAAAATAAGGAGACTGATTATGTAATACATAACTTGGCATTCAATTTATAAGATGCACATCATGAGCAGTGGAATGAAACCAAAATGGACCTGGTAAAGTCTGCTGCGATTAGCGATGTAATGGTTGTTTCCATAATATGCCTTTTCTTCCTCTATGCCATACCATTCTCACTGCAGAGTATATGGACAAGAAAAATAATGCCCAATTCCCTTGGAACCCAAGAAATCAGAAACCCTTGCGAATAAACTCACCACCACCATCACTCGAAAACACTTAATGGCAGCACCAAATTGATTTTTTTATCAAAGCGTGAAACTCGTATGAATTTGGAGAAAACTTCGATTTATTGAAAAGTGGATAAACCCACAAATATCCAATACATTCATCAAGGAAGGAAACAAAATATATGTAACCCTTAACAGATTTGTAATGGGAAGGTCCCCATACATCACTATGAATTGTATGAAAAAGAATTTCAGACCTACTATTTCGAACTAGCTGAACACAAGATACTAGTATTTGAGGAATCACTTGCACAGTGCAAATCAGAAGCTTTAAGCATTAATTGCACCACTTCATTTGTTGGATGGCCAAGTCTATGATGCCATATGGAAGACTTAACATGTTGACCAATCAAAGCTACTTTCTTGGACAGGCAATGAGAAGATACACCAGAGGGAATAGGATACAATCCGTTGTTACTCTGACCTTTTAGAAGAATTTTCTTGGTGATTCGATCCTGTATCACAAAACCAGAAGCATCAAAGCTAATAACACAGTTATTATCTTTGCACAGCTGATGCACAGACAAGAGATTAGCAGATAACTGTGGAACATGAAATACATATGGCAATTTAAGAGAAGTAGAAGCACATGAAAGTGCATTAGTGCCAATATGTTTAATTTCAAACCTTCTCCATTACCAACAATAACTTGCTCTATAGATTCACAAGGAGCAACATTATTCAATGAGGAAATATCGGACACCATGTAATGTGAAGCCCCACTATCTCGCAATTCGGACTTGATCAGACACATAGGAATTTTATGTAGTCATAGCAGATAAGTTGGAAGGAGGAGCTTGACCCTGATAGACATAGTTGGATCTATGGAAACAATCCAAAACTCCATGACCCATTTTCCTACATATTTGACATTCAATAACCTGAGATCCATTCCTAGAAGAGCTTGCCTCATGTCGAAAATAATAGTTAGCAGCTGTGTGACCCCTTTCGCTGCATAAATGACATTTAAGAACAACATCATATTTTTAAGAAGAATCGGAACCAAATCGATTTCTGAGAAAAATGGAGATGAAGGTCTGCTTTGAAATTTGCCTATTGTTGGGTTCATTTTTACACATGATTTATCATGTTATTCACCCAATATTTTGAGTTAGTTCATGACATTTTATAGCATTTTACTTCCTTTTTGTGTTTTCATAGATTTTACCTTGGTTAGAATGAAAATGAGCTAAAAATGCATTATTGGTTATAAATTCTATTTTTGTTCATTTTCGTAGTCAACTTCTTGGCCATGGATCAGCATGCTCCAGTGCTCGGATGAGGTGAAGATCTTCATGAAACTTGTTCCAATGGATGTTGACTACAACATATCCGAATTTGAGCACCATTGAATAAGTATAGCCTATCCAACTGATCCAGCATTTTACCCTAGCTCTTGAGATTTGTCTTGGGCCAGTTTTTACCTTCATGATGTCATCTTGATTCTTCTTGTTACCATACCATTTGGTGACAAGAACTTACCTTGATAGAGTGCAATTTTCTGAGACAAAGAGCATCTTTGTGAAGACAAAAACCAAAAATCCCATCATGACATAGAGAAAAAGAATTATTATGTTATTGATGGGTGAGTTGGAAAGGAAGAGAGAGGATGAGCAAAAGAAAAAGGGGCATCAGCCCATTGAAGGGCAATTCGACATTTTTCTGAGAATTGAGTAGAGATTAGAGCTGGAGAGTTGGGGAGGAGAAGAACATTTTCCACATTGAAAACCTTGAGCTTCCATCTTCTTCACAAAATCTGTAAACTCTTTCTAGTTTTATTTCAAGTTGTAATTACTATGAACATGAGGAGCTAAACTCCATAGCTGGGGCTTAGGTTGAAGCCCTAAACATGATTACTCTAATGTTTTGATGCTTTAGTTTATCAATTTCTAGATGTTGTTGATGAATTCCCATTCATTAAAATAATCTATCCTTAATGTATGTTTTTCTTTGATTGATCACCTTTGAAAGCATGCTTCTTGAGATTGTTGGGATTATATGTACCCTCAAGTTTTCCTAAGAAACAAATGGATGAAGTAAGAATCATCCATGTGAATTGGTTTCTTAAATGCCTAATGTAAACATCGTACTATTAGGGTTCTTGTGATGTTCATATTATTCTCTTTGAACTTAATGAGTTTTCCATGCAATTAAATCAAAGTACTAAGCACACGTAGATTGATTATAGGGAAGGCACGAGTCTTGTAGCACTAGCCACGCACTCTACTTATATTAGGGAGAATCAATGTGTCTTGAGCCACTAGACCCGGTCTTGATTACAAACATCTTCATCAACACATTTAGAGTTCATTACTTGAGTGCCCATGAACATGGGTACAATTGTTTACAGTAGAATCCGAAAACCCTAGTGTTTGTTACTTATTAATTTCGCACTTTGATATTCATCCTTGTCAATCTTGTTAAAATTAGAGTTTGATTACATTCAAGCATTAGAATTAGGTCACTTGAATCAAACACCGCCCCCCGAGTGAGTTTGAAACATTGTATGTTTTCTCCACTGAATTCTGCTCACTTCCATAATTGTTTTTGACATTTGGTCCACGATGGGTTCTTCATTTTTCTCTGCTGAATCTAACCATATAAAGAACGTGAAATTTGGATAAACGGTTGGAATGGTCAAAAACTGGACAGAGGTCGAAGCTGAAAATAGAGCACATACTCTGCTTCAAAACGACCAGTCGTCACTGTTCATGCAACTGGTAATCACCTCGTGGGATCGACCTCTCGTACTTGCAAATCTATACCCCAATAGATTCGTGCACTTACGGGTATTTTTAATTGGATGATTAGCACATTAATTTGTGCCAATTATTAAACAACACCTATTCCAGAACCAACATGATTAGTAAAACCAAAAAAACCTCCATGCTAACTATTGCCAATACCGTGAAGCTGATGACCATGAAAACTACTAGAACCATCATTGTTACCAAGAACAGGTCTTGAACCAAAATTGTGATACAATGAATTCATAACAGAACGATCACAGGAACCCATATAAGCAACTGGTAAAGAAGATGGAGTAGGCAATAAACCCATACTAGAAATAGAAGACCCCATAGCATTCACAAAAGCATAAGACGAAGAAGATGGAGCCACAAACATCGCAGAGTGAGGGACCAATCGAGCTTATGCGGTTTGCTCTGCAGCCAGCAATTGTGGGCGAAAATCCTTCAAAGAAATTGGAGAATCCCTAGCAATCAAAACCGTCTTGATCATGTCGTATTCATGAGGGAGACCATTAGGAGTCGCAATCATAAAATCATCATCAGACACCTTAACCCCAGCTTGAGCCAATTGATCACGAAATATTTTCAAACGCAAGAGAAAGAACTCAATCGAATCTCCACCTTTCTGGGCTGTCTGTAATTCAGTCTTCAAATAATTGATTCATGCCCTAAAAATCGACGCATAACGATCGGAAAGGCTTAACATGGCTTCACGAGTAGTCTTGGTGCCAATGACATACTCGATGGCTTCATCGGAGAGAGTGGCAATGAGTAAACTGAGTAAAGCCTTATCGGTGCGAATCCATTCCTTGTAAGCAAAAGTGACTTCAGACATGACACCCTCCTCATCAACAATAGCAAATTGATGAGGAGGAACAATCGTTCCATCAAAATGCCCAAAAAGTTCATAACCCTGAAGAACATATTCCAATTGAAAGCTCCATTTTAGAAAGTTATCGTCTTTGAGACGAAGAGTAATCATCCCAAGCAAACCATTAATTCTGACAGAAGAAGAAGAATAAATCGCAATTGATGACAAAAAAATATTGGAAGACACAGAAAAGAGGGGAAAGACAATAAAGACAGAGAGAGAAGCGCGCAGATGAGAAAAAGACCAAAAATTGGAAGCGGATAGAAAGTGTCAAGCCACGATGGGCTCTGATATCATCTTAACAAAGAAGAAGAGTTTTAGATTTAGGAGTTTCAAGAGAATGATGAAGAGAGAATGTAATATTTTTGATTTCTTAATCGATTGACAAAAGCTGAGCTTTAGTACAATACTTAACGCTAACAAACTGAACAAATACAACTAAGTCTCACTAATAGACTTAACAGAGAGCACGTGATCTACACATGATTAACTAACAGTTTCTTAACTAAACTCATAGTTAACAAGGACAAACTATAGATACTAGGGGTGGGTTGAGTTTGGTTTGGTTTGGTGTTGAGCCAAAACTGTCCACCAAATCAAAGCCCTCGGTAGAGTAATTTCCAGCACTGACGCCAAACCAATACACTCAACAACCAAGTCCCTTGGTCAACTGGAATGAATGGTTCGGTGTGGTTTGGTTTTGGTTTCCATGCCAAGTGGGCGACAAGGCTTGGCGAGATTGTGGCTGCGTGATTGGGCGGTCAAAGGAGAAGTTGAGAGAGAGAGAGAGAGATATATATATATATATAAAGAAGGGAGGAAAAAGACGCATAGAGAGAAGAGAAGAAGAGGACTGACAACAAAAATGAAGATGACAGAGACAGAGGACAAAAAGAAAAAGACGAAGGAGAGAGGGACTGTTCTGGAGAGGTGGGCGTGTTTGAAGAAAAGATTAGTTCACTAAAACAAAGTAGCAACAGTCACCATTATTTAGTCACCCCAGCAAATGTCACCAAATAATGGTGACTGTTGCCACTTTTTTTTTGTAGTCATTAGGGTATAATTAATAACTTAAGTTATAACCCTAATAGTTTTATATTTTGTTATAAAGAAAATTGGTGGAACTGTAACCCCTTAAATACAGTGGTTATACAAAACTATCACAAATGTGTTGCTTGATTCTTAGTGTGTTAAAATTTTATGAGAACCAATTAGAAAATAATAAGTGACTAGTTTTGGGGTTTTAACTCCAAATAGGCTATTATGTCATGCTAAAATGAGTTTATTAGTGAAATCCTCAAATTTAAACGATGGGGATCTAACTTCCGTCACTTAAGAATTTTATGCAATTTTCAATTCCTTCATCCAAATGGAGGATAAAAGCTATCAATGCCGCTTTCATCATATAGCAAAGAGATTCGGGAATTTGTAGCTTTCTCCTCCTTTGGTTCACATCTTCTTCTACCTTTCATTGTTTTTCTGTGGAACGCCATCTTCTTCTTTTTATGAATTCAGACGGCTAGAGCATGATACGTGCTTGCAGAATTTACTAATACACAATTAACGTGTTTCACAATCCTTTAAATTGTATAACAGTACTTTTAATGGCTTACATAATTATTAACACTTAAGCACAAATGGTGAACAAACTGAGTAGGGTGACAGTATAAAGTAATGCAACACAAGTAAATATTTGTATTCCAAGTAATAATTACTTTATGTAATCTTTTCTTTTTAATCTGAGGAAAAACTTAACATAACCATGATTTAGACTAGTAAGATGCGTATCCCAAAATTAGAACCCATTACATTTGGTATAAGGCGTATGAATACATGGGGCTGGATGCGGAGAAGGGGGTGGGCTTGGCCAGACCCTTAATTTTCTCGGTTTTTGATCTGCAGCAATTAATAAATTCAAATCAATATCAATAACATCAATCAATCATGTTCATGTGTAACTTAATGTTTTTTTTGTCAATCCGCGCCCTGTATGAAAAGTTAAATTATATAGGTTTGTACAAATAAGCTCATTTTAGCATGGCATATTATACAAAAATTTATATCATTTGTCATTTTCTAATTGGTTCTTAGAAAATTTTAATACACTAAGAACCAATTATAAAATAACAAGTGGCTATTTTGGATTTTTCATTCTAAATAGGTTTTATAAGGGTTTTTGTATAATATGTATTATGTTATATTTAAATGATTCTATTTGTGAAAAGCCCTAAATTATACGATGCATAAACATATGAAGAGACAATTAGGTTACAAAATCGGTCATGATTAAAGGGTCCTTTTCCTTTATGGAGTTGAAGTATGCAAATCCATTACAAATTTGTGGAGTTGAAGTATACGAATCCATTACGGATTTGTGTTTTAACCCTCGGATCTGCACCAATTGCCCTTTTTTTAATAACTCACCCTCTTCTTTTTTTTTAATTCTATTTCCTCTTCTCTTTTTCTTTCTGTTTGTTCCTTCTCTTTTTTTTTTCCTCCTCCTCTCTCTCTCTCTCTCTCTTCATGCTCCCTCAAGTACATGTTTTTTTATTTTGCTGCCTCTTCTAAAGGACAACACCAAGATAGACATGACATGGGCATCAACCCACCCCTTCTCATACATTTCATTAAAAACATTTAAAGCCTTTTCGAACTTCCCTGTATTGCAATAAACCTGCAACGCAGGAGTCAGCGTGTACTTACTGAATTCCCACCCAGAATCTCACATTTCTTGCAATTCAATTGAACTTGACTTAGATTTAGATATATCTAGCCTCCAACAAACATTTATAGTTATAACTGTTTGGAACACAAAGACCCTTCACTTTAACTTGATCAAACAAAAAGTTAGCTTCTTGAACCAACTCTACACTACCTAAACATCTTATAAAGAAACCCAAAGCTCCAGGAGTCGGAGAACAATTCGAATTCACGATTTCCATAGCCATGGCTCTCAATGGAACATTTTGTCGAATGATCAACCTGATTATTTGATTAGTCTGGGGTTTTTTTTTTTAGGTCGAATGGGTATTGGTTTGTAGGTGGGGGGAGGAGCAAAAGAAAACTTGGACTCGAGGAAGCAGGGAAGAGAGAACAGAGCTGAGAAGAAAGAAGAAAGAGAGAGAGAGAGAGAGATTGAGCAAAGGAGGAGAGGAAAAATAATAAAGAAAGAGAGAAAGACGAGGAAAAATAATAAAAAAGAGAGAGGGAACAAACAGAAAGAAAGAGAGAGAAGAAGAAATAGAATTTAAAAAAAAGAGGGTGAGATATTAAACAAATGTCAATTGCTGCAGATTCGACGATCAAAACACAAATTCATAATGAATTCGCGTACTTCAACTTCGTAATGAAGAAAGAATCCATGATTGAAAACTCTTAATTATAGTTAGTCTCTCTCATAAATAAAAATGGATGGAAAGATATACATGTGTATGCTAAGCATTAGAATGAAGAAATAAAACTACCTGCGTGAACGTAATGAGGTGATTGCATGACCAAGAATGAAGAGACGATAAAAACGAGCAGCATCAAAAGACGGATCGAAAAGCATGAAATCAGTCCCATCTCTCAACTACTCTTTCAAAGATCGAGCAATGCGGACACTTCTAGTTTCTATTATATTGCCCTACCACCTCTACCTCTCGCCTGTGGCTAGATAGTTTCTATTAAAGATGAGAGATATATATATATATATAGTAATAGTAGTCATTCATAAGCTTAAACTGCAAGTCATGGTCCCTCTTGTCATGAAGTAAGCATAAAGCTATAGTGAAAACCCGCGGCACGCGCTTTGAAAATAAGAAAAAGGATGAATTAAGAAATTTCTTCTGAAACAGAAGTGAAATATATGTTTGTTTTTCGATGGCCTGCTTCCAAGTAGCATTCACATATGTTTTCAAAGCAGTGTTTGTTGAGGAAAGACGGGCGTTGGCTTTGACTCTGACTTTGAATTACACATTACTATTAATTTTAGATAATTTGCACAAACAATGTATGACCTCTTGCCACTAAAATTTTTAGCTTAAACTCTAATGAATTTTTTTTTTCTATTGACTAATTTTCATTAAACTTTATTATAAGACAAACACATATTAAATATACTCAAATCATACATATTATCAAAATAAATATATGCTCAACAAATATTATTGAAAGTGTATCTATTCAAGTTGTGTCTTGCGATCATTGAGAGAATTGAAAATTTTTGTTATTGAAAATAAATAATTAAGTTTCACATATATATTAGTTGTAAACACAAGAAGAATAGAATTAGGTTACATACTATTCCGTTTTTGAAAGCCTATTCACCTTACTTATTGTGTCTATACTTGTGGATTGAAGAATTTGCTAGGAGTTTTATTGAGTCTAATGTTAAAGAGTTTTTTTTTTTGGGTGAAAAATGAATTAGACTTTGCCAATTAAAAACCAAAAAGCAACAAACTTTATGGAAAAAAAAGAAAAAAGAAAGGCTGCTAAGCGATTAGGAGGGAGTATTTGCTCAAAGCAAAAGACAAGTTTGGTGGGCCATAACCAAGATATCTGGTCAAGCCTAAAATATCGATGGTATCGGAAATATTGGTAGTCCAAAAACACGGAAATTTTGATGAAAATATCGGGATATTATCGATATTTTAGACCTTGCCCATAACCCACATTGTCTTCATGTCTTTAACCTAAAAGAAAAATTGATTTGCCCCTCTGCTACTCCCAAACCGGGTGCATCTGTAGTAGTAATTGGTACGAACGCAATCCAATGGATTGATATCAATCTATGCCCTGGTATAGGACAGTGAATCTATCGATCTAACGACTACAAAATCGTGTTTGTACTAAGCCTATTTCGTACCATAATTTCTATTTTCTCTGGTGACAGCTGAACTGCCTTTTGTTTCTCCTACGCCGCATGACTTCGAAGAAAATTGGAATGTTAACATTTTTAGGGAAATGATTTCGGCACTTGAAAAAAACGCTTAAATTACGTTATGGACTTCTCATGAGTAGTAGAGGAGTATGCAACGTGAGATTTGAAGTGTGGAAATTATCTACAAATGTTATTATATTTGTGGAGCTTAAACAAAGCACATGTACTACAAGTCTACAAGAGAGGAGAAGATGGTTCGAATCCGAAGCTTCAAAAGTCCAGTCAATGGATAGGGCCGTCTGAGTTGTTTGTACGGTGAAAAACGTATAAACTGGATTTCGTGTCCTGGACGCCATGACTTCAAGAATTTTTTTTATCTTTTATTTATTTAAAGAACTTGGACTTCGTAGAAATGGGGCTTTTCTTTGGGTAAAGAAGTCAGTCAATGGAATACGTGTTCTCTCTGCCATCGATGGGGCCGCCTGTGTTTGCCTCTACTTTTGGGTGAAGAAGTCAGTCAAGTCTTTATTCATAATATTTTTGAAATTGTTAAGATATCTACTGTGGCCAACAAAATTCACGAACTTGCTTTAAGAAAATATTAAGATAACAATCATTTAATTGAGTGGATAAATAGATTCAGAGCTGGAGGGCTTGGGTTAGTGCGGCGGGCGCTGCCTGTGGAGGAACATTTTGGTGCCGGCCTAGAGTGAGAGAGGAGCTCTGGAGACGAAATGTTATTAATGGGGGTTTAAGAGGGGGTTTTTTTTTCATAGTGCAGAATAGAATTGCGGCCGTTGCTTTGGAGTTGAGATCTTCTCGCCCCAATTCCTCTGAAACCCTGTCTCGAGAAATTTTTAAATGTTTCGGATACACCACGTGGCTGGTGTATCATTCAATTGACGTAGGATATGTGGAATTATTCTCCAATTTACTATATTATTTTTTATGACATGTGGCTAGCTACATTGGAAATATTCCACATATTCTATGTCTAATAAATGATACACCAACTACATGGTATATGAACATTTCAAAACTCTATGTTCCTCTCTAGAAGTATAATAGCAATGATGCCCGCCAGTGGCGGATCCAGAAATTCTTCAAAGAAGGGGTAATATTTAAAAGACTAAAAGCAAAAAAAAAAAAAAAAAAAGATAACCGATTACCCTTAGAATTTGAATAATGCCAAAGTTTTGAAAGGCATAGTGTATATGCTAGTAACTTTGGTCTCACAAAATGAGGCGTCAGCCTTGAAGCGGTGATGAGTAAGTTTTTTGTGAAGAAAAATTATAAATAATAAACTATAATGAAACTAAATCAGTAAATCTGATTAAAGCTTCCTATTCAATTCAATATAATAATCAATTTCAAAACCTAATATTATCCAGTTAGTTATACAATTGAAATAGAGTGGGATGATTCCTAAATTGACAGGAGGGGTTAGGGCTAGAGATACATGCGGTTGAGAAAAAAAGAATTTGGCGTTTAGTGTGATTGTATTGGGAGGAGAGAGAAACAGATTTGGAATAAGGAAAAGACAAAAAAGTATTTTAAAATAACAGTCAAAACGCACACTTTTATTTAAACCCAAAGTTGAACCCAACGATGCCGTTTAAGAAAAAACAAGGGTTTAGAAATCATCTTCTTCCTCGCGCAGCAGGTTCTTCTTAGCGCATCCAACACCTTCAGTTAGAGCAGAAGGGGCAATCTCTGCCACTTCCAAATCGTTTTCTGGCAAGAGGAGGTGCAGACCTCCTTGCGCCTCTGTGGATCCGCCACTGATGCCCGCGCGATGCTGTGTGTTTTAAAACCGTCTGAAATCTGTACGAAGTTGTGAAAATATGTAAGAAAGATGGTACTATTTATATAAACATGGGGATCTAAATAATGACATCATGCTTTGTTTAGCAAGTCTAAGTTACAAAAAATAGGATAATAACCTGTTATTTATGCATCATTATCCACACACAAAATCATCAATATTCATCCAATCCAATAAATCATTATCCACAAACAAAATCATCAACGTTCATCTAATAACTAATGATAACAATTTTGACTAACTAAAAATATTAGGCATTATCATCAATTAGGGATTTAGAGTTTATAAATTACTTGAATATGAGCTTTTCCAAACCAACAGATAAAAATCAGAGATGGAGAGGGAAGAGAATGAAAACCTGGGGAAGTAAATCAAGCCCACAAGCCAAATAAATGAGGCTCCAAATGCAGCTCTGAACCTTTTTCTGCCATACACATGAATTAATCAAACCAAACAGGGGGAGGAATGATGATTGTAGTAATTGTGAACATTTCCAAAATAATGACCTGTAGCGTTGCACATTTACCTTTATTTAAAGTATGGTGCGGGTTTATCGTCCATACCGGCAATTTATTTTATGTATTAATTGTGTGGTATGATGAGTTTTACAGCATACAGAGATCAGGACCAGAAGTTCCTTGATCCTCATTATACTACATCAGGACCTAAAGATCCTTAATGATGATAATGATATGAGAACTGGCAATCTCTCAGGTACTATATTTGTAAACAAGAGATCGGACCTGAAGATCCTTGATCCTTGATCCTTGACATGTAAATAAGGACCTGAAGTTCCTTGATAATGTAACAATACCGTATTGGTTAATAGTATAGTACACATAAATAGTAACTGTACTGGCAAATGTACTATACGTATGAATAAATATGTATTCATGACATGGTAAATAGTGCTGTATACATGAATAGTGACGTATGCATAAATATTAACCATTTTGGGTAAACCGTCACTATATACAAAAGGGAACCTGCAAATCCTTAAACTCATGGATGAGCAATTAAATGAGATGCCAGAAGTTCCTCAAAGCATGGACAATTGTGTAAGGGCCTGAAATCCCGAAATGTGTACGGGAAATTATAAAAATGTCCATACCATGAAAATATGCGATTTTGGCCTAAAGTTCAAAATCTGACAATATTGAGAACCTGAAGTTCCAAAAGTTAAATGGACAACCCTTGAGGTATTATTGCAAATTGTGGTACACCACATCTTTCTTTGGCATAAGAAAATGATGAATTTAATAAAGTTCGATTCTGTTACAATCGACACCTCAAGGAAGAAATATATTTTGTGAATTCCGGTTGTTAAGAATACGCCGTGAACTTGATAATATCAGGATAAACCTCAAAGGATGAATTGAGGCTCCCCACATATTTTGTTATATTATATGATCTGGGCCGAAAGCCCATGAATCCAAATATATGAGAGATTCCGAACCTAAAGTTTTGGGTATATAGTAGTTAATGCTCTTCACTACTATATTGCAATATTACAATGGCTTTTACTCAATTTATATTTCATGCCCATTTGAAAAGGGTAAACAAATTATGAGGTTGTGTTTTAGCCCGGGCGAAGTTCCGGACTCACATGCATGAAATATGGAATTTGAGAGATTTAATGTGGTTATTTGAACCTATAAGGCACAAGGTTCCAAACCGTCATTTTGAAAAGACGTAAAAACCACAAGTGCAAGTTTAAGAATTTGCCCAATTATTATATCAGGAAAGAAGCATACAACATATAGATTGTTTTCACCTGTAAGGAAAGAGCAGGCTCTGTAAAATCTATTAAATTCCATTATGTTTTGGAAGCCTCTGCAGGAAAAGGACGGCGCCTCTTAAGCTTAGCCATGAGCCTCTCGTGGTCTCCCATAATTTTTCATTAGAAATCTGCAGCATGTCAAGCCTTGTCTGCGTATCAATAGAGTATGAATTCACCAGTTTCAACAAGGAATTATTTTCCTCTTTAAGTTTTTCAACCTCTTCCTGAGACTCATGAAGCATTCTCCGAACATACGAATTTTCAGTATTCAGCTCTTGAATTTCGTTTGCTCTGGCACGCAAACGATTAGCCATGTTAGAAACAGAAGCAGCACTCTGCATGTTAAAAGCCATTGAATCATCAATAGTCTCTTCTTCATACCTCCCTCTTAACAGTATATCATCCATAGGAGTAAGAAAATTCCTAGCTACTATGACAGCAGTCGCATCATTCATCATCATAGAATCATTAACCGTGATATGACGATTTTGGGATACAAAGGATAGACGCCAGACTTTGGCGTCACGGGTTGTTTTGGGAACAACATTTAAATCGAAATGATCTGGGCGAGAAGAGGAGGAAGCCATTTTAAAAGGGTTTCAAGGAAAGTCTTAGAAAAGCTGAGTTTTTCAAAAAATGGAAGGAAGTTAAGTTGAAACACAATTACTCCAATCAGACATTGCAGAGGAAATATCTATAGATAGAAATGTGGCAACATTTCCATGATCCTAATACCTTCTCGGATCCACATATTCTCTTTTCCTTTCCCAGATTCCAAAACTTCACGAGGCCTCCATTAATGTCTGTCGGCATTTTCGGCGTTTTCAAGGACCACTTTCATCAAAGCTGATCTTGCTTTGTGGATTTCACTGAGCTACTTTTTCAAAAGCATCCCGAGAATCTCACAAATTTCCGTGGTTAATTTAAGATTCACCGGACTTAACTATTCCTCTCACTTATGTATAAAAATGTTACTAACAAAATTTTCTTTGTAGAATACACCCAGTTTTCTCCAATTTTCTCCATATCCAATGATGCAACATTCACTTATTTTTCCTATCAGTGAGCACTTGATCAATGCATAATTACATATCATTTTGTACCCTTCTAAGTTATGATTTGGTTATGTTTTTGAGTTAAACTTGTGCTTTTAATCTATTTTGTGTTTGTTTCAGTGTAATAAGCTTATGACTCACTAAATGCATTTTGGAGACAAGTTAGCTCAAAACGGTGTATGCAGATCAGTCAACTTCACGGATTGGACTGTACTTGCTCAGGAAGAACCAGATAATGAACCATACATCATTGAAAAGATACGGAAGTCTAGTTTCTGAAGAATTTTACGGTTCATGATTCCGAGTCTTCTAGAGAAAGTTATACACGTTTTGGCAGCTTAAGGTCAAAATCGGCAGCATCTGCGTTACTGGGCCAAAAATCACATTTGAAGGTCTTTCCGATTTTTGCTTGAGCTGGGCTGCATATGCTTGGAAAGATAATTCAAAGAACTTCAAGATCCATATTTTTTCAGATTTTTCAGAATGGAGGAACAAGCCCAAAATGAGCCCAAAATCAGACTGCAATAGTTCTTGGTCATGATTAGCTATGCATGTGCTATTGTTGATAGTTCTTGGTCATGAGTAGCTATGCATGTGCTATTGTTGATAGTGGGGAAGAAGCATGTTAATTGTCATAATTGAAGTAGGTTGTGTAAGAAATAAAGAAAGCAAAAGCATCAAGTGGGAACTAGCCAAATGATGAAAGGAGATGGATGCCCATGTGAACTTGAGGTGGCTATGCAACTTGTTGTCAAAAGAAGGAATTAAATAAACCAAGAAGAATATTGGCATGTGAGTTTGATGTCTTCCTTCTCCTATAAATAGGAGGCTTGGCTAACCTTCAAACACACCCCAAGAGGGGGAGCTCTCAAACATCTCTCTAGAGCTCCTCTCCCTTCTCTCCCTCAAATTCTCTTAGTTTTCCTTCTTAGTTCTCAATTGTTGTAACAAAACCATTTTGCTTTTTAGTTGTAATTTATTTTTCATTGTAATGTAAATTCTTTTCTTAAGTTTTCAAGTTTCAATTATAGTTCTTGTTCTTATTCATTATGTTTATAAGTTAATATGCTTGTTTAAATGATTGATCACCATTAAAACTTGTATGTTAGCTATCTTGGTTTGAATTAAGAGTAGACACCATGCATTAATTCAAATTGAACTATGAATAGGAAGAGTATGTATGGACATTCGACAACAGGGATTAGATACATGCTTGGTTGTTTAAAACATTCTTCTTTGCTTAATGGATTTCTAATGCTTAATTTAGGTTCGACAACAAGGATCTAATTAGGGAATTAGGAATACAAGGTTAGGACCAGACACCATGGCTTAATCATACTTTAGCTAGAATCAATCTGTGAATCAATTGAACTTGGTAACTAATTTGCTTGAGTTAATTAATTTCTTTTCTTTCTTTCTTGTTGTATTTATTTTCTTTTCATTTCTGTTTTGTGCAGGGAATCAACGTTTACTGACTCTACAAAACAAAGTAGTTAGAAAACAAAAACAAATACAAAACAATATTTCCGAACATTTTCTGAAGAGAAATGACTCATGTACATGACTCAAAAGTTTTAACAATAAAATCTCATTTTTAGACATTATTCACAATGTGGCAAAGTTCAAAACATAACATGCTCAAAGTGTAGTAGTGTGATAGCCAAATGCAACAAATTCTCCAATCTTAGTTTTCACACAATTTCAAAAATCATACAAAGCACAAATTCAACTTCAAATCTCACCAAAGTTGTCCTCTCACAAATGAATCACTCGAGAAGAGGGCTACAATGCATCACTCAGTTATAAACATGAGATTAGAGTTAAACCATAAGGGACTTAACTCGAAATAGAAAGATGAAGAACTTGCATTAATATGATTTCAAGAAGGATGCCAAACACTTAAAAGTAGGAAAAGGAATGCAATTCAACCACATGACATTTAAGATCAATTTAGGTCTTTAACATAGGTTGTAATGAGGCCAAAGGTGTAAGGTGAGTAAGAAATGAAAGGTATGGATAAAACAAAGTCCAAGTAACTCACAATGTAAGAGCATAAAAAATTGTTTCCACGACTTGAATCATCATGATTGGATTTTTTTTTTTTTTACATGATCAAAACTCCTTATACCTCCATTCTTTTAATTGAACAAACACCAATTTATTTTGAGGCCAATAAAGAAACTCAAAAATGAAATTTCAGCACTCGATGTGCTTGAGAAGCGAGACTATCCAAGCTAAGGGGAATGAGAGTTTGTTGTCCGTCACCTCACCCGTTTCCTTCTCTCGATTGCTTACCTACCTTGCAATCAATATCATAATTCTTTATTTTGATAACTCTCTGTTCATAAGGGATTTTGTTTATTTAGAACCTTCATCTAAGGAACAAATCTAGCAAAAGAATTGTGACTTTTGATTTTGCAGGATATAACTAGATCATCAAGCGTCTCATTATATTTCCGGTGCCAATCCGAGCTTGAATGATGTTTGAGCAAAGTTTCTCCCACATAAGGATGTAAGCAACAGATGTGCTATTTGATGTTTTATCCCTATTAGTATTCTGGTATTTTGCTCCTAATATGTGACATATTTGGTTATGACAAATGGGGAGATAAGACCGTTCCCTGAAGAATGGCATGCAAAGGACCATTCCAGAAGAATGACTTGCATTATAGATCGTTCCAGAAGAATGACTTGTATATATGACCATTCCAGAAGAATGGCTGATATGTATTCATGAATTATTAATGCAAATTTTACAAATTGCAAGTTGAATACATCGATAATACACTGTATACATTAAAGTCTCAGAAAAAGACAGAACAAGAGCATAGCAGTGATCAATGAGTTGCACGCCTATTGCGTAGCAAATAATATGGATTAAGGTCCCAGAAAGACAATTCATTGACATGTATGTATTAATCTATGCCATGCCTGAAGCATGACAGATATATGGGTTATAAAATGTTCCAACTCCCTGGATGGAGATTATCCATGCCCTATTTTAAATAACGCTCAATTGAAGGTTATGATCCACATTCTCACATAATTCCTCTTATAAGAGATGTATGTCTGAAAAAGAGACAATAAAAGCCTCTGAAGTGGCTAGGGTACCCAAAAGCAAAGAAATGTTTATAATTGATGCATGCGCATGCACATGAGAATGGTGGGATCATGAATTGATGAATGAAAATTTTTGGTTTGGAGTAGCTACTCAAATCATCAATGGGTTGTGTTGATTGGAACCACATTCTATTATTAAATGTCGATAAAATTATTGGCCAAAATGGAAAGAGGCAATTACATATAAGAATGAACGTGAAAGAACAAATCCATAGTACGAACCCCAAAAAGATGTTAACCCTGAAGGTTATATATGAGTGTTCAAAATAAAGAGGAATACACTCACTTTGTATGACACAATGTTTCTGGTAGAAACAAGGAATGTTGAGGTTCTCCATGTTTGCATATGCAATTGTGTTTTCTTATTGCACATTTACGGAGACCAACATGCTATCTTTAAGGGTTATTAAATGCACGGAAGTATATCCCCGTGAAGCGATTCTTTAAAGATGTACAAGTAGTATAAATAGCTGGGTTAAAGCTATATGATGTGTCATGAAAAATAATCCCTTAAATAAAATCTATGAAGAATTTAAATTGCATGAAGCAAGTCCCTGAAGGACAAGTGTCTGAAGCACAAATTTTGTACTCAATACTAATATTATTAAAGTGCCTCTGTGAGTACATTTATTATGGTATGTTGCAACATATTAAAACTACTGAAGAGTTAATGCTTGGTTAGGACTCCTGAAGAGTTCAAGAAATATTTGTCTCAGCCTGAAGATCGAGCATTATGCCAACAAAATTCTTGCTTATACTAAGAAAGTATTGAAGCATTTTTATGTGGATTATCCGTTGGGCCCTTAAATGATTTTCTGGAAGAATATTGGACCGGACATTGTATTTTCCAGATAAAGCTCAGCTCCATCACCACAACCTTGGGATGATGTGAGACATATTTGACGCTATCTCCGCATAACACCATATACGGGCATATACTTTTCAAGTAAACTTACAAATAGCCCAGGTTTTGTTGGATACACGGACTTTGGAAAATTCTATTATGTACATAGGGATAGTTCACTAGAAATATATTTACTTACTCAACTACATGAATTGTTGATGGCTACATCCCTCACTCAGTCTGAAAGATCTTCCCTCTATAAAGATAGTCATGAAGATATCAGGGGGAGAATCCAGAAGAATGCTGCACTGATTACTGTAATCTTCTTCCTTCCATCAGTTTTCTACTTCACTGGGTTTTCTTCTAGCAAGATTTTATTGAGGCAACAATATGTTACTTGTGGTCTCCAAGGGGGAGTGTTGTAAAGTCTAGAGTGGAGACCACACGTTTAGAAATAATGAAGAATGTCATGATGAAAGTGTTGAAGAAGTGGAATCCACATATTGGAAGGAATGGTTACACATCCACGGGAAGCTATCAATTTTGCCTATAAAAAGGCTTCATCCTTCCCTTGCATTTAACACACCATCTGAGAAGAAATGAGAGCCCAGGCAGAGAGGAAAGAAAGAAAGAGAAGAAAGACGAGAAGGAAGAAAGAGGGAGAGTGAGAAGAGAGAAAAAGAGAGCAGGAAGAAATTCTCCAAGAGAGAAAAATCAGTGAGCCACATATATTGTAAATACTAAAGTTGTAATCCTATTATTTTATATAGTGGAAAGGTTACTGCTGCTGCTCTCCGGGGATGTAGGCACCACTTGCCGAACCTCGTTAAAAATCATGCCTCATTTACTTTACGTGCAGCTCAATATTCTAGCATATTCCGTTTATTTTACAACAGTTTTAGTATATATATAATTTTGTACGATGGACGACTTAAAAATCTTAAGTGGTCCAAAGCTTAAAAGGCTTGGACTTGGTAAAAGTTGGCAGAACTCTCTTTGTTTTTTTCTCTTGTTTTTTCTTTTGAGTTTGTCAGCCAATGGAATAATGTTCGATCCGTAATCGATGGGCCAGCCTGTGTTTGCCTTTGACTATTGTAAATAATAGTAGCTTTTAATTTAAGCTGAATCCATTCATTCATTGCCGTGTAAAAGGTTTCAGATTATTAAAGATCTTTTTCTTTTAATCAAATAAGAAACTTACACTCCACAAAAGGCGAAGAGAACATAACCAGAATTACTGGGTTCTGGTGCCGTGTGAAAATGCCGCCTCGTTAAAATCTTGTCATAAACAACCCCAGAGGATTAAAATCGGTAAAGGAAAAAGAGTACCACCACACTGCATTACAAAGACACCTACTCCTATCCGTTCTCTACATCTTTCTCCAGCAAAGACAATAACCAGACTCTGTTGGCCCTGTGAACAATTTGGTGCATGAAAATTTGTGTTTTTAGCTCAAGTGAGGTCTGGGAATGAGATATTGACTCATTGACCGCTGATACTGCCGGACTTTTTCTCCTCAACATATGAAATCATATCTCTTCCAGGTAAGCAAGCAAGATTGATTAAATACCTAATTAAGTATCTACATTAATAAGATTATTGACCATGAAAAGTCTCCTAGAGATGCATTCTAGAAACGAGTTTCTGGGAAAGTTTTATGAACATTTCAAACTCTGTTTCTCTATAAATAGCCAACAAGAACAACAAATCTTAACATTCATTCTCATTTCCCTACACCAAAATGGCTTTGTACAATACAAAAAAATACATTACAAGCGTCATTGCACTAGTATTTGTAGCTGGAGCACTGCTAAACAATGCGACAGCACAAGATTGTGGCTGTGCCTCAGACCTATGTTGTAGCCAATATGGCTATTGCGGCACCGGCAACGATTACTGCGGCCAGGGTTGTCAACAAGGTCCTTGTACTGGCAGCGGCGGCACACCAACCACACCGAGTGGTTCGTCAGTGTCTGATATAGTAACTCCAGCATTCTTCAATGGGATCATAAGCCAGGCTTCTTCAGACTGTGCCGGGAAGAACTTCTACTCTCGAGGGGGTTTTCTTGACGCTGTAAACTCATATTCTGACTTTGGTAGACTTGGTTCGGTTGACGACTCTAAACGCGAAATTGCAGCTTTCTTTGCTCATGTCACTCATGAGACTGGCCGTAAGATATTCTGTTCCTCCCTTCTCATATAGACAATGTACACCTGGTACAAAGATACATGCACAAATATGTATTTATATATATTTACCTGCTTTACCATGTCACTCCTCTTAGTTAGTAGGAAAATGGATATTCACCTGCTTTCTTTTCCACACCCTGCGTTTTCTATCTTGCATGATAACAGAAAGAAAACACAGATGAAGCTAACAAAAACAGTTTTTCTTTTGGATCAGATTTTTGCTACATTGAAGAGATAAATCGTGAAACCTACTGCGACACAACCCGAACAGACTATCCATGCAACCCCAACAAACAATACTACGGGCGTGGACCACTCCAACTAACATGGAACTACAATTATGGAGCTGCTGGAAACAGCATTGGCTTTGACGGCCTAAACGCTCCTGAAACCGTGGCCTCAGACGCTGCTGTAGCATTCAAGACAGCCTTGTGGTATTGGATGAACAATGTACGTCCTGTTGTAAGCCAAGGATTCGGAGCCACGATTCGAGCCATTAATGGTGCTGTGGAATGCGATGGTAAAGAACCTGGAAAAGTTCAAGCCCGGGTCAACTATTACAATGATTATTGCACCCAACTTAATGTTAATCCTGGCGGTAATCTCTATTGCTAGAATACCAAAGTTTATAATAAGCAGAGATATTCTTTCTAGACATGATCGAAGCTTATTAATTATTTAGATAATGAATTAAAGAGCAATCTGATTAGTTGCTCCCTTTCACATGATATATCATGTATTATTTTGTTCCCAGCCATCGAAGGAGAGGGCTAGCTCTCCTGCTGTGTACTCCACCCATTCAATAAATAAAGGCTGAAGTGTTGTGTTGATCCTCATTCACTGTCTAATATATATGTGCACAGTGCTTAGAATATTATTAATTTTGGTGGCCCTGATCTTATTGAAGGTGAACTGTGGTTGCTTGTAAATTCTCAGCTAGTTCATTGAAGAATACTGAACCACTTTAGACAAATCTGGTATCTTCTTTGGGAAACTAGAATTTCTAATCATTGATCAAATTTGGATCCCACAATAATAGATGGTGAGAAATTGCCTAGGCTCGCGTGGGTGAAAACTCAGACATTTCATTGCCTTTGTTGAATTATAAGCCTTAAGCTGACTTAAGAGTTAGTTTAATCAGTTTTCCATTTTATTTTCTTTTTATGACAATTGTAAGCTTCCTATTGGTTGCTTAAGTGAATGGCTGAGATCATCTTGTGCTGTAAGAGATCCAGCTGTTGTGCATAACAGATATATCCCTCACACTATGTGTGTGAGGTTGTAAGAACAGAGAGCTGTGAATGAACATTCTGCTGCTACACGTATAGCAGGCAGATTTTGATAATTCTTCTTGCTTCTTCCTCCTTTTGTTTTCTTCTGTAAATTCTGAACACACACACACCTGAAAACACTAACATGGCCTCAGAGCCAGGTTCGATTATCTAAAGAGCTGGGCGTTCAATCTGTGAAAGGAAACATCATCGGGAAATTTGGGTTTTTCTTCTAAATCTGAAAACAACTCGTTTTTGGAAGAATCAGAGATCAATCATGGCTGGATCTGGAAGCTCAGAGGTGAGAACCCCAATTTTCTCTGGTGAAAATTATGAGTTTTGGAAGATTAAGATGGTGACCATATTCAAATCATATGGGCTTTGGAATCTGGTAGAGAAGGGAATTCCAGTTTCAGATTCGAAGAAGAAGAAGGCAACTGAGGAGACCTCAGAGGAAGAAGATGATGAGAAGGCAGCTGCAATCCTCATGAAGGATGCAAAGGCTCTGGGTATTATCCAAAATGCAGTCTCAGATCAGATTTTCCCACGAATTGCAAATGCAGACTGCCAAAGCTGCTTGGGAGCTGTTGTATGGAGAATTTCATGGTGGAGATCACGTTAGATCGGTAAAACTTCAAAATCTCAGACGTGAATTTGAATATACTAGAATGCATGAGAATGAGTCTTTGTCTGCTTACCTTACTAGACTGAATGATCTGATTAATCAAATGAAAACATATGGTGAAGTGCTCTCGAATGAGAGGCTTGTGCAAAAGGTTTTGATTAGTCTTAGCAAGGTATATGACCCCATTTGTTTAGTGATTGAAAACACTAAGAGTCTACAAACTGTGGAATTGCAAGAGGTAATTGCTATTCTGAAAAGCCAAGAGCAACGTTTTGAGTTGCACAACACAGATGCAACTGAGAAAGCTTTTGCCTCATTCACAGTGAGTTCAAAAGGCCAGAATAAGAATGCAG
Organism: Prunus padus; assembly: GCA_024362665.1. Lineage (NCBI taxonomy): Eukaryota > Viridiplantae > Streptophyta > Magnoliopsida > Rosales > Rosaceae > Prunus > Prunus padus. The sequence goes on from JANFAM010000020.1 coordinate 6,433,106, forward strand.
CTCATCCTGGTTCATCAAAGGCTCAGAAAAATTGGAATCCAAAAGGAAAACCTTGGGAATCGAAAGGCAAGCCTCAATGGAATAATTCTGCACGAGACTCACGGCTCATCTACAGGTCAAGAAGTCAGAAACCCCAATGCAAGGTGTGCTCCAAGTATCACTTTGGAGAATGCAGGTATAAAGGCAAGCCAAAGTGTTACAACCGTGACAGGTTTGGTCACTTGGCTAGAGAGTGCACTGCAGAGAAGGTCGTGTAGAAGGCAAACTGTGCAAGTCAAAAGGAGGTGATTGGAAATCTGCTTTATGCAAACCGTGCTACCACCGAGTCAAAACCAAAATGGGATTGGTACATTGACAGTGGCTGTAGCAATCACATGACTGGCAATGTTGATTTACTTGTGAATGTGAAAACAAATGTGGCTGGACAGGTACAAATGCCAACCGGTACACTTGTGAAGGTGGTGGCATGGGTTCATTGGTCATTGACACAACAAAAGGAAGGAAGTACATTAGGGAAGTGATGTATCTTCCAGGATTAAAAGAGAATCTGTTGAGTGTTGGTCAGATGGATGAGCATGGATATTTTCTAGTGTTTGGAGGTGGAATGTGCAAGGTGTTTGATAGTTCTTCAATGAACTGCCTCATCATCAAAGTTCCAATGAAGAAGAACAGATGCTATCCCCTATCCCTCCTAGCTGAAAACCAATTGGTCATGAAGGCTAGTATCACTCAAAGGCACATGGACTTGGCACAAAAGGCTAGGACATTTGCATTTTAAAGGGTTAAAACAGTTGAGAGATAAAGATATGGTGCATGGGTTACCTCAATTAGAAGAACAAGATGGTGTATGTGAGGGCTGCCAACTTGGAAAACAACACGTACTTAGTTTTCCAAAAGGTCAAGCTCAAAGAGCAAGCAGTCCACTTGAGTTGGTTCATGTTGATCTATGCGGTCCTATGAGAAATGAGTCCATTGCAGGAAACAAGTACTTCATGCTGTTCATTGATGACTCTACAAGAATGGTCTGGGTTTATTTCTTAAGAAACAAATCTGAAGCTTTCACTTGTTTCAAGAAATTTAAATCCATGACTGAGTTGCAATCTGGACACAAGGTGAAATGCTTGAGGAGTGACAGAGGTGGAGAATTTCTATCTTCCGAGTTCATAAAGTTTTGTGAAGATAATGGGATTCAAAGGCAGCTCACAATGGCCTATACTCCTCAGCAAAATGGAGTGGTAGAAAGGAAAACAGACAGTGGTTGACATGGCTAAGTCTATGCTACATGAGAAGGAAATACCTTATTTTCTTTGGGCAGAGGCTGTACACATAGCTGTATATATCTTGAATAGATGTCCTACCAAGGCTTTGAACAATGTCACACCTTTTGAGGCCTATAGTGGAAGAAAGCCGGGCATTGCTCATCCGAAAGTTTTTGGCTCCTTGTGTTATGTTCATGTGCCTAATGAATTAAGACACAAACTGGAACCTAAAAGTGTGAAGGGAGTGTTTGTTGGCTATGCAACTTGTGAGAAAGGTTATAGAATTTTTGATCCAATCTCCAAGAAACTCATATTGTCAAGAGATGTCACCTTTGATGAAGAAGGATCTTGGAACCGGACAGAAAACTGGCAAGGTCATGACACCATTTTTTGATGGAAGTCTAAGTGAGCATGGCTTCGTTATAGGAGATAAAGCTGAGAATGCTGCACTAACACCTCGGACATCTATTCAAGCACCATCACAACATATCTCAAGGGACATAAGCAGTGAAGTATGGAACACTCAAGCTTATGATCACTCACCATTGAAATGGAGAAGACTAGATGATGTGCTTGCACAAAGGCAATCTCTGCATCATTGAACCGTAAAGATATGCAGAGGCAGCTCAAGACAAGGCATGGCTAAAGGCAATGGAAGATGAACTCCAAATGATTGAAAAAAATGGCACTTGGGAATTGGTTGACGGACCAACCGAGAAACCAGTTATTGGAGTCAAGTGGGTTTACAAAACCAAGTTAAACTTGGATGGTTCAGTTCAAAAAAACAAGGCGAGGTTAGTTGCCAAAGGGTATGCTCGAAACCTGGACTAGATTACAATGAAACCTATGCTCCCGTGGCTAGATTGGACACGATTAGAACTCTCATTGCCTTGGCTGCTCGTAAGGAGTGGAAGCTGTACCAACTTGATGTAAAATCAGCTTTCCTAAATGGTGTAATGCAAGAAGAGGTCTATATAGACCAACCAGAGGGTTATGTGATCAAAGGCAAGGAAGATAAAGTTTATAGGCTGCACAAAGCTCTTTATGGTCCGAAACAAGCACCTAGAGCTTGGTATGGAGAGATAGACACCTATTTCATGCAATGTGGTTTTGAGAAAAGCCTAAGTGAAGCTACTTTGTATACCAAGACAAGAGGAGATAGAGATATTCTCATTGTCTCTATTTATGTTGAAGACATTGTGTATACAGTGGTGCTGCAAGGAATTGTTGGATGAATTCAAGGAAGAGATGATGATGAAATATGAGATGACAGATTTGGGCCTTCTACATCATTTTCTTGGCATGGGAGTGGTTCAAACGAACTCAAGCATATTCATTCACCAAAAGAAGTACGCAGGTTCTTTATTGAACAAATTTGGCCTAAATGAGTGCAAGTCTCAGAACTACACCCCTTGTAGCAATCGAAAAGCTAGTTAAGGATGATGGAAGTGGAGCAACAAGTGAAGAGCAATATAGAAGCATTGTAGGTAGCCTCTTGTACCTAACCGCCACCAGACCAGATATTATGTATGCTTCTAGTCCGCTTGCTCGTTTCATGCATTGCCCTACAAATAAGCATTATGGAACCGCTAAACGAGTGCTAAGGTATATTAAAGGGACTCTAGACTATGGTCTAGAGTATGTAAAAGGAAAGAATGCAATGCTGATTGGTTTCGTGATGTTGGATCGGGAGGATCAATTGAAGACAGCAAAAGTACTTACGGATATGCATTCTCTTTTGGCAGCGGTATTTTCTCTTGGGCTTCACCAAGCAAAATTGGGTGGCGTTGTCCACAGCAGGCGAGTATATAAGCGCATCCGAGGCTACCGCACGTGCCATTTGGCTCGGATTTGTGTTAGAAGATTTTGGAGAACTTGAGCATGAAGCAACTCCATTGCGGTGTGACAATACATCCGCAATTGCCATCACTAAAAATCCTGTGTTTCATCGTAAGACAAAGCATATTGATCGAAGATATCATTTCATCAAAGATGCACTTCAAGAAGGTATCATTGACTTGGTGTACTGTCCTACTAAGGAACAACTAGCTGACATCTTCACCAAATCCTTGGCTAAGGATCGGTTCAATTATCTCGTATATGCTTGGAGTTAAATCAGCTCAAGACTTAAAGAGTGTTGAATTATAAGCCTTAAGCCGACTTAAGAGTTAGTTTAATCAGCTTTTCCATTTTATTTTCTTTTTATGACAAGTGTAAGCTTCCTATTGGTTGCTTAAGTGAATGGTCGAGATCATCTTGTGCTGTAAGAGATCCAGTGCTGTGCATAACAGATATATCCCTCACACTATGTGTGTGAGGTTGTAAGAACAGAGAGTCGTGAATGAACATTCTGCCGCTACACGTATAGCAGGCAGATTTTGATAATTCTTCTTGCTTCTTCCTCCTTTTGTTTTCTTCTGTAAATTCTGAACACACACACACACCTGAAAACACTAACGACCTTGACCTTCACAGCCATTACAAATCAAAAGATATGTGGTCGAACACATAAACGTGTTAGCTGAGAAGGGATAATGGTGCCAGCAAAGTGATATAGATTTTTTTGTTCAGCAACGTTGCCTCCCATGATCTTACAAATAGGCTCATCATTTGAATGAAGAAGCTTTAGAGTCGGATGAACGTTGACATCTCCCATTACTATCTTTTGACCGACATCCAAACTCACTCAAATCCACATCAATATATATGGAGGGATCACACCTGCAGGACAGAGGAACTTTACAGTCCTCTTGATTATATTTAAAACCTGCCAAGTTGTAAAATGTCACATTATAGATTGGGACACAAATTTGATCAATGGTCAGAAATCGCCCGCGTGTTTTTATTTGTTGTTCCAGTGTTCCTATTGTCATTTCACATGGTCTCAGGTGCTTCTCCTCATGTGTGGATTGTATTGGCATTAGTTTTCCATGCACCTCTTTCATGGCATGTTCTGTCCCTCACTGGAATGGGAACCAACTTTCTTTTGTAATCCATGGTTCTGTCTTGAGGCAAACAGTTTACTATATATGGTATCCAGCTGATTTATCTTTTTGAATTCGAAAGCTACTTCTGCCAAAAATGTTGCTGCATGCTTTATGTGTTGGAAAAATGGCTCACCTAAGGTTACAAGAATCGAAGGGAGCGACCGGTCGCAGGTTTTGGGCGACCGGTCGTTTTCATGCTGAGGCGAAGTGGTAGCTACGGTATAAAAGCGACCGGTTGCAAGTTCTAAGCGACCGGTCGTTTTCAGACTGGGATGAAAGTGTATGCTACGGTGTAAAGCAACCGGTCGCAAGTTCCTAGCGACCGGTCGCATTCTTCGTGCTGTGTTGAATTTTCAACACGTTTTCTGTCCTTTCTTCAGATACAAATTGGTCCCTACCAATCCACATGCAACCCCAAAGATGGCATAAGTCCAGGACAGTTGGCAAACCACTAGAAAAGTCCTAAACATTGATTAGGTAGACTAGTGGGTTGCTTTGAGCCTACCTCATTATGTTTTCCTGAATTTAGGGATCCATGTTTTAAGGGAGGCTGGTTTGATGCATGTGGGTGGCTTCTTTTCTCTATCTTTTATAGAGGCTAAGTAGCTGGAGCTTAGAGCAAGTGTTGTATTCAGAATTGGGAAGCCAAGAGATAGAGAGAGAGCATCTTGTATCAAGTGAGTAAGCTAAGGGGTGAGAGAGAGAAAACAGATAGTGAGTTTGGGTTCTAAGGGGGTTTCATTGAAACCAAATCTGTAACTTCTTCTTCATTATTGATATTTCTCAAGGGGATCACCAAAGAGGACGTAGGCAAATTGCTGAACCTCTATAAATACTTGTGTTCATTGTTCTTGGTTATTTTCTGAGTGTGTGTGTGTGTGCAACAAGTTCATCCTTGTGCTTGTCCAAAGTCCATCAACAACAAGGTCAATAAGGGGGAAGTGCATTCATTTGCACAACATTATGAAGTTGCATTAAGTCTGTTTGCTCTGTTTGATCAAATCATATCATATAAGCCACAATTTGGTTCATAACAAATTCGGTCCCCATCCTGAAAATTACAATGTAGTATCCCTGTGACCAATGTTATATATTCCCCGGACTTTTAGTTCTAGGTAAGCAGGCTAGAGTGATCAAATACCTAATTAAGTAGCTAAATTAATAAGATTATTGACCATGGAAAGTCTCCTGTGCAACTAGAAATGTATTTTCTGGGGAAGTGATGAACATTTCAAACTCTATGTTTCTCTATAAATAGCCAACAAGATCACAACAAATTTCTTAACATTCATTCTCATTCCCTACACCAAAATGGCTTTCTACAATACAACAAAATACCTTACAATAAGCCTCATTGCAATAGTATTTGTAGCTGGAGCACTGCTAAAAAATGTGACAGCACAAAATTGTGGCTGTGCCCCAGGCCTATGTTGTAGCCAATATGGCTATTGCGGCACCAGCAACGATTACTGCGGGCAGGGTTGTCAACAAGGCCCTTGTACGAGCGGTGGGGGCACACCAAGCACTAATGGTGGTTCGTCAGTGGCTGATTAGTAACTCCAAAATTCTTCAATGGGATCATAAGCCAGGCTTCTTCAGACTGTGCTGGGAAGAACTTCTACTCTCGAGGGGGTTTTCTTGACGCTGTCAACTCATTTTCTGACTTTGGTAGACTTGGTTCGGTTGACGACTCTAAATGGGAAATTGCAGCTTTCTTTGCTCATGTCACTCATGAAACTGGCCATAAGATATTCTTTTCCTCTCCCCTCTCATATATACAATGTGCACCTTGTACAAAGATACATACACAAATATGTGTTCTATATATTTCTGTTGAAAAAGTAATGCATATTTGAGTAGATGTAACTGTTGTGCAATTGAATGCACTTCCCCCTTAAGATCTTGTTGTTGATGGACTTTGGACAAGAACAAGGATGAACTTGTTGCTCACACACACACTCAGAAAATAACCAAGAACAAATAACACAAGTGTTTATAGAGGTTCAGCAATTTACCTACGTCCTCTTTGGTGATCCCCTTGAGAAATATCAATTATGAAGAAGGAGTTACAGATTTGGTTTCAATGGAAACCCCTTTAGAACCCAAACTCACAATCTGTTTTCTCTCACACCCCTTAGCTCACTCACTTGATACAAGATGCTCTCTCTCTCTCTCTCTTGGCTTCCCACTTCTGATTACAACACTTACCACAAGCTCCAGCTCCTTTGTCTCTATAAAAGATAGAGAAAAGCCACCCACATGCAGCAGACCACCCTCCCTCAAAACAAGATCCATAATTTCAGGAAAGCATAAAGAAGTAGGCGCAAACAACCCACTAATCTATCTAAACAATGTTTAATACTTTTAGAGTGGTTGCCAACTGTCCTAGGACTTATACCATCTTTGGGGTTGCATGTGCATTAGTAGGGACCAATTTGCTTCTGAAGAAAGGGCAGAAAACGTGTTGAAAATTCAACACAGCACGAGGCGTGCGACCGGTCGCCAGGAACTTGCGACCGGTCGCTTTTATACCGTAGCATGGACTTCGAGTCTGCCTGAAAGCGACCGGTCGCCCAAAACCTGCGACCGGTCGCTCCCTTCGATTCCTGTTTCCTTAGGTGAGCCATTTTTTCCAACAATCTCCACCATGGCGAGCCTAAGCTCCTTGAGAAGATTATTGCCTTCCAGGACATTTTAACTTCTTGAGAATCGTCCTAATAACTCCCAAGAACTCCACCTCAATCTCTAACATGGAACAAGATTGAGCAAGCTCAAGCAATGCTTGAACTTTGCAGCTGTGACTGGCTTTGTGAGACAATCTGAAGCATTCTCTGATGTATGAACCTTCATTATCTTGATGTCTCCATCATTCACCCAATCCCTTATCCGGTGGTATCGAACATCAATGTGTTTGGACCTTCCATGAAACACTTGATTCTTGACCAAGCAAATTGCACTTTGACTGTCACTTTGAATCACCACCATATCTTGGGCTATTCAATTCCTTTGCCAATCTCTTCAGCCATACCGCTTCCTTGAAGCTTCCGTGAGCGCCATATACTCCGCTTGGTAGTAGACAAGGCACTAACCGATTATAACACTGCTCTCCAACTAATCGGTCCTCCACCACAAGTGAAAACATATCCTGTGGTGGATCTCCTCTTGTCTAAATCCCCTGCATAATCAGAGTCTACATACTCTGACACACATGTCTTTCCTTGTTGTCTTGCAAATAATATCCCAAGCCTCTTAGTCCCCTTCAAGTACACGAGAATCCACTTCGCTGCTGTCCAATGAAGTTTGCCGGATTTGCCATGTATCTTGACACCACACTTACGGCTTGAGCTAAGTCGGGCGTGTGCAAACCATTGCATACATGAGACACCCTACCAAGCTTGCATATGGAACTTTGCTCATTTCTTCCTTCTCTCTATCCGTAGAAGGACATTCCTGTGCACTTAACTTAAAATGCTCCGCCAAAGGAGTAGACACGGGTTTGCAATCCAACATATTGAATTTTTCAAGTACTTTGGTAATGTACTTACTTTGTGACAGCCATAGCTTGTCTGCAACTCTGTCTCTCCTTATTTCCATCCCTAGGATCTTTTGTGCAGAACCAAGATCCTTCATGTCAAACTCCTTTCCAAGCAATGTCTTCAATTCCTGAATTTTTGACATGTCTTTACATGCAATTAGCATGTCATCAACATAAAGAAGCAGAAGGATGAGATTACCATCCTTGAATACATGAGTGTATACACAGCAATTTGATTCACATTTTCTATATCCAATCTTCATCATGAAAGAGTCGAAGCGCTTGTTCCACTGCCTTGGAGATTGCTTCAACCCATAGAGAGACTTTTTCAGCTTGCAAACCAGGTTTTCCTTGTTTGCTTCAATGAACCCTTGAGGTTGGCTCATGTAGATGTCTTCCTCCAAATCACCATGGAGGAAAGCAGTCTTCACATCCATTTGCTCCACCTCCATGTTCTCTTGTGCTACTATAGAGAGTAGTAGCCTTATAGAAGTGTGTTTCACTACTGGAGAGAAGATTTCATCATAATCAACTCCCTCCTTTTGCAAGTACCCTTTGGCCACCAATCGAGCTTTGAATATGGTGGCTCCTCTCATGCATTTCTTCTTTCTTCCTAAACACCCATTTGCTGCCAATAAGCTTGCGATCCTTGGGTTTAGGAACTAACTCCCAAACTGAGTTTTGGTGTAGAGATTCCATCTCTTGCATCATAGCTTCCATCCAACTTTCCCGTTCCTCATTCTCAACAGCCTCTTGAAACGTGGTTGGTTCTTCTTCACTAGCATTCAAAGCATAGTGAACTGCATCCTTGTCCCATCCAAACCTTTGAGGTGGTTTGATGGTTCTCTTGGGCCTGGACTAAGCTATAGATGATGGCTCCACCTGCACTTGAGCCTCTTCTTCTTCTTGAGTTTGTTGTTGTTGTTGCCCTACATCTTCCTCCTCAATGTCAGACTCCACCTCCTCCTGAACGTCTTCAGTTGGCTGCTTTTGTGAAGTTTCCTTGAACACCTTCTTGAGTGAAACTTCAATGGTTGTTTCTTTCCCAACAACATCCTCCTTTGCCTCTGAATTCTTGACTATGTTCATAGGCATGGTCTTCTCATCAAACACAACATCCCTGCTGAGTATCTTCTTTAGGTTCACATGATCCCATAGCTTGTAGCCCTTCACACCGCTCTCAAATCCGATGAAAATGCATTCAAGAGACTTTGGCTTCAACTTGGATCTTTCATCACTAGGAATAAGTGCATATGCACTGCATCCAAACACCTTAAGATTAGTATAATCAATTGACTTATTAGACCATACCTCCTCTGCACATTTGAACTCAAGTTTTTGGAAGGCGATCGGTTAACCAAATAGGCAGCGTGGTTAAAAGACTCCGCCCAAAATGATTCGGGCAATCCTGCATGAATCCTCATGCATCTCTCACGCTCCATGAGATTTCTATTCATCCTCTCTGCAGCTCCATTTTGTTGGGGCGTCTTCTTCACGGTAAAGTGCCTCTTAATGCCTTCATTTCTGCAAAACTCAAGGAACTTTCCATCTTTATATTCACCACCATTGTTACTCCTTAGGATCTTGATCTTTTTTCCGGTTAGGTTCTCCACTTCTGCCTTCCACTCTTTGAATTTGGTGAAGACCTCAGATTTCTCCTTCATGAAGTAGACCCAAACCTTCCTGGAAAAATCATCCAAGAAAGTCACGAAGTAGCGAGCTCCACCCTTTGATTTAACCGGTGATGGCCCCCATACATCCGTGTGAATATAATCTAGCACCCCTGTGCTTCCTTCCTCTTTGTTTCGCTGCTTGAAAGCCACCTTAGATTGCTTTCCCATGGTACAATATTTGCAGAACTCAAGCTTGCAACTTTGAACACCTTTCAACAACTTTCTGTTGTGTAGTTCCTGCATGCCCCTCTCACTCATGTGCCCTAGCCTCAAATGCCAAAGCTGAGTTTCATCCTCCGAGTCCTTGCTTGTGGATACAGCTGCTCCACCTGTTATTGTTGTACCACACAATCTATATAGACAATTAGGTTGGATTTCTCCCTTCATAACCACAAGTGAACCTTTTGAAATTATGAGTTTCCCTCCATTTGCTTTAAATGAATAACCATTCTTATCAAGAGTTCCAAGGGAAATGAGATTCTTACGCAACTTTGGAATGTGCCTTACCATTCCAAACGTCCTAACAGCCCCATCATGCATCTTCACCTTGATTGTACCTGTGCCTTTGACTCTACAAACCGAGCCATCCCTCATCATAACTTCACCACCTTCTTCTTTTTCATATGTGTCAAACCACTCCTTGTTTGAGCACATATGGTATGAGCATCCGGAATCCAAAATCCAATCGGAAGAGGAACACCTTGAAGAATTAGCAAATGCATTAGTTTTAACATTGCTATTAACACATAAAAGCTCACCATCACTTTCTGTGACTTCCTCCACTGTATTAGCTGCATTCTTCCCTTTGTTCTTCTTCTCCTTCCATATGGGGCAATTTCTTTTCCAATGCTCCTTTGACCCACATTCGAAACAACCTTCTTTTGCTTTGGATTTGGACCTTCCTCTGTTGCCTTTCTTGCCCTCATGCTTCCTTGAACGGCCTCTCTCTCGGTCTTTGCAACTAAACCTTCACCTTGAGAGTTTTCTCCCGAACGTTGAGCCATCCTATGGTGTGTTATAATGTCTTGCACCACAGGCTCAAAATCCAGAGTGACCTTCCGAACATAAGAGTGGTTCGAAAGTGTTTATAGGACGGAGGTAAGGATGTGAGCAACATAAGAGCCTTATCCTCCGGACTATAGTTAACTTCCATTCTCTGCAAGTCAACAACACATCTATTGAAACTGCTTAAATGTTCCATTAGATTACCTCCCTCCTCCATCTTGAGATTTAGGAGTTCTTCCTTGAGGAAGAGTTTGTTGGATAGTGACTTCCCTGCAAACATCTCTTCGAGCTTCTCCCATGTTTGCTTTGCCGTATCCTTCATCACGTTGATGAGCACCTCATCGGAGAGGTAGTTTTCGATAGCTCCTCTGGCTAACTCATCAAGAACACTCCACTCCTCATCTGTCATGCTTATTGGCTTCTTTTCCTTTCCAACCAACACAACGTGGAGGTGTTGTTGTGTGAGGGCTGACTTCATCCTTCGTTGCCAAAGAGTGAAGTTCTCCTTCCCTGTGAAAGGCTTTAGCTCCACCTTCATGCTTGTTGCCTGTGGTTGCTTCAGCTGCTGTGAACTGCTACCACTCTCAACTTCCTTGTCACTTGCCATCTTCAACACACTAGCACTCCAAAGGAAGAGCTAGCACAGCTGCAAAACACAGCTCTGATACCACTTGTTGTGCAATTGAATGCCCTTCCCCCTTAAGATCTTGTTGTTGATGGACTTTGGACAAGAACAAGGATGAACTTGTTGCTCACACACACACTCAGAAAATAACCAAGAACAAATAACACAAGTGTTTATAGAGGTTCAGCAATTTGCCTACGTCCTCTTTGGTGATCCCCTTGAGAAATATCAATTATGAAGAAGGAGTTACAGATTTGGTTTCAATGGAAACCCCTTTAGAACCCAAACTCACAATCTGTTTTCTCTCACACCCCTTAGCTCACTCACTTGATACAAGATGCTCTCTCTCTCTCTCTTGGCTTCCCACTTCTGATTACAACACTTACCACAAGCTCCAGCTCCTTTGTCTCTATAAAAGATAAAGAAAAGCCACCCACATGCAGCAGACCACCCTCCCTCAAAACAAGATCCATAATTTCAGGAAAGCATAAAGAGGTAGGCTCAAACAACCCACTAATCTATCTAAACAATGTTTAATACTTTTAGAGTGGTTGCCAACTGTCCTAGGACTTATACCATCTTTGGGGTTGCATGTGCATTGGTAGGGACCAATTTGCTTATGAAGAAATGGCAGAAAACGTGTTGAAAATTCAACACAGCACGAGGCGTGCGACCGGTCGCCAGGAACTTGCGACCGGTCGCTTTTATACCGTAGCATGGACTTCGAGTCTGCCTGAAAGCGACCGGTCGCCCAAAACCTGCGACCGGTTGCGAGCCTCTCGGTTTGAATACCCGGTCGCCCAAAACCTGCGACCGGTCGCTCCCTTCGATTCCTGTTTCCTTAGGTGAGCCATTTTTTCCAACAGTAACTACATAATTCTAGAAAACTCAAGAAACTACAAACTAGATTATGGAATGTTGGCAACAAAAAAAAATATGTAGAGAACATTGTAGATGAAGCCACACACTTGTGGCTGGAGAAAAGAACAAGGAGGTGGTGCATGATGGCCAAACAATAGCCACAAAAATATAGAAATTTCTAGTAAAAGCCGCAAACTTGTGGCTGGAGTAAGAGACCAAGTCGTTGGACTTGGTAATGTCGGCAAAGATGCCTATAAATAGGCATGCAATGCAACAAAACATGAGAAAGCGCTGTACAAAAAGGAATTTCACCAGCTCTTAGTAGGAAAATGGATATTCACCTGCTCTTGTTCTTTTCCACACCCTGGTTTTTCTATTATAACATCTCTCCTACAATCAAATCAAGGGTGGAGCTCGAATTGCATGTTTGGGGGGCTAGTGTATAAAATACTAGTACTTAAGTATTCAAAACTCTGTACAAAAAGACCTATATATTATTAGTATTATTATATCCATCGATATAAAGATATTACACAAAAGAAAACACAGAGATGAACCTAACAAAACCACTTTTTCTTTTGGATCAGATTTTTGCTACATGGAAGAGATAAACCGTGGCACCTACTGCAATCCAAGCAGAACAGACTATCCATGCAACCCCGACAAGCAATACTACGGGCGTGGACCACTCCAACTAACATGGAACTACAATTATGGAGCTGCTGGAAACAGCATTGGTTTTGATGGCTTAAACTCTCCAGAAACCGTGGCCTCGGACGCTACTGTTGCCTTCAAGGCTGCCTTGTGGTATTGGATGAACAGTGTTCGTCCTGTTGTTAGCCAAGGATTCGGAGCCACCACTCGAGCAATTAATGGTGCTGAGGAATGCGATGGTAAAGACCCGGGCAAAATTCAAACCCGGATCAACTATCACAATGATTATTGCAAACAATTTAATGTTAATCCTGGCGGTAATTTCTATTGTTAGAATACCAAGGATTATAATTAGGAGAGAGATTCTGTCCATACATAATAAAAGCTTAGTAATTATTTAGAGAATGAGTAAAAGGGCAATCTGGTTAATTGCTCCCTTTCATGTATTTGTTCCCAGCCATGGAAGGAGAGGGCTAGCTCTCCTCCCTCTCCTGTTGTGTACTCAACCATTCAATAAATACAGGCTGAAGTTTTGTGTTCATCCTCATTCTTCTAATTATGTCTACAGTGCTTAGAATGTTATCAATTTTGGTTCCCAAACTGTTTGTAGTTGGTTCTTTTTCCAAAATAAAATCTGCCCAAACTGGGGAACTACAAAACTATGGATGAGAGTATTTGACAAATAAACATAGAAACTGAGCAAGCGACATCGCCCAAGTGTGTCCATTGAGAATATCAGTGAACTAAAATGCTTATTACCATAGAATTTCAGATCAGATTCACAAGAGATACGAAGCAGACCCAGTTTCTTCCTCGCTTTAACGGCATCCTTGACCGCCACTCCCCACACTCCCTCGTCAAAAGATAAAGAAACCCATAAAGGCAAAAAAAGAGGTTGAAAACTCTATTGCCTTGTCCTTCACAGCCATTACAAATCAAAAGATATGTGGTCGTAAACATGTTAGCTGAGAAGGGTTAATGATGCTGTTCACCCCTTTTTGTTTAGTACCTGTGACGGCAGGGTAAAGTTCCCTATTAATCTAAAAACCATGATTTGGTCAATAAATCAACTTTCTTTGTGTGTCGAGCGTGCCACTGCTAGTAATTTAAAATTCTAACAGACTTGAGAATTAAATAACTTGCGCCCCAAGTCATTTAATAAAAATCAAGCGATTGTGCATTTGGGTGAGGAATATCTCCCAAGTAAGTTCTTTTCTATGCCTCAGACAGGTGAGGACTTCATAATTTTCAGAGTTTATAAATTAGGAAATTCTAGCAAAATATTCTTACATAAAGATAACAAAATTCAAGCAGAACTACTTGATCTGAACCTTCTTGCGCAGGAATTCATGTAACAACAACTTCAACTAACGGATGTTAGCTGGGAATCGATACCAACGCCGGTGATTGGCAGAGCTTTTCATCAATTTGAGCCGTGGAGAAGCTGAGTGTGCGGGCAGAACTGAGAGTCTGTGTTTGTTCTGGCTGTTCTGGATGAACTATCTTCACTTGGATTGATCTGAGCTAAAGTAATTACCCTGGTTCTCTTCAAGATTTGATAGCATCTGGGCTGGAATTGCTTCAAAGTCGCTTGTTCTGGCTACTGAACTAAATCTGTAACGGCAGAAACCTGAGTTCTGACTGATTTTCTCACAAAAAACTTCTATTCCAAGCTGGATTGCCTTAAGGATGGCTTTTTGGGATGCCTTGAAGGCTATAAAGGCTATTGGAAATTTGTTGAGGTTTTCATATAATGAGATGAACTGAGTTCTGCCTATCTGGGCTTTGTAAAATAATACAGAGTCTGTATTCTTGGCTTTTGCAAAAACTTGCCTTGTTTTGAGGTTGTGAGATTGAGAGATCTTTATATTCACTTTTGACTGAGAGTTTGTTTTTTTGTTGATTGGATGATTGTTGTTTTTTTTTCCCTTTTGGTCTTTATTTCCTTTTATAGAGACTTTCTTTTAACGAATACAAAGAAAGGAAATAATTGGCCTCGAGATAGGAAGTAGTTGCTATCAACTTCTATCCGTGAAATGGAAGCTTCTTTCTCCTCCTCGTAACTTGTTCTCTAAGAAACATCCTTTCTACTTTTGTGCAGAGGAAAAGTAAGAATTTCTCAGGCGTTAGCCTACTTTTTGAAACTTGGTTTTGAAAAACTTTCTGGCTTTGATGAGACTTTCACTTTTTTGAGAAGAAGGCTTACATGCGTGAAAATATCCCTGTGAATCTTCAATTATCGATTATTCATTCGACTTCAAGAGTCGCTTTTGAAACTTGTGTAATCAACTGTCTGCTCAATACCGAACCTGTTTTGAGGCTTGGGCTTTGGGCTTTTTTCTTTATACGTTTGGCCCAACCTGTTTTCTCTATTTTTGAAGATGGCCTGGCCCAATTTCCGAAAACTGCTTAATCTTAATTAATCGTCATTTAGTGGTAATTAATTCCACCTTAATGCTTCTTTCTCTCCAAGTACATGGTTATTCTCCATTTTCGGTACATAACTTATGTACTTAAATTTCTGCAATTTCTTTTGGACTTAATGTACAGATTTCGGCCCAAACAGATGCCATCAAATTTTTGTTGGGAAAATGGCTCACCTAAGGTTACAAAAAATCGGATGGAGCGACCGGTCGCAGGTTTTGGGCGACCGGTCGCATGCAAGCAGAACCGAAGTGGCAGCTACGGTATAAAAGCGACCGGTCGCATTCGTGCAGATCCGTTAGCGCATGCCACGGTATAAGCGACGGTCGCGAGTTCTGGCGGCCGGTCGACGCTTCGTCTTTGTCTTGTTTTTCAGCACGTTTTCTGTCCTCTCTTGAGATGCAAATTGGTCCCTACCAATTCACATGCAACCCCAACGTTGGTATAAGTCCAGGACAGTTGGCAAACCACTAAGAAAAGTCCTAAACATTGATTAGGTAGGTTAGTGGGTTGTATGATAGCCTATCTCTTTATGCTTTCTGAAATTAGGGATCCATGTTTTGAGGTAGGCTGGTTTGCTGCATGTGGGTGGCTTCTTTTCTCTTTCTTTTATAGAGCTAAGGGGCTGGAGTAAGTGCTAAGGGGTTGTATTCAGTTTTGGGAAGCTAAGAGAGAGAGTGAGAGCATCTTGTATCAAGGGAGTGAGCTAAGGGGTGAGAGAGAAAAGCAGGATAGTGAGCTTGGGTTCTAAGGGGGTTTCCATTGAAACCAAATCTGTAACTCCTTCTTCATTATTGATATTTCTCAAGGGGATCACCAAAGAGGACGTAGGCAAATTGCTGAACCTCTATAAATACTTGTGTTCATTGTTCTTGGTTAAATTTCTGAAGCGTGTGTGTGTGCAACAAGTTCATCCTTGAGCTTGTCCAAAGTCCATCAACAACAAGATCTTAAGGGGGAAGTGCATTCATTTGCACAACAAGTGGTATCAGAGCTGTGTTTTGCAGCTGTGCCAGTTCTTCTTTTGGAGTGCTAGTGTGTTGAAGATGGCAAGTGACAAGGAAGTTAAGAGTGGTAGCAGTTCACAACAGCTGAAGCAACCACAAGCAACAAGCATGAAGGTGGATGTAAAGCCTTTCACAGGGAAGGAGAACTTCACTCTTTGGAAAAGAAGGATGAAGTCAGCCCTCACACAACAACACCTCCACGTTGTGTTGGTTGGAAAGGAAAAGAAGCCAACAAGCATGACAGATGAGGAGTGGAGTGTACTTGATGAGTTAGCTAGAGGAGCTATCGAAAACTACCTCTCCGATGAGGTGCTCATCAACGTGATGAAGGATACGGCAAAGCAAACATGGGAGAAGCTCGAAGAGATGTTTGCAGGAAGTCACTATCCAACAAGCTCTTCCTCAAGGAAGAACTCCTAAATCTCAAGATGGAGGAGGGAGGTAATCTAATGGAACATTTGAGTAGTTTCAATAGATGTGTTGCTGACTTGCAGAGAATGGAAGTTAATTATAGTCCAGAGGATAAGGCTCTTATGTTGCTCACGTCCTTACCTCCATCCTATAAACACTTTCGAACCACTCTTATGTTCGGGAAGGTCACTCTGGATTTTGAGCCTGTGGTGCAAGACATCATGACACACCATAGGATGGCTCAACGTTCGGGAGAAAACTCTCAAGGAGAAGGTCTAGTTGCAAAGACCGGAGAGAGAGGCCGTTCAAGGAAGCAAGAGGGCAAGAAAGGCAACAGAGGAAGGTCCAAATCCAAAGCAAAAGAAGGTTGTTTCGAATGTGGGTCAAAGGAGCATTGGAAAAGAAATTGCCCCATATGGAAGGAGAAGAAGAACAAAGGGAAGAATGCAGCCAACACAGTGGAAGAAGTCACAGAAAGTGATGGTGAGCTTTTATGTGTTAATAGCAATGTTAAAACTAATGCATTTGCTAATTCTTCAAGGTGTTCCTCTTCCGACTGGATTTTGGATTCGGATGCTCATACCACATGTGCTCAAACAAGGAGTGGTTTGACACATATGAAAAAGAAGAAGGTGGTGAAGTTATGATGGGGATGGCTCGGTTTGTAGAGTCAAAGGCACGGGTACAATCAAGGTAAAGATGCATGATGGGGCTGTTAAGACGCTTGGAATGGTAAGGCACAATCCAAAGTTGCGTAAGAATCTCATTTCCCTTGGAACTCTTGATAAGAATGGTTATTCATTTAAAGCAAATGGAGGAAACTCATAATCTCAAAAGGTTCACTTGTGGTTATGAAAGGAGAGATTCTACCTAATTGTCTATATAGATTGTGTGGTACAACAATAACAGGTGGAGCAGCTGTATCCACAAGCAAGGACTCGGAGGATGAAACTCAGCTTTGGCATTTGAGGCTAGGGCACATGAGTGAGAGGGGCATGCAGGAACTACACAACAGAAAGTTGTTGAAAGGTGTTCAAAGTTGCAAGCTTGAGTTCTGCAAATATTGTACCATGGGAAAGCAATCTAAGGTGGCTTTCAAGCAGCGAAACAAAGAGGAAGGAAGCACAGGGTGCTAGATTATATTCACACGGATGTATGGCGGCCATCACCGGTTAAATCAAAGGGTGGAGCTCGTTACTTCGTGACTTTCTTGGATGATTTTTCCAGGAAGGTTTGGGTCTACTTCATGAAGGAGAAATCTGAGGTCTTCACCAAATTCAAGGAGTGGAAGGCGGAAGTGGAGAACCTAACCGGAAGAAAGATCAAGATCCTAAGGAGTGACAATGGTGGTGAATATAAAGACAACAAGTTTCTTGAGTTTTGCAGGAATGAAGGCATTAAGAGGCACTTTACCGTGAAGAAGACGCCCCAACAAAATGGAGCTGCGGAGAGGATGAATAGAACTCTCATGGAGCGTGAGAGATGCATGGGGATTCATGCAGATTGCCCGAGTCATTTTGGGCGGAGTCCGTTAACCATGCAGCCTATTTGGTTAACCGATCGCCTTCCAAAAATCTTGAGTTCAAATGTGCAGAGGAGGTATGGTCTAAGAAGTCAATTGATTATACTAATCTTAAGGTGTTTGGATGCAGTGCTTATGCACTTATTCCAAGTGATGAAAGATCCAAGTTGAAGCCAAAGTCTCTTGAATGCATTTTCATCGGATTTGAGAGCGGTGTGAAGGGCTACAAGCTATGGGATCATGTGAACCTAAAGAAGATACTCAGCAGGGATGTTGTGTTTGATGAGAAGACCATGCCCATGAACAAAGTCAAGAATTCAGAGGCAAAGGAGGATGTTGTTGGGAAAGAAACAACCATTGAAGTTCCACTCAAGAAGATGTTCAAGAAAGCTTCACAAGAACAGCCAATCGAAGACGTTCGGGAGGAGGTGGAGTCTGACATTGAGGAGGAAGATGCAGGGCAACAACAACAACAAACTCAAGAAGAAGAAGAGGCTCAAGCTCAGGTGGAGCCATCATCTATAGCTCGGTCTAGGCCCAAGAGAACCATCAAACCACCTCAAAGGTTTGGATGGGACAAGGATGCAGTTCACTATGCTTTGAATGCTAGTGAAGAAGAACCAACCACGTTCCAAGAAGCTGTTGAAAATGAGGAACGGGATAGTTGGATGGAAGCTATGATGCAAGAGATGGAATCTCTACACCAAAACTCAGTTTGGGAGTTAGTTCCTAAACCCAAAGATCGCAAGCTTATTGGCAGCAAATGGGTGTTTAGGAAGAAAGAAGAAATGCATGAGAAGGGAGCCACCATATTCAAAGCTCGATTGGTGGCCAAAGGATACTTGCAAAAGGAGGGAGTTGATTATGATGAAATCTTCTCTCCGGTAGTGAAACACACTTCTATAAGGCTACTACTCTCCATAGTAGCACAAGAGAACATGGAGGTGGAGCAAATGGATGTGAAGACTGCTTTCCTCCATGGTGACTTGGAGGAAGACATCTACATGAGCCAACCTCAAGGGTTCATTGAAGCAAACAAGGAAAACCTAGTTTGCAAGTTGAAAAAGTCTCTCTATGGGTTGAAGCAATCTCCAAGGCGATGGAACAAGCGCTTCGACTCTTTCATGATGAAGATTGGATATAGAAGATGTGAATCTGATTGCGTGTATACACTTATGTATTCAAGGATGGTAATCTCATCCTTCTGCTTCTTTATGTTGATGACATGCTAATTGCATGTAAAGACATGTCAAAAATCCAGAAATTGAAGTCATTGCTTGGAAAGGAGTTTGACATGAAGGATCTTGGTTCTGCACAAAAGATCCTAGGGATGGAAATAAGGAGAGACAGAGTTGGAGGCAAGCTATGGCTGTCACAAAGTAAGTACATTACCAAAGTACTTGAAAAATTCAATATGTTGGATTGCAAACCCGTGTCTACTCCTTTGGCGGAGCATTTTAAGTTAAGTGCAAAGGAATGTCCTTCTACGGATAGAGAGAAGGAAGAAATGAGCAAAGTTCCATATGCAAGCTTGGTAGGGTGTCTCATGTATGCAATGGTTTGCACACGCCCGACCTAGCTCAAGCCGTGAGTGTGGTGTCAAGATACATGGCGAATCCGGGCAAACTTCATTGGACAGCAGCGAAGTGGATTCTCAGTACTTGAAGGGGACTAAGAGGCTTGGGATATTGTTTGCAAGACAACAAGGAAAGGCATGTGTGTCGTGGTATGTAGACTACTGATTATGCAGGGATTTAGACAAGAGGAGATCCACCACAGGATATGTTTTCACTTGTGGTGGAGGACCGATTAGTTGGAGAGCAGTGTTGCAATCGGTTAGTGCCTTGTCTACTACTCAAGCGGAGTATATGGCGCTCACGGAAGCTTCAAGGAAGCAAGATGGCTGAAGAGATTGGCAAAGGAATTCGGAATAGCCCAAGATATGGTGGTGATTCAAAGTGACAAATCCAAAGTGCAATTTGCTTGGTCAAGAATCAAGTGTATCATGGAAGGTCTAAACACATTGATGTCCGATACCACCGGATAAGGGATTGGGTGAATGATGGAGACATCACGGTAATGAAGGTTCATACATCGAGAATGCTTCAGATTGTCTCACAAAGCCGATCCACAACTGCAAAGTTCAAGCATTGCTTGAGCTTGCTCAATCTTGTTCCATGTTAGAGATTGAGGTGAAGTTCTTGGGAGTTATCGGGACGATTCTCAAGAAGTTAAAGATGTCCTGGAAGGCAATAATCTTCTCAAGGAGCTTAGGTTTGCAATGGTGGAGATTGTTGGGAAAATGGCTCACCTAAGGTTACAAAAATCGGATGGAGCGGCCGTCGCAGTTTTGGGCGACGGTCGCATGCGGCAGAACCGAAGTGGCAGCTACGGTATAAAAGCGACGATCGCGAGTTCGGGCGACCGGTCGCATTCAGGCAGATCCGTTAAGCGCATGCCACGGTATAAAAGCGACCGGTCGCAGGTTACGGCTGACAGTCGCACGCCTTCTTTGTGCTGTTTTTCATGCACGTTTTCATCCTCTCTTGGATGCAAATTGGTCCCTACCAATTCACATGCAACCCCAACGTTGGTATAAGTCCAGGACAGTTGGCAAACCACTAAGAAAAGTCCTAAACATTGATTAGGTAGGTTAGTGGGTTGTATGATAGCCTATCTCTTTATGCTTTCCTGAAATTAGGGATCCATGTTTTGAGGTAGGCTGGTTTGCTGCATGTGGGTGGCTTCTTTTCTCTTTCTTTTATAGAGCTAAGGGGCTGGAGTAAGTGCTAAGGGGTTGTATTCAGTTTTGGGAAGCCAAGAGAGAGAGTGAGAGCATCTTGTATCAAGGGAGTGAGCTAAGGGGTGAGAGAGAAAAACAGATAGTGAGCTTGGGTTCTAAGGGGGTTTCCATTGAAACCAAATCTGTAACTCCTTCTTCATTATTGATATTTCTCAAGGGGATCACCAAAGAGGACGTAGGCAAATTGCTGAACCTCTATAAATACTTGTGTTCATTGTTCTTGGTTAAATTTCTGAAGTGTGTGTGTGTGCAACAAGTTCATCCTTGAGCTTGTCCAAAGTCCATCAACAACAAGATCTTAAGGGGGAAGTGCATTCATTTGCACAACAATTTTCATGATAATGCACAGCCAAAATCCAACCACAGCAGTTATTTAGTTTTCTTTTGTTCAGAAACTCTAGCTCCCATGATCTTACAAACAGGCTCATCTTTTGACTGAATAAGCTTTAGAGTCGGATGAACCTTGAGATCTTCCATTAATATCTTTTGGCCGACATCCAACTCACTCAGATCCACATCAATATATGGAGGAATCACATCTGCAGGACAGAGGAACTTTACAGTCCTCTTGATCGTATTTAAGTAAGCACCTGCCAAGCGACATCAATAACTAAAATTAATATCCAATAATCACGAAAATTTCCAATATATAAGAGGACACATATATGTTCAACATATAAAAAATTCACGTCATTTCATGATTTGTAGATGAGTCATTCATCAATATTGAATCATAATAAAAATCTGTCAGGAAAATTTCTGTGCAACTGTCTCAACTTTATAAATCTGCCATAAATTAAATGAAGAGTTGGATTAAAGAAACATGAGAAAGTCTACTTTATCACCTTATTTTATCAAGGATTAATTCGAATTACGAAATCATCCAAGTAGACATCATCATAGAATAGTTCAAAACTGAAGACGTGAACAACGATAAAAACTTATGAATACTAACAACATGTACCTACAATCTAATCCTTAGGGTGAAGATAATATAGTCCAAATAAGTGCTGATTATGTGATTATCCTTCTCCTCAGAGCATAAAGTTGAAAATTAAAACCATCAGTGTCTTCGAAATCCTAGTTCATAAAAATCATGCAAAATGAACATTAGATGCTAGCCTCAAAGGTTTTAAAGTATAACTATTTGAATTTCTAAAACACTGATCCAGAAATTATGGGAAAAAGAAACATATATGCATTACTCTTCCCCGATTTCAACTTTATTTCACTGTCATGTAAGATCAAGGGCAAGATGAAGAGTTGGATTAAAACAAGGAGTTGAAAGGAATGTGTACCTAGATTTGTCAAAACCAGGAGGTAAAGTTTTCTAATTGTCTGATGTTGAAAGCATAGAATAGAACACACACAAGTGCATACATAATTGCATGATCATTGCATAAAACCGAATATCAAAAACAACACGCACACCTTTAGGCAGAAAGCAACATCAAAGACATTGAATCCTTTTACTGTAATACATTAACGTTGAGTTGGACCGGATAAAACTAAATTTCTTTTGAGAAACTAATTCATCTATCAATAACTTAATGTTATAATTTTTTGATGAAAAACTAACAACCTCCATTCAAATTTAGCCAAATTATCAAGAATATACAAAGATGTATAGTTGGAATTAAGAATATGTCGTATCTGAAGGCAGTCACACCCCCGTATGCATTCAAATTACCTTTCTTCAATCCAGGAGAGACATCATCTCCTCGAAACCAAGGTCTTAAATATCGAAGGTTTCGGAAATATCGGTGGTTCAAAAACACGGAAATATCGATGGAAATATCGGGAAAATATCGATATCGATAAAAATTGGATAAAAATCATGGAAATTGTGATAAATACATGGAAATTTTTAATGAAACATTATAAAATGTTTATTTAGTCAATCATCTATTATTTTGACACAAAAGATTGGAAGGAAATGCATTGCATAGTGGGTTTGAGTGATTTAAGTTGATTATATTGTGAGTTAACGAACACTGTGACTTATAAAATCTAGAGTAATTAATGAAAGAAAATTAAACACCCTTTAGTAATTTATTTATCATTTTTACTACAATATTTTACACTTTATAAATTGCATGATAAAATACATGAGTAACCTTATTTCACTGGACATGGTACATGTTCTTATATTTTTATTTATAAAAAAATTGAAAAATAATTTAAGATGTAAATCAACTTGATTTGTCATGAAAATTAGGCACTTTACCATGCCTAAAAATTATAGTGAAGATTAAAAATCAACTAAGAACATAAATAAATTTATCCAAGGAAGAATTAAATAGGAAATAAATAAAGTGACTATAGAGATTTAAGTAATTAAGCAACAATTTGAAGGGAAATTTAGTAATGTAAGTACTTATAATGAATAATAAAATAATCAATAATATTAAATGAATTAAATATGAAATAAATAAATTATATTAAGTAATTAAGTAACTTATCAATAATATAATTTCGTTAATATTTATGTTCGAACCCCTTATCGCAGCCCAAAAAATAATAATTTCAATGAAATATCGGTGAAATTATCTATATCTTGTACCTTGGGATAGATTAGATATTATAAATAAATTATAATTGCATAATTAATGGGGGTTGGAGTTGGACCAATAACCCAAAGAAATGAGTTTTTAGAAAAAATAAAAAGGCAAAGAAAAACGACAGACGTCAAAGGAAACCTCTTATTAGTCTTACTGACAGAAATTTTTTATAAAAAAACTGAATAGAAAAATAGAGTAAGCATATTGCAGGCCCACTTGCCCCACTTGCCCAAGCATATGCCTTGTCGGTCAGATATTCTATTCTTCATTTATGTTCCCAACCTCAAATCTCTTCAAATTTTCAAAACCCCACTTGCCCTTCTCAGATCTTCTTCTTCTTCGAAACACATAATTTCTTCTAGTTTAGGTTGTCCAGAGAAAAATGGAAGATTGGGGTTTGTTGATTTGAGCTTGGATCTGAGAAAAAATAGAGAAGGAAAAGAAGTCTCTAGTTTCTGATGTAGGAGAATGGGGTATGAATATTGTGAGCTCTGTTGGCATTATCATGGGATTCATGGCCAACAAGCAGCTCTTGTCCCCCACGGCTTTGCTTTTGGCTTTGCTCAGTTCCTCTTCTTCTTCTTTTTCTTCCGTAATTTTGACTATATTGAGACTGCATCCATTTACTCTGTTTGCTCTATCTTCTTATTCTTCCAACTTTAGATCTGGAGTAGAAATATATTTTGTTTGGTCATGTCGCGATATCATTGATAATTTCGATAATATCGTGATATTTTGACCATTTCAAATTGAATTTGCACGAAAATATCGCTCCCGATATTTCGTCGATACTTTCGATAAATTAACGAAATATTAATGGAATGTTGCGACAATATCGGGACTCCAAAAAAACGATATTTTTGCCGAAATATCAGCGAAAATATCGAAATTTTATTCCCTGCTCGAAACACAAGAGGAATGTCGACTTTCAACAAAGCATGGGAAGGAGCACTTATGAAGGTCAGAATAAGCGGTGCGTCCGTGGCCGAGTGCAAATGAATCTAACAAACAAACAAAACCCCAACATCAAATAAACCCTAACACCACAAAAACAAAATCAAATCTTCTAAAGATAAACAGAGTGCAGAGCAGACCATACCATGCGAGGCAAAACGCGGACCCTCTCAATGATGTCGTCTTCAGTGTCAAACTCTGCGCGAACCTCGAGGTCGAAGAGCCTGGAGAGGAAGAAAGAGCGGCCGAGATGACCGACGAGTTTTCGGATCTGGTTGGTCCGTACAGAGATAAGGCGCTTGTTGCCGCCCGTGCTAGCCGTCTTCTTGCTCGAAGACGATGCTGGGGACGCGGCCGACCTTTCGCTCTTTAGCGGAGATGCTCTTGCAGGAGGCGGTGCGCGGGACTGCGAAGATGGTCTCGGCGTATTTCGGATCGGGTATGGGGAAGGTGGACTGGAGGTCAGGTTCGAGTTCCGGGTCCGTCTGGAGCAGAGCGGCTGCGGCGGATTGGGCCTAGCATCGGATTTGGAGCTGGAGGGCTGGGGTTAGTGCTGCGGGGTGCTACCTATGGAGGAACATTTGGGTGCCGGCCTAGAGTGAGAGAGGAGCTCTGGAGACAAAATGTTATTAATGGGGGTTTAAGAGGGGTTTTTTTTTTCATAGTGCATAATAGAATTGCGGCCGTTGCTTTGGAGTTGAGATCTTCTCACCCCAATTCCTCTGAAACCCCGTCTCGAGAAATTTTTAAATGTTTCGGGTACACCACGTGGCTGGTGTACCATTCAATAGACGTAGGATATGTGGAATTATTCTCCAATTTACTACATTGTTTTCTATGACATGTGGCTAGCTGCATTGGAAATATTCCATATGTTCTATGTCTAATAGATGGTACACCAACCACATGGTATATGAACATTTCAAAACTCTATGTTCCTCTCTAGAAGTATACTAGCAATGATGCCCGCCAGTGCCGGATCCAGAAATTCTTCAAGGAAGAGGCAATATTTAACAGACTAAAAGCAAAAAAAAATAAAAATAGATAACCGAATACCCTTAGAATTTAAATAATGCCAAAGTTTTGAAAGTCATAGTGTATATGCTAGTAACTTTGGTCTTGCAAAATGAGGCGTCAGCCTTGAAGCAGTGATGAGTAAGTTTTTTGTGAAGAAAAATTATAAATAATAAACTATAATGAAACTAAATCAGTAAATCTGATTAAAGCTTCCTATTCAATTAAATATAATAATCAATTTCAAAACCTAATATTATCCAGTTAGTTATACAATTAAAATAGAGTGGGATGATTCCTAAATTGACAGGAGGGGTTAGGGCTAGAGATACATGCGGTTGAGAAAAAAAGAATTTGGCGTTTAGTGTGATTGTATTGGGAGGAGAGAGAAACAGATTTGGAATAAGGAAAAGACAAAAAGGTGTTTTAAAATAACAATCAAAACACACACTTTTATTTAAACCCAAAGTTGAACCCAACGATGCCGTTTAAGAAAAAACAAGGGTTTAGAAATCATCTTCTTCCTCGCGCAGCACGTTCTTCTTAGCGCATCCAGCACCTTCAGTTAGAGCAGAAGGGGCAACCTCTGTGGATCCGCCACTGATGCCCGTGCGATGCTGTGGATTTTAAAACAGTCTGAAATCTGTACAAAGTTGTAAAAATATGTAAGAAATATGGTATTATTTATATAGACATGGGGATCTAAATAATGGCATCATGCTTTGTTTAGCAAGTCTAAGTTACAAAAAATAGGATAATAACATGTTTTTTATGCATCCACACACAAAATCATCAATATTCATCCAATCCAATAAATCATTATCCACAAACAAAATCATCAACGTTCATCTAATAACTAATGATAAAAATTTCGACTAACTAAAAATATTAGGCATTATCATCAATTAGGGATTTAGAGTTTAAAAATTACTTGAATATGAGCTTTTCCAAACCAATAGATTAAAATCAGAGATGGAGAGGGAAAAGAATGAAAACCTGGGGAAGTAAATCAAGCCTGCAAGCCAAATAAATGAGGCTCCAAATGCAGCTCCGAACCTTTTCTGCCATACACATGAATTAATCAAACCAAACAGGGGGAGGAATGCTGATTGTAGTAATTGTGAACATTTCCAAAATAATGACCCGTAGCGTTGCACATTTACCTTTTTTAAAGTATGGTACGGGTTTATCGTCCATACTGGCAATTTATTTTATGTATTAATTGTGTGGTATGATGAGTTTTACAGCATACAGAGATCAGGGCCACAAGTTCCTTGATCCTCATCATACAACTACATCAGGACCTGAAGATCATTGATGATGATAATGATATGAGAACTGGCAATCTCTCTGGTACTATATTTGTGAACAAGAGATCGAACCTGAAGATCCTTGATCCTTGATCCTTGACATGTAAATAAGGACCTTTAGTTCCTTGATAATGTAACAATACCGTATTGGTTAATAGTACAGTACACATGAATAGTAACTGAACTGGCAAATGTACTGTACGCATGAATAAATATGTATTCATGACTTGGTAAATAGTGTTGTATACATGAATAAAGACGTATGCATAAATATTAACAATTTTGGGTAAACCGTCACTATATACAAAAGGGAACCTGCAAATCCTTAAACTCATGGATGAGCAATTAAATGAGATGCCAGAAGTTCCTAAAAACATGGACAATTATGTAAGGGCCTGAAATCCCGAAATGTGTACGGGAAATTATAAAAATGTCCATACCATGAAAATAGGCGATTTTGGCCTGAAGTTCAAAATCTGACAATATTGAGAACTTGAAGTTCCAAAAGTTAAATGGACAACCCTTGAGGTATTATTGCAAATTGTGGTACACCACATCTTTCTTTGGCATAAGAAAATGATGAATTTAATAAAGTTTGATTCTGTTACAATCAACACCTCAAGAAAGAAATATATTTTGTGAATTCCGGTTGTTAAGAATACACCATGAAATTTATAATATCAGGATAAACCTCAAAGGATGAATTGAGGCTCCCCACATATTTTGTTATATTATATGATTTGGGCCGGAAGCCCATGAATCCAAATATATGAGATATTCTGAACCTAAAGTTTTGGGTATATAGTAGTTAATGCTCTTCACTACTATATTGCAATATTACCATGGCTTTTACTAAATTTATATTTCATGCCCATTTGAAATGGGAAAATAAATTATGAGGTCGTGTTTTAGCCCGGGCAAGAAGTTCCGGACTCACATGCATGAAATATGGAATTTGAGATATTTAATGTGGTTATTTGAACCTATAAGGCACAAGGTTCCAAACCGTCATTTTGAAAAGACGTAAAAACCACAAGTGCAATTTTAAGAATTTGCCCAATTATTATATCAGGAAAGAAGCATACAACAGATAGATTCTTTTCACTTGCAAGGAAAGAGCAAGCTCTGTAAAATCTATTAAATTCCATTATGTTTTGGAAGCCTCTGCAGGAAAAGGAAGGCTCCTCTTAAGCTTAGCCATGAGCCTCTCGTGGTCTCCCATAATCTTTTCATTGGAAATCTACAACATGTCAAGCCTTGTTTGCGTATCAATAGAGTATGAATTCACCAATTTCAACAAGGAATTATTTTCCTCTTTAAGTTTTTCAACCTCTTCCTAAGACTCATGAAGCATTCTCCAAAGAGATGAATTTTCAGTATTCAGCTCTTGAATTTCGTTTGCTCTGGCACGCAAACGATCAACCATGTTAGAAACAGAAGCAGTACTCTGAATGTTAAAAGTCATTGAGTCATCAATAGTCACTTCTTCATACCTCCCTGTTAACAGTATATCATCCATAGAAGTAAGAAAATTCCTAGCTACTATGACAGCATTCGCATCATTCATCATCATAGAATCATTAACCGTGAGATGACGATTTTGGGATACAAAGGATGGACGCCAGACTTTGGCGTCACGGGTTGTTTTGGGAGCAACATTTAAATCGAAATGATCTGGGCGAGAAGAGGAGGAAGCAGTTTTAAAAGGGTTTCAAGGAAAGTCTTAGAAAAGCTGAGTTTTTCAGAAAATGGAAGGAAGTTAAGTTGAAACACAGTTACTCCAATCAGACATTGCAGAGGCAATATCTATAGATAGAAATGTGGCAACGTTCCAGGATCCTAATACTGGCAACGTTCTAGGATCCTAATACCTTCTCGGATCCACATATTCTCTTTTCCTTTCCCAGATTCCAAAACTTCACGAGGCCTCCATCAATGTCTGTCGGCATTTTCACGTTTTCAAAGACCACTTTCATCAAAGCTGATCTTGCTTTGTGGATTTGACGGAGCTACTTTTTCAAAAGCATCCCGAGAATCTCGCAAATTTCCGTAGTTAATTTAAGATTCACCGGACCTAACTATTCTTCTCACTTATGTATAAAAATGTTACTAACAAAATTTTCTTTGCATAATACACCCAATTTTCTCCATATCCAATGATGCAACATCCACTTTTTTTTCCTATCAGTGAGCACTCGATGTGCTTGAGAAGCGAGACTATCTCTGATCATCCATTCAGGAAGCGAGACTATCCCTGATCATGTTTCTGCTAGATCAGGGAGCTGTAAGGACAGCCACATGCTCTAATCTCCTGAAGTTCTCCTAAACTAAGGGAAATGAGAGTTTGTTGTTTGTCACCTCACCAGTTTCCTTCTCTGATTGCTTACCTACCTTGCAATCAATATCATAATTCTTTCTTTTGATAACTCTCTGTTCATAAGGGATTTGTTTCTTTAGAACCTTCATCTAAAGAACAAATCCAGCAAAAGAATTGTGATTTTTGATTTTGCAGGATATAACTAGATCATCAAGCGGCTCATTATATTTCCGGTGCCAATCCGAGCTTGAATGATGTTTGAGCAAAGTTTCTCCCACATAAGGATGTAAGCAACAGATGTGCTATTTGATGTTTTGTCCCTATTAATATTCTGGTATTTTGCTCCTAATAGGTGACATATTTGGTGATGACAAATGGGGAGATAAGACCGTTCCTGAAGAACGGCATGCAAAGGACCATTCCAAAATAATAACTTGCATTATAGATTGTTCTAGAAGAACGACTTGTATTATGACCATTCCAGAAGAATGGCGGATATGTATTCATGAATTATTAATGCAAATTTTACAAATTGCAAGTTGAATACATCGATAATACACTGTAGATTAAAGTCTCAGAAAAAGGCATAACAAGAGCATAGCAGTGATCAATGAGTTGCACGCCTACTGCGTAGCAAATAATATGGATTAAGGTCCCAGAAGGACAATTCATTGACATGTATGTATTAATCTATGCCATGCCTGAAGCATGACAGATATATGGGTTATAAAATATTCCAACTCCCTGGATGGAGATTATCCACACCCTATTTTAAATAACGCTCAATTGAAGGTTATGATCCACATTCTCACATAATTCCTCTTATAAGAGATGTATGTCTGAAAAAAGAGATAATAAAAGCCTCTGAAGTGGCTAGGGTACCCAAAAGCAAAGAAATGCTTATAATTGATGCATGCGCATGCACATGAGAATGGTGGGATCATGAATTGATGAATGAAATTTTTTGGTTTGGAGTAGCTACTCAAATCATCAATGGGTTGTGTTGATTGGAACCACGTTCTATTATTAAATGTCAACAAAATTATTGGCCAAAATGGAAAGAGGCAATTACAGATAAGAATGAATGTGAAAGAACAAACCCATAGTACGAACCCCAAAAAGATGTTAACCCTGAAGGTTATATATGAGTGTTCAAAATAAAGAGGAATACACTCACTTTATATGACACAATGTTTCTGGTAGAAACAAGGAATGTTGAAGTTCTCCATGTTTGCATATGCAATTGTGTTTTCTTATTGCACATTTACGGAGACCAACATGCTATCTTTAAGGGTTATTAAATGCACGGAAGTATATCGCTAGAAGCGATTCCCTAAAGATGTACAAGTAGTATAAATAGCTGGGTTAAAGCTATATGATGTGTCATGAAGTGTAATCCCTTAAATGAAATCTATGAAGAATTTAAATTGCATGAAGCAAGTTGAAGGACAAGTGTCTGAAGCACAAATTTTGTACTCAATACTAATATTATTAAAGTGCCTCTGTGAGTACATTTATTATGGTATGTTGCAACATATTAAAACTACTGAAGAGTTAATGCTTGGTTAGGACTCCTGAAGAGTTCAAGAAATATTTGTCTCGGCCTGAAGATCGAGTATTATGCCAACAAAATTCTTGCTTATACTAAGAAAGTATTGAAGCATTTTTATGTGGATTATCCGTTGGGCCCTTAAATGATTTTCCGGAAGTATACTGGACCGGACATTGTATTTTCCAAATAAAGCTCAGCTCCATCACCACAACCTTGGGATGATGTGAGACATATTTGACGCTATCTCCGCATAACACCATATACGGGCATATACTTTTCAAGTAAACTTACAAATAGCCCAGGTTTTGTTGGATACGCGGACTCTGGAAAATTCTATTATGTACATAAAGATAGTTCACTAGAAATATATTTACTTACTCAACTAAATGAATTGTTGATGGCTACATCCCTCACTCAGTTCAAAAGATCTTCCCTCTATAAAGATAGTCATGAAGTTATCAGGGGGGGGGAATCCAGAAGAATGCTGCACTGATTACTGTAATCTTCTTCCTTCTATTAGTTTTCTACTTCACGGGGTTTTCTTCTAGCAAGATTTTATTGAGGCAACAATATGTTACTTGTGGTCTCCAAGGGGAGTGTTGTAAAGTCTAGAGTGGAGACCACACGTTTAGAAATAATGAAGAATGTCATGATGAAAGTGTTGAAGAAGTGGAATCCACATATTGGAAGGAATGGTTACACATCCACGAGAAGCTATCAACTTTGCCTATAAAAAGGCTTCATCCTTCCCTTGCATTTAACACACCATCTGAGAAGAAATGAGAGCCCAGGCAGAGAGGAAAGAAAGAAAGAGAAGAAAGAAGAGAAGGAAGAAAGAGGGAGAGTGAGAAGAGAGAAAAGGAGAGCAGGAAGAATTTCTCCAAGAGAGAAAAATCAATGAGCCACAGATATTGTAAATACTAAAGTTGTAATCCTATTATTTTATATAGTGGAAAGGTTACTGCTGCTGCTCTCCGGGGATGTAGGCACCACTTGCCGAACCTCGTTAAAAATCATGTCTCATTTACTTTACGTGCAACTCAATATTCTAGCATATTCCGTTTATTTTACAACAGTTTTAGTATATATATAATTTTGTACGATGGGCGACTTTATTAAAAATCTTCAGTGGTCCAAAGCTTAAAAGGCTTGGACTTGGTAAAAGTTGGCAGAACTCTCTTTGTTTTTTTCTCTTGTTTTTTCTTTTGAGTTTGTCAGCCAATGGAATAATGTTCGATCCGTAATCGATGGGCCACCTGCGTTTTTTTTTTTTTTTTTTTTGATGAGAAAAGGGGGTTAAAGAACCCCAAAAACAAAGAACCAAAGCTACACGCTAATCAAACGGGCCTTAGCTACCCCCAACAAATCATCAATCAAAGGTTGCCAAGCCAATCAGGATCTTCATTAATGTACCAATAACCAAGGTCAAGGTTGTGACTCCAAGCGGCTAGAAGATCTCAACAAAGATTTCTCTCTCTATAGATGTGATGAATTTCAATCCTTCCGAACTGGTTCATGATTCTTTTACACTTACTAACTAGCCCAGATAGGATGAAACTTATCCACTTCAACATTTTGTATTAGCTTCACAAAGAATGGCTGAGTCCATTTCAATAACAACATCCTCGATATGTTTTTCCACCGCAAGATTTAGGCCAAAAACAGTCCCCACAACTCACTTCAAGAATTTGACCCTTCCCCAAGTTGACAAAGAAAACCACCAAACCAGTTGTCCTAGATGATCTCTCGAGAACACCTCCAGCACCAATACCTCCTGCTTCCCTTAAGCTGAATCCATTCATTCATTGCCGTGTAAAAGGTTTCAGATTATTAAAGATCTTTTTCTTTTAATCAAATAAGAAACTTTCACTCCACAAAAGGCGAAGAGAACATAACCAGAATTACTAGGTTCTGGTTGTTGTGCAAATGAATGCACTTCCCCCTTAAGATCTTGTTGTTGATGGACTTTGGACAAGCTCAAGGATGAACTTGTTGCACACACACACACTTCAGAAATTTAACCAAGAACAATGAACACAAGTATTTATAGAGGTTCAGCAATTTGCCTACGTCCTCTTTGGTGATCCCCTTGAGAAATATCAATAATGAAGAAGGAGTTACAGATTTGGTTTCAATGGAAACCCCTTAGAACCCAAGCTCACTATCTGCTTTTTCTCTCACCCCTTAGCTCACTCCCTTGATACAAGATGCTCTCACTCTCTCTCTTGGCTTCCCAAAACTGAATACAACCCCTTAGCACTTACTCCAGCCCCTTAGCTCTATAAAAGAAAGAGAAAAGAAGCCACCCACATGCAGCAAACCAGCCTACCTCAAAACATGGATCCCTAATTTCGTGAAAGCATAAAGAGATAGGCTATCATACAACCCACTAACCTACCTAATCAATGTTTAGGACTTTTCTTAGTGGTTTGCCAACTGTCCTGGACTTATACCAACGTTGGGGTTGCATGTGAATTGGTAGGGACCAATTTGCATCTCAAGAGAGGACAGAAAACGTGCTGAAAAACAGCACAGACGAGGCGTGATGACGTCGCCGTAACTCGCGATCGTCGCTTATACCGTGGCATGCGCTAACGGATCTGCACTGAATACGACCGTCGCGAACCTGGCGACCGGTCGCTTTTATACCGTAGCTGCCACTTCGGTTCAGCTCGCATGCGACCGGTCGCTCCATCCGATTTTTGTAACCTTAGGTGAGCCATTTTCCCAACACGGTGCCGTGTGAAAATGCCGCCTCGTTAAAATCTTGTCATAAACAATCCCAGAGGATTAAAATCGGTAAAGGAAAAAGAGTACCACCACACTGCATTACAAAGACACCTACTCCTATCCGTTCTCTACATCTTTCTCCAGCAAAGACAATAACCAGACTCTATTGGCCCTGTGAACAATTTGGTGCATGAAAATTTGTGTTTTTAGCTCAAGTGAGGTCTGGGAATGAGATATTGACTTATTGACCGCTGATACTGCCGGACTTTTTCTCCTCAACATATGAAATCATATCTCTTCCAGGTAAGCAAGCTAGATTGATTAAATACCTAATTAAGTATCTACATTAATAAGATTATTGACCATGAAAAGTCTCCTAGAGATGTATTCTAGAAACGAGTTTCTGGGAAAGTTTTATGAACATTTCAAACTCTGTTTCTCTATAAATAGCCAACAAGAACAACAAATCTTAACATTCATTCTCATTTCAATACACCAAAATGGCTTTGTACAATACAAAAAAATACATTACAAGCGTCATTGCACTAGTATTTGTAGCTGGAGCACTGCTAAACAATGCGACAGCACAAGATTGTGGCTGTGCCTCAGACCTATGTTGTAGCCAATATGGCTATTGCGGCACCGGCAACGATTACTGCGGCCAGGGTTGTCAACAAGGTCCTTGTACTGGCAGCGGCGGCACACCAACCACACCGAGTGGTTCTTCAGTGTCTGATATAGTAACTCCAGCATTCTTCAATGGGATCATAAGCCAGGCTTCTTCGGACTGTGCCGGGAAGAACTTCTACTCTCGAGGGGGTTTTCTTGACGCTGTAAACTCATATTCTGACTTTGGTAGACTTGGTTCGGTTGACGACTCTAAACGCGAAATTGCAGCTTTCTTTGCTCATGTCACTCATGAGACTGGCCGTAAGATATTCCTCCCTTCTCATATATATAATGTACACCTGGTACAAAGATACATGCACAAATATGTATTTATATATATTTACCTGCTTTACCATGTCACTCCTCTTAGTTAGTAGGAAAATGGATATTCACCTGCTTTCTTTTCCACACCCTGCGTTTTCTATCTTGCATGATAACAGAAAGAAAACACAGACGAACCTAACAAAAACAGTTTTTCTTTTGGATCAGATTTTTGCTACATTGAAGAGATAAATCGTGGAACCTACTGCGACACAACCCGAAC
This sequence comes from Prunus padus, assembly GCA_024362665.1. Taxonomy (NCBI): domain Eukaryota; kingdom Viridiplantae; phylum Streptophyta; class Magnoliopsida; order Rosales; family Rosaceae; genus Prunus; species Prunus padus. The sequence continues at coordinate 6,467,523 of JANFAM010000020.1, forward strand.
AGACTATCCATGCAACCCCAACAAACAATACTACGGGCGTGGACCACTCCAACTAACATGGAACTACAATTATGGAGCTGCTGGAAACAGCATTGGCTTTGACGGCCTAAACTCTCCTGAAACCGTGGCCTCAGACGCTGCTGTTGCATTCAAGACAGCCTTGTGGTATTGGATGAACAATGTACGTCCTGTTGTAAGCCAAGGATTCGGAGCCACGATTCGAGCCATTAATGGTGCTGTGGAATGCGATGGTAAAGAACCTGGAAAAGTTCAAGCCCGGTTCAACTATTACAATGATTATTGCACCCAACTTAATGTTAATCCTGGCGGTAATCTCTATTGCTAGAATACCAAAGTTTATAATAAGCAGAGATATTCTTTCTAGACATGATCAAAGCTTATTAATTATTTAGATAATGAATAAAAGGGCAATCTGATTAGTTGCTCCCTTTCACATGATATATCATGTATTATTTTGTTCCCAGCCATGGAAGGAGAGGGCTAGCTCTCCTGTTGTGTACTCTACCCATTCAATAAATAAAGGCTGAAGTGTTGTGTTGATCCTATTCATTGTCTGATATATATGTGCACAGTGCTTAGAATATTATTAATTTTGGTGGCCCTGATCTTATTGAAGGTGAACTGTGGTTGCTTGTAAATTCTCAGCTAGTTCATTGAAGAATACTGACCCACTTTAGACAAATCTGGTATCTTCTTTGGGAAACTAGAATTTCTAATCATTGATCAAATTTGGATCCCACAATAATCGATGGTGAGAAATTGCCTAGGCTCGAGTGGGTGAAAACTCAGACATTTCATTGCCTTGACCTTCACAGCCATTACAAATCAAAAGATATGTGGTCGAACACATAAACGTGTTAGTTGAGAATGGTGCCAGCAAAGTGATATAGATTTTTTTTGTTCAGCAACTTTGCCTCCCATGATCTTACAAACAGGCTCATCTTTTGAATGAAGAAGCTTTAGAGTCGGATGAACGTTGACATCTCCCATTACTATCTTTTGGCCGACATCCAAACTCACTCAAATCCACATCAATATATATGGAGGGATCACACCTGCAGGACAGATGAACTTTACAGTCCTCTTGATTATATTTAAAACCTGCCAAGTTGTAAAATGTCACATTAGAGATTGGGACACAAATTTGATCAATGGTCAGAAATCGCCCGCGTATTTTATTTGTTGTTCCAGTGTTCCTATTGTCATTTCACATGGTCTCAGGTATTTCTCCTCATGTGTGGATTGTATTGGCACTAGTTTTCCATGCACCTCTTTCATGGCATGTTCTGTCCACCAGTGGAATGGGAATCAACTTTCTTTTGTAATCCATGGTTCTGTCTTGAGGCAAACAGTTTACTGTATATGGTATCCAGCTGATTCATCTTTTTGAATTCGAAAGCTACTTCTGCCAAAAATGTTGCTGCATGCTTTATGAAGTTGCATTAAGTCTGTTTGCTCTGTTTGATCAAATCATATCATATAAGCCACAATTTGGTTCATAACAAATTCGGTCCCCATCCCGAAAATTACAGATTTCGCATAAACACCACACAAAGAATTTCTAAGAAAGCGATATATGTTCAAAACTCTTATGTTTCTCTAGACGTATAGTTTGTACGATAGACAATCCGAAGACTCTGTCAGTCAATGGAATATTACGTGTTGCAGCCTGTGTTTCCCTGTAAATGGTTTCAAATGATTAAAGAGATTAAGTGTGCATATAATTCTAATGTGGTATCCCTGTGACCACTGTTATATATTCCCGGACTTTATCTCCTCAACATATAAAATCCTATCCCTTCTAGTTCTAGGTAAGCAGGCTAGAGTGATTAAATACCTAATTACGTAGCTGAATGTATTTTCTAGGTAAGTGATGAACACTTCAAACGCTATGTTTCTCTATAAATAGCCAACAAGATCACAACAAATTTCTTAACATCCATTCTCATTCCCTACACCAAAATGGCTTTCTACAATACAACAAAATACCATACAATAAGCCTCATTGCAATAGTATTTGTAGCTGGAGCACTGCTAAAAAATGTGACAGCACAAAATTGTGGCTGTGCCCCAGGCCTATGTTGTAGCCAATATGGCTATTGCGGCACCAGCAACGATTACTGCGGACAGGGTTGTCAACAAGGCCCTTGTATGAGCGGTGGCAGCTCACCAACCACACCAAGCACCAATGGTGGTTCGTCAGTGGCTGATTAGTAACTCCAGAATTCTTCAATGGGATCATAAGCCAGGCTTCTTCAGACTCTGCCGGGAAGAACTACTCTTGAGGGGGTTTTCTTGACGCTGTCAACTCATTTTCTGACTTTGGTAGACTTGGTTCGGTTGACGACTCTAAACGGGAAATTGCAGCTTTCTTTGCTCATGTCACTCATGAAACTGGCCGTAAGATATTCTTTTCCTCTCCACTCTCATATATACAATGTGCACCTTGTACAAAGATACATGCACAAATATGTATTGTCCTATTGTCCTAAACCCCTTCACGCATAAATCAACTATGGTATGAGAGCACCACACACATCACACCTACTAAAAATCCAACAATTTAAATGCTTTACCATGTCACTCTTAGTAGGAAAATGGATATTCACCTGCTTGTTCTTTTCCACACCCTGCATTTTCTATCTTAACATCTCTCCTACAATCAAGGGTGGAGCTATAATTGCAAGTTTGGGGGGCTAGTGTATAAAATACTAGTACTTAAGTATTCAAAATCTGTACAAAAAGACCTATATATTTTTAGTATTATTATATCCATCGCCATAAAGATTTTACACAAAAGAAAACACAGAGATGAGCCTAACAAAACCACTTTTTCTTTTGGATCAGATTTTTGCTATATAGAAGAGATAAAACGCGGCACCTACTGCAATCCAAGCCGAACAGACTATCCATGCAACCCCAACAAGCAATACTACGGGCGTGGACCACTCCAACTAACATGGAACTAGAATTATGTAGCTGCTGGAAACAGCAATGGCTTTGACGGCTTAAACTCTCCAGAAACCGTGGCCTCAGACGCTACTGTTGCCTTCAAGGCTGCCTTGTGGTATTGGATGAACAGTGTTCTTCCTGTTGTTAGCCAAGGATTTGTAGCCACCACTCGAGCGATTAATGGTGCTGTGTAATGCGATGGTAAAGAACCTGGCAAAGTTCAAGCAACTTAATGTTAATCCTGGCGGTAATCTCTATTGCTAGAATACCAAATTTTATAATTAGGAGAGAGATTCTTTCCATACATAATAAAAGCTTAGTAATTATTTAGAGAATGAATAAAAGGGCAATCTGGTTAATTGCTCCCTTTCATGTATATTTGTTCCCAGCCATGGAAGGAGAGGGCTAGCTCTCCTCCCTCTCCTGTTGTGTACTCCACCATTCAATAAATACAGGCTGAAGTTTTGTGTTCATCCTCATTCTTCTAATTATGTCTACAGTGCTTAGAATGTTATCAATTTTGGTTCCCAAACTGTTTGTAGTTGGTTCTTTTTCCAAAATAAAATCTGCCCATACTGGGGAACTACAAAACTAAGGATGAGAGAATTTGACAAATAAACATAGAAACTGAGCAAGCAACATCCGCCCAAGTGTGTCCATTGAGAATATCTGTGAACTAAAATGCTTATTACCATAGAATTTCAGATCAGATTCACAAGAGATACGAAGCAGACCCAGTTTCTTCCTCTCTTTAACGGCATCCTTGACCGCCACTCCCCACGCTCCCTCGTCAAAAGACAAAGAAACCCAAAAAGGCAAAAAGAGAGGGTGAAAACTCTATTGCCTTGTTCTTCACAGCCATTACAAATCAAAAGATATGTGGTCGTAAACATGTTAGCTGAGAAGGGGTAATGATGCCATCAAATTTTCATGATAATGCACAGCCAAAATCCAACCGTAGCAGTTATTTAGATTTTTTTTGTTCAGAAACTCTAGCTCCCATGATCTTACAAACAGGCTCATCTTTTGACTGAATAAGCTTTAGAGTCGGATGAACCTTGAGATCTCCCATTACTATCTTTTGGCCGACATCCAACTCACTCAGATCCACATCAATATATGGAGGAATCACATCTGCAGGACAGAGGAACTTTACAGTCCTCTTGATTGTATTTAGGTAAGCACCTGCCAAGCGACATCAATAAATAAAATTAATATCCAAAAATCACGAAAATTTTCAGTATATAAGAAGACAAATATATGCTCAACATATCAAAAATTCAAGTCATTTCATGATTTGTAGATGAGTCGTTCATCAATATTGAATAATAACACAATCTGTCAGGAAAATTTCTGTGCAACTGTCTCAACTTTATAAAGCTGCCATAAAGATCAACATTTTTTCATGAAATCAGTCCCTAAAGAAAAGTCTACTTTATCACCTCATTTTATCATGAATTAATTCGAATTACAACATCATCCAAATAGACATCATCGTAGAATAGTTCAAAACCGAAGAAGTGAACAACGATAAAAACTTATGAATACTAACAACATGTACCTACAATCTAATCCTTAGGCTGAAGATAATATAGTCCAAATAAGTGCTGATTATGTGATCACCTTCTCTTAGAGCATAAAGTTGAAAATTAAAACCATCAGTGTCTTAGAAATCCTAGTTCATAAAATTCATGCAAAATAAACATTAGGTGCCAGCCTCAAAGGTTTTAAAGTATAACTATTTGAATTTCTAAAACACTGAACCAGAAATTATGGAAAAAAGAAACATACATGCATTACTCTTCCCCAATATCAACTTTATTTCACTATCATGTAAGATCAAGGGCAAGATGAAGCGTTGGATCAAAACAAGGTGTTGAAAGGAATGTGTACCATAAACATGATGCACATAATCTCTGCAGACGAAAAAGCAGCATTACAATCATATGATCAGGGAGATTTTTCTTGTTATCCTATAATATATAATTTACCAAGACAACAAAATGAATCTAGATTTGTCAAAACCAGGAGGTAAAGTTGTCTACTTGTGTGACGTCGAAAGCATAGAACACACACAAGTGCATACATAATTGCACGATCATTGCATAAAACAGAATATCAAAAAACAACACGCACACCTTTAGGCAGAAAGCAACATCAAAGACATTGAATCCTTTTACTGTAATACATTAACGTTGAGTTGGACTGGATAAAACTAAATTTCGTTTGAGAAACTAATTCATCTATCAACAACTTAAGGTTATAATTTTGGACTTATGAAACTTATTAAGTTAATCACTATGATGAGAAACTAACAAACTGCATTCAAATTTAGCCAAATTATCAAGATTACACAAAGATGTATAGTTGGAATTAAGAGTATGTTGTATCTGTTGTATCTGACGGCAGTCACACCCCTGTATGCATTCAAATTTACCTTTCTTCAATCCAGGAGAGACATCATCTCCTCGAAACACAAGAGGAATGTCGACTTTCAACAAAGCATGAGAAGGAGCCCTTATGAAGGTCACATTAAGGGGTGCGTCGGTGGCCTAGTGCAAATGAATCTAACAAACAAAACCCCAACATCAAATAAACCCTAACACACCAAAACAAAATCAAATCTTCTGAAAGTTAAACAGAGTGCAGAGCAGACCATACCATGCGAGGCAAAACGCGGACCCTCTCAACGACGTCGTCTTCAGAATCGACGTCGGAGCGAACGTCGAGGTCGAAGAGCCTGGAGAGGAAGAAAGAGCGGCCGAGATGACCGACGAGTTTTCGGATCTGGTTGGTCCGTTCAGAGATGAGGCGCTTGTTGCCGCCGTGCTGGCCGTCCTCTTGCTCGAAGACGATGCTGGGGACGCGGCCCGCCTTGGGCTCTTTGGCGGAGATGCTCTTGCCGGAGGCGGTGCGCGGGACGGCGAAGATGGTCTCGGCGTATTTCGGGTCGGGTCTGGGGAAGGTGGACTGGAGATCGGGTTCGAGTTCCGGGTCCGGGTGGAGCAGAGCGGCTGTGGCGGATTGGGCGTAGCTTCGGATTTGGAGCTGGAGGGCTTTGGTTAGTGCGGCGGGGCGCTGCCTGTGGAGGAACATTTTGGTGCCGGCCTAGAGTGAGAGAGGAGCTCTGGAGACGAAATGTTATTAATGGGGGTTTAAGAGGGGTTTTTCTTTTTCATAGTGCAGAACAGAATTGCGGCCGTTGCTTTAGAGTTGAGATCTTCTCGCTCCAATTCCTCTAAAATTCCCTGCGTCTCCTATTTGAGATGTTGACACCTGTCCACTAACTCCTCCAACCCTCAATCCATCCGATCAGATTACCAAAAATAATATATAAAAAAAATGGTAAATTTCACTATACTATTTGGAAGTTTATGAATTTCAACTCTTACTATCTAGAAGCATCTTCAAGGGATTATTGAAGTAAATAAAATTGTACTTTAACAACTTATGTGGCATGTGTTGCTTACCCATTTGTCTCATCAGAAAATGGTCATAAGGGCATCCTCAATCATAATACCTAAAAGAGGGTTTTAAAAATTGATCGTGGATAGAATCTCATTTAGAGCTTCAGTGGAATATTATGAGTTATAATTATCTTCCACAAAATGGGTGTTGTATAGTTGGGGCTCTAAAATATTTTTGTGATGTAATTTGGTTTAGGTGGTCATTTTTTTAACTTATTTTGTTTTAATGTATATTTAAGCTATGTTTTTTTTTGGGAACATTTCAACAAAAATAAAATAATTGTTTTTGCACAAGATTGCGAAAACATCATTTTTTTTCTTCATAGACATTGCATGTAAATGGATGATTTGTGGTGCTATTCAATGAGACTCTGAGAGGACAAACTATAGATACTAGTGGAGGGTTCAATTTGGTTTGGTTTGGTGTTGAGCCAAAACCGTCCACTTAATCGAATCGAACCCTCGGTTGAATAATTTCCAGCACCGACGCCAAACTAACATCCTCAACAACCAAGTCTTTCGATTAATGAGAATGAACGGTTTGGTGTGGTTTGGTTTCGATTTTCACATCAAGTGGGCGACAAGGCTTGGCGAGATATCGTGGCTGCGTGACGAGGAGATCGAAGGAGACAAGGCAAGATAGCTCCAAATCTCCAAATGTTGAGAGAGAGAGAGAGAGAGAGAGAGAGAGAGAGAGAGAGAGAGAGAGAGAGAGAGAGAGAGAGAGAGAGAGAGAGAGAGAGAGAGAGAGAGAGAGAGAGAGAGAGAGAAATAGATAGAGAAAATTTTGTATATTATGTCATGTTAAAATGAGTTTATTAATGAAATCCTCAAATTTAAACGATAGGGATCTAAATTCCTTCATTTAAGAATTCTATGCAATTTTCAATTCTTTCATCCAAACGGAGGATAAAAGCTATCAGTGCCGCTTATGACATCATATAGCATATAGACTTTTATTTCATCATATAGCAAAGAGATTCAGGAACTTGTGTCTTTCACCTCCTTTGATTCACATCTTCTTCTTCCTTTCATTGTTTTTCTGTGGAACGTCATCTTCTTCTTTTTATGAATTCAGACGGCTAGAGCATGATACGTGCTTGCAGAATTTACTAATACAATTAACGTGTTTCACAATCCCTTAAAATTGTATAACAGTACTTTTATTAACACTTAAGCACAAATGGTAAACAAAATGAGTAGGGTGACAGTATAAAGTAATGCAACACAAGTAAAAATTTGTATTCCAAGTAATAATTACTTCATGTAATCTTTTCTTTTTAATCTGAGGAGAAACTTAACGTAATCATGATTCAGACTAGTAAGATGCGTATCCCAAATTAGGCCCTATGTCCAGTACGTGAGGGTGAGGGTGGGGGTGGGGCTCGCCAATAATGTCCAGTATGTGAGGCTGAACGCGGAGGAGGTGGTGGGCTTGGCCAGACCCTTAATTTTCTCGGTTTTTGATCTGCAGCAATTAATAAATTCAACTCAATATCAATAACATCAATCAAATCATGTTCATGTGTAACTTATGTTTTTTTTGTCAATCCGCGCCCTGTATGACAAGTTAAATTATATAGGTATAAGCTCATTTTAGCATGGCACATTATACAAAAATTTATATCACTTGTAATTTTTTAATTGGTTCTTAGAAAATTTTAACACACTAAAAACTAATTATAAAATAATAAGTGGCTATTTTGAATTTTTCTCTCTAAATAAGTTCAATAAGGGTTGTTTTTTTTAATAATATGTATTATGTCATGTTAAAATAAGTCTATGTGTGAAAAGCCCTAAATTATACAATGCATAAACATATGAACAAACAATTAGGTCACAAGACGGGTCATGATTGGAGGGTCTTTCTCCATTACGAGGTTGAAGTATGCGAATCCATTACGGATTTGTGTTTTGACCATCGGTCGGATATGCACCAATTGCACTTTTTTTTTAAATATCTCACCCTCTTTATTTTTTTATAATTCTATTTCATCTTCTCTCTTTTTCTTTCCGTTTGTTCCCTCTCTCTTTTTTATTATTTTTCCTCGTCTCTCTCTCTCTCTCTCTCTTTCTTTATTATTTTTCCTTCTTCTCTCCTTGTCTGCTCAATCCCTCTCTCTTCTTTCTTCTTAGCTCTATTCTCTCTTCCCTACTCCCTCAAGTACAAGTTTTTTTAATTTTGCTCCCTCTTCTAAAGGACAACACCAAGGGCATCAACCCACCCCTTCTCATGCATTTCATTGAAAACATTTAAAGCCTTTACGAACTTCCCTCTATTGCAATAAACCTGCAACACCGGAGTCAGCGTGTACTTACTGAATTCCCACCCAGAATCTCACATTTCTTGCAATTCAATTGAACTTTACTTAGATTTAGATATAGCCTCCAACAAACATATATAGCTATAACTATTTGGAACACAAAGACCCTTCACTTTAACTTGATCAAACAAAAGTTAGCTTCTTGAACCAACTCTACACTACCTAAACATCTTATAAAGAAACCCAAAGCTCCAGGAGCTGTTGAACAATTCGAATTCACAATTTCCATAGCCATGGCTCTCAATGGAACATTTTGTCGAATGATCAGCCTGATTATTTGATTGGTCAGGGGGTTTTTTTTTTCTCTAGTCGAATGGGTATGGGTTTGTGGGTGGGGAGAGGAGCAAAAAAAAACTTGGACTTGAGGGAGCAGGGAAGAGAGAACAGAGCTGAGAAGAAGGAAGATAGATAGAGAGATTGAGCAGAAGAGAGAAGAAAGAAAAGAGGAAGAAGGAAAAATAATAAAGAAAGAGAGAAAGGCGAGGAAAAATAATAAAAAGAGAAAGGGAACAAACGGAAAGAAAGAGAAAGAATAGAAAATATAATTTAAAAAAAGGGTGAGATTTTAAACAAACGGCAATTGGTGCAGATTGGATAGTCAAAACACAAATTTGTTATGAATTAGCATACTTCAACTCTGTGATGGAGAAGGATCCATGATTGAAACTCTTAATTATAGTTAGCCGCTCTCAAAAATGAAAATGGATGGATGTCAAATTAATTATCAAGATATACATATATATACTAAACATTTGAATGAAGAAATAAAGCTACCTGCGTGAACGTAATGAGGTGATTGCATGACCAAAAATGAAGAAACGATCAATACAAGCAGCATCAGAAGACGGATCGAAAAGCATGAGATCAGTCCCATCTCTCAACTACTCTTTTCAAAGATCGAGCGATGCGGACACTTCTAGTTTCTATTATATTGCCCTACCACCTCTACCTCTCGCCCGTGGCTAGATATTTATACGCTTGTTTTTTTAAGATGACATATATAGTCATCCATAAGCTTAAACTGCAAGTCATGGTCCCACTTGCCATGAAGTAAGCTTAAAGCTCTACTGAGAACCCGCGGCACGCGCTTTGAAGAAAAGAAAAATGAGTGAATTAAGAAATTTACACATTACTATTAACGGTCGTTGGCTTTGACTCTGACTTTGAATTACACATTACTATTAATTTTAGATAATTTGCACAAATAGTTGAGTCACATTATATATATACAGAGAGCTTTAGCTAAGGAATCTTTCAAATAAAGTTTATTTAAGAGACACTCTTGTATGGCCCACCACACATTATATTTCAATGATCTAAACGGTCTAACTTTTTGATATTCCCTTGAAGATCATCGCTGCAAAAAATTACTTGAATCAGAAATCATTTGACCACTCAATTAGATGGTTGTTATTATAGTCTTTCCTTGAAGTATCGTGTTCGTCTATTTGTTTGTCCCAATTAGATACCTTAATGATTTTCAATTTTCATAATTTTTTGCAATAATGATCTATGAATAAAGAATTGAAAAATACACGTTTGGATCGTTGAAAAACAATTCGTAAGGGATCATAAAAAAAAGTGTCCCTCAATAAAAGGAGACTGATATATACATATCCTCTTTAACAAATAAAGGATATGTATATAATGAGCAGTTTCGGGAGAAATAAAAAGTAATTAATCAGGACAATAAAGAAACGCGCTTGAGCATCTTTGACCAAGGAATAAAATATCCATAATATTCTCGATATTTCCACGAATTTTCCGTATTTTTGGACTACCGATATTTCCGATACCATCGATATTTTAGATATCCATGAACCAAAATATCGATAATATTGACGACATGGACCGAAATATCGATAATATCCCGATATTTCCATCGAAATTTCCGTATTTTTGGACTACCGATATTTCCGATACCATCGATATTTTAGATATCCATGAACCAAAATATCGATAATATTGACGACATGGACCGAAATATCGATAATATCCCGATATTTCCATCGAAATTTCCGTATTTTTGGACTACCGATATTTCCGATATCATCGATATTTTATTCCTTGTCTTTGACATTGACTTAATCAAAGTTAAGAAAATAATGTAATTGACTTTAGACTCACATATATGTATGGCTCTTCCCACTATAGTCTACAGATGAGTCTGACGACCGTTAAAGCACCACTAGGAAACTTGAGCTAAATGGTAAATATCATATGGAAAAGCATCAGTAAGAAACTTTGCTTTGTATCCCCTTCTTGATATGACAACATTTGTAGCTTCGGTAGGATGGATGGCATCTCAAAAGTCCTGTTCTTCTTGCATGGGAATACATGTGATCTGACCTTTTGCCACCTCACAACATGAGGCATTGGTAATCAAAGAACCTGAAATATAGAAGAACCAATTAGTAACGCTTTTCTCAAGTCATACATTAGTTTCATGTATCATGTGAGAGAGTCGGAATAAGACTGAAAAATGAAAAATTAACGGAATTAAGAATGAAAAGAGCGTAGGATGATTCAATCCCAAAATAGTCTATGTAAATGAACTTGGCATTTCTTAGATTTCTGTTAAGGTCTTAGACAAGAGATTTAAGCCTCCGATTGAAAATTTGAACTGCAGTGTTGATATAAGCTACGCATGAAGAGCCTTTTGTGCCACACATAGCCACTTCATATGGTGTGGAACCTAAACGACCTAGCCCAAAAAGGGCCATCTTTCTTGCCCCAGATTGTCTTCCAGTTTCGTTGCGGATACCAGCTGCCCCAGATGCATAATTCAAGCCTTTGAGTATTTCGGGTCCTCTCCCAATAGCCAAGTGCTTGCAATCAGTCGCCTCAGTACAGAGTTGAATTTTTCCATGCGTTTTTCATGTTCTTTTCACATGTGCTGGTTTCCTACCTAACTCCAAGTGCCTCCAAAGTCTTTTATGGATTCTATGAAGTTTGGCAAGCTGCTGGAAAACATTGAACACATGTTAAAGATGTTGGTTGGCTAGTTACATAGCACCAACTCTATTCCTCAAATCATGAGTCAAGGTAGGGTGGCTGATGTTGAAGGGAGGTTTCACACTTGTCTACTTAAGTGGGAAGTGCAGAGATTACAAGAAGAGATAGCTTAAGGAGTTCAAAAGGCTAAGGGCTAGAGAGTAAGCCAAGAAAGCCAAGTAGAAAAGGCTCAAGTGTTGGAGTCTTGTAAGTCTAGAAACCAAGGAGGGAAACACCAAGTGTGAGAGAGTGTTCACAAGTGCATCAAAGTGTTGAGTAAGGGGTGAGAGAGAAAAGATAGCTTGGGGAGAGAATACAGTTCAAAGGTGTAACATCCCACATCGTGAATTTCTCAAGGGGATCACCAAGATGAAGTAGGCAAGAATTGGCTGAACCTCTATAAATTCTTGTGTCATTTGTGCTTGGTTATTTTCTGCAAGTGACTGTGACTGTGATTCATCCATCATATGTGTTTGTTACAAAGTCCATCAATAACAAGATCATTAGATGAGTGAATTCAATTGTACAACACATACATATTTACAGGGCCGCTCCAATGCCAAATGCAGCCTCATATATACTATAAATAAGGCCTTCGAAACTAAACTTTTGTTGCCCTCTGTGAGAATAAACTTATAATTTGAGGACAATCTAGTAATTACACTCCAATTTTCACACCCATTTTTGCCAATTGACCTATCCCATGGTTCTATCCAATTAAGAGATGACCTTCTTTTTAAAAAAACAAACAAGTTAACATAATGCGTTTGAATATTTGCAGAAAAAACGTGATAACTGACCAACGACATCGACCAAATTGCGTCCACTTGAAAACCTTCCCATTGGACCTCTTGGAAAGTCAATGCCATAGGGTAGATAATTGGCTTTGGCCACTGTCAAGAGCCCATTGTTGTTTCCATTATCGGATAACGAGTCTCCAAATATAAAGTAACAAGGAACTTGTGGTTGCAGTGCCCCATTAACCAAATAATAATGCAAGTTGGAAACCAACAGCAAAATGGACATCACCCACAACGGCTTCATAATTCAACGTTGAAGAACAGAAGAACAAAAAAAGAAGCAAATGAAATAGCAATGGAATTTTGAAGGAATGGTGTACAAATTTGTACGGGTAGGATTGTCATATATAGGCCAAACAAGAAAATTGTATTTGGCCATATTAATGAACCAACCTATAGGGGTACTCGAAAGATGCAACGATATCATACAGATTGTTCGTACCAGCATTTCCAGACGAACACAGATGGAGAGGTTATGTTGGTCCATATTTTAGCCCCCTCAAAGTGATATTTAACTTTCCAGCTATTTTATAGAATCTATTTTGGCTTAAGTTCTTCCCCACGATTAAAAACGAATCACAATCATTCCAGTCAATTTCTATTCTTTTTTTCTTTAAAAAAAAATTATATTTGGCCAACAAGGTTGGAAAATCGCCTTAACTTGCATTCCAATTGTTTCAGGTCCAAACTCTCATGGTACTTTGATAGTGTGTGTGTGTGAGAGCAACTAATTCAATATTTCCTAGATCTAGTTAAACATAAAAAATACATATGCACATGTTCAATACGAGTATAGGGGCACGTGTCACGACCCGACTCTCCTAGCACAATATTGTCCGCTTGCGCCCGCCCTCACGGTTTTGTTTTTGGGAACTCATGAGCAACTTCTCTGTGGGTCACCCATCCTAGAATTGCTCTAGCCCCAACTCGCTTAACTATGGAGTTCCAAGGAATCCGAAGTCGGTGAGCAACCAAAAGAACTCGTGCTAGGAAGAGAAGTGCCCACACATATAAGCACTTCACCTTTCCCTCTCGGAGCGATGTGGGATTGCTTACCGTTCTTGCTTCCTCAGGCTCATGGGTCTTACAACACAGCTATACTATTTCTTAAAAAAATCAAAAAATCAAAAAATCGAGTATAGCCCAGCAGCTATACTATTTCTTCAAAATAAATAAGAAAAAGCCGAGTATAGCTGCACAGCTATACTATTTATTTTTTTTAAAAAGAACCGAGTATAGCCGCGTGGCTAAAATATTGCTTTAAAAAAAATTAGAAAAACTGAGTTTAAAAAAAGTAGAAAAAATGAGTAGGCTATACTATTTAATAAAACAAAATTAAGAAATAGGACCCTCCTAGTTGCATTAGTTTATGCTTTATAGATATTAATTTGGTATAGCCGCGCGGCTATAAGAATAACATATGTACGGGTTTTATTCGGCAAATTACAACTTAAAAGTTCTGAAACTATATAATATTTTAATATATATTATTTAAAAAATTTCATATATATATTATTTGTATTCAATAATATGTAGGAATTTTGTGTATAATTCGTGAAGTTTTTGTGCATTATTGAAACTTTTATAAAACATACGTGTATTAAACATAAAAAATATGTATGTATATCTTTAGTACGAGTATAGCCACACGGCTATACTATTTCTTTAAAAAATTCATTTAAACCGAGTATAGCCGAGCGGCTATACTATTTCTTTAAAAGAAACAAGAAAAACCCGAGCATAGCCGCCCGGCTATACTCTTTACATAAAAAGAAATTAAAAGAAATGAGTATCTTTAAAAAATTGGAAAAAATTAGTATAGCCACACGGCTATACTATTTCTTAAAAAAAAAATAGAAAAATACCCTAAATTAAAAAAATTACCAAAAAGCAACCTCATAGTTGTATTAGTTTATACTTTATAGATATTAATTTGGTATAGCCACGCAGCTATAAGAATAAAATACGTACGTGTTTTATTCGCCAACATTTTGGCAAATTACAACTTAAAAGTTCGGCCAATATAAAAGATTTTAATATAATTTATTTCAAAATTTTATATATATTATTTCTACTCTATAATATGTGAGAATTTTGTACAATTCATGAATTTTTGTGTATTATTGAAAATTTTATAAACAAAATTATATGTAAGTACATGTTCAAGATCGAGTATAGCCGCACGACTATACTATTTCTTAAAAAGAATTGGAAAAATATGAGTAGAAAAATCACCCTTTATTTAAAAATAAATTAAGAAAAAGGACCCTCCTAGTTGCATTAGTTTATACTTTATAGATATTAGTTTGGTATAGTTGCATGGCTATAAGAATAAAATACGTATGTGTTTTAATCAGCAATTTACAACTTAAAAGTTCAGCCACTATATAATATTTTAATATAACCTATTTAAATATATATATATATATATATATTCTTTGTATTCAATAATATGTAAGAATTTTGTGTATAATTAGTAAATTTTTTGTTTATTATTAAATTTTTATAAACAATACGTGTGTTAAACATAAACAAATACATACATACATGTTCAATACGAGTATAGCAACACGATAATACTATTTCTTAAAAAAAAATCAAAAAACCGAGTATAGCCGAGCGGCTATAATATTTCTTTTCAAGAAATAAGAAAAACCGGGTATAGCCGGGCGGCTATACTATTTCTTGGAAAAAATTGAAAAAGCGAGTCTAAACATGCGGCTATACTATTTAATAAAACATAATTAAGAAATACGACCCCTAGTTGCATTAGTTTATACTATATAGATATTAATTTGGTACAGTCGCGACGTACGGGTTTTATTCAACAAATTACAACTTAAAAATGCGGCCACTATATAATATTTTAATATAATTTATTTTAAAAATCTCATATATATTATTGGTATTCAATAATATGTAAGAATTTTGTGCATAATTCGTTAAGTTTTTGTGTATTATTGAAATTTTTTAAAAAAATACTTGTATTAAACATAAAAATATGTATGTATATCTTCAAACGAGTATAGCCGCAGGGCTATACTATTTCTTAAAAATAAAAAAATCGAGTATAGCCTCTTTCTTTTAAAGAAATTAATAAGAAAAAAATACCTAAATTAAAAAACAATTGACAAAAAGGAACCTTCTAGTTGTATTAGTTTATACTTGATATATATTAATTTGGTATAGCCACGCGGCTATAAGAATAAAATACGTACGGGTTTTTTTGCCAAAGTTTAGGCAAATTACACCTTAAAAGTTCGTCCACTATATAATATTTTATTTCAAAATTTTCATATATATTATTTGTACGCTATAATATGTAAGAATTTTTGTCAATTCATGAGTTTTTTGTGTATCATTGACAATTTTATAAACAAAATACATGTATTAAACATAAAAAAAATGTACGCACATGTTCAGTACGAGTATAGTCGCACGGCTATATTATTTGTACCCTATAATATGTGAGAATTTTTTGTGTATTATTGACAATTTTATAAACAAAATACGTGTATTAAATATAAAAAAATGTATGCGTATGTTCAATACGAGTATAGCCGTGCGACTATACTATTTCTTTTTTAAAAACATTCAAAACACCAAGTATAGCCGTGCGGCTATACTCTTTCTTTTTAAAAACTGAAAAAATGCTATACTATTTCCTATATAAAAAAAATTTTAAAAGCGAGTATAGCGGTTCGGCTATACTATTTCTTTTTTAAAAATTAGAAAAAAAGAGTATAGTCTAGAGGCTATACAACTTCTTTTAAAGAAATAAGAAAAAATCGAGTATAGCAGCCCGGCTATATTCTTTCTTTACAAAAAAATTAGAAAAAATGAGAATAGCCACACGGCTATACTATTTCTTTAAAAACGTTAGAAAAAAAATACCCTAAATTAAAAGCAATTAACAAAAAGGAACCTCCTAGTTGCATTAGTTTATACTTTATAGATATTAATTTGGAATAGCCGTGCGGTTATAAGAAATAAATACGTACATGTTTTATTCGGCAATTTACAACTTAAAGTTCGTCCATTACATAACATTTTAATATAATTTGTTTAAAACATTTTCTATGTATTATTTGTATTTAATAATATGTAAGAAATTTGTGTATAATTCATGAATTTTTGTGTATTAAACAAACTTTTATAAACAATACGTGTATTAACCATATAAAATACATACGTACATGTTCAATACAAGTATAGCGGCACGACTACACTATTTCTTTAAAAAAATTCAAAAACACTGGCTATACTCATTCTTTAAAAAAATTAGAAAAAAATGAGTAATAAAACAAAATTAAGAAATAGGACCCTACTAGTTGCATTAGTTTATACTTTATAGATGTTAATTTGGTATAGTTGCGCGGCTATAAGAATAAAATGCGTACGTACTTTATTCGGCAAATTACAACTTAAAAGTTCGTCCACTATATAACTTTTTAATATAATTTATTTAAAAATTTCGTATATATTATTTGTATTCATTAATATGTGAGAATTTTGTGTATAATTCATGAAGTATTTGTCTTTTATTGAAAATTTTATTAAAAATACGTGTATTAAAGATAAAAAATATGTACGTACATGTTCAATACAAGTATAGCAGGAAGGCTATACTATTTCTTAAAAAAAAAAAATCAAAAACCCAAGTATAGCGCTATACTCTTTCTTTTAAAGAAATTAGAAAGAAAGCAATTTTGTGTATAATTCGTGAAGTTTTGGTGTCTTATTGAATTTTTTAAAAAAATACGTGTATTAAACATAAAAATAGGTACGTACATGTTTAATACGACTATAGCCACAAGGCTATACTTTTCTTTAAAAAAAAATCAAAAAACCGAGTATAGCGCTATACTATTTCATTTATAGAAATAAGAAAAATGAGTATAGCTGCCCGGCTATACTCTTTCTTTTAAAGAAATTAGAAAGAAAGCAATTTTGTGTATAATTCGTGAAGTTTTTGTATTATTGAAATTTTTAAAAAATACGTGTATTAAATATAAAAATATGTACGTACATGTCAAATACGAGTATAGTCAAGACGTCTATAAGAATAAAATACGTACGTGTTTTATTCGCCAAAATTTTGGCAATTACAACTTAAAAGTTTGGCCACTATATAATATTTTTATATAATTTATTTCAAAATTTTCATATATATTATTTTTTATTCAATAATATGTGAGAATTTTGTGTATAATTCGTGAATTTTTGTGTATTATTGAAAATTTTATATAAAAATACGTGTATTAAACGTGAAAAAAATGTATATTAAACATAAAAATTGTACATACATGTTCAAAATGAGCCGGCTATACTATTTCTTTAAAAATTCAAAAACCGAGTATAGTCACAAGCCTATACTATTTCTTTTAAAGAAATTAGAAAAAAACCAGTATAGCCGCCGGCTATACTCTTTCTTTTAAAGAAATTAGAAAGAAAGCAACTATACCTTTGTGCAATCTTTAAGCAAAGCTTAGCAACTCAACTAACTGGTCTTCATGAAAGTGTTAGCTTCACATCTTTAGCTCTTTACACCATGGCACCAGTAGTTCACCTCGATCGTCAACAGCTTCAAAAGGAACTGAATTGATTCCTTCATCAAGTTATCATCATCTTGAAGGAACCAATCATGAATATGTGCCTAGAACTAAGTGTATGATTGACATGCAAGGCTAATTTCTTTTTGAGAAATGCTAGCAACCTTTTCTCTAACCTTCTCTTTGGACTTTCTTCCTTCTCCTCATGACACGTGTCATTTTCTACACTTAAAAGAATGGAGATTTTGACATAAAGGTTGTCTAATGTATTAATGACATTGTTTTAAGTGTAGAAATTGACACGTGTCATGAAGAGAAGAGAGAAGGTCCAAAAGAGAAAGTTAGAGAGAAGGTTGCTAACATTCCCCTTTATTTTTTGAAAAACAGAAGCATATTTCAAAAGAAAAATCTTGAAAACCCATTTCCAAACCATAAACACTCTCACAAAAATAGCAGAGCCAAGAAGATGCCCCTCAACAATGCAGAATGAAAAGTGTTACCTACTCCACCATCAACAAACGTTTTGCTAATTTTAGCAGGCCAAAAGAAAGCCACATGGCAGCTGATGAATTAAGCTAGAATTAAGATAAGTAGTTAGCTGGAAAACCTATAGCTAGAAATAGACTAGACTCACGTGAGACCAAAAATGAATTGAGCATAACACGCGATAAAATCCACATCAAGGATGACTAGCGACATACATGAAGAAAACCTTTTGATTCGAAAAAACTGTAAGGTTTATATCATAACCAACTCTAATTTTTAGGAGACTCGACTAGCGAGGGAGGGGACCGGGAAGCCCATCTTATGTGTTGCACCCTCAAATTGGCAATAGATGATGCCACATAGGCAGCTCTGTTGGCTTTACGAGGAATCCACTTCCACCGGACTTACTTCATAAATAAATCATTTTCTAAAGTACAAAATCATCTTAAAGCTCAAAATGCCATAAAACTTCATATTTCACTAATTAATATAACTCAATTCAAATATTCATATATAGTTATTAACTAATTTGAGTATTACATATGTAAAATAAAATATAAATAAATAAATATACACATAAACGGTCGGGTTTGGTTTAGGCCAGTTTACAAAAGCTCAAAACCAAACCATATACGGTCCGGTTCAATTTTTAAACCGTTTGACTTTTTCTTGGTCAAAACCAAATCAAACCGACAATTACGGTTTGGTTCGGCCGGTTTCATCGATTCGGCCTGATTGATGCCCACCCCTAGTCATACGGGTATCCTCAATCATAGTACCTAAAAGAGGGCTATAACAAATTGATCGTGGATAGAATCCCTGTCACGACCCGACTCCCCTAACACGATATTGTCCGCTTTGGGCCTCCGCCCTCACGGTTTTGTCACTGAGAACTGACGAGCAACTTCCCAGTAGGTCACCCATCCTGGGATTGCTCTAAGCCACAACTCACTTAACTTTGGAGTTCCCACAACTCCGAAGCCAGTGAGCTCCCAAAAGGCCTCGTGTTAGTTAGAGACGTGCCCACACATATAAGGCACATCACCTTTCCCTCCCCGAGCGATGTGGGATTGCTCACCGTTCTCTGCTTTCCAAGCTCAAGACACGGGTCTTACAATCCCATTTAGAGCTTCAGTGGAATATTATGAGTTATAAAGGTATCTTCCACAAATGAGTGTTGTATAGTTGGGGCTCTAAAAATTTTTTGTGATGTAATTTGGTTTAGGTGGTAAATTTTTTTTAAAAAAACTTATTTTGTTTTAATGTATATTTAAGCTATGTTATTCTTTTTGGGAACATTTCAACAAAAATAAATATTTTTTTTTTGCACAAGATTCCGAAAACATCATTTTTTTTTTCATAGACTTTGCATGTAAATGGATGATTTGTGGTGCTATTCAATGAGACTCTGAGAGGAAAAACTATAGATACTAGGGGTGGGTTTAGTTTGGTGTTGAGCCAAAACCGTCCGCCAAATCGAACACTCGGTAGAATAATTTCCAGCACCGACGCTAAACTAACATCCTCAACAACCAAGTCCCTCGGTTAACGGGAATGAATGGTTCGGTGTGGTTTGGTTTCGATTTTCACTCCAAGTAGGCGACAAGGCTTGGCGAGATATCGTGGCTGCATGACGAGGAGATCGAAGGAGACAAGGCGAGATAGCTCCAAATCTCCAAATGTTGAGAGAGAGAGAGAGAGAGAGAGAGAGAGAGAGAGAGAGAGAGAGAGAGAGAGAGAGAGAGAGAGAGAGAGAGAGAGAGAGAGAGAGAGAGAGAGAGAGAGAGAGAGAAGGACTTTTGTATATTATGTCATGCTAAAATGGGTTTATTAATGAAATCATCAAATTTAAACAATGGGGATCTAAATTCCGTCATTTAAGAATTCTATGCAATTTTCAATTCCTTCATCCAAACGGAGGGTAAAAGTTATCAGTTGGCGCTTATGACATCATATAGCAAAGAGACTTTTATTTCATCATATAGCAAAGAGATTCGGGAACTTGTGTCTTTCTCCTCCTTTGATTCACATCTTCTTCCTTTCATTGTTTTTCTATGAAACGTCATCTTCTTCTTTTTATGAATTCAAGCGGCTAGAGCATGATACATGCTTGCAGAATTTACTAATACAATTAACGTGTTTGGTAATCACAATCCTTAAAATAGTATAACAGTACTTTTAATGGCTTAACTAATTATTAACACTTAAGCACAAATGGTAAACAAAATGAGTAAGGTGACAGTATAAAGTAATGCAACACAAGTAAAAATTTGTATTCCAAGTAATAATTACTTTATGTAATCTTTTTTTAATTTGAGGAGAAACTTAACGTAATCATGATTCAGACTAGTAAGATGCATATCCCAAATTAGCCATGTCCATTACATGCGGCTGAAGTCGGAGAAGGGGTGGGGTTCGCATGTCCCTTAATGCTCTCGGTTTTTGATCTGCAGTAATTAATAAACTCAACTCAATATCAATAACGTCAATCAAATCATGTTCATGTATAACTTCATTTTTTTTTTTCAATCCGCACCCTGTATGACAAGTTAAATTATATAGGTTTTTACAAATAAGTTCATTTTAGCATGGCATATTATACAAAAATTTATATCACTTGTCATTTTCTAATCGGTTCTTAGAAAATTTTAACACACTAAGAACTAATTAAAAAATAACAAGTGGCTATTTTGGATTTTAACACACTCAGAATCTCACATTTCTTGCAATTCAATTGAACTTGACTTAGATTTAGATATAGCCTCCAACAAACATTTATAGCTATAACTATTTGGAACACAAAGACCCTCCACTTTAACTTGATCAAACAAAAAGTTAGCTCCTTGAACCAACTCTACACTACCTAAACATCTTATAAAGAAACCCAAAGCTCTAGGAGCCGTCGAACAATTCGAATTCACAATTTCCATAGCCATGGCTCTCAATGGAACATTTTGTCAAATGATCAGCCTGATTATTTGATTGGTCTGGGGTTTTTTTCTGGTCGAATGGGTATGGGTTTGTGGGTGGGGGAGGAGCAAAAACTTGGACTTGAGGGAGCAAGGAAGAGAGAACAGAGCTGAGAAGAAAGAAGATAGAGAGATATATTGAGCAGAGGAGGAGAGAAGAAAGAAAAGAGGAAGAAGAAGAAAAATAATAAAGAAAGAGAGAAAGATGAGGAAGAAAAATAAAAAGAGAGGGGGAAGAAACGGAAAGAAAGAGAAAGAAGAGGAAATAAAATTTTAAAAAAAGGGTGAGATTTTAAACAAACAGCAATTAGTGCAGATTCGATGGTCAAAACACAAATCCGTGATGAATTAGCATACTTCAACTCCGTAATGGAGAAGGATCCATGATTGAAACTCTTAATTATAGTTAGCCGCTCTCAGAAATGAAAATGGATGGATGTCAATTAATTATCAAGATATACATGTATATACTAAGCATTTGAATGAAGAAATAAAGCTACCTGCGTGAACGTAATGAGGTGATTGGATGACCAAGAATGAAGAGACGATCAATACATACAACATCAGAAGACGGATCGAAAAGCATGAGATCGGTCCCATCTCTCAAGTACTCTTTTCAAAGATGGAGCGATGCGGCCACTTCTAGTTTCTATTATATTGCACTACCACCTCTACCTCTCGCCCGTGGGCCGTGGCTAGATATTTATACGCTTGTTTTTTTAAAGATGAGATATATATATATATATATATATATATAGTAATAGTAGTCATTCATAAGCTTAAACTGCAAGTCATGGTCCCACTTGCCATGAAGTAAGCTTAAAGCTCTAGTGAGAACCCGCGGCCCGCTTCCTAGTAGCATTCATATATGTTTTCAAAGCCGTGTTTGTGGAGGAAAGACGGTCGTTGGCTTTGACTCTGACTTTGAATTACACATTACTATTAATTTTAGATAATTTGCACAAACAGTTGAGTCACATAATATATATACAGAGAGCT
Source organism: Prunus padus (assembly GCA_024362665.1). Taxonomy (NCBI): domain Eukaryota; kingdom Viridiplantae; phylum Streptophyta; class Magnoliopsida; order Rosales; family Rosaceae; genus Prunus; species Prunus padus. The sequence goes on from JANFAM010000020.1 coordinate 6,490,087, forward strand.
TTAGTAGAGGGATCCCTCAAATAAGCTTATTTGAGAGACACTCTTGTAGGGCCCACTACACATTGTATTTCAATGATCTGAACGGTCTAACTTTTTGATATTCCCTTAAAGATCATCGCAGCAAAAAATTACTTGAATCCGAAATCATTTGACCATTCAATTCGATGGTTGTTATTATAGTCTTTTCTTAAAGCATAGTGTTCGTCTATTTTGTTGGTCCAAACTAGATGCCTTAATGATTTTCAATTTTCATGATTTTTTGCAATAATGATCTATGAATAAAGAGTTGAAAAATAGACATTTGGATCGTTGAAAAACAATTCTTAAGGAACCATAAAAAAATGTCCCGCAATAAAAGGAGATTGATATATAAAAAAAACAAATAGAGGATATGTATATAGTGAGCAGTTTCGGGAGAAATAAAAACTAATTAATCATGACAATAAAGAAACGCGCTTGAGCATCTTTGACATTGACTTAATCAAAGTTAAGAAAATAATGTATGAACTCTTCCCACTATAGTGTATAGATGAGTCTGACGACCGTTAAAGCACCACTAGGAAACTTGAGCTAAATGGTAAATATTATATGGAAAAGCTTCCGTAAGAAACTTTGCTTTGTATCCTCTTCTTGCTATGACAACATTTGTAGCTTCGGTAATACATGTGATCTGACCTTTTGTAACCTCACAACATGAGGCATTGATTTGCCCCTCTGCTACTCCCAAACCGGGTGCATCTGTAGTAGTAATTGGTACGAACACAATCCAATGGATTGACATCAATCTATGCCCTGGTATAGAAAAGTGAATCCATCAATCTAACGACTACAAAATCGTGTTTGTACTAAGTCTATTTCGTACCATAATTTCTATTTTCTCTGGTTACTAAGTAAAAATTTGTATTCCAAGTAATAATTACTTTATGTAATCTTTTCTTTTTAATTTGAGGAGAAACTTAACTTAATCATGATTCAGACTAGTAAAATGAGTATCCCAAATTAGGGCCCATGTCCAGTACGTGAGGGTGGGGGTGGGGCTCGCCAATGTCCAGTACGTGGGGCTAAACGCGGAGGAGGGGGTGGGCTTGGCAAGACCCTTAATTTTCTCGGTTTTTGATCTGCAGCAATTAATAAATTCAACTCAATATCAATAACATCAATCAAATCATGTTCATGTGTAACTTATGTTTTTTTATTCAATAACATCAATCAAATCAAATAATGTATGACAAGTTAAATTATATAGGTTTTTACAAATAAGCTCATTTAGAACGAAAATTCTACCATGCTTATTTGTCATATTATACAAAAATTTATATTATTTGTCATTTTTTAATCGGTTTTTAGAAAATTTTAACACACTAAGTACCCGTTTGACATTGCTTATTTGGAGTAATAAGTGATTTTTAAAAAATTTCGGGAAGCCCAGCCCGTTTGGTAACTTATGAAAAAAATCACTTATTGTTAAAAATTGTTGTGAGAGAAAGCAATAAAGGAAAGCAGCTAATGACCTGCTTTCATTTTCTGATTATGTGATAATCAGATTGAGGAGCGCTGGGTTTTAATGAATTTTACAAACTTCCGAAAATACCCCAATCTATTTTCACGCTCTCTCTTCCTCCTTCCCTCACATCACGTTGCTTCTTCACACAATCTCTTCACAGAGCCCACTCCTCTCCTTCCATTCTGCCTACAGTTTTTTCTTGTTGGATCAATTGAAGCACAATGCTGAGCCACAAGACTCAGGTAAGAGGTGCATATTATGTTTATTTCTTTTCAATTTCAATCTTCCCTCTTTCTCTTTAATTTCTAGGGTTTTAATTATCTTCCCAAATGGAAAAATGTCTTTCTCATGCCAATACGTGATATAGAAAACCAACAGCAAAAACGCACATCACCATTGACCCAAAGAAAATGGGCTTAGATTAGAAAGTCAGTCCCGCGAGACTTGCAAAAAATATCCTTGTTGCTCTGTTACTGTTTGTCTCGCTTGGAAAAAAATATCCCAGCCTTCCTCACTTACTCACTCTTACTCTTGTTGTTTCTCTCTATTTGGTTATGGGCAAATAGATTTCGAGGGGGTCAAACCTCCAAAGCATAAAGCTCTAATTTTTACTTGGAATTTTCTATATTTTCTTGGCCATCAGTATTTTTTACTTGGAATTTTCTATATAATCTTGGTCATAACCTCCAAAGCATAAAGCCCTAAATAACCTCTCATGGTTTTAAATCTTTTTTATATTTCACTATACTAGTCCTGAAATGCTTGCATTCGTGTTAATATGACAGATTTGGTTATGGTCTTGTTTTGTTTATCTCTCTAATCTCTGTATCCTGAAAAACTATCATTGATTCATTGGTTATGTTTTCATTTTGGAATTTTGGGTTCTAGATGAATTTTTGTATCAATAGTGAGCCACTATTATTTGGTATCTTATTGAGTCGCAAGTTGGTTAGGTGAATTCTTTTTATTAGTTTAGAGATAGAGATAAGAAAGTAAAGTATTGCCAGTTCAAGAGGCTTTCTATTTCTGGTTAATACTGTTAATGATATAAGAGTTTTGGTATTTCCAAACTAATTCATGTACCTCAGTTAATATAGGGGTCCAAACAAACTTTCCTAGTGAATATCAGCTTTGCAAGCCTAAACAATTGAAATATTTCTATCCAAACATTTCCCCATACGTTATATATAATATTTGATTGAAAGATATTTGTGTCATTAATAGTTAATGTGCTTTGATCATATCTTTGAAACTGTTGAGGAAAACTTGTTTTATTTTCATGTGTGAGGAGAGAAGAAAGCTGTGTTATGAAATTATTGTATTGTGATGGCAACCTTTTGGTTTATTTTGTAGAGTTGAATGACAAAGCCTGTGAACAGTAAATAGTTATTGCAACTATGGCACTTCATAACTATATAAGAAGACATGCCAAACGTGATTGTCATTTTGATGAAAGTGAAGATGACCTAAGTGGTATTCAACATGAAGAGATTGAGAGAGAGGTTGATGCACAACAAGAAGATGGTCCTGTAACACAAGAAATAGAGGCATTGAGAAATCATATAGCCGCAAGTTTAATGAGTTCATCTGCTTAGAAATGTATATCATTGCTTGTTTATGATTAGTTTAATTTTTGTTATGACCATATTATTGACAATATATTTATTTTCAATAGATTACTTTATTTATTTTATAATTAAAATATTTTTTAGCGTGTGATGGAAACATATTTAATACAAAAAAATTATATAAGCTAAAGTGAAAGTGCTTTTCCTTTTACCAAACACTTGAACAGAAAAGTCTTTTTAACATAATGCCCTTTTTAGTCATTATACACAGCTCACAACACTTTTACAAAAAAATTTACCAAACACTCAGAAACTGATTATTGTACAAACAGCACTTATAACAAAAAGTTTACCAAACGCCAAACTGTTTTCTCTCACAGCAAATCTGATAACGATTATTTTCACAGCATAGCAATGCCAAACTGGCCCTAAGAACCAATTAGAAAATAACAAGTGGTTATTTTGGATTTTTCTCTCTAAATAGATTCTATAAGGATTTTTGTATAATATGTATTATGTCATGTCAAAATGGGTCTATTTGTGAAAAGCCCTAAATTATACAATGCATAAACATATGAAGAGACAATTAGGTAACAAGACTGGTCATGATTGAAGGGTCCTCCATTACGAATCCATTACAGATTTGTGTTTTGACCATCAGATATGCACCAATTGCCCTTTTTTTTTAATATCTCACCCTCTTTTTTTTTTATAATTCTATTAAAAAATAACAAGTGGCTATTTTGGATTTTAACACACCCAGAATCTCACATTTCTTGCAATTCAATTGAACTTGACTTAGATTTAGATATAGCCTCCAACAAACATTTATAGCTATAACTATTTGGAACACAGGGACCTTTCACTTTAACTTGATCAAACAAAAAGTTAGCTTCTTGAACCAACTCTACACTACCTAAACATCTTATAAAGAAACCCAAAGCTCCAGGAGCTGTCGAACAATTTGAATTCACAATTTCCATAGCCATGGCTCTCAATGGAACATTTTGTCGAATCATCAGCCTGATTATTTGATTGGTTTGGGGTTTTGTTTTTTTGGTCGAATGGGTGTGGGTTTGTGGGTGGGGAGGAGCAACTTGGACTTGAGGGAGCAGGGAAGAGAGAACATAGCTGAGAAGAAAGAAGATAGAGAGAGATTGAGCAGAGGAGGAGAGAAGAAAGAAAAGAGGAAGAAGAAGGTAAAATAATAAAGAAAGGGAGAAAGACGTGGAAAAATAATAAAAAGAGAGAGGGAACAAAAGGAAAGAAAAAGAGAGAAGAGGAAATAGAATTTTAAAAAAAAGGGTGAGATTTTAAACAAACGGCAATTGGTGCAGATTCGATGGTCAAAACACAAATCCGTAATGAATTAGCATACTTCAACTCCGTAATGGAGAAAGATCCATGATTGAAACTCTTAATTATAGTTAGCCGTTCTCAGAAATGAAAATGGATGGATGTCAATTAATTATCAAGATATACATGTATATACTAAGCATTTGAATGAATGAATAAAGCTACTTGCGTGAACGTAATGAGGTGATTGCATGACCAAGAATGAAGAAACGATCAATACAAGCAGCGTCAAAAGATGGATCGAAAAGCATGAGATCAGTCCCATCTCTCAACTACTCTTTTCAAAGATCGAGCGATGCGGACACTTCTAGTTTCTATTATATTAATTTTAGATAATTTGCACAAAAAGTTGAGTCACATAATATATATACAGAGAGCTTCAGTTGATGGATCTCTCAAATAAAGCTTATTTAAGAGACACTATTGTAGGTCCCACCACACATTGTATTTCAATGATCTGAACGGTCTAACTTTTTGATATTCCCTTGAAGATTATCGCTGCAAAAAATTACTTGAATTCGAAATTATTTGACCACTCAATTAGATGGTTGTTATTGTTGGCGCCAAAACTAAACAGATAATAGTTAAAGGCAACTTACAAGTGGTGCGGACGATCGAGGGACCGAATGAACGTTTGCGAAGTGGTGCTTCCCCTTTCGGCCGATGATGCTGGATCCTCGTCAAAGAGAAGAGAGCAACTGGTGAGACCTAAGGCACCGGAGCAGTACAAGCCGAAGGCCCTCCGATGCTAAAGTTAGTTTCGAAGGAGGAGCAGGCTATTGATAGTGCGAAGGCATAAAGTCAAGTAGAAAGTCCTTACCCTATAGCTGTGGTGAGGGGCTCTATTTATAGAACAACCTGGTGGTTCTTCAAGCACTTAGTTTCGATGTGGGACTTGTGGAAGTACATTCCGAAGCTGACACGTGTTGGAGTAAATATCTTGGCGGAGGACCCGAGAAAGATCTTGCAAGATATCTGTTGTGACGCAGAATCGGCATGGTATGCCGAATGGACTAGATATCCGTGGGTCGGCTAGAGTACAATCGGCCGGTATGGGGGCAAGGCTACGCTTTGCATAGGATCAGCAGGGGGCCCTGAAGGGACTAACGGTGGGGGCAAGTTTGTGAGGCATGAGTCTTTCCACATGTCATGATAGGAGAGGCGGGTCGGATATGGTACAAACAGTTATTATAGTCTTTTCTTGAAGTATCGTGTTCATCTATTTTGTTGGTCCCAATTAGATGCCTTAATGATTTTCAATTTTCATGATTTTTTGCAATAATGATCAATGAATAAAAAAAATGAAAAATAGACGTTTGGATTGTTGAAAAACAATTCGTAAGGGACCATAAAAAGAGTGTCCCTCAATAAAAGAAGACTGATATATACATATCCTTTCTTTCTTTTTTTTTTTCCAAAAAATTAAAATAAATAGAGGATAGATATGTATTGTAACATCCCGTCCCTAAATTAGTATTTAAATTTTAAATTATTCAAGTGAAAGACATCTTTACCCCGAGTGTGTAATAAATTAAATAATTAAGTTGAGTTGTTAAAATAAAAGAAAATAATTTGAAATTAATATAATAAATTAAGGAGAATTTGGAATTTTAAATAATAATTAATATTTAAAGGGGCAAAAATGTCATTTTAAGTTCGGGAAGGAATTTGGGGAAGTGAGCCACACAGTTACGTCGGGCTCGTCGATACGAGTTTGTGGGTATGTTGTGGGCTCGAATCGGAGTTGTAACAAAGGAAGTACGATTAAAAATGTGCGAGGGGCAAAATCGTAATTAGCCAAGGTCAGATTTTAAAAATCTGACCTTCTCTCTCTCCTCACGCAAAATTCTCCCCCATTGCTTTTGCCGACAGCCCCTCCCCCTCCATAACCACCCCAAGTCGCCACCCACTGCCGGATCGGTTAAGACTTGACCGGCGTTATCCCCAGCCCAACCCGGACCTCACCGCCTCGGCCGTCGTGCACAGCCACCGGAAACCGGAGATTTGGCTGTATTCTCTTGGAATTTTCAAACCCTTCGTTCTCCCTCCTCTGGTCACCGATCGGGACAAGGAAGGTATGCTTTTCGACCTATTTTTCATGCTCTAACTGTCTGTTGGGTAGGTTTTGATCGAATCGTAGCGTAGGTAATTCAAATTCCGAATTTTAGTTTCAGCCGACTTTGAGCTTAGGTTTTAACCCACTTAGGCTTCAAACTAACTTTCTCGTAGTTGAGAAATGTGTTCGGGAGGTCAAGAACTTGTGGTAGCCGGAAGGATAGCTTTGACCGAACACCAATTTTTATCGCTTTTTGGCCCTCGGATCTGCCAGTGCATGTTCCCACGCGCCGGCCAACTTTTAATTGTTCATCTTTAATCCTAAATTATCCTTACGTCGTCACGAGCTCGTAGGCGTGCTCGGATTGCAATTTGGAGTTCATATGACAGTCGAACGGATTTACGCCTATTGCGCGTTATCCGGGTTCGGGGAGTTTGGATCGTCGGATCAATTCCAATTCTTAGTATGTTGTTCCCCGTATTTTAAGGACCGTGTAGAAGTTGACGGATTGTGGATCGGAGCCGGATGCTCGGATCGTTGACTTATAGTTTAGTTTCACGAAACCGTCCGATTGTGTGATCACGAGAAATCCGACCGCTCGATCGATACTAAACCTTCGGAATGTGATTAGTTGACCTCGTTGGACTTTTAGGAGAGTTCAGATCGAATTTGGAGGTCGTGGGCTCCGCGGGCCCGGTTGACCAAAATGGGGAGTTTGACCACTAGGGTTACCAGGAGTTTTACGAGGTCACTTAATCCTTTGGAAAGTACTAGAATAGTCCAAGGACTTGGGAAATGGTTAGTTACGATGTTGTTTAATGGTGATATTGAATAGACGTGTTTGTTTGGAAACTAAATTAGTTGAGTAATAATGATATGGGATTCCGAGGGTTATTTATTATTATTATTCTTATTCTTATTGTTATTCATATTATTATTATTATTATTATTTTAATGGGCGAATGTTATTATGATTCAATTATGGGTTTTATGAAACGTTTTATAAATGAACTTATATGACTATATGTATTATTAAATGATTTGAAAATTGCATTGGTTGCCTTCGGACTATACTGTTGCCTTCGGATATAATGATGTCTACGGACATCCCAGTGGCTTTCGGATATAAAATGTCTTTGCACAAGTGTTGCCTTCAGATAATGATATGTCTACGAACAGTTGTGGCTATCGATATCAGTTATGTCTGCGCGCGTATGACATTACGCCCCATGTGTCTCGGGGACTCCCGAATCGTGAGGAGCGAGGACGCGGCTCAGGTTTGACTATATGTCCCTTGAGTCTTGCGAGGACGCGGCTCGGGTCGACTTTGTGTCGCCGAGTCTTGCGAGGGAATGGAATTGACGGTTTAATGGAAATTATATGGAATTGATGGACTGCGTTCTCGGGTTGACTTTGTGTCCCCGAGTTTTGTGAGGATATAAAGGACTTTGTTCGCCACCCCTGCTTCTATTTTTCTGCACAGGGTTGGCCAGGATCCCTAGCCACCTACCCGATTTTACTGCACAGATGGTTAGCCAATTTCCCCATTCCCTGGTTGCCTTCGAATTAATGATATACCCTTTGGCTGGCAATATATAATGCATGCAATGTGCAGATGATTACAGGTATGGCTTAAAAGTATAAAGATTGGTTAAATATATAGTTGAATGGGTAAAGGTACATTAATTATTGTGACATCCCTGACCTAAAATTAAACGAAAATGAATTAATTAATTTAGTTAATTAATTTGGTTAATTAAAATGAATTAAAAAGGAATTAAAATGAATAAAATAATCAAATTTGAATTTAATAGGAATTTATAATTCAAGGGGCATTTTGGTCAACGATATTTTCGGGACGGAATTTGGCGAAACGAGTTGCGCCATTGCGTCCGCACGTCGAAATGAGTCCGGTGACGGGTGGCATGTTGCGATACGAGCTACGGATTGAAAAGAGGACAAAATGGTCATTTTGAAATTTGATAAAACCCTAGGGCCAATCAGTTTCGTGTTTCTCTCTCTCTCTCTCTCTCTCTCTCTCTCTCTCTCTCTCTCTCTCTCTCTCTCTCTCTCTCTCTCTCTCCTCCTTTCTCTCTCCTCCGCGTCCTCTCTCTCTCCAGGAAGCTTGAACCGTGGCGGCGATCGTGATTCTCGATTCCGCCACGCGAAACGCGGCACCGGTGAGTGGACTTTGTTTTCAAACGAGCATGATTTGAATGAGTTGCATGAAATGAATATCGGTGAGATTTAATTATTGTTTTAAATCTTGATTTGACCATTGATGGATTTATTGGATTATAATTGGTATTTGAGTTTTATACTTGATTTGGGTTCTTTGGTTTGTTGTGGGGCCTGTTGGCTATATTTGATTATATACAAATATATTTAAGTATTGATTTTGGGACGAGTCAAGCGTCCGTTAGTATTTACGTACGGATTTGGAGTACGGTGGGAATTTGATGCATTTTCCTTGGGTTTTATATTTAATATTTGAGTTTATGGTTTTGTTGGGTTTCGGACTTTAATATTTTATCGTTACGAATGTTGTGGGTTATACCTTATATACTTTTGAGAAACTTATATCTATACTTTGAAATGAGTATTTGGGCGGTAAGATTTGGACGTTAGTATAGTCCGGTTGATTACGTATTCGGTTTTGATGTTTAAACCTTATGAAATATAATTACTTATATTTCGATTATATATATATATATATGTATATATATACATATAGATCAACTTGGAAGGAATATGTTGGATTAATGGGAATGACGAGAATATAGGTTGGATAAATGGGAATTGATCATATGTATATTTAGATATATATATATATATATATGTATATATCTACTTTGAATATTTGTATATATATCTATTGTGAATATATATATATATATAAATATACCTACCTTGAGTATATACATATATCTACTTTGAGTATATATATATATATATCTACTTTGAATATGTTTTGTATATATATATACCTACTTTGAATATAATTAGGTATATCTACTTTGATATGGAGTTTTGGGATGTATATGTATATGGGGTTGGAATATTGGTTATATTTTATTGAGTCACTATTTATATTGTTTTAACTATGAATTTAAGGGATGTCGGTGATACGTGGGAATTTTGAATGCTTCGGCTTGAGTTTTGGTATTTTGATGGATAGTTGTGTTATATATATATATACTTAGCTATATATATATATATATATATATGTGTGTGTGTGTGTGTATTTTGAATAATACGTTTCGGGATTGGACCTTATATTTTAAAGGGATAGTATCTATACTATGTTTTGGGAGTATATGTTTTACTTGAGGTTTGACTTGACGTTTTCTTGACTTGGGTTTTGAATACGGTTTGAATATGGTTTTTCAATGATTATGACATTTTAATTGTTTATGGATTGATATGCCGTCATTTGACGCTTGGTACTATTTTAACTATAGAATTGTATGTTTGGGACGGCGATGTCCTTGTCTTGAGTATATATGTTGTCTCTAGATTGTGGGATGTATATATGTCCTGGTATGTGTTATGTTGGGGTTCGGGTACATGTGATTAAATTATATATATTGATTATCGTGTAGCGATTGATTTCAGTGCGATTAGCACCTTGTTATGTACCTCCCTGTTCTTGATACGATTCTGCGAAGATGGACGTCTGCATTGGATAGGGTTCGATCCGGTGCATACCTTAACGGGTGTAGTCAGACCCTTGATTGGGTAGTCTGCGCGTATGACTTGTTTTGGGACGTAGTGGTATTGATGGTCCTTACCTTGCGGGCCTGTGAGCTTAGTCCCTTTAGGACGGCTTAACCCTGGGCACGAGGCCATTATGATGTTGATTGGGTGTCGATTAAATCCTAGGCACAGTCACATCATGAATGCTGTCCCGGTGTCGATCAAATGATCCCCTGTTGGATTGTTTTCCCCGGTACTTGTGTTCGGTGTTATGGTTATACTATACCTATATGCGTGTGTTAGTACCTTCGTATTCGTATTTCTGTTAGTAAGGATCTTTCCTTACTTGTTGTGCTTGCGAGCACGTGGTTGTCCGAGTGGGAAAGAATGGGAAAGCGATTACTATGATATAATATTGGTGTTATTATATTGCAACTATTGGGATTTGAATGAATACGTTTATATATGATTTCATATGCATGGTTTGCATTGTTTTTGAAACGGTGGGGTTAGTACTTTAATTTAAGTATGAAAACCTTGTTTTTGTCCACTCACACTCTTTTCTGCTTTGCGCCCCAGGCCGTAGTCGTAGCGTCACGATCGGTCCTACTGGGTGACTCTCTTCTCGAGCTTTCGACTGATGTAGGACACTTGTCCTTGTCTACAAACGGTTATTCTGTCACTTTACTTTTGAGTACTCTAGATATGCTCTGTATTGCTCTTTAGGGTTGAATTTGATGGTCGTAGGCCTGGGATGTTTTATTGTTAGCATGCTGACTGTTGGTGTATACATATTCTATTGTATATATTCAGGTTGAACTTTTGGCATTGTTATATTTCTAGGGGAGGCTCTGCCCGTTTTTCGGCAGAAGTCTTGACCCCTTTTATATTATTTGTTTCGGGAAGAGGGATTTTTTTAGCATGTGGGCCCGGCATCGCGATGATGTCGGTTGTCAACAGGATTTGGCACGAGTTCCGAGATGGAATTCGGGTCGGGTCCTGTCAATTATAGTTGAAGAGTTGATATAAGGAAAAGGACTAAGATGATAGATTCATGTACTGTATGATATGAACTTGTGCCTTGTGAAAGAGCTACGTGTGGCTTGATCTCTCACGGAGGGTACGTAGGCAGCCTAGGTTAATCTAGGTGCAGCCACGGTAGAGAATGTTTCAGAAGTTGGTTACGAAGTCTATTCAATATTTTAATTGAGTTCCATTTAAGTTTTGGGTGGGCCTAAGGCCGAAGGCCATTCAGATTAATGCTTTTAGATGTGTGTGAATATAAATTGTGCATGCTGAACGATTGAGGACATTAAATTATGTTTTACATGTGGAAATAATTTGGGAAATTATCAAGTTACAGGGGAGACTCTGCCAAATTTTCGGCAGAAGTCAAACCTTGAATTTCTTTAAATGTTTATTAGAAGGGCAATTAGGTCATTTGTGCCCGGTACCTAGCAGGTGTCGGACACGCACAGGGTTCGGCTCGAATTACAAAGTGGAATTTGAGTTGGGTCCTATCATGTATATAGTGAGCAGTTTCGGGAGAAATAAAAACTAATTAATCAGGACAATAAAGAAACGCGCTTGAGCATCTTTGACATTAACTTAATCAAAGTTAAGAAAATAATGTAATTGACTCGCATATATATATGACCTCTTCCCACCATAGTCTATAGATGAGTCTGACGACCGTTAAAGCACCACTAGGAAACTTGGTAAATATCATATGGAAAAGCATCAGTAAGAAACTTTGCTTTGTATCCTCTTCTTGCTATGACAACATTTGTAGCTTCGGTAGGATGGATGGCATCCCAAAATTCCTGTTCTTGCATGGGAATACATGTGATCTGACCTTTTGTCACCTCACAACATGAGGCATTGGTAATCAAAGAACCTGAAATATAGAAGAACCAATTAGTAACGCTTTCTCAATTCTCTCACATGAGGCAGTCATATATTAGTTTCATGTATCATGTGAGAGAGTCGGAATAAGACTGAAAAATGAAAAATTGACGGAAATAAGAATGAAAAATTACCGCTAGATAAAAGAGCGTAGGATGATTCAATCCCAAAATAGTCTATGTAAACGAACTTAGCATTTCTTAGATTTCTGTTAAGGTCTTGGACAAGAGATTTAAGCCTCCGATTGAAAATTTGGACTGCAGTGTTGATATAAGCTACGCATGAAGAGCCTTTTGTGCCACACATAGCCACTTCATATGGTGTGGAACCTAAACGACCTAGCCCAAAAAGGGCCATCTTTCTTGCCCCAGAGTTGTACAACGTCTAGCATCATCAGAAAAGTTCCAATTATGTATAAATTATAAATTGATTTCCTGGTCAATACGAAAAAATCAACAATTATTAAAACCAGTTGGCTAGGACGTGAGCCCACTCCCTTTGCATCCAAGTTCGAGTCCCTCTTTTTGTAAGTTAGATTAATATAGAGTAATTTAGACTACTGCTTGTATAAAATAATAATCATATAATTAAAATGGAAGAAATTGTTATAGTGCTAACTCTTAATTGCTGAGAATACTGATGAATGAGAACTCTTGCACATTGATCTGGTGTGTATTGGCGGCTAGTGTTGGACATTGAAACGAAGTAGTTGATAGTGAAATCATTGGTGCCCATCCCAACAGTATATATGCACCTGCCTAAGTACTCCGCTGCTGATGAGGCATTATTTGTTGGAATTTTAAAAGGTTTTAAAAATTTAATCGTTTTTATTTATTTAATTATTTTGGTTGTTTTATTTTATTTATTGTGGGGTTATACATATTTAATTTTCAGGTATTATTTCTATATTGAATGCCTTAATTTTCCGGTTTAATGTGGTGAAGGTTACTTGTTTTTGGATGCCTATAAAAGGCCACTCCTCCTTCACATTTGAAACATCCATCAGAATATCACATACCACAATCACCACCACAATCTGATTCTCTCCTTTTCTACTTTTTATACTTTCTCTACTTATATTATTTTTTTTGGCAATGGTTCTGTGACTTGGATACTTATATCCGTCTATGAACGTGCTTATATCGGATCTTGAGCTTGTGTACAAGGGGTCGTATAATGGAGTCTTGCAAACCGCCAGTACCTGCACATAGGGAGGCTACAAAGGCTTTATTAGGACAGTGTCTTTGATGTGCTTCACCGTACCAAGCTCACCTTCTTATTTATAATTTATTTTGCTTTTACTTACCTATCAATTGGTTTTCTTCAGTTTCATTGTACCTTAAAAGCTTTCCATTTTGTTTATATGTTATTTATAATATAAAGATTTTTGTATTTGGCTTCACAGAAAGAGGAAAAACTATTAATTTTTATAACAATCTAAAGCCTTTGTATGTTAAAGTTGTTTTCTTCTAGTACTGCTATTGCTTTAATACCTTTTAACTCTTTGACTGAAGCTTTTGCATTTGTATTGGATTTTCAAAATGAAAATTACGATTTATTTTGGGTAGATGCAGTTTAAAGCATGTTGTCTATGCAATTTCATTTACTTTAAATATTGTTGGTACATTTATATTTTTATAATTTGTTGCTAACATTTGGGCAATTACTGCTAGTGTTTGAAAATAAAAACCTACAGACTAATTTATGTGGTATTATTATTATAGCTCAACGTTTTGGAAGAGATTTAAATCTTTAATTTCTCAAAGGCAACCAGCAAATTAATTACAAAATCAATTTAAAATTAGATATTTGGTGTGTCCATTTTCTACAGCACAATTGTTTTAAAATAAATTTCAGAATCTTAATAATGTTAATAGCATTCAAAAGTTAATTAATGACCATTGAAATAATAATAAAAAATATTCAAGTGAGCTACATTTTTCTAAGTTATTGTTTGTTTTAAGTAGCTTGTATTGTTTCATTACCAATTACTTAATTATTACTCATTGATCAATTTACGCTGAAACATCCAATGTTGAACAGTTGAAGTGTTTTAAAAAGAAAACGTTGAATTGTTTCAAAATCCTTGGTCTAATTTGTTTTAATTGAAATTTAAAAGCAAGTATATATATCAGGGAGCTTCCATTGAGGGATCCCTCAAATAAGCTTATTTGAGGGACACCCTTGGTAGGGCCCACTCTGAATTGTATTTAACTAATCCAAACCGTCCATTTTGTATATACTCATTCAAAGATCATCTCTACAAAAATCACTTGAATCCGATATCATTTGACCACTCAATTGAGTTATTGAAATTTTAGTACTTTTCTTGAAGCACCGTATTCATTGATTTTGTATGACACAATTGGATGTCGAAACGATTTCCGATTTGTCTAATTTTTTGTAAGGATGATCTATGAATGAAGACCTAAAAATAGATGGTTTGGATCATTGGAAAAAAATTGTAGGGTACTCCTAAAGGGCGTCCCTTAATAGAAGGGGACTGTATATATATATATTTTGATTTTATTGTGTTGGGTTTTTTTGGACTTAATATCGTTTTATTGTTCTTAATTGCAAAAAAAAAAAAAAAAAAAAAAAAAGGTCTCCTTTTGGAAGTCCTTCATACCGACGTGAGAAGCAATTATAATATATTCTTGGCACTAAAGTTTATTGTTTGAAATTACTGTTTTTAACTTTGGGTTTCTATGCACTATCTTTATGTGGTTTAATGCATTATGAAGGAATAAAACATTATTGGTCAACATAAAATTATGTATTCCTTTTATGAAGACAAATTTGATTTGAATATTCAATTGTTGCATCTTTGCAAATCTGGGTAGTATACTATTTAATTTGATTTCAAATTCATGAAAGAAAAAAAAGGTGCAAACAGTTCTTTTGTAGTTTAATTGTTTTGAATTCAAAATCTAATATTGCGTCAATTTTAATTTTGGCCTATTTTGTATTCAATTGCTATATTTATTTTTCATTTATAGCTAAACGGGGCAGAGAGTTTATGTGATATTATTGCAAGTTTTATTGAGACCGGTCGCCTCAGTACAAAGTTGAATTTTTCCACGCGTTTTTCATGTTCTTTTCACATGTGCTGGTTTCCTACTTAACTCCAAGTGCCTCCAAAGTCTTTTATGGGTTCTATGAAGTTTGGCAAGCTGCTGGAAAACATTGAACACATGTTAAAGATGTTGGTTGGCTAGTTACATTGCACCTACTCTATGGTTTCCTCTTTTTTAGTTAGGATTTTGGTTACTTACCATTTTATTTACCATATTTTAATTGAGATTTATTTCCTATTGTAATTTAGATTTATTTCCTATTTTATTTAACCCTGTTTATTTCCTATTTTGTTTCTTTACACTATGCAAAGGATAACAAAATAAGCCGCCTTTATTTATCATATACGAAATGTATTCTAAGGAGCAAATGTATTGGCTCTTAGGGCACATTTCTAACACTTATACCATATTCAATTTTAGAGAGACGGGCGAGTGTCCCACTACTAGCAACATCGATATTGTCTCCAACTAAATCATGTATAAATCTTCATAAACCCATAAATCTCCACAAATGCACATAATAACTCCCAAACGCAGTTGGTAACTTTATTTCCTTCATAATCACTTTAACTATATAAATGGTTGATATGAATATGGATAGGACAATTAGGAAGGTTGAGCTAAGCGATTGATATCGTAGGGAAAAGCATCAGTAAGAAACTTAGCTTTGTATGCTCTTGCTGCTATAACAACATTTGTTGCCTCCGTAGGATGGGTACCATCCCAAAAGATGTACTGGGTCCTGTTCCTGCATGGGATTTGAAAAGGAATGCATGCGCTCAAACCGTCTATCACTCCACAACATGAGACGTTAGAAATCAGAGAACCTGAAATACAGAAGAGCCAATATTAGTCAATTCACATGTTTGTGCCAGATTTTGAACTTTTATCTGTTTTTGGCCAAAATTTATGATCTAGAATATTTAAAGGAAATTTTTGTTGTGCACCAAGTGGAAGGAATATAAGGTGCCTTTGATTTTGAAAGTAGGGAGATTAATATCTATGTCGACAGAACATGTGTCTATGATTTGATGGTAATATTCTTTTGGTTCAAGTTAATAGCTTATGTTCGTGTTAATCAGTTTTTCAGTTTATTCAATTCTTGTTTGTATTGCATTAGATAAATTGTGAAGTCCTTTGGTTATTGAAGGCATAAAGAAGAACTCATGTCAAGCAAGTTTCCTACTTGGTTTGCAATCGTTTGGTGTGAAGTTAGATTTATTGGTGCGCGTATATTTTCTCAGGCTACAAAAAAATTATAGTTTGGGGGTGGCACGCTTGCGCCACATCACTTGCCCTATTTCCAAGACTAGACAGATTTGGGATAAATAATTACATTTACTTTCCCCCAAAATCTCGTCGTGATCCCTTATTTAGGAAGATGTTATAAAACCCAACTTTTTTCATCATCACTGTAATTTCATGATAACATGAGGTTGGTCTTCCACAGGTCTCATAGAATCCAATTAGATTTTTTTTTGGGCCTATCAAGTCTAACATTGCAACGTTTAAAAGATGAGTTCTGAAATTGGGTGCAAACCCGGAGCCCTTACGAACAACAATGTAGAAAACTTTAGGATATTGCAGGGGGGCTTGTATAGCTCAATTTGGTTAAGAGTGTTTTGCTAAATTTCAGAGAGACGGTGAGTGGTCCACTACTATCGATACTAATATTGATCCTAACTTAACTACCTACAAAGTCCAGTAGTTGTGAGGTTTTAGCACAAAAGGCCTCAGTAATATTAGTAGTAGAACCAGACCTACTAGTTTTATCACAAAAGGTCTCGATGATAATATTAGTGGAATTGTTTATTATATGTTGTATTTTATTTAGTCAAGTTTATAATGTGGGAATATTCTTCAACACGTCCCTTATGTGGGACCACCACATAGTGGGCCACAAATGGAGTCAAGTCCACATTAGAGTCAAACATTTAAGTCTAACACGTGAACATCACGTATTGTGTAAGAAGTGAGGATAAACATTCAAGCCCAACACGTGAGCACCACGTATTGGGTAAGGGATAATGGTAAAGCCACAATATTTCAGGCCCAATCAATCAACCCACTATGATACCATGCTAAATTTCAGAGAGACGAATCATCGGTCCACTACTAGCAACACCGATATTATCCCCCAACTTAACCACCTACAAAGCCTAGTAGGTATGAGATTTTATCACAAAATGCCTTGATGATATTAGTAGTGGAACCAAACCCAGTAGGTGTGGGGTTTTATCACAAAAAGTCTTGATGATATTAGTAGGATAAAGCCCAGTATTTCAAGCCCAATCAATTAACCCGCTCTGATACCATGCTAAATTTCAGAGAGTTGGGTCATCGGTCCACAACTAGCAACACCGATATATTGTCCTCATTTTAACCACCTACAAAACCTAGTAGGTGTTGTCCGGAAACTCCCTTTGATCTTGTTCTCAATGGACTATGTGACAAACCCTCACAACTCACAAAGATGAATTAAACACTCACACACTTAGAAAAATAAGCAAGCACAAAGAACACAATTTTATAAAGGTTCGAATATGCCTACGTCCTCTTGGTGATCCCCTTGAGAAAATTCACTAGTGAAAGAATAAGTTACAACCTTGGTTTACAAAGAAACCCCTAGAACTCTATTCTCTCCCCAAGCTCTCTTTTCTCTCTCACCCCTTGCTCAAACCCTTGATGCACTTGTGAACTCTCTCACTTAGTTTTCCCTCATTGGTTTCTAGACTTACAAGACTCCAACTCTTGAACTCTCTCCTTTTGGCTTTCTTGGCTTACTCACTAGCCCTCATCTTCTATTGTAGTCTCTGCACTTCCCACTTAAATAGACAAGTAGGAAGCTTCCCTTCAGCTACTACCTCACTTGCTAGCCACCCTCAACAATGCCTTGGGATGAGAAATCTTTACACCAACCACCTTGGGATAGGAAGTCAAGCACCTAGAACTAGCCAATCAACTAATTTCTAGCTCCTAACAAGTTACATGTCTAGTGGAAGTAGGACAGCAAGACAGCCCCCCCAAAACAAGGAGAAAAAACTGTCCAAATTCGCTTCTGCCGCTCGAGCGCTTGCAACTTCCACTTGAGCACCAAAATCTGACTCTCTGCCGCTCAAGCAACTGCAACTTCCGCTCAAGCGACTGCAACTTCCGCTCAAGCACTAGAACCCAGTCAACTAGTTTTGACTGCTTGCTTCCTTCATTCCTTCCGCATCTATGGTGAGCCAATCTTCAACAGTAGATGTGGGGTTTTATCACAAAAGGTCTCGGAGATATTAATAATGAAATCATTTATTATATGTTGTATTTTATTTAATCAAGTTTCTAATGTGGAACATATATTCTTCAACATGTTTACCGTGTACCTATGTTACAATTCCACCTCCCCACTGTCATTTTTATAAAAAAGAAATAACAAGTAAAGTTTAGAGATATTAAAAATTACCCCGAGATAAAGCATATGATGATCCAATCCCATAATAGTCTATGTAAATAAACTTGGCATTTCTTAGATTGCTGTTGAGTTCTTGGACAAGTGATTTAAGCCTCCAGTTGAAAATTTGAACTGCACTGTTGATATAAGCAACGCAAGAAGAGCCTTCCGTGCCACACGCAGCCACTTCATAAGGTACGGAGCCTAAAGGACCTAGCCCGAAGAGAACTATCTTTCTTGCCCCAAAGTTGTACAAAGTCTAGCATATAATCAGAAAAGCTGCAGTTATATAAAAGTTTCAATTAATTTCATGATGCATAAAGTAGACGTAAAATGATGAAATTTTTTTAATACAAGAAGCGATTTGGTGAGGGGGGATTTACACAAATATTCATTGGGTGCATGATGGTTTTTTACAGAGGGGGCACCTTACATGAATAGAGGTGGAAGAGCTCAATCAATTGAGCTATACCCCATTGATGACGTAAAATGAAAAATCAAATGCAGAATAACCCTAATTAATATATAAGAAATTGTTCTACTAACTCTTAATTGCTGAGAATATTGTTCAATGAGTACTCTTGCATATTGATGTGGCGTATATTGGTGGCTAGTGCTGGATAGGGAAACAAAGTAGTTGATAGTGTAATCATTGGTGCCCATTCCAACTGTATATATGCATTTGCCTAAGTACTTCTCAGCTGATGAGTCATTATTTCCCCTAAAAGTAGCTATCAGTTTCACTATGTTTTGGTGATTTTGCAATTGCATAGCCATGCTTATTATCTGTCCCTGCAAAATCGAGAAGAGGGATTAAAATAATTCTTTGATAAATTTTGACATTATACTGTTCAGCCGGGTATCGAGAATTTTTAGTCGCGGATGACTCTAAATCAATGTGAAATTTAATGCATCCAAAAGGATCCTATGGTCATGTAGTGAAGAAAATAGAACAACGTCCCTCAATCAAATAATAAATTACCGCATGTCTTCCAGTTTCGTTGCGGATACCAGCTGAGCCAGATGCATAATTGACGCCTTTGTGTATTTCCATTCCTCTTGCAGTAGCAAAAGGTGGAATGTAACTATCAAAACCTAGTAGTTCAGCTGCAATGAGGACATAATTCGTATTGAACTAAATAGCATGATCATAATGAGTTATTTTGGTGCTAAAAACTTGCATGAATTTTATATTACAGTGGGAAGAAGGGAAAATGTTTATGTGGCCGTACTCCAATATCACATTATAATTATCACCGTAAATTTACAAAATATGCTATTTGAAATTTTGCAGAAAGACAAGAAAACTGACCCACATCGACCAAATTACGTCCATTGGAAAACCTTCCAGTTGGACCCCTCGGAAAATCAATGCCATCGGGTGGAAAATTGGCTCTGGCCAATGTAAAGAGGCGATTGTTGTTTCCATTGTCGGATAACGAGTCTCCAAATATGAAGTAACAAGGAACTTGTGGTTGTGCTGCCCCGTTAACCAAATAAATTAAAAAAATTGCAGAAAACAACGTCCACAAGTGCTTCACAATCTCACGTGCCATTTGAAAGAACAAATTATAAAGAACAAAGACAAAGGATTACAAAACCAACATACAACAAAACACAAAGAAAGTGAAATAGCAATATAGAGATTTGGAACGAATGTGGTAGTCTGGATAGTGCACATACTTTTACTGGTAGGATGCATAAATAGGCTACACAAAAGCATTGCTTTAGGCCATATTACTTAATTATTAACCCAAGCTTAGTGGTACACCAAAATATTAAAGATATAGATTGGATATGTTGGTCCCTTTTTATAGTAGTTGGAAGAAATTTGTACGGTTTGATAGATCGGACCAAACCGTGCCAAACCCTACTATTAAGAGCACTTCCAGCGGTTTGCCCTTTGCCATGGCAAGGGGGAGGGGGGACTAGGGTAGCCACTATTCATGCCATGGCAAGGGGGAGGGGGACTAGGGCAGCTACTATTCACGTGAATAGTGGCTACCCTTGCAAAAGGCAAGGTTCGTTTCCACCCGTTACCATGGCAAAAGGCAAATACTATTCACTTTTATTTTTATTTTTATTTTTTTACATGGGATTAATTTTAGTTGTATATATGAAATTAATAATAATAAAATTGATAGGTATGTATTAAAAAATATTTCTGCATTTTTTGGATTTTTCATTTTTTATAGATTTTTTTACGTCGCTAACGCCAAGAAATCATCACGACGTCACATTGCCCGTGCAAGAGCCCAAGCAAGAATAGCCCGAGGGTCAGCCGATCTGCTGGGTCCACCTCTGCCGGGCCGACTTTTGTTCTTGGAAACCATTTTTTGGCCCAAACCCCCCACCCCGAGCCCACCCCGAGCTCACCGAGCCCACTCCACTGCTGAACTGCTCTAACTAGTTGGAGGATATACTCACCAATAACGTTTTCCTTACCACAAATGTTGAATTTGAATATAATGTGGTTAAGAGCATTTACACCTGCAGTCGATGTCCTAGGTTCGATTCCCCCCTCTCCCAATATTACTTGTATAAAATAAAATAAATTGAATAGAATCTAACGTTGAAAAATTAAAGAAGCTCCATGTTCATGTTCATTATATGTATACCCATCCTTAGCACAAATGTTGAATTTGAATATAATCTCACGTTGCAAGGGGCTTGTAACTGAAGTGGTTAAGGGCATTTAGGCCCTGCTTGGTTCCTAGGAAAGGAGGCTTGGGGATGAGAAATCAATTGCTTTCCCATGTTTGGTAAGTCCATGCATGGGAAATGGTTGCCTATCACATGGGAAAGTATGGGGAAAGTGAAGCCTTCCTCCCAACTTGGGTTTTGTTTTCCCCCCTTACGGGAAAGTTTGAGAAAATGAGCCAACATTCAATGCACATTTTTCATGACCATTTTGTCCCCACCCCATTAACAATTTAGAATTACAATATATCATTAAATGCATTTTTTTTTTATATTTGATTTAATATGAGTATAATTGGAAAATTATACAAACTTTGTTTCCATTCCTACTCAAAACAAACATGGGAAAAGAAATAAAGTGAAATCTCCCGGTTACTTTCCCAGCATTACCAAACGTGGGAAATGAATTTTCTATTTCCCATCCCTTAGGAAATGACATGGAAAGTGATTTCCCCTCAAATTCGTTCCGTGAACCAAACGGGGCCTTACTCCTGCACTCAAAGGCGGAGGCACACATGGAAAGTGATTTCCCCTCAATGAAGTATAATTTAAATAGTCAAATTTGTTTGTCTTTTGAAGATGCTCTAAAGAGTGTGTGTGTTTGGAAGGGTTTCTGCCAGTGGCAAAACTGCTTTTATTTATAGTAGTATCGTTTAATTTTTCAGAGTATTTTTCGTCTAAGAAAGTTTGGGAACTTATATACATTGACCCCTCGGGGTAAACATCCTAGAAGACAATTAGGATTCTTGAGCTAAGCGGTTGATATCATAGGGAAAAGCATCAGTAAGAAACTTAGCTTTGTATGCCCTTGCTGCTATAACAACATTTGTTGCCTCGGTAGGATGTACAGCATCCCAAAATACGTACTGGGTTCTGTTCATGCATGGGGTTTGAAAAGGAATGCATATGCTCAGACCTTGTGTCGCTCCACAACATGAGCCATTAGTTATTAGAGAACCTGAAATGTAAAAGAGCCAGTGAGTCAATTAATTACATTTACTTTCCCCCAAAATGTCATGTAGATCCCTTATTTAGGAAGATGTCAAAAAAATTCTACTTCTTTTCCATTAACGCTTTAATTTCCTGATCTCTGACATGATGTTTGTCTTTTGTGTACGACAAAAAATTTCGCATCGACATCAACAATTATGGGAGTCCTGTGCATGCCACATCATCACTTTAAAGGCCAATTTGATAGATTTAGTAACAGAGGTCTAACAAAGCAACGAAATCATAATTTCAAGTCTAACATTGCAACGTTTAAATATGAGTTATAAAATTGAAAGTTTAAAGATATTGTCGGGGCTTGTATAGCTCAGTTGGTTAGGAGAGTTTACCCATGCATTTGAGGTCTTGTATAAAAAATTAAAGAAAAAAATTTAGGGATACTAAAAATTACCTGGAGATGAAGTATAGGATGATGCAATCCCATAATAGTCTATGTAAATGAACTTAGCATTTGTTAGATTGTTGTTGAGCTCTTCCACAAGTGATTTAAGCTTCCAATTGAAAAGTTGGACTGCAATGTTGATATAATCTTCGCATAAAGGGCCTTTTGTGGCACACACAGCCAGTTCAAGAGGCATGGAGCCTAAAGGACCTAGCCCGAAAAGAACTATCTTTCTTGCCCCCGAGTTGTACAACGTCTAGCATATATCATCAGAAAAGCTCCAGTTATATATACAAATAATGATCATACTTAACATATAAGAAAGTGTTCTACTAACTCTTAATTGCTGAGAATATTGTTCAACAAGAACTCCTGCATATTGATGTGGGGTATACTGAAGGCTAGTGCTGGACAGAGGAACAAAGTAGTTGATCATGTAGTCATTGGTGCCTATTCCAACTGTATATATGCACTTGCCTAAGTACTCTGCAGCTGATGAGTCATTATTTCCCCTAAAAAAAGCTATCTGTTTAACTATGCTTTGGTGAATTTGCAATTGCATAGCCATGCTTATTATCCGTCCCTGCAAAATCGCGAAGAGGGATAAAAACAAATCACATATGTGTAAGTTTTTTTTTTTGATACAAAAGAACACAAACAACAGCTAGAACATCCAAACGGATTGCAGGAAGAATCTGGGATCGAACACAATTCACACCAAAATGTGAGCCTCCTCCATATTTTGGCTTAAATTAGACAGAAAAATCAGCAGCAAATTTGCCTTCCCTTAAAGTATGTTGAAATGAAATTGAGACCCTCCAAGAGCATACGTAGGCTTCTGCGGGAAGAGCAGAACAACTCCAACCTCCCAACTTATCAAGACATTATGTTGTTAAATAACATAAAACACCGCTACAGAAAAAATGTTCCACATGCACTAAATCTTTTGATGAGCGAGATTGCCGTTCTTTTTAGCAGTGTTTATAGTACAGCCAAAAACATCCTCTGGTGTGGTCAAGAAAAAGAGATGTGCCTGCTTCAAATAATTACTTACCGCTTGTCTTCCAGTTTCGTTGCGGATACCAGCTCCTGCAGATGCATAGTTGACGCCTTTGAGTATTTCGAATCCTCTTGCAGTTGCAAAAGGTGGAATGTAACTATCCAAACCTAGTAGTTCAGCTGCAATATGAGGAAATAATTAATGTGGAACTAATTAGCATGATAATAATGAGTTGTTCTGTGCTAAAAAACTTGCATGAGTTTTCTTTTCATGGTGCCACATGCTATGTGCTGCCTTGTGCCTTTATAACAATATATGGGCCTTTTTGAAGTAGAAGTGCTCTCCGTAAACTTGGGTCCATTCTGCATATATAATAGGAACATGGTACCCTTTTTTTTAACAGTAGAAAGAAGGGAAAAGTTGTTTTTAGGTTGCCGGAGATACATTCATATTGACAGACTGTGAATCTAGACCATGTATTAAGCTAATACTCAACAAGATAAATGGTCCAGGTTTACAGTTTCCAAAGAGAACATTCTAATAATACTTATGTATTTCGAACCCAAAAATCTTTCTAATTAAGTATAGACCTTCAACGGATTAACATAACATGTTATTAGAAATTTTGCAGAAAGACAAGAAAACTGACCAACCACATCGACCAAGTTACGTCCATTGGAAAACCTTCCAGTTGGACCCCTTGGAAAATCAATGCCATAGGGTGGAAAATTGGCTCTGGCCAATGCGAAGAGGCGATTGTTGTTGTTTCCATTATCGGATAATGAGTCCCCAAATATAAAGTAGCAAGGAACTTGTGGTTGTGCTGCTGCCCCATTAACCAAATAAAAAATGTTTGAAACCAGCAAAAAATTTAAAGCAGACAACGTCCACAATGGCTTCACAATTTCACGTGACATTGAAGAACAAATTAAAGAACAAGGATCAAAAGTTGTCAGACAAAGAAAATGAAATAGCAATAGAGATTTGGAAGGAATGTGGTAGATGCACAAATTTGTACTGATAGGATTACATAAATATGCCACACAAGTAATTAAGAGTATTTACTTCCTAGGTTCTAGGTTCGATTCCCCCTCCTCCAATATCGCTTGTATAAATTAAAAAGAGTGTTGCTAAACGAACCCTAAAATTAACTGAGTACACCCTACTACCAATCTATTTATTGAATTACTAATTTACCCTAATATAAAATGACCAAAAAGGATATATTGAATTGTGAAACAAATGTAATTTTAACAAGTACACCCTACTAAAGACTCATGCTTTGATCCGCCTGCTTTGATGAAAACTGATGGGTCTTGGTTTGTGCCAATTGATTTAAAGCCCATACTTCTTAGAAAAAATCACTGCAATGCTAGTGCCTTTGTGGAGTTTTTGTTCATTCATCCCTGTAGAAACAGAGACATCTTGACAATTATACATCACCGGCAGCGGCATATGCTCTATTCTATTGATTTCATAGTTTTCACTTTCTTACCTAGCATATAATGGCGACCAATGTTATGCCAGGCCTTAGTCTCCAGGCACTCAAGTTTGTTTCTGCCATTAAACATACTGGAGCCGATATCATTGTCCCACACAAGTTGAATAAAAAGACCAAAACTATCTCTACCCGGTACGTCTTCATGACATGGATCTGTAACATAATGATCAAAACCATTTAGAAAACCCTTTTCTAAACACCTATCTTCTAAACCCTATGAAAATTAGAACTATTTTTATGAAAACAGAAGAAGAAATTATGCAATGGCCTTGTGGAAAATATGTGTACCTGAAGGATATACCAGATTAAGGACAGAAGGTACGGAACAGCAAGTAGTAGCCCTCCAATAACCCCTTCCTTTTTTTCTGATGTACTTAAAACTGTAGATGAAGTGGATTCACATTGTTCTTGTCATGTATTGCAAGATTTCACAATGTAACCACAAGCCAAGAACTTGTATTAGGGTGTACGATGGATATTTTTGGTAGTTAAATATTGTGTACTTAGTTAATTTTACATTTTAATTTAAATATTAGGGTGTACTCAGATTATAGGGTGTACTCAGTTAATTTTAGGGTTCGTTTAGCAGTACTCATTAAAAAAAATAGGCCACACAAAAGAATTGTTTTAGGCCATATTTACTTAACCAAAGAATTAAGTAGAGTGGTCGTGCTGGTCCCGCTTTAGCCCCTCAGAGTCGTATTTGACTTTCCACCTATTAAATTTATATTAAATTTGTTATCTTGTGCTCAATTTTATATTTGTTCTCATCTCATTTAAAAAAATCTCCCACTATCTAGATCATAAGGTTCCTAAACTTCTAGGAAAGTGATATGGTGTTTTCTGTTATATATATATTGTGCTTCATTTAATTAAGTTTTCGATGTAAGATATATTCTTCAACATCCTAGTCATATAGGACTTCTATATAAAATGAAAACCTTCGAAAATCTCCACAAACAAAAGAAAAGGAAAAGGATATCCTTCTTAATAAGAAAATGGAAAATGCCATGTGGGATCTAAGTCTCAGAATAATAGTTTCGAAGCGTTCAGTTTTTAGGTTTTTTTTTTAAAGAATCATGTTGGAAAGAAAAAAAAAACTAAACCAAATTGTTTGTAAAATAAAGAGACGAGAGTGAGCCCAACAATAGTGTTTATAAATAACATATAGTGTGGTACATGTTGAGTTTTGCTGAACTTAAAGTCATCTTTATTATTTTAGGCAAATAAAGTCCACTCTATTATTAATTAGATGGATTACACACATACAACATATAATTTGGTGCAGAAAAGGTCTAGAATGCGGCACCTAATCCAGAATGCCCCTTATGAGAAGGAAATATTTTTTCTCATCACTTTAATCTAAGGTGTATTTTTACCATTTGACATGTGTCTGTCGACATAACAATATAGTTAACTAATTGCTTTGTATTTATAGATCTATGGTTATACATATGGACACGTGTCAAATGTTGAGAATGATGGTGAAAGTATACTTTGGGTTAAAATGGTGAGCAAAAATAATCCCTTATAAAAACTGTCAAGGGAATAAATAAGGGTACGGTATAACTGACGTTTCATAGTTATCATGATCGAGAAAGTTATCTTAACAATGCAAGAATACCTTACATCTTATTAAAAATATTCAGAACATTAGGTTAGAAGCCTACATAATTTTTTTTTT
The DNA here is from genome assembly GCA_024362665.1 of Prunus padus. NCBI lineage: Eukaryota > Viridiplantae > Streptophyta > Magnoliopsida > Rosales > Rosaceae > Prunus > Prunus padus. Next base: position 6,516,960 of record JANFAM010000020.1, read on the forward strand.
GTTGGATAGAACCCTACATAACTTAGCATTTGCAAATTTTACATGCATTAATATTATATATAAACCAAACTACAGGTAGTACGTCTCTAGGCAATCTGCGCAAATTAATTTGGTAGTTATATAACTAAATTCTATCATTTTAAATTTATAATTAATTAATTACCGTTAATTATTTGAAAGTTTAATTACAAAAATACTTTAAGCAATAGATTTCATTATTCCAAAAGCACAAGGCAATGAATTTGAAAGTACTTCTACTAGTTGAAGGACGATAATATGAAATCAAATACGTAGTTAAGGGTCCTTTATGGGACTACTTCCAAAGGTTTACGGTATCTAAAATAGAAAAAAATCCGAGTATATTTTACTCAATGTGTGCCTGTAGAGATTACTCAGTGCGTGCATGTAAAATCCAAGTATATTTTACATGCACAAATTCTTATTCCTAAACCCTAAATGCATTTATACAACTGTATAAATAAAGGATACTTTTTTTGGTTACATTGGAGGAAAGAAACTCCTTGGGATTTCGAACCTGGATGCCATGGGGGAAGAGGGAAGGGGGAATCTACCACCATTGTGGTGGGAACCCATTGGTGTATAAATAAGGATATACAGTGCAATAGCAGGGGAGTGTGTATAGTAAACAATGTATATTGTTATTCATTTTGTAGTTTTTCTACACTTTTTCTCATTTGAGCTTTTGTTAGATGCACCTTGAATTTTTTTATATTAAAAATCCAAGTGCTTGTGAATCCTGAAGAAGCATTGGAAGTGATTCCTGAAGCATTCTTCATAAAATGTTTTTATGACCTAAAAGTACTTTTAAGTTTTTCTGCCAGATGTGTTCAGAAGCGTTTTTTATTATTAAAAAATGATTTTAGTCATTCTAGAAGCAGTCCCAAACATGCCAACCAATTTGAGAGCTCGTTGCTTCTCTAGGAAGCAATTCTGCTTATAATCTCTTCTATTAAAAGCGCTTTTATTATAAGGATGTTAAAATTTCTATAGAATTAAGATGCATTGATGCCAATACAAAGCATGCCATTTGTAGAAATGACAGTGAAACCTTGCAATTTACGCTTGATTACAAGATCTACCTTTATTTCACTTATATATATTCCACAAGCAGCTGTTAGGAACTTTATTTCTTTACAACTGATTGCACAGTTACAGTTGTACCAAGTGGCTGATATCATATGGGACAGCATCAGTAGGAAGTGTAGCTTTGTATGTTCTTCGTCCTACAACAACATTCGAAATCTCCGTAGGATGGAAAGCATCCCAAAATGAATATAGGGTCCTGTTTTGGCATGGGGTACTGAAGGGGACACATAGGCCGGTCTCACTTACCGCCTCACAGCATGGGGCATCTGAAACCACAGAACCTGAAATACAAAGAGTTGATATATACTTGACTGTCCATTGTTAGTTTAATTAATTAGGTTTAATATGTTGAAAACTATACATACCAGCAGATGCAGCAGCACTGGATAATCCAATCCCAAAATAGTCTATGAAAGTGAACTTGGCATCGATCAGGTTGGAGTTAAGGTCAGTGACAAGTGATTTAAGCCTTTCGTTGAAAAGTTGGACTGCAATGTTGATGTTAGCAGAGCATAATGAGGAGCTGACGTTTGTGCCACCGCACATAGCCACTTCAAAGGGTGTAAACCCAATCGCACCTATCCCAAATAAGGCTATCTTTCTTGCCCCAGTTTTGTACAACCTCTAGCATCATCAGAAAAGCTCAGTAAGCTTTTGTTCACTAAGTTTGTAGCAAAGTAATAACAATACAGTCAATTAGAATCAGGGTTTTTGTCATGAATGGTCCATGAAGTTGCTAAAACAGGGCTAAGTATAGAACACGTCTCTTGCTCAACAAGGCTATATGCTATCTTTTATGGAACTGAAATGTGAAGGAGATGGCTTTGTTGAGCAAAAACGTGACTTTTCTTTTACATGGTTAGCATTTCAAATTAACAGTTTGACAACGTAACATGCCAAATTATCTGTCACTAAAAAGAATATTAATTAATATTGGTGATAGTAGTGAAAGTTACTACTAACTCTTAGTTGCTCAGAAAACTCCTGAATAAGAACTCCTGCATATTGGTCTGGGGTATATTTGCGGCTAGTTGAGTATAACCTTGGCATGAAGTAGTTATTAATGTAGTCATTGCTGCCCATTCCAACTGTATATATGCACTTGCCCAGGTACTGCACAGCTGATGAACGATTATTTCTCATAAGGGAAGCAATCCGATTTACTGTGATTTGGTGATTCAGCAACTGCTGATTGAAGCTTATTCTCATTAACTGCAAAATAAAGCATGGGGATCAAATTACATATGGGTAGGAGTTGCCCTTACACCCTTCGACATTTCAGAAAATATATGCACAGCGATTGCAGGAAAATTTTCTTCATGGATTTTAGAAAAAGTGTGATTTATTGCTAACAACCATGCAGATGAAGAAGAAGAGTGCAATTCTGTAACTGCATCATTTTGGAACCAGAAAAAAATAATGGCGTGCATGGGTCAAATTACCTGGTTCCGTCCAGATTCGTCCCGAATACCAGCTGCACCAGATGCATAATTCACGCCTTTGAGTATTTTCCGTCCTCTTGCAGTAGCAAAAGGTGGAATGTAATCACTAAACCCTAGTAATTCAGCTGTAATAAGGAAATATTCAACTTATTAGTTTCTTTTGTGCTTTTGTGGTGCAACAGCCCACATGAGCCTCTGCACTAGTTCAGGGGAAGAGAGAGAGAGAGAAATACATGGAATTAAAACTTAAAAAAGAAAACTCTTTAAAGTTTGCCTCTAGTTTTTAATTTTTCATTCTATATCTATTTCCTCCTTCTCCCTCGAATTGTATCTCAGCTTCTACTTTCTTTCTCTCATTTCTCATTCTCTATCTTTTGGTTAAAAAGAAAAATGTTACCAACTTACAAATTAATCGGATATATTAAAATACATGGACTAAATTGGTTAAATAAAAATTTAAAGAAGAATTCAAACCCGAGCAATACACAAAGATAGGATAATGCATTTAACCTAGAGTAAAATAAAGGGCGATTCACAGATTAACATAATAATGTACTTGAATTTTAGAAGAAAAAACCAGAAGACTGACCAATGACATCAACCAAATTACGTCCATTGGAAAACCTTCCTGTTGGACCCCCTGGAAAATCAATGCCATAGGGTGGATAATTCACTCTGGCCAATGTCAAGAGGCCATTGTTGTTTCCAGTATCGAATAATGAGTCTCCAAAGACAAAGTAACAAGGAACTTGTGGTTCCCCATGAACGAAATTACAACACAAGTTTATTGAAACCAACAGCAAAATAGTGAACACCCACAATTGCCTCACAATTTCACGTCCCATTGAAGAACAAAAATAACTAGTTTAGGGCAAATGAAAGAGCATGGGATCGAAGAATATGTGTTGGTTTGGATATTATACAAACTGGGAGGATAATTATATATGCTTAAAAAATTAATTGGGTCTATTAATTGAGGCCAAAGTTAACCAAACAAGCTCTAGATGGTAGACTAAAGAACGATAGAACCAAGTCAGTGGGGAGGATAAAGAGCCAATAGCATAGCCCTAGGGTCAGTGGCACAATTTGGTGACAACCGACACTGGTACTTCCAAAAAAATGGTAAGTACTCAGTTAAAACTGGCTATCGGGTGGCTTTATGCCAATGTGATGAGGATATTAGAGGATATTAATGGTGGATCGAGAGGTGGTTGATGTGGTGTTTCAACCTCACGCTGGCAATGGGGCTCGGATTGAAGAAAGGTTTGCGGTATTTTTGGGAAGATATCCCCCCCCGGGGCTGGAGCAAGTACTAGAGAGCGATATGATGCAAGTCTGAATGGTTTTTTGCTTTTCTTTGTTGTTTATTTGGAGATGTTGTGGTACTTTTCTTCGTTGACCGGATTTTTCTTCTTTGGGAGTTTTATAAGGCAAAGTTTTAATGAGGCCACTCTTAACCCTCCGGTCCGTCAATTGAGTGTTGATGCAAATTCAATGAAGTTCTCTTTGATAAAAAAAAAAAACAAGGAACGATATAATTACAATTACATATTGATGGTCCACAAAGTAATATTTGACTTTGCACTTATTTTTGGCCTAATTTTCTCCCCCCACCACGAAATTAAAAGAACCACATGTGGTTTACTCAACTTCTTGAAAATTGGACATGAATGATAAATAAATAAATAACTGATCCACTATTCATACTACCATATTTTCTTATTTCTTTTTCCATTTTCCTTTGAAATAATAATATTCACATGAAGGAACACACGGCAATATGTGTGTTCGGGGGAGATGGATAAACATATAGGTAGAAGTGAGGATCCAACACATACAATTTGAAAGAAAATGACGAAAACACTCTGATACCATGTTAGAATTAAAATGTTCAATCAAAAACTAATTGGTCATGGGTAAAGAGGTATATGATATCTTTTAACCTTTTGTTGAAGGTTTTATTTCCCAATGTGGAATTTATTGGAGACTCACAAAAGGATGATTACAGATGAAAAAAAAAATTACAAAACGATTACAAGCCATTATTGTAATTAAAATAATCAAGATTATCATGCCATATACTCACAAAAATGAAACACGCTGAGATACCCCAATATGATTATATATATATATAATGCTATTATTATCATATTTGTATATCACATTCTCATACCACCTTATATGGCAGATGAGGTGAACAACCACATCAATTAAAATTAGTTAATATTTTCTTTTTTCTTTTATGAATTATTAACACTTAAAAAAACTGTTAATTAAACTTTATTTATTAAAATACACTTCATTAATTTAATTGATGTGACATATGATATGGACATGCCACATCATGTGGTATAAAAGTGTGGGATAAAAATGTGGTAAGTGTAGCATTACTCATAAGAAAAATATTAAAGGCACGAAAATGTGATTAAATGAAATATTATATTTAAAACTACATGTACTGTACATCTTCATGAGGAAAATTCAATAAGAAAATTAATGTTTTTAGTATTTTCAAGGTAAGTTTTATTCTTTCAAGGTAAAATAAATATTTGAAGAGCAAAGGTCAACTTATCAGTCCTGAAGATAGAGAAAGTGGTTGCAGCTTCGATGACTGAGTTTGACAATTCTATTGGAGATAGTTTTCTAATGTGGCTCGCCTATTTTAGAATTACAAAGTTGTTGAAGAGGATGTTCAAGATGTGCCTCTTGGGAAGAGTTGATCAACTCCCCTCCTCATTTGACAGGACCCGACTCAAATTCTACTTTGGAATCCGCATCGAACCCTGTGTGTGTCCAACACCTGTCAGGTGCCGGCACAAATGACCAAACTGCACTCTTTGCCCTAATTCCCCTTAAAACCACTTAAGGGTTTGCGACTTCTGCCAGAAAACCGGCAGAGTCTCCCCTGAAAAACAGACATTTCCCCTTTTTATTTTACCTGTAAAAATACAATTCTATACCCTCAATCGTTCAGGATGCATAACCAAGTTCATTCAAAACCACAAACACACTTTATTAACAACCATCTAGTAGTAGTTGCTAACTAGAATAAACCTTCAATCCTGTTAAAGTTTCACTCGGGCCTTAGGCCCACTAACGTAATCAAACTGAAACCAACTAACATACTGAACAGGTTTCGAATTCAATAACCACATCAGACTCCCAAACATACCTTCTTTTTTGTGGCTGCACTTAGATTAGTCTAGGTTGCCTACGTACCCTTACTGAAGGATCAAACCACATGTAGTTCTTCAGTCTCTTATCAAATTATGTGACATTTAAGTATAAAATAATGATTTCAGGGCAATCCTCTACCCATCGCAAACATGTAAATACAATTACATATATAATAACTCATTACAGATAAGTAGGAAAACAAGAAAGTATTTAAAATAATATTGGCCATGAGAAAACCTTTATATCCATATCATACATGTTACATCCTCGCAGAACTCGGGGGACACGTGGTCGGCCCGTGAACGCACATCCTAGCAGAACTCGGGGAACACGTGGTCAGCCCGAGAACGCACCTCCTCGCAGAACTCAAGGGACACGTGGTCAGCTCGAGAACGCCTATCCTTGCAGAACTCGAGGGACATGTGGTCAGCCCGAGAATGCCTATCCTCGCAGAATCGGGTGGTCAGCCTGAAACGCATAAATTCAAATATAACATAAAATCATACATTTAATTAAATCCTTACTGAAGCCAAGCCCGACTATTTAAGTCATTTTCAACTCAAGTCATTTCCCCATGTCTTCCTGAATATTTCATAGTTGTTCAAATGTACTTAACCAAAAATCGAATAATAAAACATAAGTATAAATGCTTCATGCTTGAAAATAACCTGATAGTAAAATCATTCATAAATACGTAATTATCCTCAGCCATTACTGAATAATATTACAAAAATAACAATACGTCATTTTTGGAGATACAATCAATACAATAATCAGCCCATGAATATTACTCAATCGAATGCAACAAGAAAACTATTTATCGATTAAGAGTCCCATCACCAATACAACTTTATGGCCTCCACAAAGTCGACACTGCCCACTATCCAGGTCATCTGGCTCATAGGGCCCACAACCTCAAATCCATTATGTGAGAAAACCGATTGGTCCAAAACCATAAGTTAAACCCATCCTAGAAGTCTCGTCATGATCCAACAGTCAATTTGACCCCAATCGCGGAACTTGACTAATTGGGACCGCAGGGCCCACAGCTTTCAATTTCCGAACCAAACTTTCCTATGGATCCAACACCATCCTATTAACATGTCCCTGAGGTTTGGTCTCGATCGAGGGGTCGGACTACCCTCGATCACACGATCCAACAATTATCGCTTAACCAACCATAAACTCCTTGAATCGAAGTATCCGGGACTCTGATTCCCGATCCACCAACTCCTACACGATCCTAGAAGTACGTGGAAAGACATACTCAAAAATTGGACCGATCCGACAGTCCGAACCTATCTAACTCGGATATCGCCTAGTAGGCATAATATCCGTTCGACTGTCATACGATAACCAAACTCGAATCCGAGCATACTGTCACGCTCGGGACGACAAGGGGATCGATTTAGAACATAGTGGGCCACCACACTATGGCCCATGCGCCAGCCGCGCGTGCGTGTCTTGAGAAATTTTCGGCGATCGAAATTCCTCGAAACACCAGACAATACCTATACCATTAGAACAAGCACAACAAGGGGAGCAACATTTGTACTAAGCTTGACCCCAAATTTGGCCTGAAAATGGCTGGGAAATGCAGAAACCGTCAGCTCCAAAACCCTAGTTTTAGATCGAACCCTATAACTCCAAAATTGACACCAATTGATCCTATAGACAACTAGAACACAAGAAGAAGATGAGATTGCATACCTGGATCGACAGAATCGTTCGCCAGAGCTGCCGAAAACGGGGTCTAAAATTCAAAGCTTTCTCGGAGCTTTCGAGGCTCACCACGGCTAAGGGAGGGGCAAGGAGGGAGGGGCAGGGGAGGCTGGGCTATGGCCCAGAGGGAGCCAGTCATTTTTTGACTGGTCGCGTCGTCATCGGTGGCCAGACGGCGGCAATCTCTAGCCGAGAAGTCAAAACGTCGTAGAGGGAAAGAGACAATTGGGATGGGCGGTGTTGGAAACTTTAGGAGGATCAATTCATTGAATTTATCCTACATGAATTTCATCAAATTTATACGAATGTGTGTCTGTTAACTTTTATAAATTTAATCTCCCTGTAAGTGGATGTGAGCTTGGTGATTAGTATAGTGGAACTATTCAATTTTGTCCAAATGGGAGCCCACAATGCTGGAGTTTTTAAATATGGGAACACTTATGGGTTACATGATAGGGTTGAGAGGATTTACTCTACTACTTATCATAGTTCAAGCTTGGCCATTTTAAAGCCATATCTGTATGCTTTTTGCAAACATAAACCTTCCTTATTTGTTAAGAATTATGGAGACGACCCTTATACTGATCATTATGTCAATATATCTTCTCACAACCCTTATTACAGTGGTTTTTGGACCATTGGGTATGAGGGTTTTGATATGAACTTGTTTTAGTTGTCCGAATTCTGTTACAAAAATCCAGGTGCATGTCCTATGTATGATGTGCGGTGTTTCTAGGGATGCCTAACTGATTTTTGGAGAGACAACATATGTAACATCCCGACCCAAAAATAAAGAAATTAAATGAATTAAATAAAGAAATTTGAATTTATTAATAATTGTTGGAAATGTAAAGAATATTAAAATATTAAATAATTAATGAAGGGCAAAAAGGTCAATTTAATTTTCGGTTGAGATTTTGGAGAAGCGACCTCCACCAATTACGTCGGGCTCGTCGATACGAGTTCGTGGGTATATTGTGAGCTCGAATCGGAGTTGTAACGAAGAAATGGCGATGAAAAGAAGTTCAGTGGCACAACCGTAAATATTTCGAAGTTCAGTTTTATAAACCCAGAAATTTCACTTCGGGTTCGCGAGTTGCCACCTTCAGATCGCGTTTTCTCTCCACTCCGACCTCCGATTCAGGCAATACCGGTGGAAAACGAACCACCACACTTCCCTCTTCCAACCCCAGACCTTCGCCGCCTCAATCCGCCGCCGTGGTCGCTGGAATCAGCCAAGAAACAGGCGGTTTCGGGCAGTTTTTCTAAAACTTTGTCCCCTCCGTTCTCCCTCCTTCGGCCACCAATTCAGTCGAGTAAGGTATGCTTTTCCACCTATTTTTCATGCTCTAGCTGATTCTTGGGTAGGTTTTGAACGATTTGTACCGTAGGTAACCGGATCTGTGAGTTAAGGTTTGGCCGGTTTTGAGATTCAATTTCCGGCCACTTGCCGATGTCTATGGACGTTCTCGTAGTTGAATAAGTTGTTCCACTCATCGATTAGTATAGGCCGGTGGAAGGGCAGCTCTTGGTTTGGAGTTTGTCCGACGACGGGTTATCGCCATGGAGTAAAAAATTGAAAATATCGCCGATATTTCACTGAAAATGGGAGGCCGAAATTATCGGAGGGGTACAAGACATTTTCCTGGGGTTCGACAAAAGTTTCGGCGAAATTGACAAAAGTTTCGGAAAAATCAAGAAAACCCTCAAAACACCACTCACCCCTGGGGTTCGAACCCCTGCTGCCAAGCATGCTGCTCTCCCAATTTTCCACCACGGTAAGGGCTCCTTTGTGTTTATTATGTTTCACAACTCATATTTATATACATATTACCTTATTTTCATTTTCAACATTTAAGTAAATGTCTTTGTCATTTTACTTTAATTTATTTTTACATTACTCCATTTACTTAAGTTTACAATGTAAATAAGGAAGTACCCCCCATTTGGATTCAAATAAAAATACTAGAAAATCAAATTCCCACCAAATCAAAATATGAAAAATCGGTTTTAGTGCAAAATACGATTTAGGCTAAAAATAATGGCTCATTAAGTCAATATATACTTCATACTAAAATCTCATAAAATCAAGGTTTCTTATTTGATATGTAAGGAATAAAAGCCGCCAAAAATTATCTTGAGAAAATGATTATTCCGAAAAACCATTTTTCATACTTAGTCAAATACAATAACATGAAATGGTCTCATCTTGCCCATCCGTCTCTTTCTCAAGCTTTCCAACTCCAACCAAAACCAATTGTGAGGTAAGTTTAAATTAAACTTATATTTATATTATTGAAGTTTATTAAAGTAAAAAAATTATACTTGAATAATAATTGCATGTTAATTCTTTGAAGTAATTAAGTAATGTTGTATAATTATTCTCTAGGATAATTTTAATATGTTGTATCTTACAATGCAATGTATAAAGTGTAAAATATTATAGTAAATCATTATATATAAATGATTATGGTGTGTTAAATCTTCTTTCATTAATTACAACATATTTTCTACAATCACATTGTTTGTCGGCTCGCTATATAATCAACTTATATCAGTTAAATCCATCATGCAATGTATTTCCTTCCAATTTTTTTTTCATAAACTAATAGATAATTGACTAAATAAACATTATCTAAAGTTTCAATAAAAATTTCCAAGTTTTTCTTACACTTTCCGTGGTTTTTATCCAATTTTTATCGATATCGATATTTTCCCGATATTTCCGTCGATATTTCCATGTTTCCGAACCACCGATATTTCTGAAACCTTCGATATTTTCTTCCTTGGTTATCGCTTTGGACACCCAATCTGTCCAGCGCGTGTGGCGGCGCGTGAACAGTGTTGTGATGCCACATTGTGTTCTAATGCGATCCCCTTGCTGTCACGAGCGCGTAGGTGTGCTCGGATTCCAATTCGGACGTCGTTTGACTATCGATCGGATTTACGCCTATTGCGCATTATCTGGGTTCGATATGTTCGGACCGTCGGATCAATCCCAATTCTTAGTATGTTGTCCCCCGTATCCCTAGGATCGTGTAGGAATTGACAGATCGTGATTCGGAGTCCCGGATACTCCAGATCAATGACTTGAAGCTTGAATTAAATCTTAACCGTCCGATCGTGCGATCGTGAGCGATCCGACCGTTTGATCAAGACCAAACTTTGAGGACACGTTGTTTAGGCCGCGTTGAACCTGTAGGGACTTTCGGATCTAAGTTTGGAGGTCATGGGACCTACGGGCCCGGTTTGACCTAGTCGGGTTACTTTGACCAAGTTTGACCGGGGTTGACCGAGCGTCTCCCGAGGTCGCCTTGCCACGTAGTTGACGTTTTTGGACTTCTAGGAATGTCCGGAATCTTTTGGATGTCGTGGCCTCCGCGGGCCCGGGTTAACCGAATTGGGGTGTTTGACCGCCGGTTGACCGTGAGTCTTCCGGGGCGGTCCCACTGGTTAGAAGAAGTAGTGTGACCTTTGAATCTTTAGTACGACGTACGTGCACGTTAAGTCGGGTTTTGGTAGGATTTGAGTTTAAGATTCTCGTTTCGGTTCAATTACTAATCCAATCCTCGTATCTATCGCTTTAGGTACGTGGACTCTGCTACGCAGCAGGCGGGAGCCTTTTAGGGTTATGCAGCGTAGGACCAACGGTGAGTGGACATTGTTTTTCAACGAACTTTATTTTAAAGAATGAATTGAAATGCATATGAAATGGTTTTCCTTGATAATTGGAATTTAAATATTGTTTTAAATCTTGAATTTGGATTTTAATGGAATTTCTTGAATATAGATTATATTTGAGCCTATGCATGTTTTGAGTCCCGGGTTTTATGCGGACATGATTATTATATTTTTATATTTGTTTATTACGGGATCTTTGGCATATTATGAATTCATTAGATTATGTTTAATAATTGAGAATTGTGGCTACCTTGAGTATTGGGTGATGTGGTCGGGATTATATTATTACTTTGACGTTGAGTCATGGATTTCTTGGGTTATGTGACATTGGGGTGCTATATGGTTTTCAAATTTTGAATTTGAAGGATATTGGTAATAAGTAAGCTTTACGAAGGCTTTGGGTTCGGATATTATATTTTAAGAATGGTTATCTATACTTTAAATCTATTTGATAAATTGAGGTTTATGATTTTGTCGGGCTTCGGAACTTTATATAAATTGGTTATATGAATCTTGATATTTTTATATGATTCTAATGATGGGATCTTCTATTTACTTTAAATGTTTGAAACTTATGAATCTCATGGGTTATATTCCATACCTTTGGGAATATATATATTTATATATTCTATACCTTGTGGAATTATACTTTTATACCTTGGAAACTTTATTCTATACTTTAGCGAATTTATATTTTATATCTCTTGGGAAATTATATTATATACTTTTGAGAACTTATATTCTATATCCTTAGGAAAGTATATTCCATACTTTTGGGAAACCTATAAGTTATACATTTGGGAATTATATTTATACTATCGGAAACTTATATTTATACTACCGGAGCTTATATTTATTTGTTGAACTAACATTTGGGCGGTTAGTTTGATAAATGTTGGGTTTCGATTATATATTTGGGGTTATTTGACTTTATAGTTTTTATATTATCTATTTATGGATTTATCGAGTAGTTTCTAATATTCGGAACTTATAAACATAGGGGGTTCTCAATGTATATTTCCATAACTAATATTGTTATGTTAACTAAATATTTCTAGTGTTGGATTTTACGTTTTGAGAATTATTACTTACTTTTCGAATATGGAACTTTATTGTTATTTAACTTTTGGGACTTGTATTATACGGATTAATTGGGTTACTTTTGATACTTGGAGTTTATGTCCGTTTGAGGTTTATATTATTGCCTTATGTTGCAAGTATGCTATTTTATCAATTTATCGGGATATGTGTTGGTATTTGGGTTTTGGTAGCTATTGTGAGTTTTGGGGTATATACATTTTCGGGTCTTTGACATATTGCAAGTATCTTGATTTATATAATATTTTTCGAGAATGAATATATGTATCTTTGGTTATGTGTGGGGTACGTGGGTGTGGTTACTGTGGAAAGTGAGAAGTGTTTGGTTATGTCAGTTTGAAGTGCTATAAGCACTACCCTATGTACCTCCCCCGGTTACGGAACTTTGGAAAGTGGATACTTGTTGAATTGGATACTTGGATATGTCGGATACCCGGGGCACCCTTGATGGGGTGTCGCTGTAGACCCTTGAGTGGGTAGTCTGCACGCTTAGGACTGGTCACAGGCGTACAAGTATTGAGGATTCTGCTGTACGTGCTGATAAGCTTAGTCCCAGTTGGACGGCTCGTTCCTTGGCCACATGGTTGTTGAGGATTCCTCTATGTGGTTCAGTCAAATGATCCCCAGTTGGGATTGTTTTCCCCGGTACAAATGTTGGTGTGAGAGTCTTACTATATGTATTTATTATTATTATTATTATTATTATTATTATTATTATTATTATTACAAATCTTTCTTATTTTCTTCGGTGAGGATACTTCCTCGCTAGCAGTGCCTACGGGCATGCGATTGGTTGAGTGTGGGAAAGAAAGGGTTAAAGTCTATTAAAGTGTCAATATTATATTACCTTGTGGTGGTTTTGGGTTGCTTTGATTTTCATACTTATGATTTTCAAGTGGTTTCTGTTTATATTTATATTGCGGAACAGTTTTGGGAGGTTATGCCTCGGGGAAAGGAAACGAAAAAAAAAGGTTTGAAAGTTAATTATTCTTTTATTTTATTAAAATATTGGTTTGGAAATCAACTACGTAAACAAAGGTTTTGATCTACTTGTTTTGCATCGTTTTTAAGATTAAAAGGTGGGGTTAGTATGTTGTTTAAGTATTGAAAACTTATTTTCGTCCACTCACACTTTTCTGCTTTGCGCCCCCAAGCTGTAGTGCCACGAACCGAACTTTCAAGCTGAGCTTTTCTTCTCGCGAGCTTCGACCAAAGGGTAGGACTTCTATGTCCATTTCTCTTGAGATTGAATTATTGTTTAAATTCAATTGCCCTTAGATATGCTCTATTATCGCCCATTAGGGTTGGAATTGAAGGCCGGAGGCCTATTTTGTATTTGTGGTTGTTTGCTGGCGCTTGGTTGTGTTTTCTGTGGTTGTTTGGCAGGTTGAAGTTTTTGGGTAAGTCAGTTTTTTAGGGGAGACTTTGCCGAAATTTCGGCAGAAGTCTCAGCCCTTTTTCCTTTAACTCGGGAGTAGGAAGTGAATTTCTTAGTAAATGGGCCCGGCATCTATCGGATGTCGGAAAACCACAGGGTTCGGCACGGATTCCGAGAGGAATTCGGGTCGGGTCCTGTCAACATAAGCAAATTGTTGAAAACAATTTCTCAAATCCTTTCAGATGGTTGTTACCATGAGAAGTTAGAGCATACCAGTCAATATGTTGTTGTTGGGGGTGAGGTAAAGATATTCAATATTGAGTATTCTTTGGCTAATGTTGATGAATCGCATCGCAAATCCACATAAATGATTTATCTAAATGAATTCAGACTCATGCTAGCTTATCTCCCTACACCCACACTTAAATGGCCACATAAAGACAACTTTTTGTCTTGTTTTTGTAACCTTGACAATTTGACTTATTCAGAGTTGGTTGAGAAGTTAATGGATCATTCTATTTTAAGAGTCCACATAATAGGTTGGATGCATACTAAACTTTTTTTTGTTCGATGGACCAATTGACAAAAAAATCGCTCTTCGACCGTAGTGAGTTTCAAAAATTCAAGGGTTGGAATAAATTCTATCCCAGTAAACAATATCCATTTCTGGATTTAGTATATGGCCATAAACCTAAAGAGCCCTATGATGATTCCCCAACACAACTTGGAAGATTTATTCGTAATATGCGCACTCATCAAGATAAGAATATGTCATTCTACTTCATTGGTTCTTTGGCGGGAGAACTATTTGGTGATTTTATTGATTTGACTCACTTTCATTCACTTCCAGTCTTAGTTCCATACATATGTTGTTGAGCAAGACTTAGTTAGCCATACTGCTGTAGAGTATGAAAATGAGGATGCTACATCAATGGAAGATGTCAGTTTGACTGAAGTCGAGTAAAAACACAGAATGCCAAGACAATTTGTTTATCATATTCTTGTTATGTTTGTCTTAGGTGTTGTTTGGTCTTTTGTTGGATTATACCAAGCTTGTTTTCTTATTGGTATACAATTTGCTGGTGATATCTATTGTGTTGAACCATTAAAGTATTTGATGTCATCATATAACTATGATTAACTTTTTTTCTCGCAAAAAAAAATGAAACATAACATGATTAATACTATACCCATACTACACTAGAACATGATTATCTTCATCCTTAACATACTAATCTCGCACTTCAAAATATGTAGTTTCTAATACATTTTCCGTTGCTCTACTTGACATATGAGTACATAGTAAAAAATTGTTTTAAAGGGGAAAAAAAGAACAAAGAATTCAATAATTGATAGTTTATATTCTCATAATATCTTATCATAATCGGCTTTGCTTTGTCATCCCATTGATGAACTATTCTATCAATGCAAAGTAGAATAGAATAATTGTTTTCACCAATTTCAAGATGAAAAATATGAAATATGAAAAATGCAAGTTTGAAATATCTTTGTAAACCTATTTAAATTGATGCTTACAATAGGGTGAAAATTTTGATGCTTTGAAAATTGTCCATAAATTGGGACATTGACAATAGACTGCAAAAAGAAATACTTATATGAACTGTCATACTAGTTCTTTCTAACTTTTAATTGGGAAAAGAAAATACGAGGAAATACACCTTATCTACAATGTTAAAATTTAGATATGAAGTCCAACTCAAAATTGGAACCCTCGTGAGGAAGTCTGAAATCGTATTAATTTCCTTGTATATGTGAGCGATCTCATCCTTGTGGAGATCTATCTTGATTCTAAATTATCTGCAATGATGTGTAAATGCTTTCAGTTCAATAAGAACATTGGCACATAACATTCCCAACCCTAGTTACTTCTTGCATAGCTCATCCACTAAAACATGGATTTGTAAGGAAATAAACTCCATCTCCTTGCATTAGAGATCAAGGAACCATTCAATCATGTTACCGTCAGTGAAGTTTTTGGCGACCGAACTTCTATTACCATGGTGCAATGAACTACATTCTTCATTTTTAAACTCTACCTCTATCACCTTTCTCAAGGAGGTATAGTTCTCGAGGAAGGGAAGCAACGATTCCAATTGTACTATTTTCAACACCAAAAATGAGGTTGGAATTTGGTCCATAATTAAGTATAGCGAGTGCATAAGGATTTGTAAGCTCATCCAAAATCCATGTTCATCACATTTAGAAATGAACAACACCCATCAGGCTTAATTCACGACATCTCTAATCCCTCAACAATTTTATCCATATATTTGCAGCAACTAAAAATGAACCATAACATGATTAACACTTTGCCCATACTACACTAGAACTTGATTATATTCATCCTCAACATACTAATCTCGCATTTCAAATACATCTCTCGTTGCATTACTTGACAGATGAGTATATAGTCAGAATGTATTTTAAAAGGGAAAAAAAGAACAAATAATTCAATAAATGAGTAGTTTGAATTTTCATGATATTTTATTTTAAGCTAATTTGATTTGTCATCTCATTGAAGAACAAATCTATCATGCAAAGTAGAATAGAATCTTTGTCTAAGAGTGAATTGACCTCTCCAAGGGCTTGCTATTTGTTCTTCATCAGTTGTCCTCGCACATTACAACTCTCATATTACCTGATCCACTAGGCGTTCGTTTTTCAAATTGAAGACTTCATCTTCATCGTCCTACATACTCAAGGTGATTTCATATTGCTACTATTTTTTATTTTCGTTTTTAGGAATGATTAGGTTGATTTTTCTCTGTTTTTCTTTTATTTCTAGTTTTTGTGTCGAATAATTTTTGAGATATTGAAACTTGCAAATATGGAAAAAGAGGAGAACTTCATGAAACATATTAGGTCCGAGTACAATAATATTAAAATTAGTTCAAGGGATATTGTAATTGGATGTAAGACCACTATGTTCAGTTGAAAACAGATTATTCCACCGATAGAGTTGATTATGATGGATATGTTTACTTTAGCGAAAAAGGCAAGCCCAAAGATGTAAAATTGATTTATGTTGGTGAATCCGAGGACTATGCCGAGCGTACTTATGACTTTACTTGTAGTGTGAGAGTTCCAAATATCCTATATCTTTGGTTGTTTGGCTTTTGCCTGCAGGAGTTTGGTCAGGATGATAGGAGCCTCTTTAGTTGTGAGGTTTCGATGAAGAAAGGATTTTGGGGTATTTGTTATGACAAATATGAGATGTCTCTCTTTAGTGGGTGTAAAGGTGTAGATAATGGTGAAATCAAGGATGAGAAGGCCAATATGAAAGATAACAATCGATGCTTAAGTGAATATTGGCGATATACAATTCGTGAGATCTTGGTAACCATTTCATACACTCATGCAGCAAATTGTATCATGGTGATTTGGATTCAAAGAGTTTTTATGTCTTTCTTAATGGAGAATTGATGTTAATCAAGATTGAAAACAGTTTGGCAAATGTTGTTGTGAAAGATTGGGATTCTAATAATAAAAAAAGCAGGATTTTAAAGATTTTAATAAGTTTATGGCGGTTTTGCTTGAACCCAATGAATATTGGGATGAACGTGACCATTTTTTAAATTGCTTTGATGATGCATCAAAGCGCAATTATTTGAGTTATATGAAGAAATTGATTGAACATCCATTTTTAATGGATGCCAAGGATAGAACGGATCTGTTTAGCATGTTTCATAATGACATTGAACCTGCTCTTTCCCTCGCTATGTACAGCTGTATGAGCACGAAGGGCTCTGATTTTCTACATTTTAGGCGGTAGGAAAGATCTATTACGGAGCCATTTTTGTTGGAGATATATGATTACACGAAGAAGAAAAAAAAATAAAACATGTAAGGATTCATCTCGTGAATTGTTAAGGTTTTTGAGAAATCTTAATGAGCATCTTAAGGAGAAAGGTTGGTAAGTGACTATTGATTACGTGGATGAAGTTGTTAGACGTAAGTGGGGCGGGTTTTTGGATGCTATTCATTTGCATTTGGAGAAGTAGATTGTGGGATAAATTGGACATGGCTGTTCAACTAGCAGGCACATGGTGTCAATCTGGGCCATCTTGGAGCTGCATTCTTGTTTTTCTTTGTTGACTCTTGGGCCCAAATGGCTCAAAACCCTCTAATTTTTCTAACTTTATTATTTTAATGGTAGAAATTTTTGACTTTATATATGCTCCTGTCAGTTTCTCCGACTAAGGGCTTATATATACCTAAATCCTAAAGATGAACAAGTGCTCGTTTTTCATAAAGAAAAATGAACTGGCAAAAAAAAAAGAATAGAATCTTTATCTTCACTAGTTTGAGGATGAAAAATATGAAATATAAAAAAATGCAAGTTTAAGATATCTTTGTAAACCAATTAAAATTGGTGCTTACAATAAGGTGAAAATTTTGAAGCTTTGAAAATTGTCCATAAATTGGGACATCGACAATAGACTGCAAAAGGAAAAACTTATCTTAACTGTCATACTAGTTCTTTCTCGCTGTTAATTGGGAAAAGAAAATACATGGAAATCCACCTTATCTATTATGTTAAAATTTAGATATGAATGTCTTAACAAAAATTGTTAGAAGATTTAGACAACTAAGTCCAAATCAGAACTGCAACCTTCGCCAGAGAGTTTGAAATCGTACTCATTTCCTTGTATATGTGAGCGACCTCATTCTTGTGGAGAGCTATCTTAATTCTAAAAGTATTTGCAATGAGGTTTAAATGATTTTAGTGCAATAAAAACATTGGAACATAACCTTCCCAAAACCCTAGCTACTTCTTGCATAGCTCATTCACTGAAACATAGATTTGTAAGGAAATAAACTTCATCTCCTCGCAAAGGAACCATTACCGTTTGTGAAGTTTTTGGCAAACGAACTTATCTTACCATGGTACAATGAACTCTACACTTCATTTTTAAACCCTACCTCTAACGCCTTTCTCAAAGAGGTATAGTTCTCGACGGAGAAAGGCAATGATTCCAATTGTACCATTTTCAACGCCAAAAAAGAGAGTTAAAAATTTGGTCCATAATTGAGTATAGGAAGTGTGTAAGGATTTGTAAGCGCATCCAAAATCCATGATCATCAAATTTAGAAAAAGAACAACACCGATTTGGCATAATTCACGACATCTCGAATCCCTGAAAAATTTTATCCATATATTCGAAGCAACTAAACATGAACCATAACATGATTAACATTGTGCCAATACTACACTATTTTTTTTAATTTAATTTTTTTATGGAACCTGACGGTACGAGGATAAATTTTATTAAATAAAAGCAAACTAGTACAACGAGTATGACATAAAACCAAAACCACGCAAGAAAAGAGAACCTGAAATAAAAGAACGACAATTAACGAAAACAAAAACAAGTAACTAAAGAAAGATCCTAAACATAAGCATTGGCAACACATGATGTGACCACCAATAATAAGCATCATGTGTTGCACCAAAATTAGCCAAGGCATTAGCTACACAATTACACTCATGAAAATAGGGGAGACAAAAAAACTCATCTGACGAAGTTTCCATAATCAATTATTCCAATCAACCAGCTAATACCAAGGAACATCCAAAGGAGATAATAGATAATGAAGCACCAAAGTGGAGTCAATCTCTAACCAGCTGTGATGCCACTCACGAACCCAAGCAATACTAATAGCCTCAATTATTGCCAGAACCTCTGCCGCAATGGAACTAGGAAACTCAGTCCACGAAGCAAATGCACCTAAAACCTTTCCATGACAATCTCGAAAAATGCCACTAAAACCCGCCCGTCTAGAAGAATTAAACGAACCATCAGTATTCACCTTAATCCACCCTGGATGAGGAGGGCGCCAGACAACATGAATAAAACAGGGAGCAAAAGCCAATAAATGAGAAACTCCTAAAGGCATAAAAATTAGCAAAGAAGAAGTAGATATCGTTGGAGAGAAAAGTAAAGAAGCAGACTCCTTACAACATGAGAGAAGCCAATGTTTTGCTTGATCAATGCAAGGCAAAATCCCCTCAAAACAAATTTTATTTCTTAGGTACCATATGCCCCAAACAACATTACAAGCCACAAGAAACCAAAGCCAACGAACACTAGAAGACAAGGCAGTTGTGAAAGGGCCAGAAAAAATAAGATCCAAAGATTCAAAACTCACAGGTGGACGTGTAAAGAGACGGACAACCCATGACCAAATCTCCTGCATAAAAGTAAATGATTATCTTCATGCTCAACATACTAATCTCGCACTTTAAAATATGTGGTTTCTAGTACATATCCTGTTGCTCTACTTGACAGATGAGTACATAGTCAAAAAGTGTTTTAAAATGGAAAAAAAGAACGAATTCAATAGTATATAGTTTGGATTTTCATGATATCTTATCATAATATCATTTGTTTTGTCATCCCATTGAAAAACAAATCTATCAATGTAAAGTATAATAGAATCCTTGTCCTCACCATTTTGAAGATGAAAAATATGAAATATGAAGAATGCAAGTTTTACATATCTTTGTAAACGTATTAAAATTGATCCTTACAATAGGGCGAAATATGAAGTGTAAATGCTTTTGAAAAACAAAGTATTTGGACTCATTGAGTACAGTTTTGCACTCCCTAACGAGGGTTATAGTTTTGATTTTAATGCCGATGAGCAAAAGCAAACTGTTGAATGAGTCTACGACAAAGGGGACAAGAGAGTGGACATATTCCGAACTTAGAAAGTGAATGCGTGGAAAAGGACATGTAACAATACAATTTGGTTGTTGTTACAATTATGCAGTGGATAGGAATGAGAACTCGTCAAGTATTGTTAGAGATGAAGATGTTGATCCCCTACCCGCTTTGTTCAAGCAAATGATAAGGAATGTGGTGCGACCATCATCATAATAGGAGCAGTGATCTCTTCTCTGCATCACATCACATCACCTCCTACAATGCAACATGAGTAGCAAAGATGATGTGAAGTACTAGTGTAAGTGTACCATAAAGATTCTCTCTTTGTCCAATCAGATTTCAAGAACCAAAAAACGAATCTATGTGCCCATGCCCTCCACAATTAACCCAAAAAAAGAACATCTTACCATCGAAACCCTAAAACATTCTTATTTTGGAGGTCCCAGCCAATGAAATTATTCTTTATCACAACCCAACAAGCACGCCCAGCCATTTTCCCAACTCTTGCTATTCAAACAATGGACCAAATCACTAAGGTTTTATAACACTAAATTGTATTGTTACATGTCCTTTTTCACGCATCCACTTTCTAGGTTCAGAATATGTCCACTCTCTAAGTCGTCCCATTTGCCCCATACGTTGTAAATTGTAGACGCATTCAACAATCTACTTTTGCTCATCGGCATTAAAATCTTAAACTACAAAAAACTTTCAAATTTACTCATGCTCATTATTTGTTTTTTTCTTTTTTAAAGTTAGTTGCGTCCAATAAAGAAATACTTGAGGTCTATGTACTCGTGATATCACTCCCTCGTACTTAGAAATTTATGAATTGACCAACAAGTGAACTACTTGTTGTCAATGATGGTGATGAATGACATCTAATGAGCATGAGTGTAACTTAGATGCACGTAGTTTCCATTTGCATCAGTCATGAACGCAACTAAGTCCAAATCAAAATATAACCCTCACCAGGGAGTCCAAAACCGTACTCATTACTTTTTATATGTGAGTGATCTCATTCTTGTGGAGATCTATCTTAATTCTAAACTATATGCAATCAAAATTTTATACACAATAATTTATGGCTTCTTCTTTTTTTCAAAGAAATAAAAATGGCTTCAAGTGTTAGAAATAATTTTTTTTAAACCCTATAAGTGACTGATGTTGGATCACAATTCTGCAAGCCTTGATATAAGACTTCAACACCTGCAAACACAAGAAAAAATAGCATAAGGGATGGAGGGGGTAGGTGTGGTACTGCGTAAGCTCAAGTCAATAAACAAGTAATGAGAACTTAAAAGAAATGTAAATGATAATGATTTATACAATGGCAGTCTTAGGGTTCTTGTAGAAGTCATTTGCCTTGGCTTTGAGTAAGACTCAATCTCTAGGAGGATATCTCAAGTGCAATTCCTTTCTAAACAGGTGTTGGCATATTCCTTAAATTTGACCCCAAGTCAAATACAACTGTTAGTGCCTTCCCAATGCTTGACGGGCCAAGTAAGCTTACTTAACTTGGGATTGGTGCATTATCAATGTTTTTTGGGGCTGGCCTAGGCTTGTCATACCTGATTATGGGCATGCGGGACTTAAGTTGGGTTTTACCAGACCTGACAAATTCGTACATGCGAGTTAGAATTTATGGAGTTTGCCGACGTGACATAGCTGATAAATTATCCTACAACTCCTATCTTGCAAACTCTTACCATAAGGCAACGGAAGTGATACATCATTTTACTCATTTTCACATTCGATAAGTTATAAAAGTATTTATCTGACAACATAAGTTTGGTTAATAATCACATTGACTATTGGATTAAAAAAACAAACAAAAATGTTTTTCTCCAATAACTTTAAATGATGCAGCCCATGAATTAGCTAAATTAGCCTTGAGGGATGACCAATTATTGAGCAGAGAATAGATGCACAACCATAGATTATAGATATGTTGATTTCTTCATGCATGGGTTAGCTCCAAGCCCATATGTTTTTTTTTATTGATCACCCTTTCTTGCAGCCACTTGATGCAATTGATGAAACCACTCTTTTTACTACTTTTTACTTTTGCGCAACACATGAAAGAGGGTCCAAGGAATTATTTGCTAAAACCCACATGAAATTTATGAACTTCTCATGTTGGCTCTCCAATGTTCTTTTGGATGAGTTGCAATCTCTTTATCAGAATCGCCTCCAGGTTCATAGCCTTTAGGTTTGTGAAACCTGACCAATTATATTTTAGTATGGTGATACTTTTCTTTTAAATTTAAGCCTGAACTGAGCCTGGTCATTGCAGCCCAAAGAGAAAAAAAAAATAGTCCAGCCCATATGAAAATCTTGCCTCCCTAAGTCCTTTCCTATATTGAAAAATGCAACCTAAAATTTTCAAAATCAAGATCATTTTAGAAAATGAAGTTTATCTCAATGAAAACAGTCAAATATGCTCCAAACGGCTTCCCCAATGCTTAAAAAATTATATAGTCTCAGATTTTAGAAACTGCATATGAATCTTTTTTGCTACATTATATGGAAATTAAATTAGTATTCCTTCATGCTCCAATAAAAGAGTCCATTTACCATACGATCAAGTATGAGATACGATCACTTATGAATCGTTTAACGGCTAATTAGCACTTAATAATTTTCCTAAATAAGAGAGTAATTGTGAGGTTATTGTATGTGAAAATGGTAACCTTATTTTTATTAAGGAAAATAAATATGTGGTACTAAAAACTTAAAAGTTTGAATAAGTGCTATAAACTAGTTTAGCTAGGTGCATAAGGCCTAGCGCTAGGAGTATGTCCACCTAAAGTTCTTTTACAAATTAGAATATAACTAGTCAATGGAAAAATAGAATATGCCTTATTGGAGTTTACCAACAAAGGTTGTACACATTTGAACTATTTAGTCTTTTATGTAGCATAAGCTGTATGCATACCCAACTCAAGTTTATTTATTTATTTTATACAATATATATTGGGGGAAGGGGAATCGAACTTAGGACATCAAATGCATGAGTAAATGCTTTTAAATACTTGAACTACGATCTCCTTGCAAAACCCAAGATTTATTTAAAAAGAGATTTAAGAATATTCCATTATAAAGCTGAACTTAAGTACTAGTTGGACTGAGAACAAAAATGATAGAGACATTGGTTTGAGAAAACAAAAAAGATGCTGGTTTTTGCCAAACATGGTCATAATATATATATAAAGTCCTATTTTATTGAGGGATTCTTAAATAAAATTATTTGAGAGACATCCTTTAGGATACTCTATGATTTTTTTTCAACGATCCAAATCATTTATTTTTTAAGTCTTCATTCATAGATCATCTTTGCAAAAATCAGACAAATTGAAAATCATTAAGGCATCTAATTGAGACCAACAAAATCAATGAACACGATACTTCAAGAAATTACTTAAATTTTAATAATTTAATTGGATGGTCAAATGATATTGGATTCAAGTGATTTTTTTTAGAGATGATCTTTGAATGAATGTCTACAAAATAGACAGTTTGGATTAGTGAAATATAATGCGGAATGGGCCCTACAAAGATGTCCCTCAAATAAGCTTATTTGAGGAATCCCTCAACGAAAACGATAAAATGATAAAATGATAAAATGAGCACACAAAAAAAAAATTGAAAAAAAAGGCTCAAGAGGGATAAAAGAGTCTTGTGAGTCCCTAACATTGAGCCCCACCTTAAGGCTTTATGGGCAAAAGCATGAATGATGGCCGGTGGCCGACCCTTTCCTTTCCTAGTTTTTCTCCCTTTTTCCATTTCAATCCTCACAAAGCGGGTGTCAGCTCTCTCCATCACCACCAACCCTTTCTTTCCTATTTCTATTTTTTATTTTCACTTCTCTTATTTCCATATTTTTCTTAAAAGTAATTTCCCAACACAATTGTTGAATTTACAAAAAAAAAAATCATATTAAAAATAAAAACATCCGAACCAGACCCAGAAAAGGATTGATGAAACTAAAAGATTCATTGAGTCACAGAAAATACAAAAAAAAAACACAGCACATGAACACCAACTGCTGCAGAAGCAACAACAGCAACAATCTCTACCTGTTGGTTGACTGATTGATTAAGAATTCAAAAGGTACTTACATTTCCTTTCCTTTTTATTTTTCCTCTAATCAACTTTAGCCATCATTTTTTATAGATTATTTTACTGTTGTTTCATTGACCTTGGCATCAAAAAAACCCACTTGCCAAATTCTGCTGTCTAATCAAATTGTAAACAAATTACTGCAACAGATTAGTATTAGTATTGAAACCAACAAATTTTCAACCGACCCAAAAAAAAAAAGCACCTGATTTTTGCAGTCAAAGCTTTCACCTTTTCCTTTTTTAATCCTGATCTTTTTTCACCAAGCAGCAAAAACAGCAGTGTGATTCCCTCCAAAGGAAATTGAAGGGATATGGAAAAGAAAACATATAAAGTAAAACATAATAATTAATTACTATAAATAATATTAATAAACAATTATATAATTGAGTCAGGGGAATTTACAGTTCATCTGTGCTTGTGGGGAGTTGTCCTCTTTTGTTGCCGTTAGTGATAAGCACGCCTGGCAACTCATCATTCCCTCCAACCTCCTCTCTCTCTCTCTCTCATTACCTTTTTCTCTCTACACCTTTCTTTATCTCTCTACAATTCTCATTTTTCTTCTTCTTCTTCTTTCTCTAGCCCCCACTTTACTTTCTTTCTTCTCAGCTTTTTTTCTCACTTTATCCATTTTTCCTGGACATGCATATGAATTCTGTTTTGTCTGTAATTTATCTGCATTAGATTGGATCTGGGTCGGATTCATTCGGACTCTGATTGGGATTTTCTTCGTCAACAACCACCAGGTGTGCTCATAATTCAAGCTTTCGATATTGGGTTTTTACCATTTAGTAATATATATTTTTTAGATTTTAGTTGTTGGGTTTGTGAATTAATGTTTCATTTTGCTGAACTTAATGCGATAAACCCATTAACATGCTTATTAGGAAAGTGTTGATTTTCGTGTATCTTGCTCTGCTCTTGATGATGTGGGTTTGATCGGATTGGTCTATTATGATTGAACTTAACTGATCTGAGAGAAACTTCCGTGTTTTCTTGCTTAATTTCAGCTGAGCTTGTGATTCTTAGTTTCGTTTAAATATGATTTTCCATGACACTTAGTGCTAAATATTATAATTGAGTGGTCCCGAAAATCGAAACTTGGAACTCGTAGTATCTGTGCCATGGTCTTAGAATTTTTTTGGGTTAGTTGTTGTTATCTTTCGTCTTCTCCGCCGTGACTCATGTGATTTAGTCACTAGTGTGAATGCGTGCGTGTGCATGTGAGACCACGCATGCGTGTGTTAAAATGTCACCTGAGAATTACGTCTCTGCCTCTGTTATTTTTCATTAATGTTTCACCTGCACTTTTCATCTGTGTATGCCAACTGCTTCCTTGGTTCTGTGCATGGCTTTGTGTTTGGTTCAATAAACAGTTTTGCTCCATCTTTTGCATTTTCCTTTGTCATGTTTATTCATTTAAATATTATTTATTTGCTCTTCTTCCTTGTCCCTTATACTCAATGTCTTTAGCCTGAAAAAAGTAGTTCTAGTTGGGTTCGATTAAAAAGTTGAGAGTCGATCTAGTTAGTTGGCAGTTTCTCTGGAATTACATATTTTCATTGCAACTTCTTGGAATGAATACACTAAATTTCCCAATAGGATGTTTTGCATATTGGTTGAAGCTGCATTTAGGATTGAAAGGTAACTAGCTGTATTAGTGGATTGCATTCTACAGTATGCTGAAATGTGGCTTTAATCTGTGAAACTAAGGACTTTAGGACTGAACCTATGTACTGAGCATCCTATATCTAATCCTGCTAAAACTTCAGTGGAATTTTTGCCGTTTGGGCAAACTATGCCTCATGTTACATACTTCACGGGACAAATATATGATGGCAGTTTTTGCTGCTCACAAGGTTTTATTTGACTCTATGTTAACTTTCATGTTATAATAATCACTGTTTTACTCCCATCTATGTATTTATTTTGTCTTTGTAAAATAAATTTTGTTTACTTCTTCAAAAAGAAATAGCTAACAGCAAAATTCTGAATTACATGTTGTCTCCTATCTTATAGAATAATTTGCAAGGCGCATCTAGTTGTTTCTGGTTCTTTTTAGAAGTCAATCTTCTTAACCCTTTTATACTCTTTTTGTAGTGCCAAATTGTTTCAGGCTGGTTTGGCTCCAATCTTGCCAAAGTTGTGGATAACTTAATAGATAAAGCTACAAAAGCAAAATGGCTGTTTCCATGAGAGATTTGGATCCAGCTTTCACAGGAGCTGGACAAAAGGCGTATCCTTTATCTCATGAAATATTCAGCATCTTTACAATTGTTGACATTTGCGTTTTGGACTTTTCGGTTTTCTAATGAATGCAGTTTGCAATTTATTAGAGAAACAGAACATAAAGACAGCAACTATTACCACAGTGTTGCTGCTGATGTTTCTTTTGCTCCTATTGCTGTTCTTTTAAGTTTGGATTTATATGGTTTTAATTTTATCTCCTTCTTGGGAAGGTTCATGTTATGATTCTCCTTGACAATGTATAGTGGACTTGAAATATGGCGCATTGAAAACTTTCGTCCTGCTCCTGTCCCAAAGTCCTCTTATGGAAAATTTTTTATGGGAGACTCTTATGTGATCCTGAAAGTAAGTGAATAGATGTAATCCAACTCATTTCTCATGTAGCAATACATGTGAATTACTCTAGTCATATACTGCAATTTCCAGAAGCTTTATTTGTGGTGGCTGTTTTCCCTAAAAATTCAATACTCTACGTTGTCTTTACTATCATACGAGCCACACGAGGTTTTTGTGCAATATAAGTTAATCTAAATGATTTTTAGTATTCTGGATATTATATATTATCTGTTTTATTCTTCATGTCTGTGGTGTGCATTTTCAATAATTTGAATAACTTCTGAGTTTCTTACCTTTTCTACATAGACAACAGCCTCAAAAAGTGGTGCTTTGCGGCATGATATCCATTATTGGCTTGGGAAAGATACTTCTCAGGTAAACTCCAAAATTCACACTATTCAAGATATTGCCTGAGTTTGAATTCTCGACATATCTTTCTGACATAGGGATCTGTTAAAACAGGATGAAGCTGGAACTGCAGCCATCAAGACAGTTGAATTAGATGCAGCTCTTGGAGGACGTGCTGTGCAGTATCGCGAAGTACAGGGTCATGAAACTGCAAAGTTCCTATCTTATTTCAAACCATGTATCATACCTCAAGAAGGTGGAGTTGCATCTGGGTTCAAACATGCTGAGGCTGAAGAACACAAGACACGGTTGTTTGTGTGCAAAGGAAAGCATGTTGTCCATGTCAAAGAGGCAAGTCTATGTGCATAGGTTTCTGCTGATGATGAATAAATCTCATTGATTTACAAACATATGTGTACTAACAAAAATATGCATGTGTCTGCATGTGTGTTTATGCATTTAACGTATATACATACACATGCATCATACATGTGTATACCTTAGTTTTCTTTTTCTTTTTAAGTCATTTTTCCACATTACAGGTTCCTTTTGCTCGATCTTCACTCAGCCACGATGACATTTTTATTCTGGATACCCAGTCAAAAATATTTCAATTTAATGGTTCCAACTCATCCATTCAAGAAAGAGCTAAGGCATTAGAAGTTCTCCAGTACATTAAAGACACATATCATGATGGGAAATGTGAGATAGCTTCCATTGGTAAGTCAAATTGCATAGTGGGAAGTTCAATAATGACAATTAACTGTCACTCTCTCTCTGAGTCAATCTTCTTGTGTTTCATGTAGAGGATGGGAAGTTGATGGCTGATGCTGAAAGTGGAGAATTTTGGGGTTTATTTGGTGGCTTTGCTCCGCTTCCAAGGAAAACAGCCACCAATGAAGATAAATGTTTTGATTCTTATCCTACCAAGCTACTTTGGTAATTTGCCATCTTAATTTACCCTTTTGTATTACGTATATTCTTATAAGGATCTCTGTCATGTTAAGTGCACCTCATTGTTTTTAGAATGGATAATATGTTACTAGAGAGATTCATAAATGCACTTATTTATGTAGTCATCTATTTCTTTTCTTTCCAACTCTTTGATCCAATTAAGAAATCTATTAATTTTCTTCCCTTCAGATAATTGCCATCTTCTTTATGATAATGATATCTTCATTTGGTATAGTGAAGTTTTATTTGTAATCATGAATTATGATATCCGATTTGTAGTTCTGACAGAAGTATATTTTCCTTTTAAGCGTTGAGAAGGGGAAGGCAGAACCAGTTGAGGCTGATTCTTTGACGAGGGATCTGCTAGACACAAATAAGTGCTATCTTCTAGATTGTGGGTTGGAAGTGTTTGTTTGGATGGGGAGAAATACGTCTCTTGATGAAAGGCGGAGTGCAAGTGGAGCTGCGGAAGTACTAGTTGTTGCCTTTTCTTTTTTTCTTTCAGCTATCACTTTTGCATTTTGATGTACATTATCAGTAAACCTTGTATTCTCTTGATCTCACCATATAGGAGTTAGTCCGTGGTCCTGATCGATCGAAATGCCACATAATTCGTGTAATTGAGGGCTTCGAGACGGTAATGTTTAGGTCAAAATTCGATTCATGGCCTCAAACAACTGATGTAGCTGTGTCAGAGGATGGTAGGGGCAAGGTTGCAGGTCAGTCATTGAACAGCTTTGCGTCTGATTTTTATTTTTATTTCTTTTTCCTTACAACATATTTTGTTCTTGTGATCCTCACCATCACCCTCATAAAAGAAAAAACAAAATCTTACTTCTGTTGTTTCTCATTGTTTCTGCAGCACTCCTCAAGCGTCAAGGGGTTGATGTGAAGGGTCTATTGAAAGCTGATCCTGTAAAAGAAGAACCTCAACCATACATTGATTGCACAGGAAATCTGCAGGTGCTGTATATCGTATAATCCCTTTGTAACAGCTCTTACATAGCAATGCTAGTTCTTGTTCTTCATTTCTGACTCTTTCGGGAAAAATTTAACTTGAACCAAGAACCTATTTTGTCCACACAAGCTCCACAAAGCCAGTTGCCTGCATTTTTTTTCCTTTAAAAAAATTAAAAATGAAAGAAGACATGGGGAATGTTCCAGGAAAGCTTTCTGTGTCCTATGAGGAAGATATAAAAGACGAAGTGCTTCAGAGTCAATTCATATTCTAACCATAAACATAAGGGGTTGTAAAATTCTACAAGATCATCTCGGACTCATCATAAATGAGGGCTTGTGGAAATATCAACAATCATTTAGCGATGCCATATTTTGTTTTTGCTGTAGTTTCATATTAATGGTGTGATATTCACTTCATTATTACGAAATGCTTTCTAGGTTTTCAGAAGTGCATCTTGGGTGAGTCCTAAACCCTTACCCCCACCCCTGAGGAACTGAACTAGAGATAAACCTCGTGTCCACTTTTTGTTTATGCTGTCATGCTAAGGGTAGCTTTATCTTGGTTTGGCAGGTTTGGCGTGTGAATGGGCAGGAAAAGATTCTACTTCCATCTTCTGATCAATCAAAATTTTACAGTGGTGATTGCTATATTTTCCATTATTCATATCCAGGAGAGGATAAAGAGGAGCATCTTGTAGGAACATGGTTTGGAAAGCAGAGTGTTGAGGTAATAATTTACCGAGCTTCTTATCAATCTTGACACCATGCTCAGAATATTATAAAGTATTCAATGCCTTACAACAATTCCATGAAAAAGCCAGGGACCTTGAAAGCGATGCTTTTTAAAATACAATAAAATAACTAGCACTGTTAAGGGTATGCCAGGGAAATAGGAAACTATTTAAATAAGTTTCTGGTCAAAATAAGTGTACATATGATATTCTATTCATGAATACAGTTTTTATAAAGGAATCCTTTATAAAACTCAAAGGAGATTTAATGGGAAGGTTCCTTTATAAAACTCAAAAGAGATTTAATGGAAAGGTAAATCCAACTTTTTAAGCCATAAAAAAGTGTGCATTCTTTGATATGGAATATTCAACTCACCTAGATTCAGCAAAACTTTTATTTTAATTACCTGGGTTTTGCTACAGGAATCCTTTGTCGCTATGCAGCCCTCTCCAGAGACAAAGGATCTATCTTAGCTCCTGGCATTATGCACTTATTCATTATATCTATTCATGTGCTTGTGCAAATGGAGGAAACTAAAACCTATGGAAACATGATTGGTGTTGGGTCATGCATTTGGAATTTACTTGTTTAAATTGAGTTTACATTATTTCCTTGATGCATAATCGTGCTTATAGGACATCAACTCAACTAAAATAACCTTCAGAAGTTACTTGTGTCTTTTGTTCCTCCTCTTTTTTGCAAGCTACATTAGTAAGATATATGTTTGTTCATAAATTTAGCCCATCTAAATGCATCTAGATTGCATGGCTCATGGAAGGCTTACTAAATATGAATTACTACTCAAAATAGGAAGAAAGAGCTTCAGCTATTTCACTAGCTAGCAAGGTGGTTGAGTCATTGAAGTTTCTAGCTGCCCAGGTAGTTTTCCTTCAACTGTAGATGCTATTGTTACCCTGATGTATATTTTTGTCCTTATTCCTTCGTTACTTACTGATTATGTTTTTTCGCTAATTTCAAGGCTCGTATCTATGAAGGCAGTGAACCAATTCAGTTCTATTCAATCTTCCAAAGCATAATTGTATTGAAGGTTTGTGGATTCCATGATACTAGAGAAAAAAAAAATTGAGAAGAAAAAAAAAGGATTAAGAAACAAACTTCTTGTGTTCAGCATTTATACATATTTGCATGTTTTCGAATGACCACAAAATGGACTGTGAATCTATCAGGGTGGTCTGAGTGATGGATACAAAAATTATGTTGCGGAGAAGCAAGTTCCAGATGAGACATATCAAGAAGATGGTGTTGCATTATTTCGTGTCCAGGGAACTGGGCCAGATAATATGCAAGCAATACAAGTTGATGCAGTAAGTCTCTTCTTTCTTTTCTTCTCCTGGTTCTGTTTGCAATAGGATACTTGTAGGCTATTGTGTATAGTGGGGGTTGTGTGTGTGTGCATATTCCTGTCCTGTATGTGGAAGTTATGTTAAAATCAATCCTTCTTCTTCTTTTTCCTCTGTTTTTCCCCTTAATCCCTTCCATCAGGTTGCATCATCTTTGAATTCCTCCTACTGCTATATATTACATAGTGGCTCAACTGTCTTTACGTGGTCTGGAGGCCTCACAAACTCGGATGACCAGGAACTTGTTGAGAGGCAGCTCGATCTGATAAAGGTCCGATATGCTCTATGTTTTCTTTTATTTATAAAAAATGCTGTATAAGATAGAGCTCTCTATGTGAGATATTCATTTGTACATATCCATAATGGGGGAAAGGCTTGTCAATCTTGCGACATGCAGTGCTACATTTATGCGTTTGTATATATTGTCACCTACTCACATGTGAATTACTGCAGAGTTCATTCGGCTGATTTTATTTCTTTTAACATTTTATTTAAAGAGGGTTATTTCGATTCATTTATTGATATTTTGTGTGTGTGTGTGAAGGGGTTATTATGTACGCTATTTTTTTTTAAAAAAATTGGATCTCCTTATTAATCTACTGATTTGTCTGCAGCCAAATCTTCAGTCGAAAACACAAAAGGAGAATGTCGAGTCTGAACAGTTTTGGGATCTGTTAGGAGGAAAATCTGAGTATCCAAGCCAAAAGATTGTAAGATCTGCAGAAAGTGACCCTCGCCTATTTTCCTGCACCTTCTCAAATGGTATGAATTTTATCTGAGCTAGAGGGTAACATTTTCATCTGCTCTAATTTCTTTCTTCAATTTGGCTTTAACCATGAAGTTTTTGACTTTTTTCTTCCCTTTCTGTTGTTTTGATCATGACCACACTGCAAATCGATCTTCAGGCAATTTGAAGGTATATATTTGGTTTATCATTTCTAAGCCATAACATGAATGTGAGACTATGAAAGCTTCTATGTATTATGAAACGTGCAGGCATTTTTTGAAGTCTAATTTGTACTAGTTTTCATGCGATGTGTTATTTTGTATTATGTCATAAACCTTATGATTTGTGACACTGCTTCTACAAAAAGCAGCCTTCTCTGAAACCTAAGTACATGACATTCTTGTGCACCTGTTTCGGACACTCATTTGGATACTTTAAAAAATTCAGCTTCAGTTACTTAGAGAAAAGTTATAAAGATGTTATGTTTTGGATTTTTTACATGAAAATTCTACTTGGTTATTATTTTTTAATTTTTCATGCTGGCATACTATCTAACTTAGTAAACTTTATACATTAGGTATTTCAATATATGTGTCTAGGTTTCTGAGAGTTGACATGTCTGGCACCTTATGAATTAATCAACACATGATAATTGGCAGTTGTGTCTATGTCCATAGATCTTAGCATGAAACAGATTATGAACTCAAGAATGTGATGAATAAAATCATCAACTTGCATGGAATATTGATGCTTTCTTGCATCAAAGTTATGCAATCGTACTTTGAATTTATTTTTGCATACAGCTTTAAACGGAAGTAATTTTTGCAGGTAGTGGAGATACACAACTTCACCCAGGACGATTTGATGACTGAAGATTTATTCATCTTGGATTGTCACTCAGACATCTTTGTTTGGGTCGGCCAACAGGTCGACTCCAAGGATAGGATGCATGCTTTAACTATTGGGGAGGTATGGCTTTTTAGAATTTGTCTGGATGCAATGCTGTACTTTGGTTCATCTGCTAGTTAGCAAAACACAAATCTCACTTTGCCTTTCAGCCTGATGTGCACAGTTCACCAGGAAATAGAAACTCATAAATCTATTTCTATTTTCTATGTATCTTGAAACTTCTATTATTCCACAACATGATGTGCACCATGCACTGGGAAATAATTTCGTATCTGACTTGATTTTGTAATATTCGTTTAGAGCTGTGTCAACTGTCTTTTAAGATACAATAACTTTCTTGGAATTTTCTCAACTGTCTTTTAAATCTCTTATTGGTTGTGTCAACTCTCTTTAAGATTTCTAATGTCACCATTTCTTCGCAATTTTAACTTTTGACAGAAATTTATCGAGCATGATTTTCTTATGGAAAAATTATCTCGTGAAGCTTCAATATATATTGTCATGGAAGGAAGTGAGCCACCTTTCTTCACTCGCTTCTTCAGTTGGGACTCTGCAAAATCTTCTGTGAGCCGCTATATCATTGTGAAGTTGTCACCACAATTTGACATGTTTTCGGCAATCTGATTTTCCTTTCTTTTTATTGGGTACAGATGCATGGGAACTCATTCCAAAGGAAACTTACTATTCTGAAAAACGGGGGTACTCCAACTTTAAATGTAAGCCTTGTTTGGTTGTATTGATTGCATAAGATATTGATCATGAGTAGATACTTTTGACTTCATTCGCATCTATGCCTTGGAATTCTCTTTCAACTCCATTTCTCATATCCATTCACATCTTTCAGTCTACAAGAGAATTTTATTAGCAGGTGCAATCCAAGTACACAGGAAGTATACAAGAGAGAAAGCCTAGTATAAATACTAATCAATATCAATAGTTGCCCCTTGTTAAGATCTGTGTCGTTAATGCAAGTGTGCCACTACTACATTGTGACTCTGCACATGACACTTGTTTGCATCTTGTTGCCAGATTAGTGCTTAGCATTAACTTATTAATTATCTAATGCTTGATTAGAAACCGAAACGGAGAGCACCTGTATCTTATGGTGGAAGGTCTAGTGTCCCAGAAAAATCACAGCGTTCCAGAAGCATGTCTTTCAGCCCCGATCGAGTTCGTGTGAGGGGCAGATCTCCAGCCTTCAATGCATTGGCTGCTACTTTTGAGAATGCTAATGCCAGGAACCTTTCAACTCCACCACCAATGGTCAGAAAGTTATACCCCAAATCTGTGACCCCGGATTCATCAAAATTGGCTTCAAAATCATCAGCTATAGCATCACTCACTGCTGGCTTTGAAAAACCAGGACCAGCAAGAGAATCCAATATACCAAGATCGCCTAAAAGTAAGTACTGGTTAAGCTTGTTCACGCTAGAAATTGTTGCACTCGGTTCCTTAGAGGTACTAAATTTAAAGCACCTTTTCCATGAGTGCAGTGAACTCAGGGGCCCCCAAACCAAAACCTGAGATGAATAACAAGGAGAATTCTATGACCAGTAGACTAGAAACCCTCACCATAGAGGAAGATGTGAAGGAGGGTGAAGCAGAAGATGAGGGTCTCCCAGTATACCCATATGAACGCCTTAAAACAACATCATCAGTTCCTATTACAGATATTGATGTGACGAAGCGAGAGGTAACATATTGGTACTGCATTATAACAATTATAGCATCACAAGTATATGTCTTCAATCCCATCCTTATGTTTTTGAGTTTCGCACAAGCAGATTTACTTGTCATCAGAGGAGTTCAGGGAGAATTTCGGAATGGCAAAGGATGCTTTTTATAAGTTGCCAAAGTGGAAACAGAACAAGCTTAAAATGGCCCTTCAGTTGTTTTGAATCTCCCCATACTCGGCGTTTTCTTCAGCTTCCTGCAGTTCACGTTGCATGTGTTGGAATGCTTGCCCAGCAAAACTGTACATAATCCTTGTGAAAACTACAGTTTGATTATCTTTGAATTACAACTGAGGAAGCATTCTGATTACAGTGCTTTCTTCCTGCAGTAGGGGAACACAAATTCTCAGGAGTGAAAGGGACAGCATCAGTGCATTTTTAGCTGCTTCTGCTCCCAAGAAGCTTGTTTTCATGATTGGACAGAAACAACAAACAAATTTTCTAGTCTTTTTCCCCTCTTTGGCCTTTTGAGTTGGTTTGAATGTCTAGGCTTGCATTTTTGTTAAGTTAGCTTCTTGGTATTCTTTCTGGTCACAGGTTTGTTGTGAGCTTGCATTTTTGTCTTTCATTTTCAATTTTTTATTATTCAAAATTTGATATATATTTTTTTCTGGTTGCTTTTTCTGGATTCAGAAATTGATTTCAGTAGAGCAATTAGGGGGCTTGCATATGCATACTTAGGTTGTGTTGATATCTGAGGGATGACAGTGTGTACAGCAGTGTAAAAACCAATCGCTCCTGTTTTGACAATAAAAGTGTGACTTTTTGCCTTTCTTTGTGCCTTCCTACCCCTTATTTTCTTAGAAATATATTCATTTTTAACCTTGTCAGTTTAACGTAAATTCTTTAACATTGTTGTGTGGTTCATTACTAAATGAATGCTTTGGCTATGAGTTGATAGGTGATAAGGGGTTAATAAGATTTTACCTCCAGGTTAATTTATCCTCTTCCTTTTGGTCTTCTTAGTAAAATAGATCGGAAAAATGAATTCAGTTTATTTTTTGAACCAGAAATGTAGCAAATAAATTAAATTAAATGGGCTAATGTTTTCATATTATCACCATCCGCCTTTTCCAATTCGCTTAGAGTCATTCAAATGCATCTCTCCTAATACCTCATTCATTGTTTCAAGTAGACCTGTCAATGGATGAGGTTTTTATACGAATTCGATATAAGAGGTTATGAATTTTATGATTTCAATTACATAATTCATTTATGATCTTAATTCGATAACTTGCTAGCTTCACAAGTCAAACTTTCAGAAATCAAAATTTAAGAGTTAATCTGATCCAATAGTAATCCAGTCCAACTTTCTTTTTAAAAATAAAATAAAATATATCAAAGAACAACTTAATTAGATAATTTTCAACAATACAAAGGTCCTGGTTCAAGTCCTAGCATCTATGTAATGTGAGTTTAGTATACTATCGGCTCTCTCAATAAGAAAGGTCTTAAAAAAAAGAAGATAATTGTCAACAACACAAATTAAGATGTCAACATGACATCTAAAGCACCAAGCCTAAGATTGCAACAAAAGTAACACGCTAAAAAGCAAAACTAAAACGGATAAAAAATGCACAAACAACTACTAGCCTAAGTCACTACAATTAAGCATAATCTCAGTCAAAGCCCACAAAACCCAACATATATAACTGAAACTCTAAAGCAACCCAATAGCCTAAAAGAATACTAACTTTGATGGGATAGACCTATCCCGGCAAATATTTGTCGCGATAGATCTTTCCTGCCGAAATTTTGTCGGGACTATTGAAGTGGAAGGGGATGCACAATATATTATTACTGCTCTTGAGAAAGATGGGGAGGATTTGCGTGTGTGGAAAGTCACCTTTTTGAAGAAGCTAAGTGCCTCACACATTCTTTCGCTCTAGTGAGATGGCGATATAACCCCATAGAATGTAATAAGGTGGCTCACTGCCTTGCTAGGCATGCCTTGTTGTTAGATCAACAAATCTTTTGGTTAGAGGAAGAGCCTTCATGACTTGCGTCGTTGTTATTGGATAATACTCTAAGTTTATCAAATTAATGAAATCTTTCATAATTATTTTATATAAAAAAAATAGCAGGGAGAAGCTAGAAAACAAATTTTAGAGGGACCAAAAGTGTGAATAGCTCTTGGGCTCTGGAGAAATTTGAAAGAGACACTCAAACAAAAATAAGTAATTTATTTTTTTTCATTTTTGCACAATAAAATTTAAATTAAAAAGGATAAAATAATTACTAATTAAAGTAATTCAAAAAAGCTAAGATATTACTTAATTACATATATTAAATTAAAGAAGTTGGCCAAAAAACAAAAGTAAAGAACCTAATTTTATATTTTTAAAATTTTAAAAAAAAAACCTCTGCCAATGAAATTTCGTCGAGAAAGGTCTAATACGGCAAATTTCACCGAGCTAGATATGTGCCGACGCCATTTTGTTGGAAGTGTTTTTTTTTCTTCCTATTTTGGGGTATAGCCGTGTGGCTATACTTTTAAGATATTATATTTTTGGAGTATAGCCCAGCGGCGATACTTTTAAATATTCTATTTTGGGGTATAGCAGAGCGGTTATACTGTTAAAATATTATATTTATGGAGTATAGTTGTGCGGCGATACTTTTAAAATATTATATTTATTAAGTATAGCCTCGCGGCTATTCCTGTAAAATATTATATTTATGGAGTCTAGCGGCTCAGAAATACTTTTAAAATAATATATTTAAAGAGTATAACTGCGCAACTATACTCTTTGAATGTATTGTATTTTAATTACATTTATTTATTTAGTGAAGAATTAGTATTTAAATATTTTCATAAAAATTACTTAATGAATACTAATTAATTATATTTAATTATTTTAAATAATTTTGAGGAATTTAAAATTATTTTAAAAATAATTTCAATTATTTAAAAATTCTAGAAAATTATTTTAGTATTCTAAAAATGGAATTTTAGTCTCCAAACCCTAAATCCAAGTCTCAAACCAAAAATCATAACTTTCAAACTTATCCGAACTTGTTCCAAAACCGTTCGCAAGCCTCGAACCCTAACTGTAAACCTACTGTATGGCACTTAGGACTCG
Organism: Prunus padus; assembly: GCA_024362665.1. Taxonomy (NCBI): domain Eukaryota; kingdom Viridiplantae; phylum Streptophyta; class Magnoliopsida; order Rosales; family Rosaceae; genus Prunus; species Prunus padus. The sequence continues at coordinate 6,554,766 of JANFAM010000020.1, forward strand.
ATTAGGCTTGGATAATCACGTAACTTGACCTAGGCCTTTAGGATTTATGTTTCACTCTCAATCTTGGGTTAGTATGACATAACCGAACCTAACCTAGACATGTCTCGGCGAATTTTGTGGGGATAGACCTAGCCTAGCGAACTTTAACAGGATAGACCTATCCCGGCAAATTGCCACCACCTAAAGAAGCGTCATCGCGGTCACACCCACCACCACATATACTCTTTAAGCAAAAACAAACCATGTGATAAATCAGGGGAAAACATGGTTTCCTAATTGTGCATAACAGCGAACAAATATGCCAATCTAGCAATCATGGCAAAAAAACAATTGGGTAGATTGCATCGTATTAGAGCTAAATTTAGAGAATATGAGAAGTGTTAGAGAGGGATTTTTTTGAGAAAGATTTGATTAAGGGCATGACCCAAAAAAGGTGATAAGGAACTTCAATCTGAGCATGGCTCAGAAGAAATCACCACAAAAGGGCTTCTTATTCAAAACACCCAAGAATACGATACCAAAGCACTTAACAAATGTGCCCCAACAGTCAGTTATAGGGGTAGGCATTTGAACTGGTGAACTGAGTCAAAAAAAAACCATGTTCACCAAAAAGTCAACCTTGGTTCAAAAACCGAACCAGACCACATTAGATTGGTTCAAGTCTCGATTCTTGTCCTGAAAAAATCGGTCTAAACTAAACCGGACCAGTTATGTTAAGTTAACTTATTCATTTATATCCAAAAATTTTAGTAAGCCTAATTAATATTCGAATCACATTAGTAACCCAAAGTAATACTTAAATATTTTTGTCGAATTAATGCTCAAATGTCTTAGTTCCAATTTATATACCCAAATAAAGAACAACTCTAGCCCAACTTCTTTTTCTTTTCGGTGAACCATATCCGTTCTTGATGTGCTTCCGTCTTTCTCTCTTTTCCGCCTATTTCTTTCTATTTCTCTTCCTCTTTATCTCTTCTACCTCTTTCTCTCTTATTTTATCTCTTCTACGTCAGTTTATCTTTTTATCTTCTTCCTATTTGTTTCTATTTCTCTTCCTCTTTATCTCTTCTACCTTTTTCTCTCTTATTTGATCTCTTTTAGCTCTTGTTCTCTTTTTCCTATTTCTCTCTTCTTCATATTTTCATATTTTTATCTTTCGAAACTGGAAACCGGTCGAATCGAAATGGAACCGCATAGGTCTGATTTGGTTCGGTTCTTCTAGACACTTTCTATGAAAATAAAATTGAATTAGACTGCATATAAGTTTCAATTTAAGTTTCAAGTCGAGGGAAAAACTGAAACGAACAAAACTAAGCCCACCCCTAGCCAATTATGTGTTAGTCAAGTGTAAGAGATATGTTTAGTAAAGAAAAAAAATGCTAACACACCATATAGTATAACTCGCCGTACTTGGGTTTCACATTTGACATATGAACATGAAAACTTTGAAGAAGCCTTGATGCTTATAGCCTCGTTTGAGATTAGTTAATTATTAATTGTGTGACATCCCTGACCCAAAAATAAATGAAAATAAAACAAAATGAAATGGATTAAATAAATGGGTAATTAAAATTGGATTAAAAGGAATTAAGATAATAAAATTGGAATTTAATAATTAAAGGGCTTTAAGGTCATTTTAATTTTCTGAACGGAATTTGGCGAAACGGGTTGCGCCATTGCGTTCGTCTCGTCGAAACGAGTCCGGTGGTGACGGGTGGCACGTTTCGATACGAGGTCGGGAGCTCCCAAACGAACCGGCGTGAGAAGCCGGTCATAACCCACTGCATATCGTCGCCGGAAACGTCGAGATCTGCCGACGCTATCGACTGGAAATCCTCGGTTTTTCACAGCGTCTCCCAGTCGTCTCCGGTCGTCTTCTCCGGCGAGTGAGGTACTTTGACTGCTACTCTACGCAGCAGGCGGGACCCTTTTAGAGTTATTTAGCATAGGACCAACGGTGAGTGGACTTTGTTTTCAAATGAACATGATTTGAATCAATTGTATGAAATGCATAAAGGGAGATTTAATGGTTTTAAATCTTGAATTTATTAATAGTTTAAGTTTTGCCTTGACTTTGAGTTGAAATATATTTAAAAGGATTTGCATTGAGGTGTATGCATGATTTGGGTTTCCGAAATTTGTATGTGGGGCCATGATGACTATTTTATTATTATTTATACCTTTGGGTATTGAACGGGACGTGGTGAACGCCCGGTGGATTTCAGTATTTGATTTTGATTATATAATTGAGCGATAATAAGCTTGGAATCGTTATATTATTTAAAATATGGATTTAAAGGATTATTGTACCAAAAAGAGAATTTAATGGTTATATTATGTTTTAAAAATATATTTGGTTTAAGTGGACGTTGGTAACGTCCGGGCAATTTTATACTTGGTTTTGGCGTATATATGTATATACATATACTTTTATGGATAATACTTATACTTTGAAAATAAAGGTTTCAATAAATGTATATTGATAGTTTAAGAGACGGTGAACTAAACTTTGGTTATATATATATATATACGCATATACTTTGAATAATTGTCTTGAATCTTGGATTTGAAGATTCATGGTTTTAATGGAATTTATTTAATAATTACGTTTATGAACTTCGGGTTTTCGGTTTAAGTATTGGAGCCTTCATGGCTATATTTTATGATATGTATATCATTGCGACTTACGTTTTATTCGGGTTTTGAACTGATATGCTTGACTTGAGCATTGATTAATATTGGATTATATTTCTGAGTATGGTTTTAAATGAATATGGCGTTTTAATTGATTTTAGATTGATATGTGGTCATTGGACGCTTGAGATTTATTTTAAGTATAGAAATATATGTTTGGACGGTGATGTCCTGATTTTGAGTATATATATTGGTTAGTTGACTGATGGACTTGTATATGTCCTGGTGTCTGATGTTTTGGGGTTGGGTACATTGTGATTGAATATCTGTATATATATATATATATACTGGCTATCGCATGGCGATTGATTTGTGTGCCGTTGGCACCTTGTTATGTACCTTCCCCTGTTCTTGATACAGTTACCTGGATTTGGTATGGTTCGATTCGGTGCATACCTTAACGGGGTGTAGCTGTAGACCCTTAACGGGGTAGTCTGCGTGCGTAGGACTAGTTTCGGAGGTATGGTTTGGAAGTTTCTACCATATAGACCTGTGAGTTTAGTCCTATTTGGACGGCTCAACCCTGGGCATGGGGTCTCGAGGAGACTGTACCTGTGTCCAGTCTAATGATCCCCTGTTGGATTGTTTTCCCCTGATACTTGTGTTTGGTGTTGAGGTTATACTATACCTATACGCGAGTGTTAGTACCTTCGTATTCATATTTCTTTTAGTGATGATCTTTCCTCGCTTGTCGTGCTTGTGAGCACGTGGTTGTGAGAGTGGGAAAGATTGGGAAACAGTATGCTTGATTTGACTACGGTATTTAATGTGTTGAGTTTATTGGATTTTGAATCCTAAAACTGATTTCTATATTAGTGTGGTTTTCTTGGCTTGAACGGAATGTTTGGTATTTCAAATGTTGTTTTGGTATATGAGGATTTTATTATATTCTTGTGCTTACGTTCTTCAAGTTATTTCAGTTATACTTATACATACGTGTATGAGTTCATGTTTTGGGAGGTTATGCCTCGGGAAAAGTAAAAGGTTGGTTTATTCGGAAAAGGTTTTGAATTGGGTGTGTCTTCACCTATATTGAGATAATGTTGTTTTTAAATCAATAAGGTATATAAATGATTTCATATGCATGGTTCGCTTTATTTTAAAAGGTTAGTATATTGTTTAAGTATGTAAAACTTTGTTTTTGTCCACTCACACTCTTTCTGTTTTGCGACCCCCAGACCGTAGTTGTTGCGTCATTTCTGTTCGACAGTGCGCTTCTCTTCCCGAGCTTCGACTGAATTGTAGGATATCTTTGTCCCTTGTTGTAAACTTTGATTTTCCGCTGACTCTTAGATTGCTCTGTATCGTCCATTAGGGTTGATTTGTTTGGCCGGAGGCCTGTTATGTATTTGTGTATGCATGCTGGCAGTTGGGATATTCTTATTTGTTGTGTTCTGACAGGTTGAAATCTTGGCCCCTTTCTTGTAAATTTCAAGAAGAGGGAACTTGTTTAGTTTGTGGGCCCTACATGGGTTGATGTCGGGCAACCCAGCAGGGTCTGGCTCGGGTTCCGGGGTGGAATATGGGTCGGGTCCTGTCAAATCGTGTTTTCATTTCTTGAAAAACTATAATACTATAAAATATCGAAGGGATAGCCGAAAGGAAGAATGAACGTGATGTCAGTTCATGTTATTTTATGTTTGACTCTAACTTAGTTTGTTTATTATTCATGTTAGCACAATAAGTAATTTATGAGTTTGCATTAAGTAGACATTTAAACTTTAATGGGTTTGAAGAATGAGTCCTTAGGGAATGTAACTCTTATTCGTATTTCATGCTATAAATTATTACTATTTTTGTATTTGGAAATTTTAAGTTACGAGTATTCATGGGTTAGGTCAGTTGGCTAGGGTAGTGAGCCTACTCCCTTGCACTCATGCTCGAATCATGGATAAAATATGTATGTGTATTATTTGGCAAAATTTTATAAAAAAAAGTGAAAATTTATGCATTTTATATTTTTTTTAATATTATGTATTAATTTTTTTAATGTATAGTATTTTTATTTTAATAATTTGTGAAAACTATGTGAGTGTTACATGTATTATTAAAAAAAAATTGTGTATTGAATATGAAGAATACGTACCTACGTGGATTATCCTTTTTATTTTAAAAATCGTATATTTTACTGTAATTTTCAAAAGTATATAAAATAAATAAATTTTAAAAGTATGTAAAAACCAAAAGGAAGGATATTTCATAGCCATATGAAACTTTCCAAAAGTGTTTGTGCCATTGCCAACTATGAGAATGAAGTTTTTATCCAAAAAAACAAGAACTATAATGGAATCACATACCAATTCATAGCCTCCCTCCATCCATGGAGTGCAAACGAGGCAAATTCTAATAATGTGTGTGTGCGGCTCCCAAAATTGACACCCCTGCTACTATTTACGACACCCAAGTCGCACCAAAATTCTTTCTTTAATTCTAAACTAGAGACAAGAGGAAGGAAGTTTCATGAGAGAGAGAAACGGCTTTCCTTATTTTCTTGACGGTTGCTGCTACTGCAAAATATAACCCCCTCTCTCTCTCTCTATAAATAAGCATCGGGCTTTTCTTTTCATTTCATCTCAGTTTCTTAAGCAACAACAAGAACCAGAAGAAGAAGCGGAGAGCGATCGATCGTGAGAGAGAGAGTTTCAGAGTATGAGTAGCGATAAGGCTCCCATTGCTGCTGCTTCTGCTGCTGCAGCCACCAATGCGATGAGTGGTAGTAGCGGCAGTGGCGGTGTTGCTGCTGCTAATGCCAATGCGAAGCTTCTTCATCCTGGCGCTGAATTCAGCAAGGGCATCAATGGCCTCGACAAGGTCGTCCTCCGTGATCCGCGTGGCAGTGTCGCCGAGGTAACCCCGCTTCTACGACGTCGTACGATCCTTTATACCACAATTTCCGTTCGGTTTATCATTTCATGCGATTAAGATCTGATTCTTGCTTGCTCGATTTCGGTTTTCTTTTGGAGAAATGAAATTCTTTGATTAATTTTCGTCTTCTTGGCTTTTCTTTCCTTTCCGATTGTTAATTTGGATTTCGCTTCCATTTCGTGAATCTAGGGTTTCTTGAATTGCTTTGGTTTGATTTTGTATTTTTCAGTTTCAATTATTCGTTTTAGATCTGTTTGGGTGAAGTTCTTGATAAGGAAATGGTGAGGAGTTATGATTAATTGATTGCAGGTTTAATCTGATTTAGAAACTATTCTTTTAGAGGCAAATAATATGCTTTCCATTGATTTCAGTCATGTTTTTGAGAGTTTCTGGCTGAAATCCAGTTTTAATTTTTCTTGTCACTCCCAATTAGTTTCTGTTTAGTCATATTTGAAACTAGTCTTTGAGGTCGATACATATTATGGAATGACTTTCTTTCCTGCCAAAGGTTGTTAGATTCATAAGTATTAACTAGATTAGAGAGACAGCGTGTGTTTGTACTTTGAAAAAAGATATTTGTAAGTAGATGCAGATAGTATAATCTGCCGTTTCTGTGTTATATTGTTAGGATATGAAATGAAGAAGTTTGAGAAACTTTGCACTGAAATAGTTCTAATTTACAAATTCTCATTTGATTGCATACTTATAATAGCTTATGATAATTGTGATAGTTTATTAATATTTTGGGCATGCAATGTATTGACCTTAGGTGAAGTATCCAATGATGTTTAATTCCTCATTTTCATATGAAAAAATTGCCCTTTCTGTTTATGTTCTATTTAGAACCTCCATTTGGTTCACTTCTCTCTTGATCACGCTTGAATTTGGATACATTTGCTTAAATTTTTACTTTTCCTTTTTTATTTGTTCATGCAAACTAGATTATTTTCTTGATGTTAGAATCAAACAGTAATATATGTAATGGTTTCACACCCCTGATTTAGTTTCATTCTGCTTAGTTTCAGTTCATACGGCTGTTTTGGCTTATCTTAAAAGTTGTTAAAACAATGTATTGTTTTCTACTTTTCCTGTTGAGTCTTTTTGGATTATGAAATTTCATGCTGCAGAATCATATTCCTTAGTGCTGATTTCAACTGTCTTTCGCTTCTTTTATTGTCATATAATTGTTTCTGTTTGGGCTTTCCAGGTGTATTTGTATGGGGGTCATGTAACATCGTGGAAGAATGATCATGGAGAGGAATTGCTATTTGTTAGCAGTAAGGTACTATGCAGTAATTTGAGCTGTTAGAAGGGGATGTCTGTGCATGCATTCATTTTAAGTTTGTGATCTATAGAAGATTGCGAACAATGTTATTTTGGTAGTACATTTTGTGGAGTGAGCAGCCATACGCTGTAATAATGTTTTGTCCTCCATATTTTGTGTATGAACTCAGTTTGCTTCTTATATTCTTATGCTAGCTATAAGATTTTGTCAAGTTGCATTACTTGTGCACTCTTTGGAGGAGAGCTTCATGTTTATTATAGTTTCTTCGAAGTCTTTCATAATTGCTTTCTGGGCTTTCCAGTTTTGAATTGTCCCTCATCCATGTTTTATCTTGAAGGCTAAAAAAGAAAGGAAAATTCTTTTAATTCAAAATGATTTCAAAAGAAACGTTTTTGCTATAACATACTGGGTGAGCTGGCTTTTATGGTTTCTCTGTGAAGGCTTATGACCTTTATTTTCATTTTCATCATTTGTCTAGAAATTCTGCACTTTTATTTATTGTCTAGAAACCTTAGCAGTCATTTATCAATGGGAAGGGGTCTAATAATGCCTTGTGGCATCTTTCTTCCTCGCTTTGAATCTTGTCTTTCTTTGTTCAACCCAAAAATCATCTGAAGTGTTTAATTGCTTTTTTTTTTCCTCCTGCAGGCTATATTTAAGCCTCCAAAAGCTATTCGTGGGGGTATCCCAATATGCTTTCCTCAGGTATGCAGTTCTTTCTAATTGTCTTTCTTGCTTGATTTGGTTGTTCATCTTGGTGACAGGAACTTGCCCATTATGCAGTTTTCAAATCTTGGTGCTCTTGATGCGCATGGATTTGCTAGAAACAGATTTTGGAGCATTGACCCTGATCCATCTCCTTTTCCAACAAATACCTCCAATAAGGTTGCTGTTGATTTGATCCTTAGGCCTAGTGAAGAAGATATGAAGACCTGGCCTCACAGGTAAATACTGGGAAAAGGTTCTAATTGGAAGCTCCCTAATCTTCCAATTTTTCTTTGTTATTAATACCAAGGTTCTCTTTACTGACTTTGTATTGAATTGAAGTTATGAGTACCGACTACGGGTAGCTTTGGGACCTGGAGGAGATCTGACGTTGATATCTCGCATCAGGAATACTAACTCTGATGGAAAGCCATTCTCGTTCACATTTGCATATCACACTTATTTCTCTGTTTCAGATATCAGGTAATTTACATACTTTATTTATGTTCGAAATGCTAGTTATTGTTACTCTTCATTCTCATTTAATTTAATGTTGCTTGATTTGTGTCTGAAAAATCTAAAGCTTTGCCCCTTGTTTTCTGTTTTAAATAGTCATGAATCTGTAGGCATAGCTTGCTTGCAATGTAGAACGTGTAGTTATGAAAGTGCACCCTGTCATATACTGAAGCTTGTGCTTTTCGTTGCATATGGATGGATACTTTATAAACCTAACCGAATTTTAAAACGACATTTAGGAAGTGCCACTTAATATTAGACAGATCTTATGGTTAACTGCGAATTTCGTGCAATACAACAGTTTAAAAGAAAAATATTTGTCTCTGCCTTTTCTATTAATCGTTAATATACCAACAGGAACTACAATTTTTTTGTGCTTGTCCTCACTTCCATAGCCATTTTCATGTAGCATACAGTTGGTAATAAACCCGCAGTTCCGGATGGTATTTAAATTTGGTTAGTGCTTGTGTTCAGTGAAGTTCGTGTAGAAGGATTGGAGACCTTGGATTATCTTGACAACTTGCAGAACAGGAAACGTTGCACTGAACAAGGTGATGCTATAACATTTGAATCAGAGGTAAGTTGTAGATGCCATTATTTAATTTCTTTTCTGCATAGGTTAATTTGGTTCTAATTCTTCTCACTTTTTTTTTTCTGAATGATAATAGGTTGACAAAATATATCTCAGCACTCCTACAAAGATCGCAATTTTGGATCATGAGAAGAAGAGAACATTTGTAATACGCAAAGATGGTCTTCCAGATGCTGGTGAGGATCAATATATTCATCTCCTTTCATAGTGATGTCATTGCTGCTTGAGGTTTTTAATTTTTAATTTTTATGTTATTCTGAAAGGTACAAGAAATGTGTGTGCTTTGAACTTTTTTACATTTTAAAACATTAATTTAATAACTTCCATTAAATGGCTGCTCGTACAAGTGACAACACTTAACCTTAGCCATGAATAATGGAAGCTCATTGTGGTATTGTCACAACTAACCAGAGAACAGGTTGAATTGCTCTATGATGACTAGGATCGGTGGAGAGTACTCTACTTCTTTTGTTGCCCATGTGCTCTCAAATATCCTGCTTGGACTTAACTAATTTATGAGTTGATAGTGATAGTAAGGATGATGGACATTTTAAATCAATCAACAATAACATACCCTTGCTCCAGCTATTTGGGGTGGGCGATATGTAACCTGGTCCTCCATTTCGTCGTCTTGTCAGCCATATTTTCATTATAACTCCTACAGTCATATCTTTCCTATATCTTCACCCATGTTATTTTTGGCCATTATGTTGATTAAGTCACTCTCTCTAACTGGTGCATCTATTGATCCTCATTGAATGTGTCCGAACCACCATTGCTGGTTCTCTGATCTCATTTCAGGTTAATGACGTGAGAGGTTTTTGTCTAAGAGTTATGATGTTAAATATCTGCCCTCATAGTAGTGCTTGGAATTTTACTCTGTACTGTATAGTGATTAGTTTGTTTCATCCAGTGGTGTGGAATCCCTGGGATAAGAAGTCAAAGGCTATGGCTGATTTTGGAGATGATGAGTACAAGCATATGCTGTGTGTGGAGGCTGCTGCTATTGAGAAACCTATCACACTGAAACCTGGAGAGGAGTGGAGAGGAAGGCAGGAGCTTTCAGCTGTTCCTTCCAGTTACTGTAGTGGGCAACTTGATCCTCGAAAGGTTCTCCTAGGCAGCTGAAAGTTCCATCATTCTGGCCTATATTTTGTACAGGTACTTCTGCTGACAGTTCAAAAGTACTAAATATCTGATCATACATTCAGTGCTGGCATTTGACTTCGTTGTTTATGGTCTGATGCATCATGTAGGCCTTCCTTGAAATCTCAATACACAAGCATTAGAATGCCTTGGTACTTATTTGTCTTGCGAATATGCTTATATCATTTTTTGCTTGTTTTGTTATCTGATTGGATAGTAACTATTTTGTAATGAACAGTAACCGTTTGCTTCTGTTCTTTTCTCTAATGAAGTCTGTTAGTAAGCAAAAAAGAAGAGAAAATTGACTACTAACGATTTGTTTTAAAGGAGGCAGCCAAACCTTTGTTTACTTTTCTATAGAGAATACTCTGTTCAGAGAAACTAAGAATGGGATGTTGGTGCATCAATTTTTTATTTTATGTGATTTCGCTTACGCGTTATGGTTACGGAGTATATTGGTGGTGGATAGTTTGGAGGAAAATTAGGTATTTTGTCTTATTATGGGCTTAGGTTTCAGCTGTTTTTGAGGGAACTTCCCAGAGCTCCCTTTTTAGGGGTTGGAAGAATGTTTTTTAGGACTGGTTGTCTTTACTTGATATGTTGTATTGTTAGCATCAGATGAACTACTAGTCCTTTAATCATTTTATACTCTACCTCTTTTGGCAAAGTTACTCTTCCTTCTCAAAAAACTACATCTCATATGAATGTGTACCCTTTTATGTGAAATTAAAATACATTCCATTTTATTTCATTTGATTGTGATAAAGCATAAAAGTTTGATACTAGTTTCCATACCGTCTCAACTACGTTAGGTCCTATTTTCTGGTTCCAATAGTCAATCTTTCTGTGTGGCATGTGCGCATAGGCATGTTTGTGGATACACTGCTCTTGCATGATTCTGTACGGAATTGCATTATCTAGAAAGTCTTTGTTCGAATCAAAGTAGATAGATAGTTTCGGAGCTTTGTAAATCACCCACTAGCAGAACAAATTTCATTTTTTTTAATTCATATGATCCCAAATATTTTGGTAACATGTGTTTTATTGTGCAGGTATTTTGTTGCAAATGTACATGGGTCGGGACAAGAAATTCTGCCCACTATTTTCGCTCCGAAATTTTTCTTGTGTTGGGTGAAATGATGGATTTATGAGTACATAGCACTTGAGATAATATGTTTTTGTTTAGTGGATAACATTTTCTGTTAAGACTGAAACAAACTTGAGTACAATGATCACACTTGCTATGGTGGATGAGAGATTACATATTTCTATTAAATGAAATCTCTTATATAGTAGATGTTCTCTTCTCTTTCCGTTTCTGTTGCTTCGTATATTGAGGTCTAGTTTAGTGTATAGATTCCTCCAGATGGAAGCGATCTAACTTGACAATGCGATGTGAAATTTGGACATGGTTTTCAGAAATTTGGCAATTTCTGACCATATGTCAGCGAAACATAAAATTCGAATCTTATGTTCACCAAAAAAAATCCCAATGTTATTAGTGATTGTACAAATTTCCACTGGATGTGCCATTGAGCCCATGGTCTACAAGATTAGCCTTGTGAAATGCATCCACTTTAATGGTAGACGTGTCATCAAATCTGTCTTACAGCTTAAAAAAGGGTGAAGAATCTGTGTTTTTCTTTTGCATATTTAACTCCACTAGTGGTTTCAAAAATTAAGTTTAATGGTCATGTTTGGCAATGGATTTGGAAGGGTTCACAAGTTTAATGGTCATGTTTGGCAGTGTGTTTAGACGGGTATATAAGCACTCTTATGTATCCAAAATCAAGTTAAGTGAAGAGCATTTTGATCACCACCCCCTAATTGGTGGCGAGCATTAATTGTCGTTAGATAAGTGTGATTTAATATATCAACTATATGAAGCTAAAAAATTAAACTCATCCAACAACAATTAGGACATGTTTGGAAGTGATTATGATCACTTATGGGGAGAAACACTTCCCACATGCTTCTCTCTAAAATCACTTATATGGAGAAGTGATTATCCATATAAGTGATCATTGACCTATTAAAAATCACTCCCAAACGAGACCTTAATATGGTGGTAATCATTGACGTATTTAAAATAATGATTTTGTTGTTCAAGTTTCAATTTTTAAAACCTGAATAGTAATCTAGCCATTTTCTATTTAAAAATGTACTGCAAATAAAGTTACTCACCACTTTTTCCAACAAATAATATATCTTTTTAGTATATACATAATTATAAAAAAGATTTAAATGAAGTTGTAATATACATAATATATTCCCGTTGTGATAGAAATATTCCTTGTTTTGAACGAGCCACTTCAATGCCTAAGAAATATTTCAGAGCACTAAGATCTTTCATTTCAAACTTACTTGCCAAGTGGCGCTGTAATGCTTATAGCCCTTTTGAGTGTTAGCATACCCCACAAAGACACAACGTAATGCGCATGGATCAAGCTTGCCACGTTGATGTGGATATACCTGAACATAAGCAACACAACCAAAGAGACGTGGTTCGAGATTTGGTGTGGATGACATGGTGAGGAGAGTGGTCAATGTCTGAAATGGAGTTTGATATTGAAGAGTAATAGATGGTGTTCTATTTATGAGGTAAACAACACAACAAAGAGACTCCCCCCAAAAATGATGGGGCATACAAGCCTTAAATAAAGAGGCATGAACAACTTCCAAGATATGACGATTCTTACGCTCTGTGACACCATTTTGTGGTGGTGTATAGGCACATGTGGTTTGATGAACAATACCATGTTGGCTCAAAAAATTATGTAAGTCATGGTTGACGTACACTCCTCCATTGTTAGACCAAAGTGTTGTGATTTTCTTGTCAAACTGTGTAGCAACATATTGATGAAATTGCTTGAATTTTGCGGTGACTTCACTTTTCTGCTTTAGGGGAAAAACCCAGGTCATGTAGGTGCAATCATCAATTAACGCCACAAACCACTTAAAACCACTAATAGTGGGAACTCTGGACGGTCCCCAAACATCAGAGTGGACAATCATGAAAGGCATAGAACTTTTATTCAATCTTAATGGGTAAGAAATACGATGACTTTTTGCCAAAATCCAAGTTTCACAATAAAGGTTTGATTCAACAAACTGGGAACAAATATGGTGACCTATTTTGGTACTAAAATTATCTGCATGTCGTCCTGAGCATGATGGTATGCTCGGATTAGCGATTGGATACCGTTTGACTATTGAATGGATATTACGCCTATTAGGCGATATCCGGGTTCGATAGGTTCTGACAGTCCGATCAGTCTCATTTTCAAATATGTTATTCCTCGTATCTCTAGGATTGTGTAGGAACTGGTTGATCAAGAATTAGAGTCCCAGATACTCCGAATCAATGATTTTAGAGTTAAGTTTTAAGTCGACGTCTAATCGTGCGATCGCGAGTGATCTAACTGCTTGATCGAGACCAAACTCTCTAGACGTGTGTATGTAAACCTTGTTGGAATTATATAAACCTTTGGATCTTAAAGCGGAGGTTGTGGGCCCCACGGACCCAATTGGTCAATTATGCGATCGGGGTCAAACCGACCTTTGGATCGTGACGAGACTTCTAGAACGGGCTTAACTTATGGTTATGGACCAATAGGAATTTTCATATAACAAATTGAAGTCGTGGGCCCTACAAGTCCATTGACCTGGATAGTGGGCAGTGTCGGCTTCGTTGAGGCCGAAAAATAAGTTGTAATGGTGATGAGACTTTTATTCGAAAGATAGTTTCCGTGCTATGTTAAACTGATTAAATATTCATAGAGGATTTAATTAAATGTCTGATTATATGGTCACATTTAAATATGTATATATATACTCGATGGCTTGGAATGAATTTAAATGGTATAAAAGACTTGAAAAAGTACGTGAGTGGACGTTGTTTTATAAATGGTTATATGATATGATGTTGGTGAAATGCTTTATGAATATTTGACATATGGTTTTACTTTTTGAGCATTCTATTTTGGTTGAGATGAGTTTTGAGGATTAGGGCAAAAATGGTATTTTGGTCAATTGTGCCCGGCACCTGCCAGGTGTTGGACACGTACGAGGTTTGACACGGATTCCAAAGTGGAATTTGGGTCAGATCCTGTCAGCATTCTGCCTCAAGTTCAGGTTTAGGCTCCATTCTCAAAATCTCTCCTCATATTTGATCAAAATTATTGTCCAAACCTGCAAGAAATATATAAACTCGGAGACGATCAATCTGTTTGCGTCTAGTTTCAATGTCTTTCGGATGCTCCATATTGCTTGGACTTAATTGATCAAGCTCCTAAAAAATCTCAATGAGCTTATTGTAATAATTGGCAACTGATGCACCATTCTGCTTCATTGTGAATGACCTTTTGTGAAGGTCATAAATCTTGGCTTCATCAGCACCATATGAATAAGTTTGCTTGATTGCATCCCAGACTTGCTTTACTGCGTCATAACAGATAAACCTTTTAATCTAATTAGGTTGCATTGCATCGAACAACCAACTCTTGACTTGGCAATCCGTTACACGCCATTTATTAAATGTGGAATCTGTTGCTGCAGGCTAGGTAATATCGCAGGTCAAGTGGCCATGTTTTTCTCGCCCAACTATCTTCATCTCTATGACTTGATGCCATAGAGAATAATTATTGTCATCTAGTTTGATTCCTGCTGAGAAGTTGGAGGTGTCACTCTACAAAGTGACGATTTGTGTGGTAGTGTTGAAGCCTCGTGACACCAAGGATTGATTGTTGTTTGCTAACCCATCATTGTTGACCATGATATTAGCTTACAAGTGATGAGAAAAAGACCAAAAAAATTGGGTTAAGGGAAAAGCAAAGAGAACAATGGAAATTGATTTGCAAAGGATGAGAATAAAACAAAAAAGTGATTTGCCTAGAGGGAAGGTAAAATTGAATTGGTTTGTGAGATGGAACATGGGTTGGTGCTGTGTTGTCTGCTTGTTGAATGACGTGAACAATGATCTGAATGTTTGGGGTGAAGGTTTTTGTTGGGTTTGTATGACGGTTGCTGCTGCGGAAGCAATTGTTAGGGTTATGTAAAGAGATAGTCATGATCGAGTACTCTAATACCATCTCGAATTGGGTGAAATAATATTTCATTGATATGCCAATGTGAAACAATATGAAGAATATATATACAGTAGGAATGTAATTATGAGCATATAATCTTGTAGAATCAAATAGTTGACTTAGACTAATTAGGAATGTACAGCTTATTTGACACTCCCCCTCAAGTTGGAGCATGTATGTCGTCAATGCCCAACTTGCTAAGTGAACTATGAAATACTCTGCCTGTAACTAATTTGGTGAGGACATCTGCAAGTTGATCTTCGGACTTAACAAATGGTACCTCAATGATCTTTGCCTCGAGTTTCTCCTTGATGAAATGTTTGTCAACTTCAACAGTTTTCTCAGGTATCTCCCTCTTTTCTCATTGGTGGTAACCAAAGGTGATGTCCTACTTCTCAACATTGATAGAAGATTACTGCTTGCTGAAGGACTTGAAATTATTGACCCCAACACTCGAACCTACGAAATATATCCATTCCCAAATTCATTTTTCCGCCAACCAAACGCAGCCTAATAATCAAAAAGGTTAGTAAAACTTGCACTTCACCGATTTGAGTAAATTGACCAAAAAATCAAATTGAGTTAGAGACGCAAGCTCGGAGTCCTCTTGCCTTAATTTTACTTTTCCAAACTAAATGACAGCTGACATAAACAGTACAACCATGTGAGCTTGAAATGATTAATGTGTTTCATGGACTAAGATAAAGTCAACAAAAGTGGTCATATATCCTACATACGACGGTATTATCGACAATAGGAAATGAATCTGATTATATATTTATATTGCTGCCAGCCATTGTCATGGAATAATAGCCTTACACGTTATGCTTGATATTATGCTGATAAACACTGTTTTATTAATTCAGACCAAAAACAAAAACAGTGTTTTATTACCAACTTGTGCAAGTTTGCTATCTGTTAATGACGTATGGATGTTGGCTGTACTATCCTCGTCTATTAATTAATTATAGGTAGAATTGGATGTGAGTAACCAAGGCTTTTGTCAACAAGCATTTTATGGGTTATGAAAACAAAAATTTATAATTTTAAAAATATTTTTTAAATTTGATTGATATCTAAGAACGATTGCAGCACAACTAGTAGCCTATAATTGACCCTTTTTTTTTCTTTTTCTAAATTTGACTTTATTAATTTTATGGCATTACTCAAATTAATATCAATCCACTTGGGATACTTTACTCAAATTGATATCGGAATTATTTACTTCATTTATAAAAAAATAAAAACTTATTTCCAGTTTCTCTATCAACCAGCTGTCCGAACCAGCCTAAAATGCAATTTCCTTTTTTTAAAGAAACCAATAAAAGAGGAAGTAACCAATACAAAGCAACTTTAAACTAAGGCCTAGAGTATTAAGGAAGCATCTCTACATATAAGGGTTGGATCGTCAGTCTCAAGTAATCTACCCTCTTTCCCCGAAAGCGATTTAGAGTAATTGCATGGTATTACTGAAACATGGAATTAAAAATGGCACCAACACACAAGTGGATCTCCACATTTTTTTTAATTGGCTTTGTGGATAAATTTCCATATTCAATCTACATTCTTGTCTTTCTCATGAAATTCTAACAAGTCTTAAACTCAAATGTTTCCTTTTTGTCTCAGTTTCAAACTCTTTTGTTAGGTGCTTCGTTTTGTTATTGTGATTCATATCATAACCAAACAAATAATTATCTTTCCAACCCTATCATACAAGTGGTCATATATAATTAGAAAATTCTATTATTTTGGTGAATGGACATTAATTCCTATAGGTAAAGTGTACATAATTAAAAATTGACATATCATATAATTAGAAAAAATCTATTACTTCGGGGAATGGACATTCTATAGGAATAGCCATTCCTTTACTATTGTTTTCTTGATGAAATGGGTATTCACATTTATTCTAGGTTCATTCCTAGAAGCAAATGTCACTCTCAAATTATTTCTGATTCAACATATAGTATCGTTTGTCTTAAAAACACATAATTTATTCGAATAATATAAACGGCTTCTCTTTTAGACAATGTAAGAACGTTGTGTATATGCCTACGTGCTCTCCTTACCCACTATAAACTATTCGCCCCATCCCCCAAAATATTTCTGAAACCCAATCTTGTATATGCTAAAATACATAATTTGTCTACATTTAACGGCTTGAACTCATATAATTACGAGAACAAGACGACATCCCAGGAGCTCATATTTACTTTCATAAACAGTTGTGTGCCCGTGCTCAAGTTGATGATAACTTTCTTTTTTCTTTTCATTTGTTTTCATGGGCAATTTTGAGGATGAGGACGAGGGATTTTGAGGGTGGTTGGGAATTAACATGCATTTGAGTTGGCATATTGCCACCTATCTAAAGATCCAAATTGTTCCAAGATTAATTAAAATGAATAAGGTGTCCTTTTAGTCGTCTACTTTTAGATGTCCAAATGCCTATGTATTTTTAGGCTGTCCTGATCCTTCAAACCTTAAAGACATAAAGAAATATTTATCCAAGTCCAATCCTTTTTGTGAAACCTTTTAACCAATTTTGTGTAACTACTTTCCATGTGCTAGAACATGCCATAAAATAATGTCAGCTCTCTTCAACACCTATCTCCAACCTCAGAAGAAACCTGATATCTGATATATATAATATAGTTGCCAGAGTGTCTAAGCAAAGGTCCAAGGACCACTGTTCTTTATTTTTAACAGCACCACTTTTCCTATATGCTATTGTTTACACTAAAAAAAAAAAGTGGCAACAGTTACCAATAATTGGTGACATTTGGTGACTAATGTGGGGTAAACTAAAGGCTTTAGTCATCAAAAAAGTCTTTTTTGGTGACTTAAAGTTATCAAAAGGGGTTTTTTGGTGACTAAAGCCTTTAGTTACCTCCACATTAGTCACCAAATGTCATCAATTATTGGTAACTGTTGCCACTTTTTTTTGTAGTGTTATGTCAATCTTGTACAACCATACAGAATTATTGTATAAATAGGCAGCAAATTAAGCACCAACAGCAAATTAAAGAAAGAGACATGGAAGCTCGCAGTTTTATTGTTCTCTCAGCTTTTCTCATCCCTTTTCTGCTTGGAACAGCTTGTGCTCAACTTAGGACAGATTTCTACAAAGGCACATGTCCAAATGTTGAGTCCTTGGTCACCTCAGCTGTCAAAACCAAGTTCCAGCAGACCTTTGTGACTGCTCCAGCCACTCTAAGACTCTTCTTCCACGACTGCTTCGTTCGGGTTAGTAGTCAGTCCCGTTCGAATTCTAACTTTCGGTTTTGATACAATTGTTTTAGGCTTATCAGCTTTCCAACCAAGTTGGTGTGTGGTTAATTTAATGTACTGGATTTATTGTTACAGGGTTGTGATGCTTCGGTGTTGGTTCAATCACCGACGAATCAGGCGGAGAAGGATCATCCCGATAACCTTTCGCTCGCTGGAGATGGATTTGACACAGTGATCAAAGCCAAGGCAGCGGTTGATAGTGACCCTAACTGCAGAAACAAAGTTTCATGCGCAGATATTCTTGCTCTGGCAACTAGAGATGTTGTAAAGCTGGTATGGAAATTCTATTTTTTACCGTTAGTTTCTCTTTCAATTTAGTCTTTGTTGTCGTCAAAGTTGGATAGAAGCCAAAGAAGCTTTTTGAATTTAAGCAGCCAATGACTGCGACATAAAGTTACGTCTGTAACTACTACCATTATGTAAATTATATATATATTCGAATAATCCTTTATGTTTTGTTGTTTCATACAGGCTGGCGGACCATCTTATACAGTCGAATTGGGGAGGCGTGATGGAAGGGTATCTACTATTGCCAGTGTTCAAAGACGTCTTCCTCACCCTACTTTCAATCTTGACCAGCTTAACGCCATATTTAGCTCTCATGGTCTCACCCAAACTGACATGATCGCATTATCAGGTAGTCTTTTTTTTATAATTGTCTTACGATTCATACAGTTTTTCAGTTTACGATTGTTTTGGTCCAAAATATCTGAACATGTTATATTGTCAAACTGTTAATCTGCCATCTCATGAGAGAGCACTTCTATTATCCACGCATTCTTGAGGATTGTCTAGAGGTTTTTCTAACTTGTATGCTCTTGTAGGTGCACACACACTTGGCTTCTCTCATTGCAGCCGCTTCTCGAATCGAATCTACAACTTCAGCCCCGCAAAGCGTATTGATCCGACACTGAATTCAGCATACGCATTGCAGCTCAGACAGATGTGCCCCGTTAACGTGGATCCGAGAATCGCCATTAACATGGACCCAACCACACCTCGGACATTTGACAATGTCTACTTCCAGAACCTTCAGCAAGGAAAGGGTCTGTTCACCTCTGATCAGATACTATTTACAGATACAAGATCACAGGCCACCATCAACACATTTGCATCAAGCAATGCAGCCTTTAACCAGGCTTTTGTGCAAGCCATGACCAAGTTAGGCAGAGTTGGGGTTCTGACTGGAAATCAAGGTGAAATTCGGAGTGATTGCACCCGTCCAAACTAGAACAATGGAGTACCATTAGGATAGCTTCATCTGGATTTTACCTCCATGCTATTTTTATAATGATTTAATTTTTTATCTGGACTCGTAAATTCTTGGAGTATCATAAATTGTTTGTATGATGCATGGTCAGGATGTTTGAGTTTCATTCATTCGAAGACTATACGAATACAATTAGCACACCTCTGCTTAGTTGTGCAAGGAATGTTCAAGTTGCTCAAATAATACATTCTATCAGTTGAATTAAAGTGGAAGATTAGAACAGGTCTCATTAGAGCCATCCAAGTTTGAAGAGAATCAGTCGGATGATAAATTGATAATTAATTATATATTATATAGGAGGGAGTATGCAAATAAATATTTCGAGAAAAATGTATGGATGACCATCCTCATTCACTTCTTTATCAAATCTGTTCCACTGAATGATTGTTCTGACTGGAATTGTATTGAACAGCTAGTGGACCGTGATATCCCATTTCCCATGCCCCATGCAGGCCTCTTTTTGCCATATATATCTTAAAAATCATCTTTTGTTGCTGGCTTAAGTGATTAAGAATGTTTACCTGCACTCGAGGTTCTCCCTTCGAATCCTCCCCCAGCTTGTATAAATAAAAATAATAATCTCTTTTTTGTCTGCATTTTCTTCATCAATCAGTGGAGCTTTCATCACAATCTTGAACATTATAATTACAAAATGAAATGAGTTTAAACAACAGTTGGTAACTGCCAAGACAATGACCACTTGCAACTTTAATTAAGTTGAAAGGACCCCTGCAACAGCAAATTCACTACTACAAAAATCGCAATAGACGACGGTAATTTACCGTCAGAATTTACTTTCTCAACCGTCGAGGAATCGACCGACATCTTTTACGCATAAAACCACGTCGGTAAAATACCGTCGTCTATATTATATAAAAGCGACACTTTACTAAAAACCGACGCGTCTATTAACTTAAAGACGGCGTTTTTTATAAAAAAATGACGTGTATTATAATTAAAGACGACGGTTTGTAAGAACTGTCGTCTATTATGAAATAACGATGCGTCTATTACATATAAATACGACGGTTGTTATGAAATAACGATCGTCTATTATTGTGAAATATGTCGTCTATTATGAAATAACAATCGTTTATTATATTTAAATACGACGGTTGTTATGAAAAAAATGTCGTCTATTATGATAGAATAGTCGTCTATTGATGTAAAGACGCTGGTTTTTTTGAAAGAACTGAGGTTTATTATATACAAAGATGTTTTATTTTTACATTTTACCTTTTTTCCTTGCTTCCAATTGTTCTCTACAACTATTTTAGCTAAAAAACAACCATAATGCTTTGTGAACAATAAATTCAGCTCCAAACAACCATAATTTGTTTCATAAAACTTGAATATTCAATAATAATTACAAAATATCAATCTTCATTCCTATATATCTATACAAAATATCATATCCATAATATTAAACTATATATCTCTACAACGATCCGAATTTCATCAATTTGTTCTTGTGTGTATGAGTTACCGTTGCCTTCTTGCACTGCAAAACAGGATTAAGAAAAAGGAAGCAAGTTTTAGTTAGAGATACATATAACAGGATTAAAAAAAGAAACAAGAAAAAAAAGCCAGAAGTGGGAATAACTTGAGAAACTGAAAAACGAAAACCGGAATGAAAGATTAGAATATGAGCAGCCGGAATGAAATGTACCTCTGACTTGGAGCAACCTGATGGAGAAAGAAAACTTAAGGTCAGAATATGAGTTGAAGAAAGATAGCGAAATGTTATATATATAGGGTTTAGGGAAAATTCGAAAAAATTACATTTCGCGGTCAAATTTTTCAAAAGACCGCGTTTTTAAAGACGACGTCAAGTAAAATAAAAACGACGTATAAATTAAAATATACACGACGGTTTTTAAATAATACGGACGTTATAAACATATACTACGTCAGTTATTTACAAAACCGACGTCTTAACTAAAAAAACTTCGGAGAAATAGAAATTTGTGCTAACAAGAAACTAAATATACAATCCTACTTGAGAACTCAGTTCTTGTTTTACACCCAACCGAAGTTCTTAGATGGGTTGGGTGTACAACAAAAACTGAGTTCGCAAGAAAGACATTCTTGCATGAGAGGTGAGAATTGAGATATACAGAGCGTTCGAATAAAAACAGCAATTTAAACGAATTATATAGAATTGGAAAACTAAAAGTGACTTTATTAAAACTTGGAAACCGAAAAGGGCCTTTATTTCGACTTGGAAACCTAAAAGGCGCCGTTTCGATTCCCAATTTGGCAGATAAAGCGTGCCGATTCATTTCGAAAGTTTGAAATTCAAACTTACAACGACGGTATTTATGTTTACCGTCGTCGTTATCTTGACGTTTATTCGGACTTTTGTTGTCGCGCTTGTTTTAAACAACAACGACGGTATAATTACTATAAACGACGTGAAAATGATTTACAACGGCGATATAATTAATAGAACTGTCGTATTATCTAAACAACCACGTCGTTATATTATATTATAACGCCGTAGTAATGATTTACCACCACCTTTTATTTATAAGAACTGTCGTAGTCTAACATCTAATACGGCGTAAAATAATAAATACCGACGTGGTTAATTACCTTACATGTCGTCTATTATATATAAAGACGACAATTTTTATGAAAGAAATGTCGTCTATTATATGTAAAGAAGGCGGTTTTGTGATAGATTTGTCGTCTATTATTGTAAAGGCAGCGGTTATTTGAAAGAACTGTCGTTTATATATCCAAAGATTTAGTAATTTTACATTTTTATATTTTTTTCTTGCTTCCAATGGTTCTCTGCAACGATTTTTTCTTGCTAAAAAAACAACCATATATAATGCTTTGTGAACAATAAATATACTCAAGAATAATTTGTTTCATAAAACTTGAAGATCAATAATAATTACATACAAAATATTTACCAATCTTCATTCCTATATATCCATACAAAATATTTACCATTCCTATACATACAAAATAATTTGTTTCATTAAACTATAATTCGATCCGAATTTCTTCAATTTGTTCTTGTGTGGGTATGAGCTAGCGTTGCCTTCTTGCACTGCAAAACCAATATTAAAAAAAAAAGAAGCAAGTTTTAGTTAGAGATACATTTATAACTTGGATATAAACGATGAAAGTAAAATTAAACCGTGTATAAATTAAAATATACACGACGGTTTTTAAATAACAGGGCGTTATAAAACTATACTACGTCGATTGAGTTACGAAACCGACGTCTTAAATACAAAAACAACAGAGAAATAGAAATTTGTGTTAAACAAGAAACAAAATTTTTAATCTTTACGGGAACTCAGTTGTTGTTTTGAACCAAACCGAAGTTCTTAGATTGGTTTGGTCCAAAAACACAACTGAGTTCCAAAGAGAGACATCTTGCATGACTGAAACCATTCAGAGATGTGAGAATTGAGACTGAACGTTTGGAATAAAAACTACAATTTAAAGGAAATATTTAGAATTGGAAAACTAAAAGTGACTTAATTAAGACTTGGAAACCGAAAAGGGCCTTTATTTCGACTTGGAAACCTAAAAGCCGCCGTTTGGTCTCCAATTCGCAGATAAAGCGAGACGTTTCAGTTCGAAAGTTTCGAATTTGAAACCTACAACGACGGTATTTATTATTTCCGTCGTCGTTATACTGACGTTTATTTCGACTTTTGTTGTCGCGCTTTTTTTAAATAACAACGACGGTATAATTCCTATAAAGGACGTTAAAATTATTTACAACGACGATATAATTTATAGAACCGCCGTATTATCTAAAAAACCACGTCGTTATATTATATTATGACTGACAGGACCCGACCCTAATTCCGCTTTGGAATCCGGGCCAAGCCCTGTCCGTGTCCGACATCTGTCGGGTGTCGGACACACTTGACCAATTTGCCCTTTAAATAAAGAAATTGAGGAAACAGAGTTTTAAGGTTTGACTTCTGCCGAAATTTCGGCAGAGTCTCCCCTGTAAATGGCTCAATTCCCAAATTAAATACACCTGCAAAAGCACAGTTTAAACTCCCAAACGTCCAGCACACACAAGTTTAAGTTCACACACCAACAGAAAATAAAGAGTACGGCCTCAGGCCTCACAAAAATTTGGGCAAGATTCAGAGCTACTAAATTAGTTAAATACAAAGTTCTCGGGTCAAAGACCCTACACGAGGTCGAAGGAGTGTGGTGGTGGTGATGACGGGCCGGTGGTGGTGCTCAGCTACAACATACAGCCTGGGGGCGAAAACACTTAAAAAGGTGAGTGGACCAAAAAAGTAGTTTTAGAAAATCGAAAACAATATGTTAGCCCCACTGTTAAAAACATTAGAAAACAATTCTATAAACGAGCAATAAATTAAAGTATGCATTAAAAATCAAATTTATAAAGTTCAACAACATAAAAGTTCTTATTCATAAACGAAGATATTAATCAATCAACTTAATTAAAATCCACCTAGGTATACCCTTATCAATTCCGTCAATTCCATTATTCAACCGTCAATTCCAACATTTATCCGTCAATTCCATATCCTCGTAAGACTCGGGACACGAAGTCGATCCGAGCCACGTCCTCGTAAGACTCGGTGACACATAGTCATTCCGAGCCACGTCCTCGCTCCTCACGGTCCGGGCGTCCCCGAGACTCGTGGGGCGTGAGTCATGCGCGCAGACTTAAACCGAAGGCAGCAATGGTCCGTAGACCGGGTAATAACCATTATCATAAATATTCCGAAGGCAACATTTCTAGGGCACCTAGGGTAGTTTAAAAACCTTCCTTAAACCATTCATACATAAAACAATCTTTATCTTTCCGAGCCATTCAAGTTCCACAAGATTAAATATAAAACTTCATTTCCATGTTTGGAACAATATTCATAATAAATATTTCAAGTAAAAACATCAAATTTAGTTTCATGCTGGAAATCAATACTTTAAATCCCTTCATACTTTCCTTAAGCCATTTAACTTCCATAGTCAAAAATCTCATTTAATAAATCATTCCTAGGCTCGGAATAAGAACATAATCGAAAAATAATAAAATTCCGTTTAATCTCAACAACTAGTTTAAAGCATAATTTCTAATTAATTCCAAGATAAGCATTTAATAAAATAGTTATTGCATAAAAATTCATTTATAAAACAAAAGTCCACTCACTGTTGATCCGAGCTTGCCGGACCCTTAGAAGGGCCTTCCTGCAACTCCGCCGAAGCTTGAGTACCTATTTATGAAAATTAAACCATTTATTACTTAACCAAAGCTCGGCATAATAATTTAAAGAAATTCCCGACCCCCGGGCCTAAAGTGTTCAATTGTGATTAGAAAGGTTTCCCGGGCCCACTTGATTCTAATTTAAGCCATTTAGTTAACTCGGAAATCCCCGGGATTAAATATTCAATTAATTCCTTAATAGGTTCGCTTCGTTCGATCAATAGGTTTCCGACCTCCAATCGACGATCCGTAAGTTCCTATAGGTTTCTAAGATTCCCAATTACTTAACTTCCAAGTTTCAATACGATCCAACGGTTAGAACTTAACGAACCCAAGTTAACCCTAGTTAAATCTAACGGTAACATTGGTTCTTCGCTCAAACGATTTCCAAAAATTCGTTCGAGCATACCTACGTGCTCGGGAGGTTACGTGGAGTGTTTTGGCACGAAAAACCGCCGCCACCACCTGGCCCACGCGCCGCCACACGCCCGGCCAGGTTGGGTGGCTTGAGAGAATTTTCCGGCGACGGAAAATTCTCGATTCAACCTGCAACCCTTATACCAAAGTGATCAGTGGGTGGAGAGGAGTGTTTTGGCAAGTGAGAACTGCCAAGAACCCGGAATCGCCGGAAATTCAACGATCGAGTGAAAACCTAGGTTTTTGATTTCTTCCAAAACTCCCCTTTAACTCAAATTAATGCTCAAAACACGAAGAACAACAACTCAAGGGGTCGAAATTCACACAAGCGACGAGGAGAGCGGTGAGGTGGCCGGATTTTGGTTGCGAAACTCGGCGAAAATCTGGGTTTTTCGCCTGTCTTCTCCGGTGGTTTTCGGACGGAACCACGCCGGGGGTGAGTTGAGGGAAGAGAGAGATGAAGGTTGGAGGGGTGGAAGTGGTCGGTCTTGGCGAAGCGAAGCCAGGCGAGGCGGTTCGATCGGTGGTGGCTCGCGAGGAAGGACGAAGAGGATCGGGGGTCGATACACGCGCTGGCCAATTGGCCAGCTTCTTTTTAATTTTTATCCCTTCCCTCAAAATTACTAAAATGCCCCCACTGTTTTTAGACCTTTAAACGTTCGTTCGGGCTCGGAATCGGGTGTTCCGCACGTCCACGGACTCGTTTCGACGAGCCGGACGCAACGGTGCACTCCGTTCCACCAAATTCCTTCCCGAAAATAAAGTCAACTTTTAATTCCCTTAAATTAACCGGGGTAAAATCGTCCTTCGCCTTAATATTTTAATATTTAACCACTAAATTGGGATCGGGTTGTTACAATGACGACGTGGTAACTGTTTACCACCACCTTTTATTTATAAGTACTGTCGTAATCCAATTTATAATACGGCGTAAAATAATAAAAAACAGACGTGGTTAATTATCTTTACATGTCGGTATTTATAAAATTACGGTCGTATTAAATAGTACTTCATACGTCTCTAATAATACAATTACCGTCGTGTTCATTGGATGTTCAAAACGGCGGTATTATATGTAAAACGTCGTCTATAATTACTACGTCGGTATATTTACACATACCGTCGTTGTTTATTTGTTGGCTTTTTTCTGATCGAAATGGCATGTTTAATAAGACGTCGCTTTTAAAGTTTTATGCGTCGTGTTTTAAAAATGCCCAAATGAATTTCCAATTTTTGGGTGTTTTAGTTTCTGATCCACGTCGGTTTTTATATTACCGTCGTCGTTTAAAATTTAACGACGGTATTTATTTTGTCCGTCGTCATTTTACCGACGTCTATTTCGATTTTTGTAGTAGTGAAATACAGGGTTCTATTGATTGATCTACTATTATTCTTTTCTTTTTTTTGGTCTGAGATCTACTATTATTCTCTTTACCTACAATTAAGTTGATTGATTGAATAGTGAATAGAATAAACTTTAGTGAGACTAGATCAATCAATTATCTTAATTGTATTTAAGTAAAATATGGATAGTTAAAGTAGAAACATATCAATCAACATCTTCCTATTGAAGATAATTAATCATCCTCTCTTTTCAGTAGGGGTGGCAATTTCCGGCTCGACCCGTTACACGACTCGAAACCCGCACGAAAAAAACACGACCCGAACACGACCCATTTATAAACGGGTAATTTTTGGGTCAACCCGCCACTGACCCATTTATAAACGGGTGGGTTTCGGGTCAACCCGCCAACCCGATTAAATACCTGTTTAAACCCGTTTATTAAACGGGTCGTGTCATGGGTCGGGTCAACCCGTTTAATACCTGTCAACCCGCATGTAATGGGTCGTGTCAACCCGTTTAATACCTGCCAACCCGCGAAAAAAAATTCAACAAATTAAACCTTCAGCACACCCAATGGGTTTCGAACCCTTACCAATTCCACTCTTTTCCTTGCACTTTATCCATCTTGGTGTTGATAACTTTGTGATTATATGTTACAACATTTGATATTTATAATGTCTTTACAAAATGATGAGCTCTTAATTAATTCATTTTTATCCCTAAATTATATTTGTTAGCAATTGTTCCTTATAATTTGAGTTAATTATGTATCTAGGGTTTAGGGTTTAATGTTTTAATCCCTAAACCCTAAACCCTAAACCCTAAACCCTAAACTCTAAACCCTAATCCCTAATCCCTAAACCCTAAACCTTAATCCCTAATCCCTAATCCCTAATCCCTAATCCCTAAACCCTAAACCCTAAACCCTAAACCCTAAACCCTAAACTCTAAACTCTAAACCCTAAATCCTAAACCCTAAACCCTAAATCCTAAACCCTCAAGGACAATTGATGGCGTTGTTCAAAATGCAATAATTATTTTCTTTGTTTCTTCTTCATTTTCTTCATTTTTTAAATTTGTTAATTTCACTTTCTCAATCTTTATGCATAGAGAGAGGCAAAATGAAATAACTATTTTATATATAAAAAAATGTAATTACTTGATTAAATGATCAACATTTAGAATTTTTTATTTTTTAAAATTTGTTATCACTTAGCGCTGTTAACGGGTTAATGGGTCAACCCGAAACTGACACGAGTATTAAACGGGTCAACCCGAAACTGACACGATTATTAAACGGGTCATAACGAGTTGACCCGAACTTGACACGGGTATAATTCCGACACGACACGAACCCGACTCGACACGACCCATTGCTAGCCCTACTTTTCAGTCTCATCAGCAATTTCAAGGACTCAATTGCTCAAAACTGGAGTTTTTGTGTGGTGCAGGTGATCATATTGGTTAACATGAGCCTTGAGTTTAGTATGGGCTTTCACGTTGATAGCATGAGTTCGGCAAAGACATGGCCATACCCGCTTCAGGGAGGCTACAATGAGGGGTAATAATGAGAGGTTCTTAACAGCCGTCTGATCAAGTGCTGAGTTATTATTGGACTGCTGGATTCAACCTCCCAATATAACCCTGCAACATAGCCTACCTGCTTAGACTCTTTGATTTGCTTATGGGCTTGGGCTCAACCCAACACCCAAATAAAAAAGAACTCTCAAATTCTCAATTACCAATCCTGGTTTGCTTCATTGATTTAATGTTCTTTTAATTTAGCTTCCTCTAAATCTGTAAAGATCATATTTCCGTTCTTCAGGAGCTGCAAGCAAATCTATAAAGATCATTTGTAAAGATCATATTTCCAAATGGGTTTCAGGTTTATTCGCTCATATTTCCAAATGTGCCACATTGTTACTCTTTGTGTAATTACCAAATCTGTCACATCGTTAATCTTTTTTGATTAAATTGTCATGATT
The DNA here is from genome assembly GCA_024362665.1 of Prunus padus. Lineage (NCBI taxonomy): Eukaryota > Viridiplantae > Streptophyta > Magnoliopsida > Rosales > Rosaceae > Prunus > Prunus padus. The sequence continues at coordinate 6,583,179 of JANFAM010000020.1, forward strand.
TTATAAATATAAAGTAAAAAGTTAATCATGGTTCTGCCTATGAACACATGTTAAGTATTAAAAATGGTGGTGAGAATACACTTGGGTTAAAGTGGTGAGTAAAAATATTTTCTATATTAAGGGGTAATTAAATTTTTTTTTAAAAATATATAATCTATCTATTATATATATATATATATATATATATATATATATATATATATATATATATGTATAAAGCCATTTAACATAAGATCGCGGGTCTAAGTTCTGTTGTTAATGCTTATTACTTGGACTTTTTTGGGCTGCGTGCCCTTGTGTGTCTATGTTCAGCTAGTTGTATTGTGTTTCACATTAAAAACAAAAAAACAAAAGAACATCACCATGTTACGGCCTCACCATTGTCACTAGGGGTGGGCATGGTCCGGTTCGGCCCGATTCTCACCTCAAATTGAAACCGAAATCATCCCATTTAATTGTTTCGATTCGGTCCAATTTTAGTGAAATTTTTTTTTGAAATTGGCCTGCTCGGTTCTCACCAGTTCCGGTTCGGTTTTCAGTTTTTTTGGTTTTAAACCGGATTCTTATTTATTTTTATAAAATATTTTTAATTATTTTTAAAAATATTTTTAAATACAAATTTCAACTAAAATTTTATCAGTTAGGCTTGAAAATTAATAAATGATCCAATTTCATACAAAGAGAGATGTTTTGAAGTGACTTGGAAAAATATTAGTTTTAAAATTAAAATATTAGCATTGGATTTAAATAATTCTGTAAAAAAATAAAAATATACACATGTTAAATATATATATATATATAATAAAGAACCAATAAAAAACGGACACATGTTAAATATATATAAAATAAAGAATATAAATATATATATATAATTTAGATTGGACCGGTTCCTTGAGGTGAAAAATGGAACCGGAACCGGTCCAAACTGGTCCGGTTCGGTTTTTGATCCGGTTTTGACTTTTTTGGTCAACACGATTTTTTCAGTTTTTTCCGGTTTGATTTAGTTTGGTTTTGCGGTTTTGCGGTTTCGATGCCCACCCCTAATTATCACTATATTGCCTCGTCCTCCTCTGACACCTCATCATTGGACCTAAAACCCAGTTTCCTTTCAGCACTTTCAATCAAGTTATATCTGTTAATGAGAGGGGATGTTCACCGGATATGAATTGAAAATTTGCAGTTGGCTATGGATGGTGGTGCTTCAATGAACATCAATTCCTTTCATTAAAAACAATGATTGTTACTCAATTACTTTGCAGCAAATTGTGAACCCAAGGAGAAGTATTTGCAAGAGATTCTGTATGTCTATTTCCATTATATTTTCTAAAGCATCAATATTAACAATTTAACAGCTCATCCCAATATTAAACTGGACCTAAATACATGGATAGGCATAAGATAGATGCCACCAAGGATAAAATTCTTTTGGACTTATTGAAGTACACAAGGTTGTACAGCTCAAAATTCTTTTTTTTTTCTTTTCGAGGATGACAAGAGGGATTAGAGGAAGCACAATGCAAAACGCTTGAAACCTGTCAGAGACTTAAATTAAGGGTAATTCAACTTCAATCATACTATTATAGAAGATGCATTTTGTGGAAGTGTTCTGTTGGTGATTGGTCTGGGAAGTGCAAGATACTGGAGTCTTCCTTGTGCAAGAAGAAAAGATACAGCAATGTTCAACTAATAAGGCCAGCAAACCAAGTGAAAGGAAAAATTAGTTTCTACCATCTCACAGATGTAAGCTTACCAATCTTGAACTTAGGCAAGGAGCATTAGAATGCAGCAACATAAGTAACAAAGAAACAATCTTGTGTTCAACAGAATTACGAACTGGAGACCGTCAGTTACCTCTGGCCAAGCAGATCTTCTACTTATTTTCATGGATCAAGGAGAAACCAACAGACAATCTGTTCTGCATGTTTCATTATTAATGGTAGAGGAGTGCTATATTCAATGGTTCAAGAGGAATAGGAAGCAACTATGCTTCTATACTCCGCAAGAGCAGCATGGTGAATGGGGCCAAGGAGCCAATACAAAGACAAGGAATTAGCTATATAAAAAGTGATTTAAGAGATAAACTTCTAAGTCCAAAGGGTACATTGCTTTTGTATAATGTGCTCGTCTCTCCTTTGTTGGATAATGGGGGAGGCTATGAATCTTATCATGGATAAGGAAACAGGAGCAACAACAACAAAACAATGCATCTTTTTATATACTGAGAAAGAGGCATCATATGATTAGCAGTCAAAGACAAATACAAGGTGACAAATTGGAATTTAACATGTTCTTAACTTGTCCCACCTTGCATTTACAGAAAATTGAAATCTTTCAAGAGGCTCAATTATTGTCATTTCTACATTTCTGGTTGGCTTATCTGTGATGTATCTCTTTCGAAAGTAACTACGATAACTTACGAAAATTCTTTCCGTGAGTTAATCATAATCATCACTTTTATGTGCTTCAAAGAACTTTAGACTTATCTGACCAAAAAAAAAAGGAACTTTAGAATTATTGTTTCTCTTTCATTCTTAGACCAAATTAAAAAAGGAATAGAAAATTCAGTAAAATGTCTAACTTCTTATAGTTGGAACTTCACCTTGTTCTGGACACTGTAGCAGGGTGGAGGCCACTTCCCTTCCCGCAATAAGCAAGGTTTTCTTTGTTTGCATAGATGCGAAAGAAGATAATGAACCAATGCACAGAAAGATGGAGCAAAAATAGGTTTGCAAATGTCCTATTTACAAAGATGTAATGCGTGAGAATAGTATCTCAATTGTCCATTTATTAAAGTGACAACTTAATTAGAATTTCAATAATGAACAACGTGTAGATTTGCCAAGAAATGCCCACGCAAATTGAAGTATTAGTCCTATTTGAGCTTTAAACCATGGAAAAGCCAATGTGGCTGCTTTCTTTCCTGGTCAAATGTTGCACTAGAGCTGCTCATGGGAGTTGTGGGATCACTGCAGTCTCCTCCTCTATCTGATTTGAATGAGGCAGGCGAATCAAGTTCCTTTTCTTTATGGATCACCTCATTACATCCTAACTGAGGCTGGTAAGATTTTGATCTCTTCTTGTTCTTGCTGCTTCCAATGCTTAATGTAAGCTCCACTTCACTATCTTCATCACAGCCAGCTATACCCATATTTTTACTTTTGAAGGCCATGTGAGAGCTTGGCCCTGCTTGTTCTTGGTCAATTGTACTGACTCCTGTTGACATGTCTTCCTCGGCAGGCCTTTCAAGGTCAAATCCCCTTGACATTCTCAGGGTGTCTCCGGAGCAACTTCCACTGCCCTCTCTAGAGATCGGATCATCTCTCAACCTCCGAAGATGGAAATTATATCCAGAAGAAGCTTGAGTTGTTGAATGCTGCCAGTTAATCAACTGAGAATGGTTAATGTGATCTGCACTACTAGTCATCGGACCCCGAAATCTGTTTCGTTTCATTTCTTTTTTCAGTTCATCCATTAGCATCTTTTGTACACTGTATAGTCGGTGTAGCTCTTGAATCTGCAATATTTGGTTTTCGGTTAGCATGGCTGTCATCAGTTTCAAAGTACTAAATTTATTAGACATGAAAACAATCTGATTGGACAAGTACAAGACTTGGGATCTAATAAGCAAAAAAGGTGTCTTTGAATTGTGTATTGGAATAATTTGACTGATTTGCTTATCCTGCAAGATATTGTTGGTTTCACTTAAAATTGGTCACTGTCATCATTTACTTAAGGGGTTAAATGAGAAGTTGATGATGTTGGTGAACCGATAAGCCTGAGATCTGCAACAGGGACTTCCCAGCTGTACAGATATTATTTACATGGAGAAGCTACTTTCCATGAAACTCAAAAGAGTTCATGCTTCATGGAACATGGATCAACATACAATTATCTTAAAGTGGAGCACAGAAACTTAATATTCCTCATACCTGGTGTTTAAAGGTATCTTCATGCATCTGCATTGTCTTTTTTATGGTATCTATGTTGTGCTTGTCAAGCATCCTGTCCATCGAGTTCCGAATTTTGTCCTCGGTTCTAGCCTTCTTATACTTCTCCTTCAGCACACTTTTCTGAAAATAGTCCCAGTCATCCACGCGATGCACAGTTAAGCTGCTGCTTTTATCTGAGGTTCCTAATATATTGATGGCGTATTCAATTTTGGTTCCCATGCCTGAAGTAATATGCCAGTAAAAAAATGTTGGTAACTACAGAGAAACATATTTTTTGAGGAAACACACAGAACTGTTGCTATTGTATAGTGAGAGCTACCACATTTGGCTGTCATTTGTTTTCAATTTTGACAGATAATGAGTATCATTTTAAGATACTAATTATAACGTAAAAATTCATGGACAAAACAAAGCAAAAATCAGAAAGAAAAAAAAATTACTGGCTTCAGTGGAGTAGGTGTGATATATAAAGGCACTAAGTGATGGTGGAAACATAGTCTAGTTGGACACCAAGTCTATCAATCCTACTACATCAAAGCACCAAGGAATAATTGAAAAGATCTGGCCATTTTTGAATTATCTTCAAATCCAATTCCTAGTTCTAACCCATCTAGGTAGTGGAAGTCATCTCTCAAATTCACTGACACTTTGCTTTATATACTACATTTTGCTCCATGATCTTATTGGTTCCCCTTTTGGTGTGCAAACGGAGGCCGCATTTAGGAATAGGATTAGCTTGCTACATGAAACAAAACAGCAAGTTTCAAGGTGTCGAATGAAGGATGAACAAAAGGAATGGCTCAGAGTTGTGTCCCAGGAGGCCCGAAAGCGTAATCGGAAAGTTGCCAAACATAGTAGGAACAAAAAGAAAATGGGATGTGGGCAATAGTGAGACCAAATATGGAATGTGGTTGGTTTACCCTATTTTGATTTGTTAGTACATTTCTGCTGGTGTCATCACTTTGCCATAACAGTTAGCCTTCATTTTGATGAAATTGCCACTTCTTCCTGTTTCTTTTGAAAGTAAGCCTCTATGCTAAATCCACATGGTGAAATCAGACAAATCACAAGTCACAGCATGAACAAAATAAAGCTAAAATGCATGAAATAAATATCAGTCAACTATAAATGATACTCAGGGAGAGACAGAGAGAGATTTGTCTATCTTTAGAAAAAGATAAAAAAGAGATCTCTTTCACCTTCAAATGTTTTGGCAAATAGAGATATATCTCTATTCATGTACAGAAAACTAACTAATAATCAAGAATTGTGAGTTCCCAGAACTTCCAAAAATGGCAAAACATAAAATTAAATAAAGCAAGAAAATCAGCATCATGGGTTCATTACCATATTGTAATTAAACCTTGAAATCTTTCTGTACACAGTTCAGGTTTGGTACCTGAAGCAGAAAGAGCAGAGGTGGAGATTCTCTAGCATGAGGCTCATTGAAAACTTTGCTTCTTCATGCCAAAACCAGCCTCATCCATAAGCTGTTATGATTGGCAAACCAAACCCCAATAAGTACAGAGAAAATTGGCTTATTGTAAGCTTCCATCAATATCATCAGTCATTGATCTTCCGTACTAATTGGAGTGGACGGAGCAATCTAAGAAGTGCAGCTAGCAATAATTTAGAAGCCTAGTAGTCCCGGTGTGAACTGGGAGAAGATTCCTGGACACCTCTCCACCAGCATATCTCTTTGACAGGGCAAGGCAGGCCAATATTAATTTTTCCCAGGCTCACTGATCACTATACTTTAATTTAGGGAAACAACAAAGCCACAACCTCCCCTTTCTCACTCCTCTCACTAAATTAAAAAACTGTTAATCATGTTCATGGTCATGTTAATAATTCAGGTTTGACAGGCTGTGAAGTTAGGAGGCATGGAAAAAAGTTAGACTATACCAATGTCTTGGTGTGCACAATATTCATATTTACATAGAGAGAGAGAGAGAGAGAGAGAGAGAGAGAGAGAGAGAGAGTATGAGAGAGACAGAGAGACAGAGTGTCAGAGAGTGCTGTTAATCTGTTAAATATTAATTAATCATACATAGTATTGTTTGATGATGCTGTATTTTAATTATATATTGAATTTGTACTTGTACATACTTGTGATGCATTCAATTGTAACATGGAGGAAGATCAAATTTGTGGGGCCCACAGAAGAGTGATATATAAAATAAAACCAAATGACAAGCCTAATACATGGGCCAAGGTAGGCCAGTGAACAAGATATTCCAGACAAAGTCTTACAGAACATCAAGATTTGCATGAACTTTGATGGAAAGCTGGTGCTTCCTTACCAGAACAACACCATCTTATATGTCTTATTTTGTTATAGAAATTCAAAGATCTCTGTTTGATTATTATCTCCGTACTAAGACACCATATCTAGTCCAGGGTTGCAATTCAGATTTTCTAGGTTGTACAAATGCTGGAGTTTTATGATTGTATTTCATAATTACTGTAAACTTTCTTCTCTGGCATAAGCAGTAAATTTTCTTCTTCGACGCTTGTATTAATCTTCACAGTACCGTAAACTTGATATACGTTGTTGATCCATTCTTTGACAACTTAAATTTTTGAGGTCATCTAATAGATGGTATCATCAAAGCTAACCCATACAATACTAAATTTAAGTTCAAACATTTACATCTTCACTGACATGAGCCAAGTGGTAGTAACAGCACACCACATAATTCTTTTTTCTTCAAAAAAAACAAGGCAGGATAAATTATTAAATCTAAACCAGCTAACCATTGTTCCAAATTAACTTTTTGGATTCTTTAAGTAGGGAATGATAGAGTAGAAAACAATCTAATCTTATAGTCACAATCAAAACCAGAAAACCATATCCATGCACAGTACTAATAAAGGGTAATTTTCAGTGGTGCAGAAAGGATTAAGAAACTAAATCCATGATGTTAAGTGTAACCTAAACACCACCATAAGTAACCAATGCCCATCTCTCCTTGTGAACCCATCATTAAATTAAGAAAATAATAATGATCAAGTCTTATTCATTCCTTAAAAAGTAAGAAATAGATGGCATGGCCTAAAGATATCTGTACTTTACTTATCTAACTAAGAGATTAATCTAAAAAATAATGGACCAATGTTTGAATGAGAGTGATAAGAAATTAAAAACCATATAGATAGAGATTAGTGGTGATAAGAAATGGGGGATAGGGGAACTTGGCACACATCACTTTCAGCAAAAAGATGGAAGGGCCAAAAACATAGCTGTTCCAAGCACTTAAAAATCCCAAGAGGCACCTTCAACCGCAAGTTCTGATTCTGTGATATGTATCACAACATGTCTCATGCCTTGAGAAGAAGTTAGGAGGACATTAATTAAATACATAATTTTTCTTTTAAGTTTTTTTATATTATAAATATAAGTGATAGTTTAAACTACAAGGAATAAAGGATTTCACACACTACTATGATGTTATTCGAATCGAAGACCACTGAACTGCAAATCAATAAGCTTTTTCTTTTAAGTTTTAATTTAATCTTGATATCAATCTATGTATATAATAATATGTGGATGTGGATGTGGGCATGCCTTCCCTTCTCTTGTCTTGTACTTAGTTGATTGGCTTTCTGAATATCCTGTGGTAACATGGGGTTTGGTCATCATCTGTGATTTACTGTGCCCCCATTATTGCACTCATTTTCATATAATTCATGCACGCGCCTGAACATGCACTACTTACCCCCACACGAATGTGTCTTGCTCTTAACTTAATTCATCATGCGTGTGGGATATGTGTAAGTTCGGATCACAGCTAACTCTTGGTCTAATGGTATTTTTTTTTTCAGAATATCGAAAAGAATTTAAGTTTTGAAACTCTCTCTCTCCTTTCTCTTTGATATAAAAAGAAACTTGGACTTTCTTCTTATTTTCTATATACTAATAATATTATGTACATGCGGAAGGGTTTTCTAGGTTGTAGCTCAAGTTGTTAGGAGCAATTACCTATGCATCCGAGGTTGTGTGTTTGAATCTCTCCGTCTCCATATGAACAATTGAAGATGGTTATCGTGCAATTATCCTTCCAACTTCTTATGTAATGTACGTTTTGTTTCGTTATTGTCAATTACTCGATAAACGATTTTTAGTATAGGATTAAAATTGAAGAAAACTATAAGTAAATTGAGGTTTTCTCAACGCGTCCTTAAAGAGAAGAGGTCTTGCACAGAAAATTTCTAAAATCATATGTATATAATTATAACCTAATTGACAACAAAACAATATGACATGTTATAGTATTTGATGAGAGATGAACTTAGAACTTGATGGAGAATATCTCATGCCCGGATGCTTCCCCAAGGAGAATAACTTTTACTTATATTTAAATAGTTTTATGCTTTATGTACCGGTGTATTTGATCTGTAAGCTTACAATGCAGTGTGTGTTGTTCATTCTCTGCTTGGTCCGTAGTCCTACAAAGTTTCTTAAACAATCAATAAAATTACTGCGTAATCAAATGGATACCAAACAATAAATAATTAATATATTTTTGGTAAACTATTAATTTTTAAAAAAATCCAACTGGGGACGGCTACATGCATCATATATGGGCGGTTTTGGGTTGGCCACGTGAACCGTCCACATGACACATAATATCATCGCATTTTAAATAAAAATAAATTCTAACACACCTATGAGAGAGAGAGAAGATATTGTATTCTATTTCCATTTTTCTTGGAGACGATGGTGCCATTTCCTAATTCCTAGCTAGCTGAGTAGGTCTATGTGTGTGATTTCATTTGTTTTGTTTTGGTAGCTCGACAATAATATAATATGTATACACATTTCAGGGCTCTGACTGTGTACACATTTCAGGGCTCATTGGTTGCTAACAAATTTGATTATTATTAAGAAAAAATCAAATTAACTTGACTTGCAGCACTACTCTCCCTCAAATGTCATGTCAGTTGTTTTGTCGGTGTATGTGGACGTGAACACTGTGATGAAGGGAATGAACCCAAACGCCATCCCTATTCTTAGTTTCTCCGATATATACGTGGATTAATGTTGTTCATTAGATATCGATTGCACTTTCGTCTCGTGATGGATTCAAAAATTTTCTTTCTAAGGTTAAGATGAATTCTCGAATGTTACTTTGTTTAGGGATTAAGGGCATTTAACGTATAAAATTAAGAATATACTAGTTGTACACACAGACGGACCCACAGTAGGGTCAATAGGGTCAATCGACCCCATAGACTCCATAAAAATAAGGTTGAAGGTCCCCTTAAGCTGATTGTGCGACCCCATGTATGCCCTCCACTTGTTTGTAGTTTGGCCTGAACGAAATGGTTGCTGCGCGAGGAAGAAGAAGACGTTGGGCAAAACGATGTCGGGTACATCGGGTTTGGCCGAAGTGGGCGTAATTTGTGTTTCCAATTTTTATTTTTATTTTCCTTAGGAGTTTACCTTATTTCCATTTTCAGCATTTAAGTAAATGTATTTGGCCCTTTACTTTCATTTATTTTTATATTACTCCATTTACTTAAGTTTACAATGTAAATAAGGAAGTACCCCCCATTTGGATTCAAATAAAAATACTAGAAAATCAAATTCCCACCAAACCAAAATATGAAAAATCGGCTTTAATGTAAAATACGATTTAGGCTAAAAAATGATGGCTCATTAAGTCAATATATACTTCATACTAAAATCACATAAAATCAAGTTTTCTTATTTGATGTGTAAGGAATAAAAGCTGCCGAAAATTATCTCAAGTTTTCTTATTCCGAGAAACAATTTTTCATACTTAGCCAATATTTCATACTAAAATCTCATAAAATTATCTAAAATTCACAATAAATAAATTAAAAATTAGAAAAATACAACAAAAATTCATATGAACTCCTTGTGACATTCTCTTCACCGTAAAGCTCCAATTAGGTTTATATATATACAATCTGAATATAAATATCAAATGGTGTAGCATATAATCACAAAGTTGTTTGTAGCATGGTGGATAAGGTGTGGGAGAGGGATGAAAGTGGTAGGGGTTTGAAACCCCTTGTGTGCGCGCTAAATTCTCCATTTTCTTTCATTTTTTAGCAAGAGAGAAGGAAATATAATAAGTTATATATATAATATAATTAACTCAACATGAATTATGAATGAATGTACTATAGTTTCATTTCTAATATTTTTTTAATCTAAAAAATATTTAGAACTTTTACACTATAACCCCATGAAGTAAGATTTCTGGGTCCATCACTGGTTGTACACATTTGAGTTGGTGGTCCATCGAATCCATTGTTAAAGATAATTTGATTGATTGAGAACCGTAATGCGGATTGGTCCACTTAGTTGATCTTAGGTTGGAGAAAGCTCCATGGTTAGTACTAAACCAACGTCCATGATCTTGATACGAATTTTCATTTTGGGAAATCAAATTCTTGGCTGATAGTGGCGCTCTTGATTCTTTTATTATGGCCACAGAATCACAGCATGCAGACCCACGAAAATGGCAACTCCTCCTATTGCAAAAGTGGACAATTTATTCTGTATTGACTTAAAACTGTAGAATCTTGGCTTTAGTACGTACAAAGAAAAACAACATATACGCATGTACTATTTCAAGATGCTCAATCTTCACTTCACTCAAATCTATCGGGCTAGAGCTAAGCTTGAGCTCAAGACAAGTTGGATCAGGCTGTGCTGAAGCTTGAATTAATATATGTTCCAAAATTCGAAAAATACATTTCGAGCCATGTCCAAAATCGAAAAATAAATTTCGAGCGATTAACAGTTGTTGATTGACCACTTTAGAAAAAATAAAAACACTCTAAGTTGGCATGTTGAGTCTCAACATTGATAAAATTTTTTTCCAAAGTCAAAAGATAACTTTATTAAAAGTAGAAGGAAATGTGTACATCCATTGCAAGGAAATTAAAGAGCCATTGCGGGCTATATTGGCCCCAACTGAAACAACCCCCATTACGAAAAGCATAGGCAGCGACTTCATGAGCCGCCCTATTACAGTTACACGGTGTGTGAAGGAAAGTCACCTGCAGGACTTGCTGTGCCAAAATCTGGACATCATAGATGATCTCTTCCACCTCCGCATCAGGTTGTCTTTGACCAGAAAGCATCTAAACGACTTGCAAAGAGTTAGATTCAATTTCTATCTTATCATACCCACGCTCAACATCGATAAATTACTGGATCAATTTGGACTTTATAGTGTCGAGGTGTCGTGTGCTTTCTTAAGTCGTGATTCGTGACTATATACACCCTGATAATAACTTGATGATAGATGGACTAATTATGCGTATAGATGGTGAATTTTAAAGGAAGCAGTGGCGGAGCCACTCCTAGGCCTGGAGTGGCTCTGGCCCCCCCATATTTTTATCTCTCATGTATTATATTATATATAACATATAGAATTTGTAATAAACAACTTATAATTTAAATTCCTATAAAATAAATTAAACATGACTAAATTATAAATATATAATTATTAAATACTTAGGTGTTTTATATACTTGTATTTTCTATTTCGGTCCTCCTAACTTTACAATTCTATCTCTACCACTGAAAGGATGGTGAGGGATGGTACCTATGAATCATATTTCTTCTCCTCATGCATGAACCCTTATCTAGTTGTACAGCAGAAACAACAAAGAAGATAAAGAAACAAAAAGTGATGGTGATGGTGATGGCATCTTGCCTGGAATAAGCACGCGTTGTACCCTATTTGAGGCACAAGCCGTATTCTACTGGGCCCCACCACCTCCTCACCCTTATCGATCCTTCCTTGTGGTCTTTGCACTTTGCTATTTAAATGCTTCCCTTTTTGGTTACCAGCAGAGCAGCAACATATACCCTAACTTTCTCTGCTCACTCTTACCGCGCTGACAATCCCAATTAATTCGAGCTAAGCTGCCTAACTTTTAGTGTTTAGACTCATATAAAACTATTCAGCACATGCTACTTTTACATATGCACAAGTCCTTGAAAACTGTGAATGTTTTTATAATGGAGGCAATTTATTTATTTATTTATTTTAACAAGAGGGCACAAATAATCTAGACATTTCCAATGGATTAGCTAAACATTTCCAATTTAGAGAAATGATAATCGTGATTAATTAGAATATCTAATTACGAGAGTGGAAGTGAGTGGGGCAATTGTCACTCATTTTCTCAAGCAAGCTCAATCTTTGTTGGCTTTGGTGTTTTCGAAGAAATGCGATTGAGATATGATTAAGAGAAACATTAAGGCCAAAATCATGATTCATGAACTAGAAGTGAGCCATTCCCTAATTAAGCTCTGGTGTATAGTTTGAGTGGTTACGTTTTTTTGTCACAGTTGGTTAACTACTATAATGAAGTTATTGTTGGTTAAGTGAGCTTGTTGTTATGCCCTTGCAATTTTTTTTTTTAACTCTTTGAGCTTCAATTTTATTAGTATGACTTGCTAGAGCTTCTTATCAGAGTTAGTTAGCTAGTGTGATTGTTGGTAAAATTAACTAATTAAGTCCGTAAATTTAAAGTTTTGGACTTAGCACAAATAGTGAGGGAGAGTGATGAAATGAGTTAGAATTATAACAGGTGAAAATGTTTCGTTCGATGTTTAAAAAAAAAAAATCAGTAATAAAGGAACCAGTCTGATCGTGGCCAAATGAAGATAAACACCTCAGAATTATTCATGACTATTTATCCAAAGGGAAGATATAATATCTAAAGAGACCTTGTGATGTAACAACTTGAATACATGTGAAAATTATTACACAACTTATGACAAGTTGCCAAGGGAATCTCACTGAGAGGTCATTTTCTTTGTCTATAAATCTTGAAGTTTTCAAGGTGTGAACAACTGTTAGTAAAGTCATCCTTACATCCCAAAGTCTCAATTCTCAACACATATAAATCAGACTTGAAGATTTTAGATGTTCTATTGGTTGAGACAAATTGGACAATCACTTGTGGAACAAAATTGCAAATACAACGTCATTGGGGATGGGATGGGGTGGTGGGTTGAGGGTGGCGGCGGCGATGTTGGTGGTGGCAGTGGTGGAATTGACGGTGGGGGTGGTGGTAGTGGTGGCCAATGGCAACAAAATATGTCTTGTCTTGATCCATAGATTTACCAACTTTTTCGCCAATTAATTTTTATATTATCATGACATGTATATATTCACAACAAATAAGTTATTACTCAAATTTTGGATGTAGAATATAGATATCCATTGGAGCAACAAAGAAATTTTTTAGAATTTGATGATAATTAAATTACAAAATTATAAATAAAATGTTAATAAATGTGTCATGGACCACGGTGATATCTCTGAGAATTGAGATGGGTGGGATAGTTGGCAAAATAGACACATGTCACTCACCCAACCTTGTAACTTGTTTGGGTTTTATTATCAGCTTATCATGTCGTTTTTCTTTCCAAGTGGGGAAGATCTAATGGTCACTTTGTGATTTGACCTGTTGGGAGGACTAAATTGTCTGGTTCTTCAATCGTCAATTCTTTCATGTCATCAATCATGAATGCTTAATTTCGAAACAAAAATATTAAAATTTACCGAACAAATTTCATTTGCTGATTTGTTCGACCACCTTTTTTCTGTAATCAAATCATGCAAGTTGGAACAACCTGAATTGGGTCATGACTCTTGAGGAACATTATGAATTCATTGAATTCTAAAGGTATCTTTCCTTGACTTCTATTAATCTCATCTCCCTCAAAAAGAGAATTTGTTTAAAAGAACAAAGAGAATATATCATTTCCATTTTTGCAGCAAAAACTTCGTACATTGTACAAATGCTACTGCTTATACAAGTGTGACACCTGGACAAAACGTTTTTGGATGCTCTGTCGCACGCAAGGAGAGCCACGAAAAAAAATTATTCAAAGCCTAGGGTTTTGCGACTCTAGGGTTCGGTCCTCTCCCGTTGCTCTCGGTCATCACCTTGGTTGGTGTGGTCTGCATGGCTTTTTGGTTTTTCGTTCGAAGTTTTCAGAACCTAGGGTTTCGATCCTCTCCCTCCTTCGACGCCGGCTCTTGTTGTCGTCCCCCGTCGTTGCAAGCCATCATTATCTGCGTGGCATCAAATCGTGTTACTTTCGGTCATTGACTCAGGTGGTTTTGGTTGCATGGATGCTTGGTTTCCGCTAGAAGTTTTGGGGTGTGACGGCTAGGGTTACGGTTTCCCTACCTTAGCTTTGCCGCCACGGTTTCGGGCTGGCATATGCAAGTGACTCTTCTTCTTACGCTCGTGGGTGCTCTCTTACGTTTTTCTGCATTAGCTGTCATGTCTCTTTAGGATAGTGATCAGGATGTTGTAGTTGATGATATTGAGCGCTCGTTTGGTTGAGAACAGGTTAGTGTGGTTATTGGCTCTTCGGCCGTCTTTGATAGTTTTATTGGATTTACCTATAGTCTTGTGGCTAAAGTCCTTGTGGATCATCCTATCAACCGTGATGGATTTATCAAAACTTTTTCGCATCTTTGGAAAGGTACTAAGGAGGTCTTAATCAAGGAAATATATTATAATAGGTTATGGGTGCGCTTTGTGAGTGCTCAGGATCAGAAAGGGTCCCTAAAATGGAACTCTGGGTGTATCGATGCTCCTTGGTCTTGTTGGCTGAGCTCCCGCTTGATGGTAGTATGCACTCTATGCCTTTGACGCACAACACTTTTTGGGTACAGTTACATGGTGTACCTAGCTTATGTATGACAGTAGCAGTTGCTCATGCCATTGGTGCTATGTTGGGGGATGTTCATCGGGTGGATAATCGCAATGGGTCAGATTGTGTGGGTCGCTTTATTCACATCCGTGTGCGCTTTGATGTCACCTTACCTCTCATCTGTTGGACACGAGTCACTTTTCCGAAGGTTGGGGAGAAAATAGTGGTATTCAAATATGAGTACCTTCATGATCCTTATTTTGCCTGCGAGATATTTAGCCATTCGACTCAGGTGTGTGTTAAGAAATATGAAATCATCAATGAGACTCTCACTCCGAGTTTTCGTGATCAGTTTATCTTTGTTTTTGCTGGCTTGGAAGGTATTACAAATTTATGGGGTAAACCTATTGGTTCTCTAGTCCACTGCTCCTCGCCTTTTCCCCCCTCATTTAGGGGGTAATGATAATTTTTCCCAGGGTGGGTCTGGTGATCAAGGTAGTCATGATGACTGTTCTTGGCACTCTAGCTCCCGTGATAGGGATGAGTTTGAGGACTCTGCATCTCCTCCCATTCTTCCATGTTGTCATCGGGGCTTGGAGACTGTTGAGTCTCTTCGTCGACAGACTGGCCTTACTGATGATGAAGTTCTCTCCTCGATACCACCTCTACCAATCCCACCTACGTCGGAGCTGGGAATTTTCCCCGTGGATATTCCCCATAGGGAGATACTTTATTGGAACCCTCTACAACGTTGGGTGATCCTTCTATTTTACGGGTTGCAAGTGCACATTCTGGAGCCGTAGCACCTTCTGTCTCCGTGGCCATCTCTCGGGATAGTGTGAGCTCAGATCTTTCTGACCATTTTGTTCTTATGCCTATCATCCAACTCTCCGAGGGTTTACAGAAGAAGAAGGGTCTTGGCAGGCCCAAAAAAGGGGAGGAGGGTTCAATAAGTGTGTTCGGTAAAACCAGTGTGAAGTGTAAGCAACCAGAGGATGTGGTTACAGGTAGTGATTTAATGGAGCCGGCTGCAAATTGTGTTGGTAATAAAAGACTCTGTTGTGGACGCTTGTTCTGATAAGGCCAATGAGACCAATCTTGTGGGGTCTCCTAAGGGTTCACCTTAGTGTGCATCTGGAGTGTTCGTGGGCTTGGCATCCGACGAATGCTTTGTTCCTTGAAGCCTTCTTCAGGTTAAGTTGCCAAAATAGGGTTTTGTTTTGTATGGTGTTTCTCTGTCGTCAATCTTTCTGCATACTTCTACGGTTATGTGCTGCTCAACGGACTATGTTTTCTTTCATAAGAAGTTTCCTCTGACAATGTTAGGCTGCGAAAATAGGGTTCTGTTTTGCTAGCCTTTTTGTTTTCACCCCCTGTTATGTTAACCCTTTGCAAATTTTCTCTGCTATGCGCCGCCCGAACAACTATGCTTGGCCATAGGATGTTTTTCTTTGTCAGGGTCTGCGTTGAGTTGGTGTGTTTTTCTGGGGTCCTCTTTGCTATCACCTTTGTGTGCTCTCTTATGCCTCTGAACCATGGTGTGCTATGCAGTTTGTGTTGTGTACAAAGGACTATGAGTTCTCATAGAAGGTTTCTTTTGACAGTTGGAATGTGTTGCGGTTCTCTCATGTGGTTCTACTGTGTTGGTGTCTAGTTGAGGTTTTCCTTTTTCTATTTTTGTAGCGGTTCAATGTGCCATGGGTCGGACTTTCCTGTTAGTCCATGACATGTGTGGTACTCTTTCTTACCCTGGGGTTTGTCCCATGTGGTTTTCCCACAAAGGTTTTAACGAGGCCAATGTATTCATGCCGGTCTTTGTATGCCTTCTTGGTTTATGAATGAAATATTCTTCTCAAAAAACATTGATGCTTATGATAGGTTTAGCTTTAAACCGTTACAGTTCGTTTCATAAGATGATATATAGCTAATAGGTTGAGTAAACCCCAAAATTAACAAAAGTCTAATAGATGCATATATCAAACTAAATTACAAATGTTTTGTTGGTTATAAAGGAGGCCAAAGAAGAAAAGAGCCTTGTCCAGCATATTAATATGTCATTTATTTGGCACCTTAATTGCATTGTACTTGTTTTTGTTTATCTCATTAATAAAATATTATCGCTTTTTTATAAAATAAAAAATATATAATTTATTTGAAGTTTGTAGCTCTAGTTGATAGAGAAAAAAAAAAGGTATAAACGTATTGAACTATCATAATTCATATCATTTGACAATTGAAATTTTGAATTTCTTTTTGTTGTCTTGAGCATTATTATCATAGTTTTAATCCCTTGATATTGGGAAAAAAGATAAAATAAAATCAATGATATCATCACACATCTTCTTCATACTTTGCCACCCATGACCTAACTTATATAAGAGCATTACAAAATGAAAAATATTGTCTCCCTGGAAGGAAAGATTCTGATAAGCTTCATTCTGTAAACACATCTTTTGGCTCATGTTCTGATATTCACATAAAAATTAAAGAAGAAAAAAAATATCTTGCCCCAATTCAGCTAGCTCCCACATTCAATGCATCAGATTCTGGGATGGCTTCTCAACAAATAATCAAAACAAATATTAAAAGAGAGAGAGAGAGAGAGAGAGAGAGAGAGAGAGAGAGAAGATTGGGTTTTAAAAAGGACGAAAGGAATCTCTCTAGTTTCGGGCCAAGGCTTATCTACTCTGGATCCAATAGATTCTCTCATTTTCGTATGATGTCTTCTCATCCCACGTTGTTGTAATGCTCATATATTATTATTATTTCCTCTCTTTCTTGTTTATCTTGGCTCCTCAATTATTGATGGCAAACGTTATTTATTCTCACATCACAACAAAGTTTTGAAGGCGAGATCATCATTTGAACAGATTGGCATTCACAAATACATTATATATTTTTTTTCTTCCTTAAGTTGTCTTTTTGGACTGTGGCATTTATATTAACTTGCATTTTTTAGTTTTGCATTAGTTGTTTAAATTAGCTGAAATATTCATGCTCCATAAAAGTAGGTGTGTGTGTGTGTTCATAATCACATGGAAGAAAGGAACATATATTGGCAGGTTTGCATTAAGAATTGTGGAAGGGAACATACAAGGATCTCCAGCCTGATAGCATTGCTCCAAGGGGATCTGTACGTTTAGGAATTATATATATATGTAAATAATTTTGGACAATGGAGGGTGAGGGTGTCCATGTGTTAGATGGGTAATGCATGACCAATTTGATGGCGATTTGGTGCATGACTATTTGATCTAGCAAAATAGTTTTCATTTGATTAAAAAAGATTTTATGTTCAAAGTTTTGATGCCTTCAATTATATTCAATTGTCAATTATGAATTTCTCGTGAATGAAACTCCTATGCTTGTGGGAGATGGAAATAGAAGATCTCATTCAGAGACGGATCCAAGATTTTAAAATGGAGTGGACTAAATTTACCTTACTTACAAAACCTAATAAGAAGACAAAAACCTAATTGCAAATCCCTAATTGATAATTCATAACACTTAATTGAAAATCCCTAATTTATACTTCAAAAACCTTCAAAAATCCCCAAATTTCAGTAACTACAAATTGAGGAAAGAAAATTGTAAGATTTCACCAATAAAATAATTTTTTTGCTAACATTCCACCAATAAAATATGACCCACCAAGAAAATTGAACATGGTGAAGGGCTGATGGGCTGAAAAATAATAAAAGCCACCTGGGCTATAGCCTAGGTTAGCCTGTGGTTGGGTACGTCCCTGTTCTCAATACAGTGTCCAGGAACACTAGGGAATAAGGATGAGAAAATACTTTTTTTTTCCATTACCATATTTGCTTTGCACAATATTATATGAAATGTAGAACATGTAGTTCCAAGAAAGTGTATGAAATGTTTTCCCAGGTGGAGGGAAAATTGCAAATGGGAGGAAAATGGTATGAAAATCTCATGTGGGTATGAAATTCGCCCTTACATGAGAAGTTCATACTAATTTGTTAAGTATTACGTTTTCAAGTATGTACTTAAAAAATATAAAAATGCAATTTCATACCACTTTTCAAACTTTTAAACCTTGAACCGATGTGTAACTCAAAATTGTGATATTGAACAATATATATGATGAAGACTTCTTGTTGAAGTTGGAAACTTCCCTACATATATCTTGGAAGGGCACATTACAGATATAAAGATAAGACTCAAATTGGAGAATCTGCACCCCATATAAGATAACAAATTTTAATACTCTCACATCACAAAATATAAGCACCAAAACAGCAAAGCGCCAAACAATAAAACAAGAGACACCACATCAAACCAAAACACCCCTCCATCAAACCCAAAACACCCTACAAACTCAATAAAACCCAAACCATAAAAAGAGAATTGTTTTAAGGGAATGATCTGGCCCAATATAAGAGCTATAAACTTGAGCCCAAACCCAGCAGAAGTACTTCATTATCTGAGCTACCCATTATCTTTGCCTTTTCTTTTCTTCACTGAATGTTGTCCTTGTCCACATAAGATTGATGAAAAATATAGCAATGCAGCTCAAATTCCTATCCACAGAATATCTGCAACAACAGAATTTGCACTTGTCTACCATCAGCAGCCAATCAAATAATGATTCCCACCATTACCTTCTCCAACCAGCACAAAACACAAACAAAAACAACAACAAAACTCAAAAAACATTTGTTTCTGGGTTTACTTTAGAGAAGAGAGAAACACAAAGCTCCTCCTACTTGGCACAATTGGCCTAGTCAGTGCCACACTCTCATTCAATGGTGGGTGCATTCTCAGCCCAAACCCAAGGTCTCAAGCCAACAACAACACCAGCAACCACTGCTCTGTTCAACCCATCTCTCTCATCATCATCTGAACTGCTTTCAACTTCTCATCTATCACTCTTCAAGGTGCTACTCAGTTTTACACTCGTTTTCATTTTCTGTACTTCAGGTGATGGGGTTTTGCTTTTTAGCTTATTTCTTACTTTTGGAATTTGTTTTTTCTAGAACTCCACTTCAATTGCCTGTGGATTTTCTTCAAAGCAAGCTTCTTTTCTCAGAGGTCAATTCTGTTGCAGACACTTTCTTGGGTTTGATTACAATCTTGCTCGAAGAAAACAAGCAGGTATCTATGAGAATTTATCAATTTCTATTATTGTCTTGTTTATGAGGCAATTACTCCTTCCACCCTTATAATTTGAATCAAAATGTAATTTAGCTTCTAAAGTTTCAATTTGATCAATGTATGTATTAACTATTCATGTTTTCGCTACAGTTAGGTCTATTCATTAAACATTGTTTTAATCAATGGGGAAGTGAGATTCGAACCTCGGAGATGTTCCAACATTTGAAAGAGAAATACCATTAGACTAATAACTTCAACTTTTGAGAATAGTGGTAAACGAACAAAATTAATCACATTATTTGGTAACATAGTAGGAGATCCTGAGTTAAACTTGCTATTACATTATTTGAATTAAGTCAAATTCCATGTGTTGGTTCTATCGGTGAAGAGAAACTTACATGTGAGGGAGAGTTTAAAATATAAAAAAAATTATGTCTGCATCCTAATACCTTAAGCTTTTGGGATGGATATTGAATGATATCCACGTGGCCGCGGTTGATCCATTTTAAGTTTATGTAAACTTATTTCATGCTCAAAATATCCAACTATGGTCGCATAAACTTAAATGGGTCAAATGGTGCCATGTCGGCTCAATGGCGGTCATGGAAAATATGAAAACATTAGGATATACTTTGACAAATTTAAATTTAGCTTAAATTATAGGAATGAATTTACCCTTACCTATTTAAATAACATTACAATGTTGCCAACTGGTGTGGTTGGTTTACCTTTCATCTCATTAGGAATTCAAGATTCTTCAAAAACAATTGAAAGAGCACTATGTATCATTGCTTGAATCAGATAAGGCTTCTTTCATGGGAGTTACAGCATCAAACATAACATTTAGGTTTTAAAACTCTGTTCTCCACCTCATTTCTCCAACAAATAATGGTGCTTAAGTAAAGTCTTTAGCTGCATTTGATTCAAGCATTCAAAATCATAGGATTTAAATTTAGTATTTGTATATATTACCAGGAGGAACATTTAAGTTGCAAATGTAAAATGATAGAGAATAAAGCTCTTGCTCTCATTTGGGAATTTGTTTGAAATGCTTTTTCCACTTATTAATTTAAATCCTCCTCTGTTACATGTGCATGTATAGAAGTAGGTTGAATAAGCATTTATGTTGAATATGTCTTTGGGACAGTTTAGAAGTTTTTGTAGGTGTGTCTTGTCTATGAAGTCTTCCTTTCATTTTGGGTTTGTTATTAGTAGTAATTATGAGTCATCATGCTGTTATGTCAGTGAGGCAACTGACAACGGCGCAGATGCAGGACAGGGAAGTAAGGGTCTTTGTTTTGATTGTGATGAAAACTACAGGCCTAGGCAAATGTCAAAGAAACTGTTCATGATTGCAGCATGCTTGGAGGGAGAGGACGGCGATAAGTCTACATGGAACAAGAAAATGGGTCTCCATATATAACCCTTGACAACAAGGGCAACGTTAAAAGGGAAGGAATTGTTCACACTATGTGATTGTGAATAGTTTCTTACAACAATGTCTTGCCTTGCATTTCTTCATCACAATTGAGACAACAATCCTTACGTCTCCTCTCCTGTATCTGTAATACTGTCATATGTCTCTCACTAGAAATTTTTCTGTGAACTTATTTGTTTGCCCATCAGATTTGATGCAAGTGATGGCATCCATCTCTTGTTCACATCTAATTGGGATCTAATTAAATGAGTTTTCATATAGGATTGTGATTTTGATTTTACTTCTTTTGATTTCTTAATAATGCAGGGCATGTTGTTTCACCATACTGCGTCCTTCCGTTAACCGAAGAAAATGTAGAGAAAGTCTTGGATGAGGTACGACCTGGCTTGATGGCTGATGGTGGGAATGTGGCACTACATGAGATAGATGGCCTTGTTGTGGTATTAAAACTGCAAGGAGCTTGTGGGTCATGTCCAAGCTCAACAATGACACTAAAGATGGGAATTGAGACCCGCCTGCGAGATAAAATACCCGAGATTTTGGAAGTAGAACAGATTCTGGACAGAGAGACAGGTCTTGAGCTAAATGAGGAAAATGTAGAAAAGGTTAGACAAATCATCATCTCCAACTAAGTAAAATTTATTTATTTAATTTATACATCAGTTCTATGAAATTGTTTTACATTCTAATGTCATAGTGCTGATATGTCTCAAGTATTTAGTCTGAAGTTAAATGATATCATTACTCTTTACCAATTTCCATGTCGAAATGAAATTATAAGAACACTTTAAGTGATAAATTGAGGTCTATTTTGTGCTAAGTGAAATTGATTATTTTTATGATCGAGGGAGGCACTGCTCTCCAACTTCTGGTGAATAAGAAATATTGCACAATGAATTATAAATCTCAAAAAACTCCATTTTGCTGCTATTATGGAGATAAAAAAAACCCTCATCATCAGTTGCAACTGTGCAAGTTCCTGAACTAAGAATGGAACTTGGAAACTGCAGTGTAATTTTTACAGCTTATACAAATCTACTAGAAAATATTTGATTTTGGAATTCATCTGAACATCTTTTTTTTTTTCTTTAATCTCTGTGTTTTCTCATTTAGTACTGTCTTAGTAACAACAGCTGGTGATTCTAAAAGCAACAATTTTTCGATCAACTTTGTACAATTCTCAGTTTCAATGAAGCCTTAGTGCCTTCTTACCTACAAACTAGCTAATCTAGTAGAGTAGAGAACATGTTGAAGAGACTGACTTTGGTTATCTCCTTAACCCTTTTATTACTTATTTCATTTTATGGCATGCAATCTCATTGCTACTTTAAATATCTATGTGACATAATAAATTCATTTTCCAGTTAGGGGTTTCGATAAACTTTTTTCATTTCATGTCATTATGACAACCTCATACATAATGAGT
The DNA here is from genome assembly GCA_024362665.1 of Prunus padus. NCBI lineage: Eukaryota > Viridiplantae > Streptophyta > Magnoliopsida > Rosales > Rosaceae > Prunus > Prunus padus. The sequence continues at coordinate 6,605,777 of JANFAM010000020.1, forward strand.
GCTCAACTTAACTAGATGGAGCTACATTCTTTTTCAGGTTCTTTCTGAGATTAGACCATATCTTGCTGGCACAGGAGGTGGGATCCTGGAGCTTGTACAGATCGATGACTACGTCGTCAAAGTTCGGTTAAGTGGACCAGCAGCCGGGGTCATGACAGTTCGTGTTGCTCTAACACAAAAACTGAGGGAAAAAATACCCGTTATTGCAGCTGTTCAGTTGATAGAATGATAATATACCATCAAAAGTAAATCTATTGTGAATGTATGATGCAGAGAATGGAAAAATTGTTCGGCCAGTTTTCGTTGAATTATACTCATCAACGCCTGAAAATATATGGTTCCTCGTTACATTGCAAGCTTCTTTGTAACGTACAGGAAAAACATTGCAAGTCTTATATATCTTGTTTTCCACTAGTAGCGATTATGCCTCCCTTGCGTCCTGCTTTGATTAGCCAATTCCATTCATTGACTAATTATTTGATATTACGTTAATTAATTAAAATCAAATATACTCATGGTTAAACATAATTATTCGATTTCTCCCTTCCGTGTATTCAATTTCCCTCTTCCCTAATATCGGTTGTATAGAAAAATTCAAATTTTAACTTTCTGATGTTTCATCTTCGTCTCCTCTCCTTGCTCCCCTCCCATCCATCTCCTGCTTACTAAACACCTCAACCATCTCCTGCTCGCTGAACATCTCAATGCACCAGCTTCTGGAGATTATTTTTTCCCCTCACCACCAAAAACTAGCGTCCCCTACCCTCTCTGCTCTCTCTTTCTTTCATGGACCAAAATATCGATAATATCAATGAAATATCGAGGATATTATAGTTTTTTCGAGTCACGGATATTTTGGAACGTATCCATACATATATTGTATGAATATCGATAATATCGAGGAAATATCGATGTCGATAATTTTGCTCAGACTTCAGCAATATTTTGGCAAAATATCAACATGACATTGATATCGCTATAATATCGAAAATATCGATTTGCACATGAGAATGAGTTTCCTTTTCAAGCTTCAACTTTCCAACTACTCTTCACAATACACTTACTTACACATAGACATGATAAAGATAGTGAAAATTTTGAATCTCATAGGAGCTCTATGTGGTACTAAGTCACTCATGTATCTTACCATGTAATGTATAAAGTGTAAACTATTGTAGTAAATCATTTTATATAAATGATTATAGTGTGTTTAATATTCTTTCATTAATTACTGCATATTTTTTACACTCACAGTGCTTGTCGGCTCGCTATATAATCAACTTAAATCAGTTAAACCCATCATGCAATGCGTTTCCTTCCAATTTGTTTGTGATCAACTAATAGATAATTGACTAAATAAACATCCTCCAAAGTTTAAATAAAAATTTCCAAGTTTTTCTTACAATTTCCGTGGTTTTTATTCAATTTTTATCGATATCGATAATATCCCGATATTTCCATCGAAATTTCTATATTTTTGGACTACCGATATTTCCAATACCATCGATATTTTAGACCTTGCTTTCTTTTACTCTTAGTGAAATGCTTAGATCACAAGCACATTATTTAATTGAATGTTTTTGTACTGGAACTTTGCACAGTTATGTTACATTGCATGATGCTATTCTACAATAAAACAGGGTGGCTACTCAAAATGTCTTGTAGCCACCAAAACAAAGCATATATTCTTCATTTAACCTCGTATATTCTTCAGTTATCTATTAATAGTAATCATCATCTTCTTCTTCGTCTCTTGATCCAGTGAATCTCCTTGCAACAGCAGCAATAGCACCAAGAAACGCAAAGAAAACTAAAAGTTGGAAGCCACCACCAATGCCGACGGCAACACTAGGACCTGGGACGAAAAATGAAAATGGCGACCAACCCCAGCCTCCAAAGAATGGTACTCCATAACCATATCCATAACCACCAACTAAAGGCGGGGCCACTGGAGGATTGATATAAATATTGGTCCTACAAAAAAATCATAGATTAACATTCTTAGAAATAAACTTAAAGCACATTGCACAGGAGAGTCATCAATCTAACAATAGTTCCATAGAAGATAAGTCATTTATGAGAAGTAAAAAAAAAAAATCATATGTGAGAAGATAAGTCTTCATAAAGCGACATACATTGAGTGCCCATACATTAGTCCACAACTAGTGAGGGTCCTGTAAGCTTGGTACACATTATTGTCGTATTCTCTAATAGATATATTAGTTGTCTAACATGGTATCGAAGCCTTGTTTACAAGGTACTAGGTTCATGGTTGTCTAACAGGCAAGTGGCGGATCTAGAATTTTTACCCCAAGTGACGTGTAAAAATTACCAAAAAAAAAATTTGACGAAAAATACCTTAAAAAAATCAAACAATACCACTATCATTCAAAATTCATAGTAAAAAGATTTGTTCATTTGGGAAAAAAAGAAAAACAACTGAACTAGAAAAGATTAAGAGGAGGCCCTTCTGATACAAGGATACTTCAGTCCAGCAGTTAAAAGTTGTCTGAATGAAGCAACGAAGCGATCGAAACCCTTGTATTCTCTAGTAGAAAAAGAACTTGTTTCCTAATGGATCTATAGCTTAAGGTCACTAGAATTTGAAACTTCTATATATTCCTTTGAAAAAGAACAATATAAAACAAAGAATACCAATACATAAATCAACTTATGAATACAAAACTAGCTATTATAAAATTAGCACAAATGTTTTCTGGGCCAGACATTTCCAGCTAAAAAAAAACGATGCAAATTTGTTCAATTGAACTCCCAATAACATCAAGCCCATCATTAAACCATGCTACAACAACCAGTCTACTAATCAACAGCAGGAAGTAAACTTTTATCCCAAACCAACAATCCATTTCAATTATTGAATTGAAACAAGCAAATTCAAACTTCTTAATACCTTGAATTATTGTTGATCCTAGGGGATGAAGACCGAGGAGGAGCCGAAGGCCGGAAGGCCTGGCCCCCAACTCTACCACCAGTCTTGGCAGCTGATGCATCATGAACTGAGCCCAATGTCAACACCCCAGCTGCCAGTGTCACCATTGCCAACTTCGCCAATTTGTTCTCATTCTTTCTAAGCAATCCATCATCGCTATATTAAACACAAGGGTATCTCAGAAACCAGTCACCACTAAGAGAATCAAGCTTGAAAAAGAATAAAACCAGTTCAAGAAACCAACCTATTAGATTAGTACCTGGAACAGCCTTTGTGGTCATCTGTTGATGAGTAGCTTCTTTTGCATGAGATGGTAGTGTTAGCAGCAGAAGTGAGAATCTTGGTTTTGAGTTTGTGGGTTGGTGGTGTGAGAGCGTTGGCAAGAAAGCTCTGTTGGGATGAGGCCACTGAAGCTGCCATGCTTACTTCTTTATGAGTTTTGTGTTGATCTTTTCTCTAGTTGCTGCTAGAAATGATGACACAAAAGCTTTTTCAGAATCATTTATGATTCTGAGGTTCCCACGTGTCGTGATATAAATGGTTGAAACCACAAGTAATGTTAGATTTCTGACTAAATATGTTTTGGGCCTTCACCTACGGTATATCATCTTAAGATTATAACCCATTCTGACCCAAAAACATAAGAAAATAAATAATAAGATGAGAAAGTTGATGATACTACTCAAATCTCAAGCGAACCCAAGATTCAGTCCACCCACAAACCACTTGAAAGTTGAAGGCCCATTGATAGATGCGGTCCTCACTTGATTTGGCATTGCCCACCAAACTGGAGATGATTGATCCCAATCTGATGGCCCGATGTCAAAATAGAGAGTTGGAGTACCATTTGAGTAAATAATTTAGAAGTGTAATTATTGCTGGAGGAGAAAGAGTGAAAGAAAGTGCTGGTAGTTATGGGAGAGCAAAAGAGATTGGTGGAAATTATTGATGAGCAAGAGAGTGGTGAGAAAATTGTGGAGATACTTTTATTTTATCTAACTAAATTCTAATAACTTGGGTACCCTTATTATGTGTGTTTAATAAGGAAAAATTGATAGAATATGGATATAGGAGGTATTATCTTACAAAGGTTTACAAAACTTATTGGATTTGTTTTCTAGCTTGATAATTGGATATCAAAAAAGACGAAACCCTAAGGAATTCTCTCTAAAAATAGCCTTAGGAACTTAGCTCCAGTGGCTGCCCCTCTTTGGGTGTGGTGGCCTCCTTCCCCACCCCTCTCATTCCCTACCCTTCCCTCCCCTTTTCCTTCCTCTCCTTCTCTACCTTTCCCTCCCCTCCCCTTTCGCCCTTCCTCTCCTCCATGTCCCTCCCCTTTCTTTCCTGACCCTCCCCTCTCTCTCAGGGTTGTTTACCATCTTTTTGGCTAGATTTCTGCTTGGTTGCGCTGGTGATTTTGTTGCTGGCTCTTGTGGTATTACTATCCTTGGAATATTTCGGGCGTTGGGTGTTTACAGTTTCTTGAGTTGTAATAATTGCACCAACTCTTTGTGAGTTGAGTGTTTGTTTGTCGCGTAGTCTCTACTTGTAGTTTCCACTTTTGAGAGTTTAAAAGTTGTAGTTGTATTGGTAGTTGTTAGGTTTTGTTTAACTAATGTTTTTAGCTTTCCTTGACAAACATGTAATCTCATATGTATGATCAAGCTCAAAGAATTTAGGCTAGTTTATGTTAGTGCAAAGGTGGCTATTGTGGCTGAGATCAACTTCATAATTGCCTAATGCAATCAAGCTCAGTGGAGGTAATATGTTTATGTATGCATTGCATCCATTATAGTGTTCTCCTACATGCATATCATTATAGTCATATTTTGATTTTTATCTAGATGACTAGTCATATCATGTTTTGATTTTTGTCTAGATGACTAGTCATATTTTGGCTAGATGACTAGTCATATATGCAAATATTTCCAGCACGGGATTTTTAACTAAGGCACGTGATTTTCCTTATTATAAGTCCAATCATTGGTTGCCATGTGTCCTTTTGACCTACCAAAATGGCTGGGGCTGGTCTGGACTCTTCAACTCTTCATTTTACATTTTTCAGATGGGGTTTTAGAGAGAGAAAGAGTTCTAGTGAGAGATGGTGCATAAATTAGGTTTTGGTTTTTGAGAGAAGAGTTCATGGGTTCTTGAATTCCTTTTGGGCTTTCATTGAAATTTCATTTCTCAAACTTTTGTTTAGTGATACAAAGTTTTCATCTCTCTTCACTTTCATTTTCACCATTTTGGAAAACTTAGTTTTCTCTTTGGTTTGTTTGAGAGTGTTCATGGCATAGAAATGAGATTTCAAGATTTCATTTTGAAAGCTAATTCTTTTTGAGAAAATCTGACCAAAGCTTTGCACATCAAAGTTTTCATCTCCCATCTCTTTCATTTGCACCATTTTGGAAAACTTGGTTTTCTCTTTGGTTTGTGTGAGAGTGTTCATGGCTTTTGAAATGGGGTTTTCAAATCATTTTTGAAATCTACTTATATCTTTGAAACCTACTTCACCCATTGAGAATTTGAGAGTAAAACTTCTACTCTGCATTCTCTACTTGCTTAAGTATGAGTTTTCATTATGAGATTTTGAAATATGATGTGTTTTTAAAATCTGCATATGGGTTCAGTTATGACTAGTCATCGCTTTGAGTCTCATCCGAGTTACTATGACTAGTCATCTTTTTGAGTCTGCATCTGAGTTATTATGACTAGTCATCTTTCCGGGTTTGCATCCGGGTTATTATAACTAGTCATCTTTTTAGTCTAGATCAGATTCTTGGTTGATTTCTTCAAGAGTATGGTTTCTTGAAGGAATTGACCCTTTCATCTCAGAATCTATATTTCATTCATTGGTGACAATCCGGAGTCGAGTTGCGGTGCCATAGGGTGAAGAAGGCGATGGACTAGCTGCCATTTCCATGAATGACAAGCTACTAGCTCAACTAAGTTTGGAGAAGAAGGTTGCACAGGAGGTAGTGCTCATTTCCTAAATAGACCTAGGATTGTTTGAGCTTGTGATTACTTTTTCTGTAAGAATCTTCTTGACTTAGTGGATTGCCTGGTCAGAGTGATGACCCCCAGTTTTTCCCAATGGTGGGTTTCTGGGTGAACATTTCTGGTGTGTTATTCTTGATTTTATGACTAGCCATACTTTATATATTATCTCTGATATGTTGATGAATGTTCACACACCATTCACTCTAGTTGTTGCTAGCACAAGGGATGCCTAGATTGATGGATCCTTCTGAGTGCCTAGGTTGTCACGTAGTTATCTTTTAGACTTGCAGGTTCTTATATTTGATTTGTGATGAATCTGTGCTGGGCTTGTTTGTTCATAGATCTATGACTAGTAATTGACTAGTCATATTGTTACTATGAACCACTACTACAAAAATCGAAATAGACGTCGGTAAAATGACGACGGACAAAATAAATACCGTCGTTAAATTTTAAACGACGACGGTAATATAAAAACCGACGTGGATCAGAAACTAAAACACCTAAAAATTGGAAATTCATTTGGGCATTTTTAAAACACGACGCATAAAACTTTAAAAGCGTCGTCTTATTAAACATGCCATTCCGATCAGAAAAAAGACAACAAATAAACAACGACAGTATGTATAAATATACCAACGTAGTAATTATAGACGACGTTTTACATATAATACCGCCGTTTTGAACATCCAATGAACACGACGGTAATTGTATTATTAGAGACGTATCAAGTACTATTTAATACGACCGTAATTTTATAATTACCGACATGTAAAGGTAATTAACCACGTCTGTTTTTTATTATTTTACGCCGTATTATACATTGGATTACGACAGTATTTATAAATAAAAGGTGGTGGTAAACAGTTACCACGTCGTCATAATATAATATAACGTCGTGGTTTTTATAATACGACAGTTCTATAAATTATATCGTCGTTGTAAATAATTTTAACGTCGTTTATATTAATTATACCGTCGTTGTTATTTAAAACAAGCGCGACAACAAAAGTCGAAATAAACGTCAGTTTAACGACGACGGAAATCATAAATACCGTCGTTGTAAGTTTCAAATTCGAAACTTTCGAACTGAAACGTCTCGCTTTATCTGCGAATTGGAGAGTGAAATGGCGGCTTTTAGGTTTCCAAGTCGAAATAAAGGCCCTTTTCGGTTTCCAAGTCTTAATTAAGTCACTTTTAGTTTTCCAATTCTAAATATTTCCTTTAAATTGTAGTTTTTATTCCAAACGTTCAGTCTGAATTCTCACATCTCTGAATGGTTTCAGTCATGCAAGATGTCTCTCTTTGGAACTCAGTTGTGTTTTTGCACCAAACCAATCTAAGAACTTCGGTTTGGTGCAAAACAACAACTGAGTTCCCCAGAAAGATTAAAAATTTTGTTTCTTGTTTAACACAAATTAATTTCTATTTCTCTGTTGTTTTTGTATTTAAGACGTCGGTTTTGTAACTAACTGACGTAGTATAGGTTTATAACGCCCTATTATTTATAAACCGTCGTGTATATTTTAATTTATACACGGTTTAATTTTACTTTCCGTCGTTTATATCCAAGTTAGAGGAAATCCAAATAAGTTTATAAATGTATCTCTAACTAAAACTTGCTTCTTTTTTTTAATCTTGGTTTTGCAGTGCAAGAAGGCAACGCTAGCTCATACACACACAAGAACAAATTGAAGAAATTCGGATCGAATTATAGTTTAATGAAACAAATTATTTTGTACGTATAGGAATGAAGATTGGTAAATATTTTGTATGTAATTATTATTGATCTTCAAGTTTTATGAAACAAATTATTCTTGAGTGTATTTATTGTTCACAAAGCATTATATATGGTTGTTTTTTTAGCAAGAAAAAATCGTTGCAGAGAACCATTGGAAGCAAGAAAAAATATAAAAATGTAAAATTACTAAATCTTTGGATATAATAAACGACGCTTCTTTCAAATAAACCTTCGTCTTTACATTAATAGACGACAATTCTATCACAAAACCGACTTCTTTACCTATAATAGACGACATTTCTTTCATAAAAATTGTCGTCTTTATATATAATAGACGACATGTTTTCATAAAAACTGACGTTTTTAAATATAATAGACGACTGTTATTAACATACGTAACAAGTGCTATTTAATACGACCGTAATTTTATAATTACCGACATGTAAAGGTAATTAACCACGACTGTTTTTTATTATTTTACGCCGTATTAGATGTTAGACTACGACAGTTCTTATAAATAAAAGGTGGTGGTAAATCATTACTACGGCGTTATAATATAATATAACGACGTGGTTGTTTAGATAATACGACAGTTCTATTAATTATATCGCCGTTGTAAATCATTTTTACGTCGTTGTAAAACCGTCGTGTATATTTTAATTTATACGTCGTTTTTATTTTACTTTCCGTCGTCTTTAAAAACGCGGTCTTTTGAAAAATTTGACCGCGAATTGTAATTTTTCGAATTTTCCCTAAACTCTATATATATATAACATTTCGCTATCTTTCTTCAACTCATATTCTGACCTTAAAGTTTTCTTTCTCCATCAAAGTTGCTCCAAGTCGAGGTACATTTCATTCCTAGCTCATATTCTAATCTTTCATTCCGGTTTCGCTTTCTCAAATTATTTGAAGTTTATTTGCTCCAAGTCGAGGAAATCCAAATAAGTTATGCTTCCCACTTCTGGCTTTTGTTTCTTGTTTCTTTTTTTAATCCTGTTAAATGTATCTCTAACTAAAACTTGCTTCCTTTTTTTAATCCTGTTTTGCGGTGCAAGAAGGCAACGGTAACTCATACACACAAGAACAAATTGATGAAATTCGGATCGTTGTAGAGATATATAGTTTAATATTATGGATATGATATTTTGTATAGATATATAGGAATGAAGATTGATATTTTGTAATTATTATTGAATATTCAAGTTTTATGAAACAAATTATTCTTCTAGATTCATAGGAAGATGGATTATTTGGAGCTGAATTTATTGTTCACAAAGCATTATGGTTGTTTTTTTAGCTAAAATCGTTGTAGAGAACAATTGGAAGCAAGGAAAAAAAAGGTAAAATGTAAAAATAAAACATCTTTGGATATAATAAACCTCAGTTCTTTCAAAAAAACCATCGTCTTTACATCAATAGACGACTATTCTATCACAAAATCGTCTTCTTTACATATAATAGACGACTTTTTTTTCATAACAACCGTCGTATTTACATATAATAGACGACTGTTATTTCATAATAGACGACATATTTCACAATAATAGACGACTGTTATTTCATAATAGACGACAGTTCTTAAAAAACGTCGTCTTTACTTATAATAGACGTCATTTTTTTTTATAAAAACACGTCGTCTTTAAATTAATAGACGTCGGTTTTTAGTAAAAGAGACGTTTTTATATATAATATAGACGACGGTATTTTACTGTCGTGGTTTTATGCGTAAAAGATGTCGGTCGATTCCTCGACGGTTGAGAAAGTAAATTTACGACGGTAAATTACAGTCGTCTATTGCGATTTTTGTAGTAGTGAACAATTAATCATTGTTGTCTTAAATCTGTCTATTGGGATTTTAATTTACCCCCTTCACCTAAGTACCAATTACAGTAGTTTTAGGCACTGCATTTCATGTATGTCTTGTTCAGGCTTGCGACTTTTATACCGAAATTTCTTTGGCCTTATGTGGCTATTTTGGAGATACAGTTTGTGCGCTTGATGTTGCCGGTGTGTTCCTATGTATATGGATTAATTCTGTGTGGTTACTATGCTTCCATCTATGGATTATCCCTTTATGGGTATTTGTACTCGCCCTTATGGTTTATGGTCTTTGTGTCTAATTTATGAATACAATTATCGCTTTTCTCTTAAAAACAGGTTTGAAAAACTTATTCTCTTAAATAATAATACCAATAGATGATAAATGGGCTTTCAACATATAATAATTATAGGAAAACATGTACAACATTTTTTTTCTTTTCCTCACAAATAGGCCAATGTGTAATTGGTGGCACCTTTCTAGGTATTTGGTCCACAAATCCAAGCCCAGTACTCAATATTTTTCTAGCCTCTACATCTAGAGGTTGTGCATTACTCACATTTCATTAAATATAGGTCATTAAAATAATCTAACCATAACAAAGTAACTGTCAATAGATAATACTTAAGGTAGTGTATTCACTTAAGATTTTAAAAGATTTTAAAGCAATTTAAAAGTCCAAGGGTATTCAATCATGACTTTATAGAAGTCTATAAAATTATGGGCGTATTCAATCCAGACTCTTTAAAATCCATTCAAATTTGAATGTATTCAATCATGACTTTAAAAGAATCCATAAAAGTTTGAGTGTTTAAAAAAAAATCATTGACTTAAAGGAAATACAAAAAGTGGTGGATTTTGATTGATCCTAAACTGATTGTAGGCCATCACAAATCTTTGCTTCCCCTTAGAGATTTTGATAGATATATTGGTTCTTCTCAAGATATGATTTCACCACCTCTACTACCACCATCTTGTCATGACTTTCACCACCACCACTTCTGCCACCATGTTACCACCACCACCACCACCACCCCCAGCATCACTGATAGGTTCATAAATATATTCATTTATTCACCATTCTTACTTAGTTTTTGTAGGAGAATTTGCTTTACAGAAGACTTATTAATATATTTTCTATATTTTCAGCTTTCCGGAGCACTTAATCGGTTTTCAGTGGAATTTATGTGCAAGGCCAATTGGAGAGTGAATCTAAGACATTGAATATGCCTCTAATTTTTCTAGAATTTTTGGAAGCATCTGCGTTACTGTGCCACAAATGATATTTGAAGGCCTTTCCGATTTGTCCTTGAGATGGGCTACATATGGTTGGAAGTGTAAGACATAGAGCTTCAAGGTACATGTTTGTCCAGAATTTATTGAGATGAGGAAAGAGCCCAAAATGTTCCTACAAGCAGACTGCAATTAAGTAATTGTCAAAACGGACAGCAGCTGTGCAGTCAAGGAATATTAATATTTTCGATTGCTTTCATTGAGAATTGTCAATAGGGCCTTATTCCATTGGAAAGATCATCTTCATGGCTTCAATTTAGTGTGGTCAAAGTCTTTATTTTGAGTTGGGAAGCCCAAGTTGTGATGCTCACAAGATTTCTTGGTCATGCATGAGCTATGCATGCATTATGCTTGTTAATGGATCATTTGATTCACCCACAAAAGAAGGAAGTGGGAAGAATTGGCTTTTAGTTTGGCTTCTCACTTCCTTCTTTTGTGGATGAATCAAATCATCCATTAACAAGCATAATGCATGCATAGATCGTGCATGACCAAGCAGCCTTGTGACCACACTAAATTGAAGCCCGGAAGATGATCTTTCCAATGGACTAAGGCCATGTTGCCAATTCGCAATGAAAGCTATCGAAAATATTAATATTCCTTGACTGCACAGCTGCTGGCCCGATTTGACAATTACTTCACTGCAGTATGCTTGTAGACACGTTTTGGGCTCGTTCCTCCTCTCAATAAATTTTGGACAAATATGTACCTTGAAGCTCTATGTCCAATCTTTCCAACCATATGTAGCCCATCTCAAAGACAAATCAGAAAGGCCTTGTCTTGAAATACTTCTCTGATTGGCTGCTCCAAAAATTCTATAAACATTACAGAGGCATATTCAATGTCTTAACTTCACTCTCCAATTGGCCTTGTACATAAATTCCACCAAAAAGTCATATTTCCACTAAGAACCAATTAAGTGCGCCGGAAAGCTGAAAATTGAGAAAATAAAGTAATAAGTCTTCTTTAAAGCAAATTCTCCTACAAAAACTAAGTAAGAAGGGTGAATAAATGAATATATTTTTGAACCTATCAACCACCACCACCACTGCCACCATCACCCTTCCCACCTCTACTACCATCATATTGTAATAGCCATCACCACCATGACATCTACCACCATCATATTGTAATAGCCATCACCACCATGACATCTACCACCATCGTCACCACCATCCGCATTCCAATCACTACCACACCCTCCACCATTATTGTCGCCACCACTACTTGACATGATTATTATATCCACTATCCACACCACCATTAATGCCTCTACCATCCCCATCACTATCACTAACATCAAACATGATGGCCCACCAATATTTCAAATTTATAGAAGTTTATAGAAATTTATCAAATTTTATGATAAGATTCTAACAAATTTAATTAAAATCTATATAAAATTCAATTGCAGTATATGTGGAGTTTATGATAGTCAAGTAATGAAAAGAAAGAAGAAGAAAATGAGAGGGAAAAAAAGGAGAGAAAGAAGAAGAAAATGAGAGAAGGAAAGTGATGGAGAGGGAGAAAAGAAAACACTACAAGAAAATTGGCCTTAGTTGACGGCTAAAACGTGTCACCTAACACGTTGCTTGACTGCTCAAAACCGCCGTCAAGAGTGTGGGTATCAATAAAAAGGTACCTTTGTGACTTTTTAGCGCTGTCGAGTACATTTGTTCTGGCCAGTTGTGGTCAAATTAATCTAATCTTGTGGCGTTTTAAACGTCGAAGTTAAAACTTACTTGGCGTGTTTTAACCGTCAGTAATAACGTTTATTCTTGGCCTATTAGCCGTCAACTAACACTTTCTTGTGTCTTTTAAGCAGTCAAATTAAGCTTACTTGACGTCTTTTAGCCGTCGAGAAACAAATGGGTAATATTAAAAAAAAACTATTAGATAAAGCAATATATATAAAACAAATAGGAAATTGTACATTGAAATACAATGAATATTACAAGCTGTCCAACTATCTATGCTAAACTAATATTTGAAATTACAATACAAATTCCATTCTATGAACGAAGTTCTCTACATCTAGTAAGCAAGTAGGACTCAATTCAAAAACAAAGCTTCAGCTCATGGCCTTAATTTTTTTGTCCACTAAACTATATCCTCATGATGCAAAGATTTACGACTCTGGACCACCCCCTCCAAATCATACGTTGTCAGACAAGAATACCTGCAACAGATTACCAAAATAAGTTTCCAACCAACGTTTATTCTACTTTAAAAAGAACCATGAGCTCTAAACGAAATTTGCATCTCAGTAGCATTAATTGGGAATTTAGAAGACAATTCAATAATCTGATATTGATAATAGGAATTGAAAATAGAGAGAGCAAACTAGATTACAAAACTAGAAAGACAAGTACTAAAATAAATGCATTATATTAGCATGGAAAGTGAAATATTTTTTATGAAAATAACACACCATCATAGTTATGGAGCTGGATATTTATATTGCACAAAATACAGTAGGTATTTGAAACTCAAAATACAACCTTATCAAACAAAGTTGAACAAGTCAAAATACAGCTAGCAAATTGATTTCCATCAGGATTAGCCCCACAATTACAAAAACAAGCATATATATTAGTACCAACATTTGTAGTCTGGCCTCTGTTGCAAATGATGATTCATGATTATTTCAATAAAATGAGCAAATTTATTACCATCATCAAAGTCAAAAGCATTGGATTTAAAATTCACATGATTAAACGACAACAACTACCAAGACCAAAAGGAAAGTAAAGAAATTAACTCATTCATTTGTATATGGAAATCCAAAATCCAAAGCACCAGAACAAGCTTGAAAGGGATGAAAACAAAGTTTACCTACTTTTGGTTTGCTGAAGTTTTAAGATTGACAGTAAGAAACACTTGTTTTGCTGACTCCCACTTCATCATCCTTGTTAATTATCTAAAATCTGTGAAAAAACCTACAAGTACTAAAATCCTGAGTTATTAAAATAAAAATCAAACGTAATAAAATCCTAACTAAATCTAAATGGAATTTTCCTTGGAATGAGGTTTTATCAGCATCTAGTGTGAGCGATACAAAGGCAAACCAAACCAGAAACTGTCCTATTGTAGCTTAACATTCCTGATAAGAATTTTCAGATTCTCAAGTGTTAAAAACCATAAAAGAACAACCCAAACCAGAAAACCAGAACTTTTACATCAGATTTAACAACCCAGAGTTTCAAGATTCATAGAAATCAAAACAACATCAAATTGAGAAACACTCAAAAGAACCATATACCTCAGCAAAACTAAAAGCAAGGAAACCAAGAGCAATCGAAACAAAACCCATTTGTGAGAAACCCACACAGATGCAGAAAAGTACAATCAATCTTACAAGAATAGAACCTCAACGATGAAGAAAAGAAGAATCTTGGTATACCTGAATGAAGCAATAATGGAAAAGATGCGCAGAAGTTGAGCAGAGACATTCTTGTGTTGGGAGTAAATCTGAGCCAACGTAGACCTCACAATGGTCTCAGCTTCTGGACATGTCTGCGATGACAAGATTGTGAGGTCCAAGATGGCTCCTGCATTATTAATATATAACACAAGGTTCAAAAATAATATAGACTACAAATGAGAGAAAAAAACACATTCAATGGAACAGAGGATCTCAAGACAATATAAGCAAAGTAATATAAAAACCCTGGGGTTTCAGACCTCAATAACAGGAAAGCCAACATAAACTAATTAAGAGATAAAACTGAACTAGATCTGATGCTTATTAACAAATTGTGAGAATAAATAAATACCTTTGGTTCTTGTGAGGCATTAGGAATGACCCCCAAATCCGTTCGAAGAACACATGATTTTTCCTTTCCAGGAAGAACCTGGAAATCAAATTAACGAAAAAAATGAAACAAAAATCGTCAAAATTAATTAAAATGAAAAATACCAGAAAAGAAAAAGAAAAATATGACCCAACGCTATCCAAAATAGCGACAATATGAAGAGTTCAAAGAACTAAATTATTTAACCAAAAAATTGGTCTATGCAAGAACACGAATATGAAGAGTTCTTTTGGCATAGTAGGGCCGTACTAATATTTACCTTGATTTAGGTGTATCCAACTATGAGTATGCTGGATTGTCGCCAACATTGGTTGTGATTATTCCTTATGACGTTTTCTACTATGTGAACGAGACCCAGAAACCGACGACGACGACCTGATGATGCCTGCGACATCGAAGACCAGCTCATCTTCTCCTTTGTCTCTCTGATCTGTCGCCTGAGGTTCGATGGCAGATCTGATGTTCTAGGCGTTCCCCCTCTTGGCAGCTCTCTAGATCTGTTTTCAAGGACATCGTCGTCGTTGACTGTGACGATAACCGTTACCTCTTCGCCTCTGTCTCTCTGATTTCTTTTCTGTCGAAGAGGTTGTATGTCTTCTTGGTGGTGGTGTCGACCTCACGGCGTCAGTTTGCGAGTGTCGATGAAGCTGGGATGAGGTTTGCTGGATCTGTTCTGCCGGATCTCTCTTGAAAGAACGAGTGAAAGAGGGTTTGTTGGATCAGTTCGGATTCTAACAAGTAAAAGAACGAAATGAAAGGAGACACAACACTTAGATATTTTTGGACTGAAATAAAGAATGCCTGAGGCCCTTTCCTTGATTCTTAGAATCGTCAGCTATGATGAAGGGTGAGTTCCTTGATGGTTTCTTAGAAGCGTCACGTACAAAGGGTATCAATTGACGTTTTTTAAAAAATGACAGGGAAGGGTGATATATAGTTGACGGATATTTAAAAATGACAGGAAAGGGTGTATATAGTTGACATTTTTTAAAAACCGTCAAACGCTACTGAAATAGTTGACGGCTTTGCAAGGAAACGTCAATTATGTAGTGTCAATTAAAGCCAATTTTCTTGTAGTGGGAAGGAAGGGAGAGAGAGAGAGACAGAGAGAAAGAGATAGAGAGGGGAGGGGAAGAAATTTTAGACCGATAAACCGCCAAATCCACCGAATCGGGTCGAACAGGACTAACCAATTTGGTTATTTTCACTTGATTTTTGATTTCGATTAGCAAACCAAACCAAACCAAACTGCATAGGCGACTCGAACCCTTGACCTTTTTACTGGAAAGAATTGCTTCTACTACCCGACTAATCACTTTGTTATGAAATATACGTATTACCAAAATATCTAAAAGCTTCATAGAAGAATAAATAAATAAAAAATTAGGGTTTCAATTCTAGCACTTCTTTCTCTTGAGCTGCTCTACCTTTTTTTTTCTCCCCAAATCTTTCTTCTCTTATCCTCTCTCTCTCTCTCTCTCTCTCTCTCTCTCTCTCTCTCTCTCTCTCTCTCTCTCTCTCTCTCTCTCTCTTATCTTCTCCTTCTCATTTTCCCCTATCTTCGCAGCTGCTGCACACCATCTTTTCTTCCTCGACGTCGCCATCGCACCGATCCGGCCTCGAACACACACACACACACACACACACACACACACTCTCTCTCTCTCTCTCTCTCAATCTCTCTCCTGGTTTTGTTGTTGGCAAACGATTCCGACCGAAACCATCGGTTCAACCAACATTCGACAAATTGACAATGTCGACGTCGGTGGCAGTTTCTCTTGTAGCATTCAGACAACTGTGAATTCTGTAGGCAATTTCTAGCTATCAGTTCGGTTACCCAACCCAACCCAACCCTAAAGAGAATAGTGGCAGACAATTGCTTGGGGAGTTTAGTAGGGTTTAGACTTGGGGAGTTTAGTTGGGCTACCAAAATGGTTGGAAGGTAGGTTGGGCCTAAAGGATTGGATTCTATTGAGGGATCCCTTAAAATAATTTTATTTGAGGAACACTTTTTAGGGTCCCCTCTATGAAATATTTTTTTCAACGATCTAAATCATTTATTTTTCACATCTTCATTCACATATCATCCTTGCAAAAAATCATGTAAATTGAAAATCATTAAGGCATCTAATTGAGACCGACAAAATCAATGAACATGGTGCTTCAAAAAAGTACATAAATTTCAATAATTTAATTGAGTGGTCAAATGATATCGGATCCAAGTATTTTTTTTTGTAGAGATGATATTTGAACGAATATCTACAAAATAGATGGTTTGGATTAGTGAAATACAATGCGGAGTGGGTCTTACAAGGGTGTCACTTAAATAAACTTATTTGAAGGATCCCTCAACAAAAGTTATATATATATTTAATGCAGTTGGTTCGGTTCGACTTCAATTGGTTTTTTCATGAAATAAAGTGGAACCGAAATTGGTCTGATTCAGTTTTTGAACCTATGTTGACTGTTTTGGTCAACACATTTTTTTATTATTATTATTTTTCTCAATTTAGTTCGGTTCAATTCACTGATTCTGATGCCCACCCCTATCAGACATGCTGAAATGTAGAAGTAATTTGTTTAAGGTATTAAATAGGGGTGGGCTCGGTTTGGGTTGGTTCGGTTTTGGGCCCAACCCGAAACCGAACCGAACCCTCTCGGTTTGGCTATTTTGGAAACTGAAACCAAACCATAAGTGATGAAAACCGACCACTTCGGTTAACCGGAATTGTTGGTTTGGTTTGGTTCGGTTTCGGTTTTTGGCTTTCTTAGAGAGAGAGAGAGAGAGAGAGAGAGAGAGAGAGAGAGAGAGAGAGGGAATAAAAGCAATGAAAAGAGGGAGAGATGGAGAGGAGAGGAAGAAAAAGAGATAAAGAGAGGAAGAGATGGAGAAGAAGAAGAAGAAGAAGAGAAATAGAAGAGAGAGAGAGAGAGAATAAGAAGGAAAAAAATGTATTATATATATATATATATAAATTTCTTTAAACTATGTAATATATATATATATATATATATCGTAAATTCTCCTACGGACATCCTGACGTTATTATCGTGCGGATGCCATGTATTTTATACTACCCTCCCTACTTTTCTACTGTTTACAAGGGCATCCGCACGTTAATACATCCTGATAATAGAATAATCGATATATATATATATAAACTATGTATTATATATATATATATAAATTTCTTTAAACTATATATTATATATATATATATATTTCTTTAAACTATGTATTATATATATATATATATATTTTTATTATAATATATTTTTAATATCTTCGGTTTGGTTTGGTTAACCATGGGTTTGGATATTGCAAACCGTAAACCGAACTATAGACTTCGGTTTGGTTTGGGTTCAAACCGATAACCAAAAAAATTTGAAAAAAAACCAAACCAACCCGACCCGATCAGTTTGGTTTGGGCGGGTTGGTCGGGTTTCGATTCCAAATGCCCAGCCCTAGTATTAAAGGGTAAATCCGATACCACCTTAAGTTATGGGGCGGGATCTAAGCCGACTAAGAAATTTCAAACTGCCTAAAATCATTTTAAATTGACTTCCGGTAATGTCCGTATCTGACATAGTTTTTAAAAATAAATTGGACCCTTTGTCTGGTCATCGAATGACCAGACAAAATGTAAAAAGCCATGTAGTTAGTTGGTTTGTGATTCAAAATGGAACTCGTTTGAGCAATTCTAGCCTATCGTTCAAGCCCTATTTTTGGGCAACATGATGATGAGTTGGTAGTTGGGTGTTTGCTGCCTTATTTTTCTCTTTTGTACTCTTTCAGAATTTCCCCGTTGTCAATCTTGCATGTGACGCTATATATCACCCACATAAACCATCTAATACTTCCAAACTAGGCAACGCTACAAAACCTCCCCATGTGGTGTCCTCAAAATCCCAACCAAATCCTGTTGTGAAAAAGGTGATAAACATATTGGAGGATAAACAGCGGCGAACTCATGAATTTTTTAGTCGATGTGCAATTTTTAACGGCTAACATTACAATTAACCTACAATTGTTGCCAACACTGAAACGCATGTGGAGATACGACGCCGAGATGAGTAGAGGAAATTCATAACAAAACGAAGACAATTAGGGGAAAACTTTTGTATTAATGATGTATATAAACAAGTATATCTCATCATCAAATCATAAGATTGCAACCACCACGTACGTAGGCTTTAACGTAAGAGCCAGATTTCAAACTTGTACACGTGGTATGGACCACCAGCTAGCATAATTGGGTATGTCCTTAGCCCGAGCTAAAGCCTAAAATGCAGGGCACCCACAAGAACAAGCAACAGAAATTTGGACTGACGGTAAGACATAGGTAGCCTGATTTGATTTGATCAACCTCTCCTCCCTCGTGAAAGAGAATATTACCAAGAAATAGAGCATTCACTATTGAAAGAGTACATCTCAGAAAAATTTGTTGCCAGTAGATTCTGGACAATGCACATGCAGTGATGTCCCGATAATCATTGAGGGTGGTGGCTTGCATTTAAGTTTGAATTTCTCTTCAGGCTTGTGTACGATCATCTACTCGATGAGTAGACTTTTCCTATATGAGAGGCTTGAATTGTCTGATAGATTAGAGGTCATAACCCAACGAATCTTGCCCCACTTACACACACATGTATATGCTCCAACGACAAACGTTGAGGAAACTTTAATTTCTAATTTTGCATGTGATTATGAGATTATTACGTGGTATTAGTAATTTACATGTTGCATATTATTATGTATAAGTTAATGAAGATAATTCATGCATGTGTTAAGTATATAAGTCTCCTTTTATTGAGGGATCTCTCAAATAATTTTATTTAAGAGACACATTTAGGGTTTCGTACAATTTTTTTTTAACAACCCAAACTGTATATTTTTCAAATCGTCATTCATAGATCATCTTTGCAAAAGATCATGCAAATTGAAATTCATTAAGGCATCTAATTGGGAGCAAACAAATAGATGAACATGGTGCTTCAAGAAAATACTATAATAACAACAATCTAATTGAGTAGTCAAATGGTTTCAGATTCAAGTGATTTTTTTTTTTGCAGAGATGATCATTGAAAGAATATCTAAAAGATAGACGATTCGGATATTTGAAATATAATGTGGAGTGGGTGTCCCTTATAAGGGATCTCTCAAGTAAGCTTAATTGAGTGACACCCTTATAGGCCCCACCACGCATTGTATTTCAATAATCCGAATTGTCTAGTTTTTAGATATTCCCTTAAAGATCCCTGCAAAAAAAAAAATCACTTGAATTTGAAACCATTTGACTACTCAATTAGATTGTTGTTATTATAGTATTTTCTTAAAGCATCGTGTTCGTCTATTTGTTTGCTCCCAATTAGATGCCTTAATGAATTTCAATTTGCATGATCTTTTGCAAAGATGATCTATGAATGACAATTTGAAAAATATACAGTTTGGGTTGTTAAAAAAAAATTTGTACGGAACCCTAAAAGGTGTCCCTCAAATAAAATTATTTGAGAGATTCCTCAATAAAAGGAGACTTATATACTTAACACATGGCTTGTTTATTTTGTTGGTCACAAATAGATGTCTTAATGGTTTCCGATTAGACTAATTTTTTTTGCAATGGTTATCTATGAATAAAAACTTGAAAAATAGACGGTTCAAATCGTTGAAATAAAATTTGTAGTGGGCCCGAAAAGGTATCCATCAAATAAAATTATTTGAGAAATCCATCAATAGATAGAAGGGGACTATAATCTGGCCTTCTACGGTGATCGTCCAATCAATCAATTAAAAAAGCCACAAAGTTATTTTCATCATGTTATCCACAAACAAAGCTGCACAAAGCCATTATAAAATTTCCAATCATGATAAATGTGCTAATGGTTATCATTTTAGTACTTTCTTGTTCGTCTATTTTGTTGGTCACAACTAGATGTCTTAATGGTTTTTTGTCTAATTTTTTGTAAGGATGATCTATGAATGAAGACTTGAAAAATAGACAGTTCAGATCATTGAAAAAAAAAATCGTAAAGAACCCCAAAGGGTGTCTCTCAAATAAAATTATTTAAAGGATCCCAAAATAGAACTAGACTGTATAAATTCGTCTATAAGTGTGATGCCTGTTTTAACAAGATGTATGTTCTTTCTCACAGAATGGACACATCGGTAGGTAACCTTTTTCTTATTTGTGTCACAAGATCCTAGCATAAATTATAGGGTAGTTATGCATCGGGGACGCTAGAAAAAAAAGCAGGGAATCAATTAATTAAGACTAGAGCTTGGAAATAATGAGGTAAGTAGTAAAAATTAGGGCAACATAGTAGGTCATTTGGTTCCATGTATATCTTTTTCTTCTTTATACCATATATAGGAAAACTAAGCAACTAAAAAGATACGTACCATATACTAGCAAGTAGCTCGGGTTGAAAAAGGAGGAGTGGACTGAAGTAGGAGTGAGCTGTTTGATTTGAAATGTGGGAAAAAGTTAAGAGTAAGGAGAGACCCTTGAAGGGCAAAGAAAAAATAGTACCACTGGACTGGAGTCATGTGAGGGCATTTATATGGTGGGGTTTTGGTGTTTTTTCCTCTCAGTGCACATGGGAAAGAGTCCTTTCTTTTATGGTAGGTGTAAAAGGAAATGAAAGCATGTGAGGCCATGTGGCCAATTGACCACCCAAACATTTTGCAACCAAATCCTTGTTAAAGCTATAGTACCTCTCTCTCTCTCTCTCTCTCTCTCTCTATAGAGATCACAATAGTGAAATTTCCACATAAATCCTATCTGGTGCCAATGAACAGTTTTATTTCTTATAACTGACACTGATATCTCTATTATAAATTTGTTTTCTTTTAATATTTTTAAGCTGTCTCACTCCTATATATGCCATATCCATGACCAGCATTTGTTTAAAACCAGGTGCTTCCACCACCATTACTCCATAGAGAAACCTTGGTTTGCCGCCGCTGCCACCACCACCATCGTATTACTTTTCCTCCTTAATTATCATTTTCATTGCTCTTGTCAGATTGCTCTTCTATACCTTTATTTTCACTTTATAAATAGTGTGTCAGCTAGCATTTTCCTTTCTTATTTGTCATTAATGGTGATGAGGCAAATGAGTAAACAACATCGACGGGTTTACTCTCTTCAGCCCATCAAATTGGTACGTTCTGTGTTTGCAAGAAAATATCTAAGTCACTTATTGCCGGCTCTGAAGAAGATATTTGAAGAAACCACCATTTCTTCATCAAACAAAAATGTTGATGAAGGCTACTCTAACTCTAAGTTAGAGAAACTTGTTGGGTACCAAGTGAACATGGCAATGGTATTCTCTGCCTCAACTTATCAGTTTGCATGGAGCCGTGCCTTGAAACAACAGCTCCAAACAAGACATGTACTCATGTATGGTGAGGGATTATGGCCACGTCATCATGTTCCTAAGCCCTTGAACTTTCTCCCAAAGCTCAGTGTTAGTGCCAGCAAGATGAAGAGGTACTCGAATCATAATATGTCTAATAAGGTCAGGCCACATTTTCTGAAAAGAAATTTAGCCATCAATGGAAAGACAAAGAAAAGCAAAGAGGCAGAGATTATTGAGAGGAAGTTGACATCTCTAAGACGGCTTTTACCGGGTGGGAATGAGATGGGTGAAGAAAATGAATTGTTGGCAGAAGTAGGAAGCTACATCTCTTGTCTCCAGCTACAGGTGAACATTCTTAGGCGTCTAGTGGGAACCGATCAGTTGATGAATTAAGTAGTTAATTTAGTGGTCTAGGGGTAATTATTTATGTATAACCTTTCTTTTGTGAAATTATGCATTGGTTATATATAGCTGGGTAACAAGTTGTACACTTATTATATGTCGTCAAGTTTATTTCTTGATTTATTTTTGGTTGCATATTGCTATGGTTAAGTTATATATGGTGATGTTGTGCATAAGGTTAAACTTAGTATTTTCGGGTTTCTTATGGGCTGTGTCTTTGGGGAGTAATTATCAAGAATGTTGAACTAATAGGGTGTTAGTTGGATTGGCTTAGACCTTTGGTGTGCTCCCAAGTGGTCCTAGGTTCAAACCCCTATAGTACCCGTGTGTGTGAGTTTTCACTCTCCTCCTTACTAACTTTGGCAAAAAGATAATTATCAGGAATGTCGACTAGCATAAGGTAAATTCTTGCAGCGGATGTGCGCAAGCTAATGAATGGTTTATGTATTTTTTCTATTAATTATGCTCCGAGAGAATGTATTAATGTGTCTCATCTAGGCTCGCTTGTTTTAATTTTAGTGAGAGACGATTTTTCTATTGTTAAACAAAAAAAAAGGGTTTCTTATGCAAAGGAGCTACCTATTATCTAAATTACTATGAGTTCGGTTAGTATTTAAAGTTCAAAAAAAGAAAAAAGAAGTCAACCACTTTTTTCGAAATACAAATATTCTACGCTCCTGTTGTACCTTGGGAGTTCTGTCCTTTGGTAGCGTTAACATGTCAAATTGCCTTCTCAAATCTTTTTTATTTATTTATTTTACTCGTTTAATAATAAATTGTCATTTTAGACTTGGAAAAATGTAACCAAATTACTGTATCTTTCAACATGTGAACATACAATTTGATTTGTTAAAGGGTAATCAACATCCTCCCAGGCGCTTTGTTTGACTTATGGATATTCGACCACTATTGGCAGAATTTTAAGTCCTTCAACTTCGATTTGTGTTTCGTGAAGCAAATATGATAGCAGATGAGTTGGTTAACTTTGGTCATCAACTCGATAATCCTTGTATATGGTTTTATAACTTTTCTAATTTTGTGGCTCTAAAAGCTTTTATATATATCGTAGGCATAGTCGGATATTGTATCCAATATGCTAAAAAGCATCAAACCAAAAGTTCACATTCCATAGATAAATAGCCCGGTCGAAAACCCTTGTATTATTAGACCATTCTAATTTCTTTCTAATATATTAGACCATAAAAAATATTTTAGCCATTCGACTAATCCAATGGCTGTAGTCTATCCAAATCAGCACAATTTACGTTTCTGTCAAAACTCACTATTTTCCGATTAGGCTCACAAACACCCTTCTTTTCTCTCTGGCTCTTTGCATGGCACTAATTAAACAAAATCCATCCTTTGAAAGACAGACATCAACGTCTTCTTGTCACACAAAGTTTGGTTTGTGAGAAAGGAGAGAGAGGAAAATACGCCGGCAAGAAAGTAGAGAGAGATAGAAGAAAGAAGAAGACGAATGTGGATGGGATACCCTTAGATCAAATAGTTTAAAATGCAGACAACTAGCGGCAGATCTGAGGAGCTAATTCTTTCCACGCTCAAATGAATGATTTTTTGTTTTTATTTTTATTATCAATGAAAGATGCCTATGAAAATATAATTAGCGAATGAAAAAAACTGTGGTGCACAATACTATATATATAGATGTTGGGGTGTTTGGTGCTTGCATGTCTAAACCATAAAGCCATATTGTACGATTCAAAAATGTATCTCTCAAAATCAATAGTCACCTTTCTCCTCTTGTTAAGAATAACATTTGTTTTGACAGAAAAAAAAAATTACTGACATTACCGAAGGCATACATGAATGATTAGGTTCAAATACTTTTACAAATAATGACACTTACCATACCAATTTGAAAAAACTTAGAATTTCTCTATCTGATTATGCATCTTACACTGGCTTTTACAAGGGTTCAGTTGGTAAAGTCCCAAGCGAATTATATGGTTTTGCTATCTGTTTTGGTTAAAGAACTACCCTAGATTGTGCTCTACATTGATGCGGCACTTACCTTGATTGAGAAACACTGCCCTTACAACAAAGGTGCAGTCATATGGTTCGCGCACTGCCAAGTCAAATACACGAGGTTGACTAGTCGGAGCCCACCAATATAATGAGACTCATTACTATTAAAGAGGTGGTATAAAAATATGGTAAGCCTAGTATTTTTCTTAACACTCAAATCGTCACCCCGTGTAGGGGAGGGCCCCTTCCCTTATGAGATGAAAAAAGTGACCAGAAAAAGGTTATTTTGTCTAACTATATTTGAACTGTCACTGCTTTCTATTCTAGTTACTGTTGAATAAAAAAAATTATTATTATGTTATATTTAATCAGGTAATTTTTAATTTATTACTGTAAAATTTATCGACTTTTAGAATTTGATACATCCAATTATTTTCGTCTCATATGATGTTACGTGATCCACATATATTACTTAAATAAATAAGAAAATATTATTAAATAATAGACTCCAACCAATCGCAATTTCTCAATTGCGAGCTTCAATTGTAGAAAGAGTCAAAACCCACAAATACAGAGAATGAGACGATCTTGTATGGATTCTCGGAAACCCATGTGGAGAAATCGAGATTTGGAGCTAAAGAAAGTGAGGCTCTGCTCTGAGAATAGTGGGAGTGCTTTGGGGATTGGGGTCTTGGACGGTTTTGGACTAACATTGATTCAAATTCAAATTCCAAATTCCCAAAATCCCAAATTTTTCTGTCTGAATCTGATTGATTCTTTACTAAGCATATTTCATTTTTATACAAGATCGTCCAATAAGACTTCTAAACTTGTTAACGGAAAGCCTTACAGTGAGTATGAAAGTGATAAGAAAATTAACTTTTTGTATGCGACTGACACGAAAAAAATTTAATGTATCGAATTCTAAAAGTCTGTAAACTTTATTGTAGTAAAGTGAAAATTACCCTATTTAATTTGTAACTTAACATTGTAAAAAATAAAATAAAAAACCTATTTTCTTACTCTAAAGTGTATAATTGTATATGCTAATACAATCTGAAAATATTCTATCCATATTGTTTGACTTGGTATCAAAGCGGTCTGATTGATTGGGCCTGAATTATTGGGCATTTACCCTTAGCCCTTACCCATGTGGTGTTCACATGTTGGGCTTGAATGTTTACCCTTATCCAATACGTGGTGCTCACGTGTTCGGATTGAATGTTTGACTCCGATGTAGACCTATTGGGCATTGTAGGTGGTTAAATTTGAGATAATATCGGTGTTGTTAGTAGTGGGCCGCTGGCTCATCTCTCTAAATTTAACACCTCCAACTTGTGAAAAGACAATTTAGTGATTGTTCAACAAGCATGTTAATTACACCATTCCGTATTTGATTTTTCTTTTCTTTTCTTTTTAATATTGTTTTTTTATAGTTGGATTAGCCTATCCACCGTGCTAAAAGACATGTAACCAAAACTTGTCATTTCCTAATAGAAATCAAAGCTCAAATGAATAGTTTTCTTTCACTGATCTCACTAAATATATATATCATTGTGGGATAAACTAGAAATTTTATTTCACCAATATCCAATCTGTTTATTTTTCAAGTCTCCATTTATAAATCTTCTTTACAAAAAATTAGACAAATTAAATACAATTAAGGCATCTATGAACAAAATAGATGAATACCGTGCTTTAAGAAAAAACTAAAATAACAACCATTAATTGAGTGGTATCAAACATTGAATACTTAAAAACTAGACCATTCATATCTTTGAAATTTCTCATAATAGTGTTATTTGAGGGATCCTTCAACTGTGTTTGTATATATACATATTATAAGTTGTGTTGTTGATTTAAACCATCCCCCACATCATATGACATACAAGTCAAAAATATGCATCTCTCAGAATTCATCATCTCCTCACTCCTAATAACATTTGTTCAGCTCCAAACTGATTTTTCTAAGACTAGTGATGGCATCCATGAATGTTTAGGCTCGGATACTTTCACTTCATCAAATGATTCTTATGAGGAAAATTTGGACAAACTTACAAGTTTTATTTCCCAATATACACCTGATGGTTTTAGGAATCTCTCAATGGCTGATTACAACGGCCAATACAAAGTATATGACAGCGTCCTTTGTTTTGGTAATACCTCTGTTGGAGATTGTGGAGACTGTTCGAAAGCCAATTGCTCAGCGTCCCTTATAACAAAGCTGCAGTCATATTGTTTGGAGCATGCCACGTCAAATACTCGAACAATGATTTCTCAGGCCAAATTGACAACAAAGTTCGATGTGATGTGTGGCTCCGCAAAATGTGACAAATCCCAGGTCCTTTTATAAATGGACAAAATATCTATTGAATGTCCTTGTCGTCAACGCTTCTACACCTCGGGTTCCTTATGGGAAGGTACATAAAATTATGTGGTGGCAAAATAAGAAAAAGGATCTTCATCTTGCAGCTCAATGCACCGGGGACCTTTCACGATGTCATTGCAAGAAGTGTCTTGATCATTTGATTATGGAACTTCCAACTTGTTCTGATGGAAAAACCGGAGCAATGGTTGATTCTGAGAGTTGCTGGGTAGCTTTCTCAATAGAAAATACTTACTTTAGCATCGTCCCAATTATGGGTGAGTCCCCTACTGTGCTATAAATGTTAAATTAGTCAGAGTTACTGTGCTCTATACAGTAACCACATATACATATGAAGACCATGCTAAATATGAAGTACTGATGGAAAATACTTCAAGGTTTTATAATAATGACTTGAATATGGATGGAGCGGCCAGCCCGATTCGCCTCATTGCCATTGATTCCAGCAATCTGAGAAATGAAATTAGAATATTTATTATGTGCAATTTGATGATAATTACTTCAAAAAGAGTTAGGATTTTGTAATTGACCAAAAGAGACATAGAACCTCAATTGGTGAGGGCAATGAGAAGTTTTAGGAGTAAGTTTGATACGATGAAGTTTGTTTTTATTTATTTTTTAATTCTTTGCGGTTGAAGATGGTTAGGGAGAAAATAGTTAAGGGGTTGCAATTAAAATTCAGATACAATTTCAGTGACGATTGCAATTAAAAACGAATCAGGTAATAGTTAAGGGGTTGGCAATATAAAAAGCTATTAAGGGTTTAAAAACAACAAAAATTTTGAAAAAAGGGAAACCATAAATATTGTTTTACTCGTCACGTTTGCTGAAATGAAAACATAAGCAAAGGAACCACAAGGTGTGGTGCAGTTGGCAAACTGCCTCCTTCAGCTGGCGAGCTACCTAGTGTCTTAATGGCAGGGGTTCGAAACCCGTTGGAGGCCAAGGGCAAGCCGCACCCCGAGCGGGGATTAATTCCGCCATTCGGGTGTGGGGACACCTCGTGGTATTTACCAAAAGAACATAATCAATGGGCTTACATCGAGGATAAAATTAAGCGGGTTTTACTACTAAACTCTAATATTTTTGGGCTCATAAGTAATTTTCTAAAGAAGATATATACTACAACTATTTAAATGCCAGCCGAATGCGTCAATTGCCTCCAAAGTCTTTTTCATTTCAATCATTTTCTAATAAATACACTCTTTCAAGCTAATAAATGTAAACCATTTCACTGTATCCTCCAACATGTGAGAAGGCAATGTGATGGCTAGTGAACAAGCATTAGACCACTCTATCTTTCCTTTTTGTTTTAGTTAAAGCATTTCTAGCGGCCAATTCAATAGTTTTTTTTTTCGTCGAAATCGAGTTTCATTAAATAGAAAGTCAAAGCCAATTACACCAACCAGGGGAGGCCCTGAATATTGGCAAGCAACGCGTTTGCATAGGGCCCCCAAATTGAGAGGGCCCCCAATTTTTATAAACCTCTATAGATACATATGTATGATACTTTTAAAAAATTGTACTATATTGATATTATATTAAGCCTAATAAGCCCAATTATTTACTCTAAAACTAATTAAGAAGAGGAAACTCAATAAAGGACCAGTTATTATTGTTAGGTTCATTTTTATATATGATTTATCATGTCATTCACCCAATGTTTTGAGTTAGTTCTTGACATTTTATAGTTTTTTCTTCCTTTTTGTGTTTTTATAGATTGTAACATGGTTGGAATAAATGCGAGTTAAAAGTGAATTATTGAATATATTTCATGTTGATCTTGCTAAAATTAGATTTTAGTAAAATTTTAAGCATTAGAATTAGTTCACTTCAATCAACCCCCCTCCCCCCTCCGCCTCGTTTTGTACGTATGTGTGTTGTTTGAAGTTTTGAGTGTTCTTTCCGCTGAATTCTACTCACTTTGTATATTTTTTGACATTTGGCTCGCTTTGAGTTCTTCATTTTTCCATGCTGAATCCAACCATATGAAGAACGTAAACTTTGGATTAATGTTTTGTTTCATTCCTTTCACTTTTCTTTACTCATTTTTAGTATTTGATTTGTATTTAACCTTTGTGTTGTATTAAATAAGTGTTCTTTACGTACTCAAACTAAACCTTTGAATAAGCCTCCAATTTCTTGTGGGAACGATCCCATATTTACAAATCTATACTCCAATAGATTCGGACACTTTCGGGTATTTTTAATTGGATGATTAGCACATTAATTTGTGCCAATTATTAATACAACAACTATTTTTCTTTAAAAGTTAAACTAGTTTAATAAGTTAACCTAGCAGCATATACCTTAGCAAAAAAAAAATTTTTAAAAAGAACAACTAGCATATAGGAAATTATGCTCTACTCGACAACAGAAAACAAAACAAGCACTTTATTAACTAGTAAATTTAGCTTAACTCCTTAAAAATCATTTTTCCTCAACTACACCCATCTCTTTATTTTTATTTGAATAAAATCCTGTTTTTTTCTAAATAAAACCCGATGACTAGGATCCAACTCGGCAAGTTGCCTAATCAAGCGCAAAATTGAATTTATTGTACTTTTTCGATTTCTAAGATATCCCCAACTAAGCCATTTTGTATATTAATGTAGGAACCAATATAGAAACAAATTTTAATTGGATTGTAACTAATGACACATGTTGAATTTGGAAAGATCTCCAAATGGATGTAGAAATTAATTTGGAAACTTTTTTTAAATTTAACAATAAATTCAGATTTAACATACTTCGGTTTATTGAACCCATACAATGCCTTGAGCATTCCAGTAGAACAAACATTTTCTGAAACGCACTATTAAGTTTGTTAGGCAAATAGATCACTCAAAACCATAAAACTAATAACAGGTGGACATTGTTGGAAAAAATTGCATGGTTCCATAAGTAATAAGTTATAAGAAAACATTTCGAGCACAGTATTGATAAAAATTGTGTAACTCCATGGAAAAGTTAAACTCACAAATTAGACTGGGAGCTTTTTCTTTTGTTGGCAAACTATACACACAGGTTTAAGCATTCATGCAAATTTTCTGTTACAATTGTTTCAATGGCCATTCAAAACTGATAGAAACATTATGTTGCAGAAGAGTAAGACTCCTCTAATGCGGGAATCGAATAGAACGTGAGACAGCGTTCTAACGACCCATGATCAAATTCGAAGGTTGTGTGATCATGGTTTCAACCCTGTCTCACACTTTCGATCCCACATTATTGAAGGCCTCAAGGAGTGGATACAAAGATATATGTTGCAAATGATAAAGATGGAAAGATAGATAGATAGCAGATTATGGCAAGAAAACTGCTGGACACTGTTTGGCCCCTACACGAGCAAAAATAAACCAAACACAACCCTTTTCTGGCACTTGAAATACATTAGAATGGAAAAGTAAACAGAGTAGGAGAGTTTGATATATAGCATAGACATGCTCTCCATCATATCTAGAAATGTTTAACTAATTAGTCCTGCTTTCAGTTTCTCTCTTTCTTCCTGTATATCTCCTCTTCACTTTGATATATCGTTGCTTGCGACCCTTCCTTTCCCAGGTAATATTTCTGGATTCTTACACTGTATAATGCTGCTGGCTTGTATCGATGTCCAGGCCCTTTAGCTTCGCCACTGACTCCACATGTCCCTTGAGTGTGGTAAGCTCCCGAAGTCTATAAACCACAAAATCAAAAGATATTTGTTTTCAATAAAATAATGGAAAATGGAATATATTATCTCTTACGGGGAAATGTTTTCTTGCCAAACAGTCTGATATATTATGTCAATATGCTGCTAGACTGTCAATCTGGACCATTGAGCTAGTTGTGTGGATTCAGATTGATAGCATGGCCACATAACATACTAGATATCTGGCAAGAGAAGATTACCCGTCTTTCGTGACTTCGAAAGCAATGTTCTGAATGGTGGCTTACCTTGCAACTTCGGCTCGTCTCTTGGCCTGCTCAGCAATCTCAGACAGCTCTCTGTAGCTGCTCTTGTCATTGAAGAGATGAGAAGCTTCTGGTGCCTGGAGACCATGCAGGGTCCTTTGAGCATGAGCCCATTGAGCTTCTCTCTCCTCTTTTCCATAATCTTTCTTGGTGGTAAAGGCAGTCTGTTACAATAGGAAAAAAACATTAGAAAACTTTGACTTCTCTCATCAAACTAACTAAATGTATAATTCAAAATAGATGTACCTTGTTCTCAAGCAAGTTAAGCCAGGCTTTTCCACTCAAGATGTAACGGATGGTGAACTTCATCACGTCGAGTGGGAAATAAAATACAATACTGTAAATCCAGATGACACCGGCCCATCCCCAACCAACTCCATGTATTCTTGCAAAACCCCAGTTGGCATACACTGCTACCAGAGTTGCAATCTGAAACAGGATAATCGTTAGCTTCATAAAGCAGCATTATGACAATAAGAAGCAGGGCTGTGCTTGGAACTAACTTGTAACATGTATAAACACTTTCTGTGATTTCAAAAAGCTTGGAAAGGATATGCATGGGAATGTTCTTACCAGCTGCGCAATCATGAAAGCACCGAGTAGTAGCAGTCCAGGGCGTTCAAGGAAGGACCAGCTGCGGGATCTAGTCACGAAAATGAGAGCCTGACTCACAATACTCACTTGTAGGTATAAGGCAGCCATTAGTTCCTCAGGCCTCTCTCTTATGGATCGTACGCCAAATTTTTCCTACAACAGAATGAGCAGAAAATGCATATTGGAAACTGAACTTCATGAAAGTTTCTGTAAAACAGAAGGAGCCAAAAGAATGCAAAGAGTATCTTACAGAGAAGAAGTCGGTTTCCTTTATCAACCAGAAGAAGATAACAGTCATCAATGCCAAGTAACCTCCAAGCACAATTCCGGTAGCAAATATCTCTTTCAATTTCCAGCTATCAGGCAAGGGTGATGGCTTTACTCTATCCTTTGAGATTGTCATAATTGTGCCTTACAAATTTAACAAGTCCATGGTGTCAACAGTCATAATTCTCAATACTGTTTTACAAGTTCACTTGATCAAAACTCATTCACTTGATAGAAGCTTACCGTCGTTCAATATGGCAATAATCAAAACCATGAAAGGTGAGAAGTCGAACTTCCATATGAGAGCGATGAACATGAAACCAAACTGCAATGTTTGCCAAAAACAAAAAGCAATTAGATCAAGGCTTGAGTAGAGAAACAAACCGCAAATTTTAAACCACCACTGTTTACTTACCACAATACGGATTGTGATGGAAACTGCATAGATCTGCATGAAAACAAAACAGAAAAACAAAGAAAAAGTTACAGTTCTGAGTCATAAACTGTTTCTTCAAACCAAAAAGTTCAAAGCAGTCTTTTGAAAAGAAAGGCAGAGCAACTAACTGTGTAGTTCTTCATTCTCTGGAAAATAGCTCTACTGGTCAACACTGCACTAATGATGACACTCAATCCGGGTTCTGTAAGAACAATGTCGGAAGCACCTCGGGCAGCATCTGTAGCATCAGCAACAGCAATTCCAATATCTGCCTTCTTCAATGCAGGGGCATCGTTCACACCATCGCCAGTCATTCCACAAATGTGTTTTCTCTCTTGCAACTTCTTCACAATTTCGTATTTGTGCTCTACAACAAACAATATTGTGTTACAAAACCAAACCAAAATATTGTTTTTCTCATCAAAATAAATACGTGAAACTCTTTCTCATTTATCAAAGTAGTCACCTGGAAACACTCCGGCAAACCCGTCAGCCTTCTCAATTAACTCTTCTATAGGAAGGGCAGCTATGCTTGCATCCTTGTCTTGGCCAAGTAAGGAAGCAGATGGGTACATGTTTGTTCCCATTCCAAGTCTTCGACCAGTTTCCTTGGCAATGGCAAGTTGATCACCTGCAGATATAGAGACAATTGGCAAGTGAGCACAACTACATACAAAACAGAAAATGAATGCATTAAGGGAGGATGGAAATGTGAACTGACTTACCTGTAATCATCTTAACATTAACACCGAGATTAAGAGCCTGGCGGATAGTTTCTGCACTGTCATGTCTTGGAGGATCGAAAAGAGGCAACAATCCAACAAACTGCCATGGACCGCCAGCACTTTCTTTTGATTTTGCAGGTACTTCCTGTAAACATATATCATTAGCAATGGTAAGAGGGTGCTTTAATTCTTAGAAAACTGAACAAATGCAAGACAATACTAAATACGTAAGGTTGCGTATAAAACCTGTCTAGCAACAGCCAATGACCGAAGGCCACGTTCAGCATATTTATCAATAATGGCAAAAGCCTTCTTCTTGAAATCCTCTTTACAGTTGCAGAGGGTTAAAATCTGATAACACACAGTAATTAATTAGTATGGCGGTAAGAATGCTTACATTTCGACACTGTAATGCAACTTTGGGGCATGTTAAATATAGGGAAAAACAGAAATACCTGCTCAGGGGCACCTTTGCTTGCTCTGTGCCAGTTTCCATCACCATCAATGTAAGTCAAAGCAGTTCTCTTGTCCACAGGATTAAATGGTAAGAAGTGCACCTCTCTAATACCAGCTCGGGCCTGCATAAATACGAGTTCACCAGATAAGCACATTTGTTGCAAATAATCCTTCCCAGAATTAATGAAGAAGCAAGTACAGGGCTGACAATAAGAAAATTTGGTAAATAGTTATACCTCCTTTGGATCGGCGAGCATTCCAACCATAGCAGCATCAATGGCATCCTGGTTTTCTGTTCTTGAGGACCTTGCAGCAAGCAAAACCACATGATCTTTCTCCACACCCTTTGCAAACACCTCAACAAGGTTTTTATCAACACTGAGCTTGTTAAGAGTTAGTGTTCCTGTCTTATCACTGCAAAGCACATCCATACCAGCCATTTCTTCAATGGCAGTCATCCTCTTGGTGATGGCACCCTGCTGAGACAGCCGGTGAGACCCGATAGCCATTGTCACAGACAAGACAGTGGGCATGGCAATGGGAATGCCTCCAATCAAGAGAACCAAGAGATTGTCAATTCCATCCCTGTACTTGCGGTGCTGAATTGGGTACATGACTACAATCTCAATCAACATTCCGACCGCAATGGAACAGATACAGAAGTTCCCAATGGCAGTGAGCACCTTCTGGAAGTGTCCAACTTGGTTAGTGCTGTCCACGAGATGTGCAGCCTTCCCGAAGAAAGTATGAACACCAGTGGCAATAACAACAGCTTCAATTTCACCCTGCTTGCAGGTGGAACCGGAGAAAACTTCATCGCCTGGATTTTTGGTCACTGGAAGTGATTCTCCAGTGAGGGCAGATTGATCAATCTTTAAAGGATCACCCTCAAGAAGACGAGCATCAGCTGGGACGATATCTCCCAATTTGATGCTGATGATGTCCCCTGGAACCAGAATGGCAGCATCCTCCTCACTCCATTTTCCATCTCTAAGCACCTATTTATACATCAACATGAAACATAAAGGCAGTCTCATATCAGTTATCTGTTAAATCCATCTGCACTGCATAAACAATTGAGACAAACTCTACAAATGACTAGTTGTTTATAACTTATATGTCATCACGCATATGTCACCACTACCTTATCATTGTCAATATTCTGAGTACTTTAAATCTAGAGTTCTCAGTATGTTTACCATTTTAATCGCATTGGTCCAAAGCATGGAGGTTTCCTTACTAGCATACAAAAATGAGCATATATTTACTAACAAAAACAAAATTCATGCTTCCTATATGTTCAGTACTTCTCCAAGTTCCAATGTTCGATATTAACATAAAAATGTGCTTGTTAGTCACTTCTAATGTAACCCCGAAAAACAAAATATTAATGAGGCTCTTATTTGGTGTCTGCCATTAAAATTTTGACTTGCATTACCTTAGTCTTAGGAGCAAGACCAGCCATAAGAGCAGCAGCTGCATTTCCAGCATTGTTTTCTTCAATGAAACTGATGGTGGAGTTGATGACCAGCAAGCAGACAATACCAACAAAGTCTTGCCAATCTGGGGGCTTCCCTTCTCCATTGGCCAGAGCAATTGCCATAATGGCGGCAGCTTCCATGACCCATGACAGAGGATTCCACATGAACCCCAAGAACTTGAGAAATTTGCTTTCCTGTTCATTTTTGTAACACAAATTCCAATTCCATCAGAATTTGAACTAAACTATACTCAAATTTATTGTTTTGTTGTTATTTTACTGAACAAGTTATATTATTAAGCAAAAAGGACCTTCTTCTCTTCTAGTTTGTTGGGACCAAAAATCTCTAGCCTCTGGGCTCCTTCCTCTCCACTTAAACCTTCTTTGGTACATTTCAACTGTTCAAAGACTTCCTCAATTGGAATCCGCTCCTGTAAACCAACTCATTGTTAGGAAAATTGGAATATGTAAGGAAAATCCAGAAACAATCTTCGTACGGTAATACTATTTGTACTGACGTGATCAGTAAATGTGATACATATAAAATAACGTTGGTTTTTCGCGTTATAAGAAATATACTAAAAAGAAGCCAACCACATTATAGCTGTTACAGGTACATACCAAAGAAAAAAATGATAGTTGGTACAAGTTAGACAAGCAAGTGTTGGCAACAATCACAACGGTCGGAGAATCACATCTATGAGAACAAGTAATGTAACATGCACATAAGAGTATAGCCAGTTCATTGGTTTGACATTCTTTTGAGGTCCACTTGTGATATTTGTATGCATTAATATTACCCACAAATCCATTACAATTTTATTTTCTAGATTGGTAGATCCCACCCCAAATAAATGCATGATAGTACCAAATCAACCCATCTCTATTTTTTTTTTTAAAAAAAAAACTCTTAAGATATTTCAGATATTATCTTCTCTATCATCTACTTACAAATTTTAACCTCAAAATCAAAATCAAATGGGTTTGAATTAAATCTTAATAAAATCAAGTTTTGTTTTCTTTTATTTTTGGGGATTAATGTGGAATATTTATCCAACGGTTGAATCGAGCAAGTCAACTCGGCATTCAATGTACGAACTGTACAGACTATGGTATTCTAAATTCTAGCCTAGAGATAAAGGACTTATTAGTATAGTGGTTTGGAGTATTTACTCTCTCAGGTAAGGTCCTGAGTTCGAGTTAATATTCGTGTAGTGTGTCTGAGTTTAGTATGCTATCGCCATTCTCAATAAAAATATCTTCCAAAAAAAAAAAAAACTCTAGCCTAGGAATGCTACCCAATCATAAAAGTGTTGACTGACTCCAAAGATAACATATGCATTTTATTTTTAAAAAATAATTAAAATAAAAACTGTTTGTGTCAGTGGGCAGCTCAACTTTTCAACGCTGGACCCCGTTGGTGCGTGTTCAACACGCGCTCCAGTACCCGAAAAATCGTTCGGATACGAGAGTAAATAACAAAATAGTCCAAGGTCAAGAGAGGTATGAGAGAAGAATACAAATACAAATAAAATAACTTTTAATTTTTATTAATTTAAAATCCAGGAGGAGATGAGTGGTGGTGGCACTGGTGAGAGGAGGCTGAGTGTGAGAGTTAGCCCAAAGTAACGGTTCAAGTCTTTTAAGAAAAACAAAAAGAGAATTTCTCAAACAGTGAAAAGCCCAAAGTACCACGGAAAGGAAAGGTACTCCCAAATTCTAAAGCAAACAAACTGGGCACATAGAGGGAGGAGGAGAGAGAAAGTGAAAGAAAAAGCGAGAGAGAGAACTTATATTGATATATTGAATAAAAAAATTAACGTATTGGGAAATTATTAACTCTAGTGGAATCAACCCCTCTCTGTCAGTCACATGTGTAGATCCATTCAATTTGGATACTACCTGAAGATATATTTATATAGTCTGCTTGGTTGGTGAGAAAATTGAAAACTTTGAATTTTGAGATGTACCCATGTACGAAAAAGGTTTGTGCTGAAAAACCCAGCTGCAAAGTTTATGAGTCTTAAGACTTGTTATGTATGCATGCAACTAAGAAATTAAGAAACATGAAACAAACATAGTTTCGTGACATTCAGTCTCCACTTTGTTAGTTCGAGCTAGCTCGAAAAAGAAAGAAAGTATACATGCAAAGAATCAATTTGGAAATAGAAGTATATATTATTATACATGTGAAGAAAACTCAATACTCAGATCTGAACATCAACCAAATATGAAACAAGCAAAACTCAAAATTTGTTAAGCAAAGGAAACAATTTCATGTATGGCCTAAAACCCAGTTGGTCTAAAGATTAAGCAGAACGAACCCATCTCAAGAAAAGCAAAAACTAACCAAAAAAAATATGAAGAAAACCAAGAATCCTATATTTTCCTGAGAAAATGAGGAGGAAAATATATATATACCAGATCAACAGTCTCGTTCTTGATCTCCTCGAGGCTGATAGCCTTGTCTGTGCCCCCCATCTTTCACAAACTTAAAAGCAGAAACCAGAGCAAGCAAACTAACAATAAAAATGTTGGGATTTCTTTTTTGTTTATGTATCAAAAGGCAGAGAGAGAGGAAGAAGATTTAAAGGGCATTGAATGAGATTTTTGAATCCCAAGATGAAGAAGAAGAAGAAGAAGAGAGATATGAGGATTGTGGAGAGGGGGGGGTTGTGGTGCCTCTGGTTTTATACGTCTCTAAAGGAGAGAGAGAATTTCATCCCGCCGTTTAACCCCGTCCCCTAAGTGGGGCCCTCTATGACTTTTAATTTATCTCTTATATCAAATTATTATTTTCTTCTATTTTATTTTTTAATTATAAGCGATAGTCTAAATTACATGAGAGGAAGATTTTTCAAACACATGAATTATGATATTGGAGGGATTCAAACTTGACACATCTGATCTACAAGTTAAGGTCTTTTTTAACTAAGCTATACCCTATTGGCTATTTTCTTCTAGTTCTAAGTTCTAGCAAAAGAAGGGAAAAAAAAAACAAATTAAAGAAATAAAATAAATAAATATTATGTATTTTAGGTATTTTAGAGTCTTTGTTTCTCTTCTTTCTCTTATAACCGGTGACTTGTCGGTTGCTGTTGCTTGTTGGTGATGATGATTGTTTAATTGTTTTTATGATAGGGATTGCCTTGGGGTTCTGACCTCCCCGCCTTGCAAGGCTCACACACCCAATAAAATGGTCCCAACCCAATGCTTTGCTGACATGGGAGATGTCATGCACCACGACCAATTGCAATTTGCAAAAGGCATATTTGGTGAAATGTAAATTTAGAGTAGTAGTTCATCCCACCTTTAACTATTTCGACGGCTGGAATCGTATTATGACTTGAAATTGTCTGTTTAGAGACTATAGCATTTCATGTATGTGCAGAGAAGACAAAAAGGAATAAATAATATGGATTTTAAATGGTTCCCTGTATATAGTCATTTCAAATGTACTACATCTAGTTAATTCTTGTTTTAAAAGCAAATTTAGCCTGGTTGTCAAATCCAAATCCTTTCTTTAAAATCCCTTCATCCAAATGGAACCTAAAAGATTTGGCGTGTGGATTTGAGATATATCGAAAACGTTTCAATGATCTGATTTTCTAAAAATCAGAAAGTGTTTAATCATCTAACTGTCATCAAATAAATATGTTAGTAAACATAAAAAGGATCAAATGGTTATATGGGTAAATATAATTATAATTTGAATTTTTTTTGTGTGGAAATATCTTTAAACATATCATAAGCAATTCAACAATGTGATTTTGATCAACAACGTGATTTTGCTTATCTTTTTAAAATGAGGACGATTCGTTGATTCCATTAATTCTTATGTGACCAATGTTCAATTGATGCATCAAATGTGTGGTTAATTAATTTAATTACTTAAATATGATTGGTAAACTGACATGACCCACAATAACCATTGTTGTGAAAAACCACATTATAAATGTGACACAACTCAAATGCAACTTAGACCCTGAACTCCTTGTTTATTGGTTCAAAAATGGTTGTCTGATCAAAAGTCATAGTGACCTTAAATAATTGATTAATTTAATTCATTCACTATAAAAGGCCCAATAAATCGCATCTAGGAGTAAATGGATGAATGAAATACTCCAGTCAAACCATGTAAACAAATGTAGAACATATAATAGAATATGTAAATCGTATATAAGCGATAGTTTAAATTACAAAGGGAGATAGATTTTTTACACACATATTACGAATGTGTCATGAGATTCGAATCTGAGACCACTGATTTACAAATTAAGGACAATTATCACTAGACTAGACTCGATTGACAAAGATATAAGTTGATCCAAATGAAATTTCTCAAAATGTTAATAGCACAAAGAAACAGAAACATCTTATTATCCATAGTGCCCGAGTGGGTCCGCTTATAACATGCTGAGTATAGGACTAGTAGCACATGGTAGGGATAATTTTTGTAAATATGCTTGGCCTAAAAA
This sequence comes from Prunus padus, assembly GCA_024362665.1. NCBI lineage: Eukaryota > Viridiplantae > Streptophyta > Magnoliopsida > Rosales > Rosaceae > Prunus > Prunus padus. The sequence goes on from JANFAM010000020.1 coordinate 6,644,927, forward strand.
CATATTGTATTTTATAAATAGGGAAAACAATAAAATAGAGTATAATAGAGTTCTTTATTATTATATGATGAGAGGATTTGACTTTAATTTGGTGGGACCCCAATAATCGAAAGTCGTCGAACCTTGGCAGCCTAGAAAAACACATATTCTTAATAATAATATCTAAAAGAAGAAGAAAAAAAAAACAACAATAATAGAGACTGGATGCCATCTCGCCAAGGCCTCTCCCGACCGTTGGATTTTTAGTGTTTCTTTTCCTTTCTTCCTTTGATTGTAGTTTTTCGGAGAATAAGATTTCATTTATAAAACAAAAAGGCATATAAATACCGGCACGAATATGGTGGCCTCATTCAAACTTTCTTCGGAAAACCACATAGGGTAAACCCAAGGATAAGAAAGAGTACCACACATGTAATGGACTAACAAGAGAGTCTGACTTATGCCACTTTTGACCGCTACAGAGAACCCGAAATAAACAAACAAAACAACGCACAACTCCAAACCCCACAAAGAACAACCCATCACAACGTAATACTGTCAAAGAAAAAATCTTATACACTCATAGTTCAATGTACAAAACAACGTATCGTGAGCGTCAGAATATAGTTAGCAGAAGTACCAAATACCAACTCCTTGATTCTTATGGCATGTTTACTAATCCATAATTGGATTAGGAGGAATTGAATTGAGGAGGAATTGAATTGAGGAGGAGTTGGATTGAGGAGAATTAGATTCCGGATTCCTATTAAAGTTGTTTACTAAACCATATGGATTGAGGGAAGTTAGATTCCGGATTCCTATTGAAGTTGTTTACTAAATCATATAGAATTGAGATAAGATTGGTACTAATTACTAAAATGTCATTGTTGTTGGGTTAAAGTAATTGGCAAATTTAGAATTTTAAAAATTGTATGAGGATATAATGGGTAAAAAAGATGAATTCTTGATGGGTTGGTTCTCCAGGAATTATAATACCACCTTCCTCCAAAATCAGGAATTCAATTCCTAATTTTGTGTGGGCCACACTTATTTTCTTAAGATAATTTTTGGCGACTTTTATTCCTTACACATCAAATAAGAAAACTTGATTTTATGGGATTTTAGTATGAAGTATATATTGACTTAATGAGCCATCATTTTTAACATAAATCGTATTTTGCACTAAAACTGATTTTTCATATTTTGATTTGGTGGAAATTTGATTTTCTAGTGTTTTTATTTGAATCCAAATGGGGGGTACTTCTTTATTTACATTGTAAACTTAAGTAAATGGAGTAATATAAAAATAAATGAAAGTAAAATGACAAAGACACCTAGAGTGCACTACCACCAAATAAGCAAATGAGCAATTTGAAGCACCTACAATAGTTTTTCCAACAATGGGAGGTGCCACTACACCTCCTTGGACCTTAATAGGTCCTCCACTGACTGCGTCTACTAAGAAAATGTCATGATTAGCGGGAGATGAACGTTCAGGTGCAATGTGCTGAAATTATTTATCTGCAAATACAATTTTATTATGTTGGTTAATTCTTGGGCTCCTACTTTAACTGTATATTTTAATATATATATATATATATACATATATATATATATATATATATATATATATATTTTTCCAATAACTATATATTTTAATTGGCTGGCTGCAGTTATAGCTTTTGTTTTTGTTTTTAATTCTAGGAAACTAGGAGTCTGGTAAGATTACATATTTGTATAAATAAATAATGTATGAACCCTAATTAGAGTATCATTGTGCCAGGTGAGCATTTTCTTTGTTATAATTACCATGTTAGTTTATTTGCTCACTTTGTTTTTGGTAACTGGCAATTATTGTAGCTATATATGAGAGCAACATTGCTGTACTTCTCAATTATTTTGATGTTTAAAATTGAAAACTTTATGAAAATTGATTAATATTTTTAGCTCAATTAGCTCCATGATGATGTAAAACAAATGGCGAAAGCAATCGAAGAGGAGTTGGAGCGACGCGCGTACAAGGGCAAATCGGGTAAACTGCAAATTTGGACTTCGAATTCAGAATCGGGCCCATGACCAGTCAATTTGAAGAAAACAACGTCACGAGTTAAAGTTTTTACAGTTTTTGGAAACTTTGTTATTTTCCTATTTTAATTCATTTGTTATTCATAGGGTTTCTAGGAGTATTTAAACATACTTTATCCGTGGTCAGGGTTATGTTTTGTTATTCCAGTTTATCAAATAAACCTTGAGATTTCCTTATATCTTCCTGGTGGATTCAAGAGTTTCATATTCTAGACTAAGGTTTTATTCATTTATTTGTCACGCTGTGTCACGTGAGCACATATTTTCTATTGCTATTTCACAATGCCATTCAATAATCAAAGCCATCCATACAATATATCAATTTTCAAGTGTCACCTTTGCAAAAACTATATATAAAAAACAACAACAAATGGGAATGCATATAGGATGTTCACATTTGGCTCGGAATGCATTTTCCATATCATGTCGCCATACTTATTACAACAAAATCCTTCAATCAATAGAAAAAAATTTAACAATCGTTTTATCCGTTGTTTAATCACCAAAAGATAGTGTTTGTGTGCTCTCCTGCAGGGTCTCCTGTATTGATCTTCTAGTAGTATGGTAGTGTTGTTTTGGTTATTTGTAATGATTTGGTGGTTCTAGATTGGACTCTCTTGTTAGTATATAACATATGTGATATTCTTTCCTACTTTGAGGCTTTTTCCACGTGGTTTTCCTATGAAATTTGTACTGTTCTCATATTGTCCTATGTATGAACCTATTGAATTATGAATGAAATCCCTTTTACTCTTAAAAAAAAACCACCTGAAGATATATTAGAATTATTTATGACCAACGGGCCACGGTCGTATTGTTATAAAATTGAAGTGTCGATTACATATCCGACACTACAATTAGAAATGGATTAAGCCTAAACACCACCATCCCACATAAGTAAGAGTTGAAATTTGCTAGTTTCATTTGTGTTAAATAAATAATAATAATAATAATAATTCCAATTTTCTGGTTCAGAAGAAGCCGGTGAAACTGCTACATCAATTAGGCTTTTTCTGTTTTGTTGCTTCTCCGACATGGAAGAGCAAAATTAGGCTTGGGTGCCACAGGAGGAGTAGGCCAGCAACAGACCACACCATGAGCCATGTCCAACTCAAAACGACTTTTCCTTGGCATATACAAAGCCACGATTACATAACCAACCGGCGATACGGATTGATGAAGCCACAAGAAATAAATATGCAGTGCAATGTGGATTTGGGTTTTGGTTTTTCGAGCCTACAAGATTGGACTAAATATTTAAAAGTAAAACCTAATTTGAACTGTCTAACATGTTATATTATACGTCACTGATGCACAGTAACCGTGACCATACACGACCAATAGCCACTATTGATTTGTTGTGGCTAAGCCAACCGTGACTTTTGCCCCCTTTTCCTACTAGTGGGATATCCGCCATTCAAACATAATTTCAACACTCCTATTTTAACCGCAATCTTTATGTGAGCGTTGAAAAAGGCTGTAGAATCTTATATGGCGTTTATATGCCTAAACAAAGAGTAACAAAATCGATATCTTTTCATATAATTAATAATCACAGTTTAATAATATAACATATTAAAAATATTTACCATCGCTTTTTAAAAAAAAAATATTTTCATATAATACTTCTCCAGGTTCTCCTACTCTTGTGAAAAAACTTGCTTGCACGGGATAGGACAACATCTATACGCTTCCAATCGTAGTTCGTCACGTGTCCATACTTTGTCTAAAAATAAACACGTAGCAGGCTGTGATTGAAGAAAAATAGGACTGTTGTCCTATCCCCGGTGTAAGTAAGTCTCTCTCCTACTCTTGCCTAGGAGAAATAATCAAATACATAGAAAATTTCCACTTTTAGCCTTTTCTGCAATATTTTTCCAAAATTGTGTGAGAGCTGAGCATTAAACCCACACCTAGGGTTTACTAATGAGGACAAACATTAAATATTTAGGCATGAAGGGGTCATTTCAATGACATCAATCATGGCACCAACTAGGAATTTTGTATATAATATATCTGTAGTTGAAGTCCTAGCACAATTATGGAACTTAAATATTGTGAATCCAACTGCATCTTTGGAAATTCGAAGGGTGATGAGTTCCATTTCATTCATGAGTGTCTTGCATGACTATGTGTGAAAATTTTCTTATTACCAGACATTTGGTATCAAGACTCCTATTAAATGTTAAGTTTAAACACATCAAGAAAGACACAACCTCTACACAAATTTCATACAGATTTAAAGCACAACTTGCCTTCGAGATTTCAGATTATAGACTTCATTCAGCCTGAATTCAGTATTGCATTCGTGCAATTGACTTATTTCACAAACGGTCTTTTTACGTAATAGATTTTTCCTATAGTGATTTCTCTCAATTTCAAGGCAATTCCTTGAGTATTGTCATATTGTGATTTTGAGGCTTCTAGATCAAGAAGATTTCAACTCTTTATTCAATTAAAGCATAGAAAAAAAAAAGAATGGTGTGGATAATAGAATAGGACATGTTGAGTTGAATCTTCTTCATGTAAAATCTACTTTATTTAGATCGGGAAAATCATACACTTTAACTTACTAAGTGCCTGCAATTGATAACAATTTCATTTTCGTTATTTTTAAAAACTGAAAATTAAAAACAAGTTTTATAACATAAGTTTCAAAATCACTTTTATTTTTTAAAACAACTTAAGTGTTTTTAGTTTTTAGTTTCATGTTATACGTATCAGGAGGCTCAATAGGATCAGGCAGCGGTTATGCACATGTGCTGTTGAGCGGCTAAAGTTAGTTTAACTGTTTCCTGCATCTGCATGTACAATATGTATTATTTCATTTCTTCACATACATCGAGTAAACTATAAACTATAAACTTATATAATTGGAGCATGCACCAGGGGCTGGAGCACCAACTTCGAAATTCATACTTAAAAAAAGAATTTAATAGTAACAATTTTCAACGACTATATTATATAGTATAAGCAATAGTCTAAATAATCGGAAATGGAGATTTCACATACATATAACTATGATGCCATGGGAATTTGAATTTGAGATCTTTTGTCTGCAAATTAAAATCCTTTTCCATTGAGTTAGACTCCATTAACGACAATACTATATATATTAGTATAAGTTATATCCCAGACCCTACCAAGTAGGCCAACTTGTGATCAATACAAGAGTACATTAATATTGAGGCATGAAATTTTTTGTTTCTCATATTCATTGTCAAACATTAATTAATTGATTATATTGTTAAATTTCAGAAAGATGGAACAGAACCTGTTTCAAACCAACCAATCGCCAGAAGCCAGAGACCGGTCGTTGGAAAGATGGAAGAGAACCTGTTTCAAACCAACCAGTCGCCAGAAGCCAGTGACAGGTCGCTAGAGAAAAATGATCAGTTGTCTCCACGCTGTCAAAATCAGGAGGAGAAAATTAAACCGTCTTATGAGATTTTGTCTGCTTCAGCTCCAGTACCACACCAATCACCTGCTGAGGAAGTCATTCATGTATCATCTTTCCCTAAAACTGATAACACTAATGAAATATCCCATGATTATTTGATTCTAGAAGGCACAGAGCCTACATATCAGCTTCCAGAAAGGAAGAACCGTGGCAAACCTCGAGTACAATATGAAGCATATCTTAAAGTAAAAGGGAAATACCTCATCAACAATTATATATCTCTCAATAGATTATCAGAGGCACGTGTACACTTTGTAGAGCAATTGGCTGACATATCTTTCCCAAACAGTGTGACTCAAGCACTAGAAGACCCAAAATGGAAAGAAGCCATGAATGAAGAAATGGGAGCCCTCCAAAAGAATGTCACATGGGAACTCGTGCCCTTACCTCATGGAAAGAAGATAGTAGGATGCAAGTGGGTTTATACTGTGAAACTCAAAGCATATGGATCCATTGAAAGATATAAAGCTAGACTAGTGGCGAAGGGGTACACACAGAGATATGGGATAGACTACCAGGAGATCTTTTCCCCAATAGCCAAGATTAACACTATTAGAGTCCCATTGTCTCTAGCAGCAAATCTCGATTGGCCATTACATCAGTTTGATGTCAAAAATGCATTCTTACATGGAGACTTGGAAGAAAAAGTATATATGGACTTACCCCCAGGATGTAATTCAGCTTTTGACAAGAAAAATCACGTTTACAAGCTCATAAAGTCATTGTATGGATTAAAGCAATCTCCCAGAGCATGGTTTGGCAGATTTATTGAATTTATAAAGAATTTAGGATATACACAGAGTAATTCTGATCATACCCTGTTCGTGAAGCGTGATGAAAGAAGACTTACTGAGAGGACCCGATCCAAATTCCACTTTGAAATTTGTGTCGAACCCTGTGCGTGTCCAACACCTAGTAGGTGCCGGGCACGAATGACCAAAATGCTCTTTTTCCTTAATTCTCACTTAAAACCACTTAAGGGTTTGCAACTTCTGCCGGAAATCCTGCATAGTCCCCCTTGAAAAATGGACATTTTCCCAAAATCTTTCACCTGTAAAAAAAATACAATTTTATAAACCCAAACATTCAGCATGCCAAAAATTAAATTCTCACACAATCAAAACAGTTAATCTGAATGGCCTCTGGCCTTACCAACAACCCGGACAACAACGTTGTCACCAAATCAATCCTAGCATTCTTATCCACTGAAAATAATCAATTCTTGAAATATTAATTCAACATCCGCATCAACATTTCTTATCATCTTATTTTATCTAAAGTGAAACCTAACCAATCATCCAGCTACAATCGTTTCAGTAATTATTATCTTAACGTGCACATCATCATTATTAACAGCATTATATAAAGACTCTAATAAATAGAGTTTATTTTCAAACAAGCCACCAATCTCAAATATCAATCGGACCTTGGGTACGCACATCAGTTTAGATTGAATTCAATTAAGATATTAAGTAGATTTCAAACTCAACTCCAAAACAACTTACGTAATATTATCCTCTTCCGTGGCTGCACCTAGATTATCCTAGGCTGCCTACGTACCCTCCGTGAGGGATCAAGTCACACGTAGCTCTTTCAACTAACACAAACATCATTCTAATAAAAATAATACTCTTCTAGAAACCGACAATAAAATCTATAACCATTCTTACTTTGGTTTCAACAAGCCATATGTACTTAACTATTCAATTAATTTGTTATTGTTTACCTAACACTTATATAATATTTACATAACCAAACTTGTTACCCGAAAGCCATACCTGAATCCATTCACATAATGCATATATTCTACTATTCCCCACTAGGGGTATTTGGGACATCAATTCATTCGAAGGCAATCGGGAAGGGAAACTGGCTAGTCACATGTGTAGTTAAATCGGGCAGGTGGCTAGGGATCCTGGCCAACCCTGGGCATAAAAATAGAAGCAGGGTGGCAAACAATATCATTTTACATCCTCGCAGAACTCGGGAATACAAAGTCAACCCGAGAACACAGTCCATCAATTCCATAATTATATCGTTAATTCCAGGTACCACACATGTGGTCACATGTGTGATACATCCTCGCAAGTCTCGGGAACATAAAGTCAACCCGAGCCGCATTCCTCGCAGAACTCATGACACACACGTCAACCTGAGCCGCATTCCTTGTTGAACTCAGGGCACACACGTCAACCTGAGCCACATTCCTAGCTCCACACAGTTTGGGCGTCCCAAGACTCGTGGGGCAACGTCCTACATGTGCAACCATATCCAAAGGCAACAAACTGTCCGTAGACATTCTAATATCCGAAAGCCACTGGGATGTCCATAGACATCATTATATCCGAAGGCAACAGTTTATTCAAAGGCAACACTATTATCCGAGGGCCTCCAATTCAGTTACAAATCATTTAACAAGATATAAATATATGTATATATATATATCAATATATAATCACCATCTCATTAATTCCATCCCATTAAAGAAAGTATGTAATGAATTTACTCACTGAAACAAGAATGTTTGGGTGTAAGCCGGTTGACACACCCATTGAGATAAATCACAAGTTATGTGAAGACATAGACCAAGAACCAACCAATAAGGAATAGTATCAACGCCTTGTTGGAAGGTTGATATACCTGGTACACACAAGACCAGATATTGCATATGCTGTAAGTGTGGTTAGTCAGTTTATGCATTCACCCAGTGTTTCTCATAGGAATGTAGTTGATTGAATCTTAAGATATACTTAAAGTCAGCCCATAGGAAGAGATTAATGTTCTCAAAAAATGGATATCTTGAAGTTGTTGGATATACAGATGCTGAATGGGTTGGGTCCAGTACAGATAGATGCTCGATTTCTGGTTACTTTACATTCGTGGGAGGTAACCTAGTCACTTGGCGGAGTAAAAACAAAATGTGGTTTCTCAGTCTAGTGCAAAAGCAGAGTATAAATTAATGGCTCAAGGAGTTTGTGAATTATTGTGGATCAGAAGACTCTTGACAGAATTGGGCTTCAAATCAGAAAAGCCAATGGAGTTGCATTGTGACAACAAGTCAGCTATCGATATTGCTCATAATCCAGTTCAACATGATCAAACCAAACATGATGAGGTGGATAGACATTTCATCAAAGAAAAATTTGAGAATAAGATCATTCGTCTACCATTCATAAAATCAGAAGATCAACTAACATATGTCTTAACAAAAGCTATTTGTGGAAGAGTATTTTATGACTCACTTACCAAGTTGGGCATTGGTGACATATATGCACCAACTTGAGGAGGAGTGTTGACGTGAGTCTCCTAATTAATCAAGAAGATTTATCTCCTTTATTAATTAAGAGATTTACTTTCTTATTTTATATAGTTGACAAATCATTGTATAATTAGGAGATACTTTCCTAATTGATTACTGTATCTATTTCCTTCTAAAGCACCCATGTAAACTCATATATAACTCTTTATGAAGAATAATACAATTAACCTAAAGTATTCAAACCATATTCATATTTTAGCATATATAAGTAAAATACCTTCGTGGTGTCTTCTAGTTCTAAATAACTTTTTTGAAAAACATATTTAATTTAGCAACAATATTGAAATTAAGATAAATACATAAAAGCTAAAAGAAATTACAAATAAATGTTTTTGTGGGAGTGAATTATGACGTCTAAGAAAAGGCATAGACATAAAAGCTTGAAATCTACAGCCGAAACTCTAAATGGTAATTCTACACCTTAAATAAACAATCACATATCAATAAACTAGATAAATAAGCTTCCAACCCATGCGTCCCGTATGGTAAGAATGAACAAACGTCTTGTCTAGAAAAGAACTCCACCTAACTGGGAGAGAAACTCTCATGCAATGAGGATATTATTTTTTGCTATTCCCAATCAATATCGCAATGATAAGTAAAATAATTTTTCACGTGTCAGGGAATAACAAAACAGTAATATCCCTATTACAAGTAAATTTTTTTGCATAAACTAGCCATATGTAATTATAAATAATAAAAATATTACACCTCTTCGAATCATGCTCTCTTATAATGAAGTATAAAAGGAAATAAATTAGCATTAAATAATGTAAATATGTTAAGTTATTATCATTGTGTTTGGCATGCAGATCTAATAAATGGAAGGCTAAGTTACGAACTTTGATGTACTTGGAGCATGTGCCCCCCAAAGTGCAGGCTCATATTATAACCACAGCAACTAGGAATTAGCAGGGGCTGCATCTACTATCTAAGCAGCCGCTCTGCATCTGGAAGACCGTTAATTGTCAGCACTGTGTGTGACAGTTCTCAATGTGCTTATTCATCATCCTATCAGCTGCCGACACGTTTGCAAAAAAAAATCTAAGTGTAAAGTCGTATTTAGTCATATAGGTTTAACTCCCAACAATTCAAGCAATTCAAAGACGCGTTAGTCAATTTAGTATTGTAGTTTTACACTCTAAACTCTAAACTCTAAATCTGTAGTGAATTTAGCATTCATACTATATTAAATTAGTCAATGCAGGATCTAATTTTAGATTTCTTAAAATCTAATTTTTCATTCAAAATGTCATGTGCACAATATATGATCATTTTTTCAACGATTTTTATTTTATGTTTCCCAAAATATATATTTTTTCTCTTTGTCTAATATTAATGTTACCTTATGGTCCGTTTGATAATTTCACTTTTATTTGTCATTTTAAAAAATTTTTTAATTTAAAACTAAAAACATATTTGGTAATAATTTTCATTTTATGTTTTCAAAAAAGTTAAAAAGTGAAAACTACTTTTCAAAATCACTCTTATTGTTTAAAACAACTTCAAAGTGTTTTCAGTCAGTTTTCATTTTTCCCCCTCCTTTTTCATTCACCAAATTCACATCACGACACATACATTGCACTCCAATCATCAAAACTCTATATTTGGGACCTCTTGACTCTAACCATGCTGCTTGACTCCTGGGTTCCGCCGCGGACCCAGATTGAGCATAAGGACTTTTAGATTCGAAATTCACCAAAATTCATCCAAATTCCACAGCATTCATTGAAAAATACTACGAACTCTTGGGAACATGCACAATAATTCTATGACCTCAAATTCACAATTTGATAAATAAATAAAAATTCATTTCTAAATTGCATATAAAACTATAAATTGAAAATTGAAAATAATTACCAAATAATTTTCATGTTTTCATTTTTTAAATGTTTTCATGTTTTTAGCTTTTAAAAAATGAAAAATGAAATGGTTATCAAACGGGCTTACCCGACTACCCAACAAAAGATATATAGCTAGTTTTCTTAATTTCTTATTTCAATGACCGGACTACCCGACAAAAGATATATGGCTAGTCTTCTTAATTTCCTAAACCCCTTCCCACCTTTAAAATTTTAATTCTTTGCTTCAATAAGAGTTTAACCCAAGACTTCTCCATTCAATAGACCCACCACTATTAGGATAAATATGCACAACGTGCTCCCTAACAAATTTATATATTGTTTTATTTCATGTCCATCTTCTCTAGAGAAAAAATTTCTCATTAGTTTGTAACTGAAACATGGGGCTTCTTTTGTGCGTGCATATATGAGAAGGAGACCCCTATGGTGTAATCCAAATATTTTTATTAATTTTCTACTTTAAATAAAGGTCAACTATAACATGCTTGATTTTCAAAATTCGTTTATTATTATTTTAGGAGTTGAAATGCATTATGAATTCACATAATTAGGAGTTTAGTCTGCTAATCTAATCCATATTCTAAACTATTAGTCTACTTCATAAGTGATAAGACAGGCATTTTTGTAAGATTAGAAAAAAGCAAAGACAACAACGTTTGTTTGATTTAAAAGGTCTACGGCACGCCTGATTGCGTAATTAATCTGACTATTAATTTTGTATTCAAATTAAAAACCAAATTGACAACCAAGCTGCGTGACGCTCGTCTCATTGGCATGATGCCATGTCTTGACAACGTTTATGTTCTGTTAACTACTCTTTCTTGCACCCTTTGTTTACCCATATCTTGTGAAATTATTGAGAGTTGAAATTTAATATAAAAAAAATGTTCTGATCATGACCAGCCCATTAAAAAAAAAAGAAAAAACTCATCTCGTTTTGCTTTCAGCATGCACACCTGAAAACGTACGTATGCAAATGGCATTCGTTACTGGTAACTTTGCGGACAAGTTTGCGGTTAAACTAATCTCATTTGACCAAGCTTATTTACTTGTTTTATGTTATTGTTATCTACAGCACTAATGTTTTTTTAGTGAGCCAAGCCACCAATTTTGACGCCTCCATTGCAATAGTAGTAGTGGTAACATGGGGAAGTCGGTGCTAATAAAAATCAAACAGCTCCTCCTACACCCTTGTACATATATATATATCCATGTACTTGTAATACTGGGGAAATATGTTTCTATTTTGTTAATTTTCCGATCCGGGAATCGTGTATTTTTCAACAAATCAGACATATTCAACCAGATAATTGAGCTTATTTTGTGATTAATCATAGCCATTGACAGACAATTTTCATGTAACCCTTTGATTAGCGAAGGGGTATGCATATGATTAATTAACTCTCTCTCTCTCTCTCATGGAGATGCAGATAGTTTTCGACTTCTAGTATTAAAATAGCAGAACATGTTGTACAAACTCTGTACATGTGACATATACCAAAAAAATGTACTTGACTGGATCCAATGCCATTGAAAAGACGATTTGGTAGGACACATCTTGGAAATATTTATACCACCGATTACAACTATGCAACACGCTAAGTGTGTAGTGGCATTCTCTTGAATTATTGTAGAGGTCAAATTCATACTTGTCCATCAAAAAGGGAGAGGCATTCCTCTATAGTTTTAGTAATTTATACTTGTTTTTGTCATAAACGTCCATCAGATTTAAGTGGACATTAACTTACTCTTTGTCTTCTGGGTCAATTTGTCAGGACTTATAATCTTTAATTAGAACATTACTAATTAGGGCATAATCGTGATGAGTTCTGTCCTTTATTTGTATATGTTTTTCTATTGATATATTTAGCTTGTGTCTGAATTAGGTTATTTTACGCTTCTATTTTGGTTTATTTCTGATTAACATGTTTGGTACTTATTAAATTGAACAACAATCCAACATATTATATCTTACAAGTCTCATTTAGAGAGGTCAGACTCATAAGAGTGATTTTAAACTCCACTCCAATCCAATCTAAATCGAACCATCAAACATGAAAACATTCTAAACTCAAATTTAATCAGCACATAAACCCTAAGTCATATTTCAGTACAATATACTATTTACAGGTTGAGAAGAAGTAAAAACAAGCCGGTGGCTCGAAAGCTAATCTCTAAACTGGCCCTTTGGGATCAATACTAGACATTGTTGATTTGGCTTTTTCTTTGGACGCATTAATTACCATTATCATGGAGGACTGCAGGTACATGTGCATTATCTAAACCTCATCTGTCAATGCAAAGCAAAGGAACAAAAATGTAGGGTACTTGTACTATCAAGGTACCTAACATGTATTCACTGCAGAGGCAAAAGAAAAAAGAAGAAGAAGAAGTTATGAACCGGCCGACATTCCTCACTCATTATGTAACAAAATTTAACCTCATTGACTTCAAAATGATAATGAGATGGCATTGTGTGGACGGAAAATATTGGATAACTCAGTCAAAGCTAGCTCAAAGGTTTCCCACTAGTTAAAAATGATCATTTTGATCATGGTCTTTATTCTTTTGGTTCAACAATAAGGGGAGGAATTGAAGTTTGGCGCTTTCAGAAATTAAAAGAAAAGTACTACTAAATTAAGAGTTAATTAGTATTTTGATGACATTATTAGACCTTAGGCACGTAGAGAAACAAAGGATTCCTATTAGATCGATACTTTACATTGGATTAGGCAGGTCTAATGACGAATATGCCCATAGATGAATTAGGGACATTTTTTTTTCTTTTGGTCAAAGTTAAGAACGGAGAGGGAAATTTTTTTCACACATTTTGGCTTTGAGGGGGAAGGGGCATTTTGATAACATTACTAGACCTCAAGTATGTGGAGAAACAAATTAAGGGCATTTTGACTTACCAACAAAAATAAAGGAGGGGGTGGGGGCATTTTGACTTACCAACAAAAATAGAGGAAGGGGTGCGATCATTTTTGGCAAATATGCTCCTCTGAGCCCCAAAGGAGCATTAAGCTTATTTTTCAGTACAAGATAAATATAAATATATATATTCGAAAACCAACTAAAATAAAACAACTTGGAGTTGTGCAATTTCCATTCCCTTACATTATTGAAAGTTTAATGACAGAAGAAGCGGCATCTCGTGTGGTAGAACATTGTCAAAGGTCAAAGAATCACAAGGGCCGGGATAATATGTCAGTGAAATATGAGGCTTACAAATTAATGTGAGTCAGTAGGATTTGACCAAGAAAAAAAACCTAATGCCATCCTCGATTTTACTACTTTAAGGAAACATAATAATGGATTTTCTGAATGATCAGGATCTAAAGGCCATGAAAATGACAGATTTATCATGATCAAGAAGTAATGAAATTTAACTTGAAAATGGAAAAGTTTTTCCAAGATTGAAATCCACTTTTGTGTTGCCAAAATGGAAAAACATGACGAAGTGTTGCACCTTTTTTGTTTGTTTTTCTGTTCTTTCTCAATATCAAAAGCAATGTATCTTTAATCCGTGATTCCTTGGGTGATTGGGTTGGTGGATTTTCTATTAACTTGGGGACATGACATATTTTGGAAGCTGAATTATGGGGATTGTTTTTTGGTTTGCAGCTTACTGTTGCTCGAGGAATCTCTAATCTTGTGATTGAAATGGATTCAGTGTTTGTTGTGCATCTCATGACAAATCTTGATACTATTGGAGGTCATCCTCTTGCTGGTTTGTTATCTAGTTGCTGGGATTTTATGAATTTGATCAGTGGTTGTGATCTTTAACATGTTTATCGGGAGCAGAATTGTTTGGCAGACAACTATAATCTTGACATACGAGTGTGTTGGTTTGGTCTCTAGGCCCCGTTTAGTTCGTGTTGTGTAGGTTTTGTTTGGGGTTTTTCCCCGTGTCATTAAAAAAAAAATGTAGCTGAAATGGAATTTCTGCTTTTTCCAAAAGCGCAACATTTAAAAACAAAAATAAATGGGTTTTAGGATAGCCCAACTTTTTTAAAATTTTTATACAAGAGATATTATGCTTTAATCTAATCTAAACTAAAAGAAATCCCCTCTCCTATAATTTAAACTATTGTTTATACTAAAAAAAGTACGGAAAGAAGATTCGAACTTGGATCAAAATGATGAGTGCATCCGCTCTAACTAATTTGGCTAAACCCATATCTACGGATAGACCAACTTTAACTCCATTCAATTCTTCTTCCATTCAATTCAATTGTATAATTTATGTATAGTTTCCTATTAAAGACTATGCATTACATAAAGCTAGTGGGGTTTAGAAACATAAGAGGACAAGCAAATGAGAATAAAAAAACGGCAACGACTAAGCAAATGGTTTAGAAACATAAGAGGACAAGCAAATGAGAATAAAAAAATGGCAACGACTAAGCAAATGGTTTAGAGCCAAGACCCATGACAGCTTTTGAGGACAAATTGCAAAACGAAAATTCAACAAAGTGTGTGTGTCCTATTATTGCCAATGCCCACTGCCACTACCCTTTTGCCCCACCAATGCTTTTTGGGCAGAAAAGTAATTTACAGGTCATCTCTCATTGTAGTCTTTTCTGAGATTCTTGAACATGAGCATGGCCTGTTTGCAAATAATGGGATGGGATATGACAAACAGGAAAAAGAAAGAAGCTTCATATTCTTTAGCAATGGTCTTGGTAGGATACTTGGAATGAGGTCAGTCTTGTAATTACAACGTGGGAAATGTACAAGTTCCACTCACCAAATTGGCTTTGGCCTTTTGGCTTTTCTTGCCTATGTTTTTTCTTATTAGACTCAACTAAATAGCTATGAATATTATAGGATTGGGCCAAGGCTTTTACAATTTGAGCTCGATCCCCTTAATTCAAAGGTCAACTGATTTTTTTTCTAAGGTTTTGAGTCTAATTCTTACTTTCTGTGATGGCACAGAAGCAACTAGCCAACTAGGATTATTGGATTCATTAGAGATGTGACGTCAAATAAAAGTAATATTAGAGATATCAAATTATTGCAATTTTTTTAAGTTTATTAGTTAAAAGCAGTTATTTTTGCGCACGAGATTTTGTGTTCCAAATTTCAATTGCACCCTCTCATAGCATCGTTTGTGTGTATATACAAAGAGATACCAATTTATAATTTTTGGATACCAACTAATATGGTAGTAGTTTATTTGATTTCATTTTGGATCGATTCTAAACTTTATTTATTTAGAGCAAATAAGAATTGATGTCTCAAAGTTGGTGTAGTAAATTCACTTTTTTTTTTGTTATATTGGGAGGAAAGAAACCTTGGAGTTTCGATCTTGGGTGTCAAACATGGAAAAGGGGGAAGAGCTCAACTACTATGCTAACCCCGCTCTACATGTAATGTCTAACTAGCCAAAACTACCTGTTACCGACAAAAAAGTACAAACCGAGTGTGCAATTCGATACCCATCAAGATCACAATTCATGAAAAAGTACAGCCCTTCAACTTGAAGACGTACTCTGAATTAGAAGGAACCTGAAAATTGGTATGCATGTGGGTAAAAATAGGTAGGTGTACTTCAAAAGTGTCCTAAAGTGAAACCATATAAATTGTTTGTTTATAGGAAGAAAAAAAAATTCACATAAATTGCTTTTCAAGGTTGATTTAGAGCCAAAGACAATCATATATATACTCTAAGACTGATTTGTTAAATAACCATTTAAGTAACATGCTGGATATAATCCATGGCAGACAAATTTGGAAGAGGGCCATGGCTTGAAATTATCTTTGAAAAATCTTGCAACTTTATCTACATGTTTCTAACAAACAATCCTCTGGTTCGATTCCCCATAGCAATGTGTGTGTCCTCTCTCCCTTCCTAACTGCATGTGGCCAAAAACAAACAAACAAACAACCCTTCTAAAAGTGAAGGATCATGCCCTTTTGAAACCTCATGATTCATGTCCTTAAAATATGTACCAAAGCCCTTTTATTTACCATTCTTAAAGCCTGGCTGGTACAAGAATTTGAAGCAAAATGCATGCTCCATCCCATTCAAGGTAGGGATTGTTTATTTTTTTCATGCCCAAAAGTCATGTACAATATATCTTTCAGCCATAACAGGTGACACAAGGTCTTAACTGTGTGTATAGTCCTTCCTCAAGTGTAGGATGGTGATCAATTTCCACTTAAAATAATGAATCAATTTTGAATTGGGCCTTGTTGTTTGTTTGGCTGAGCCCATGTTTATTTATGCTGACTTTTGTATGTGTTGTATGGTTTTGCTCTATTGCTTGGTAATGAAAGTTCATTTCCTTTGCTGACGAGGGTTGGTTGAGTTGGTAAGGATCGTTTTCTTTGCTATCAAAGTCTAAGTTTGAGTCTCGCTACCGACAATCTTTTTTGGTGGGTAATTTGTAAAAATCTAAAAAGGACTAAGACCCTCTCTGTAAGTCCTCAAAGAGGCCTTGATATGCCATGACCTTGGGATGGAGTAGCCTCCCCTTAAAAAAAAAGTCCATATCCTTTGACAAAAAACAAAAAAAGATTCAAATTTCTGACTGGCTGGTATAAACTAGTACAACAGACTGGCCAATTATCTTAATATATGGTTGAAGACTAAGCTTATCATAAAAAAGGAAAACAAAATACTGATCAAGATTGGACTAAAAATACAACTAAATTCAAATATAAATAGCCTGGTCAAATTTATTCATGTCTAATTCCCAGTTACTCTATTAACCAAAAACCAAAATTTAGAAGCCAAATTCACATCACATTCTTAAATGGATTTTTCACATCAAAGACTGATTTGTTAAGGGGGCCATGCATGACTTGTAAACATGTTTTCTACAACATGATTCTATCAACTAGGCCTAGCTGGTTGTCCACTATCTATATTTTTTATTTATAAATTTTTCTTTTATATACCAAGAAAGTTCATCAGGTTTGAAAAGATGAATCAACAATTATATAACAAGTACTGGTACCTTTCGGCCTTGAGAGACAAAACAAGATCTTAACAGTAAAATATCAGTATATAGTGTTCAAGTGTGGAGAATGGCGATCAATTTTCTACTTAAAAAAATTGACTCAAATTTCTGACTGACCAATTCTGTGGACTATCTGGATTTAATACAAACCTTTGAATAATCAGTTGGTCCAAAGTAGTAACCATTATCTTCAGAGTTAATAAATTCAACTGCAGAGATAGATAACCTGGCTGTGTTCTTGTTTACTCCCCGAACTGTTTTATGGATCATAAAAATATATTCAAGTTTTAAAAGCTGATTCTGCTTTGTTCTTTCTCCAAGCTGAAATTATCCTTTGATCACCATCTTAGTGTTTGAATTTAACTTTAGTTGCACCTTTTGAGAAATAAAGAGCGTTACAAGACTAGATAGACCAGTCCAAGGGAATTAGGCAAGCCACTTTCTACGAGAGGGGAGAAGGGTAGACTTTCACCTTAACTATGGGAATTCAACTTCTTATAATTGAGATCATACCTTTTTTTTTGGGGTCAAAGATTCACACCTTAACGAGAGATTTTGCTTTGTGTTTTTTTAGTACAATCGATGGGGTTGGGGAGTTGACACAAATATTCATTGGGTACCTACGAGTTTCGAACATCTACTCACATAGATGGAGGTGGAAGAGTTCAGCCAACTAAGCAATATCCCATTGGCTAACAAGATATTTTGCTTTAATTTCCAGGTTGGGGTGATACACTAATGAGGAAAAAAACTTGGTATGTTGTTAATGTTGGTTGCTGAACCTGATAAACATTCCTAGTTAACTGCGGCATACATTTATAACAACTTGTTCAAGTCCCTACATTTTAGTAGAAAATGGCATTTACTTGCGGACTAATGGTTTTCTAAATTTTAATGAGAAAAAATACATTTCTTTTCAAACTTAATACAATTTAACCAAATAACTGCATCTTCACAATTTTGAACAGGCAATTTGAAGGCCAGTCAACAAGCATCCTAATTAGACCACAATTTCTTTCTTTTTTCCTTCTCCATTTCTTATCGTTTTTCGCTAGTTGGATTATTCAATTCATTTAGCCCTTTGAAACCTTCATTTTTGACACTGGGTACTGAGGACACCAAGCAAGTTTTGTGGTGGACCTAATATTGCATACAAGTAGGCAAAAGACTTGGCCCGGCTTGGTAGCCCAACTCAACTCATTAGGCCGAGACTAAGCTCAAATAGAAGCCCATAAGTTAAGAATGCCCAAGCATTTGCTTATGTAAGGACTTGTGTCCTCTCATTTTAATTTTGATTTGTTTGGCTTGTTTTCTAATTTATTTTTTGTTAGTGTTCTTTTCAGTTTAGTTTTTTTTTCACAAAATGATAGACTAAACTACTCTAAATTAATCTAATTTACAAGAAGGAGAATTCAAACTTGAGTGTAAAGGGACGGACTCTGCCCGACTAAATGTCCTAACACACGTATGCTTCTTTTCAGACTAAATACAATTTAGCCAAATAATTGTATCTTCAAATTTGTGAACAGGCATAAATTGGGAGGCCAGTCAACAGGCATGCTAATTAGACCACAATCTTTCTTTGCTCCTTGACCATTCAGTTTTTAAAGATATTATAAAATCACCATCTTGTATTTTTGTTACAACAAGTAAGAAATAATCTTAGCCTCTCACATTCATTCATAGTTAGTAAAATACGGAAGGGGACAAAATTATGGCACATTACAACTTAAAAGTTCAGGCACTATATTATATTTTAATATAAATTATTTACATTTTAATATATATTATTTTTATTCAATAATATGTGAGAATTATGTGTATAATACCTGAATTTTGTGTGTCTTAATGAAATGTTTGTAAAAAATAAATGTATTAAACATGAAAAATACATACGTACATATATAATACGAGTATTGTATGTTTGCTTTTAAAAACATGAACTTTACCGAGTCTTTAAGACGCTTGTAGAACACGGATGTATTATTCAAAAATACATACCTTCATGTATAATACATTATTAAACGTGAAAATGTTAAAATCTTTATACTAGTAATAACTCTAGAAAAGTAAAAAAATCAAAAGGGGACAATAGAGACTCGAGTAATGGCCTAATAGTAATGGATAATACTCTAAACAACTCTTATCGATAAACGAAAATTGGGGAAAAAAAGGATCCCACTATATATATAAAGACTATAGCCACGCTGCAATACTATTTCTTTTAAAAAGTTTTAAAAAATCGAGTATAGCCGCACGGCTTTGGATTTGTGTTTCATTGATAATAATTTTATTAATCAAAGACTTGGGCCTTGAGGCTCTTGGTCTCTAGAGAAATTTAATTAAGACACCCAAACGAAATAAGTAATTTATTTTTTCGACGTCCATTGAACTTTAAGTACTTATTATTTATTAAGTTATTTGTGAAATCAGTAACATATTTAAATATTCACTAAAGAAATAATAATTAAAACATAATTACTAATTAAAGTAATTCAAAAAGATTACTTAATTACATATATTAAATTAAAGAAGTTGGCAAAAAAATAAAAGTAAAAAAATTAATTTAATATTTTCAAAATTAAAACCTCTCTCAACGAAAGTTCATCGGCACAGGTCTATGCCGGCAAAATTTGCCGATTTTTTTAAAAAAATTTTAAAAAAATAATATAGCCGCACAGCTATACTATTTATATATATGTAAAACAAAAAAGACTTGCAAAGCCCCTAGGCGCCACGTGTCAAAACAGTAAAGCCGCATGGCTATACTATTTATAAAAAAAAACAAAATAGGACCCGCCTTAGATGTCCACGTGTCAAAATAAGTATAGCCGTGCGGCTATACTATTTTAATTAAAAAAATTAAAAAAAACCGGGTCTTCATGTGTAAAATCAGGGTTATGCACCTGCATTTGAAGAAGGCACAAAGTCTAATTGTGGCAGTCATGGTGATATGCAATGTCAAATGAGAACAGTCGTGATGATGAGTTTGAGCATGAAAGTAATGGATATAGTGAAGAGGCTGAAGCCAGACAAGGCCAAGATGACTCAAATAGTCAACTCAATTTTCTTGATTTAGATTTTTTTTTCATGAATCAGTTGTATCATGTTACGATCTATAGGTTAAGCAATTGAATCTTGTGGGTTTTGATGACTTTTTCGAATTGGTATCAGTCAAAGGAGAGATGCTATTGAGCATTGTTTGCATGTGAAACTCTTTGAACTATAACCATGAGCAAAATTTGTAAATGGGAACACATAATTGTTGGTTCAAAGTTCACACTTTATTGAGTGTAGAGAGAAGCACTAGTTGACAACAATGTTTGCTCTGTTTTCTTCTTCCTAAATTCAACACTGACAACACCAAAAGGCTTCTCAATATTCCATACAAGTCTGAGGAAAAAAGGCTTCTCAATATTTCATACAAGTCTGAGCAAAATTTCAATTGATCATTGATTTGCATCTAAAACTGTGAATTTATATCGTTCAGTTAAAAGAAATTTTATTCAATGTTAGAAATCTTTACATAGAACACAGACTGAATTGTGTCTTGGTTCCAACTTCCAAGTTGTTCAAAGTTTGCTAGTGAGAGCAAGATACTTGGTATGACAGTCCCAAGCTATAATTTTGCATGTCTTATTCTTCCTTAACTCAAACAGGCTTTGTAGTCCAAACGCGAAAGCAGAAGACATTATTATCCCAACTATTATTATATCATCTGTTAGTCAACTTTAATAAAAAGGTATTGATTTTGTACCAAGCAAATACATTAAATGACAAATAAAAATATTAAATATAATGAAGTAGACTATCATACTAATTTTAAAAAATAATTCTTATCTTCCTATTGTGACATCTCAAATTCAAGCATCCGATTCAATCAAAGAGATGAGAACTTGAGAGATCAATATAGGCAGATAGAAAATGGATTAAAGATAATCTGGTAGTGTGAATTGGGTTGAGGCAAGGCCAGCTTGAAAGGTTGTAAAAGCAAAGGAAGCAGAACCGACAAGGAAGAGTCACACAATCTATGGAGCAAGCAATAAATTTTGAGTTTCCTGCCAGAAGCATAGCATATTAAGTCTCTCGTATAATCTATTCATATATTATCAAGTGTTGAAAGCTTACCTCCTCAATGCTGCCATCCTCTATCATAGTGTTGAGAGAAAGCATAGCTTCAGATCAGCAAATCTTCTAAATCATCTATGTGCGAGAGAGAGAGAGAGAGAGAGAGAGAGAGAGATGAGACTCTTGTTGCAGATAGAGAGGGATAAAAGATGGAGGTTTCTTCTGGTCCCAAGAGAGAGAGAAAGATACGTGAGAAAGAAGAGAGATTAAATTACCAAGAAAAAAAGGATATTACCAAGAAGAGAGATTACGTTTCCAAGAAAAAAGGGAGGAGAGAGAGAATAATTTTCTTTTATTTTTATGAGAGAGAAAATAAAATTAATTATTGTTTATTTAAAACATTAAAATTATTTGCAATGTAAGATTTAATCTCAACCATTAAAAGTGAAGTAATCTAATGGCCCAAAAATTATGTCCAAACTTGTGTCAAAAATATGGTGCCACGGATCCGCCCCCTATATATATATATAAAGAACCCGCCCAGCGCCTAGGTGCCACGTGTCAAAAAAGTATAGCTAAGTAGTTGTACTATTTTTAAAAACATTAGGAAAAAACGGAGCATAGGCGCTACATTGATTTGCAAGAATTGCTAGTTTCTGCAAAACATGTCAAAGGATGACATAACAGAGGGATAAGACAAATAAAAAACAACAATATAAGCAAGTAAGAACCAAAACATAGTATCAGGCCAAGCTATGTAGATCATAATATAAAACATGTTTTGGAACATTTGAAAATGAAACAGAACAGAGGAGCGTGGCCATCATTCAGCTTAAGGTTCAGGAAAATCTAATAAGTAAACTAGTTCCTCAGGAAGACTGAGAGATATAAGTAACTAACAAGATTGATAAATGATATTCACTTTTGAAAATTCAACGTGGAACAAATCAACTGTATACATAGCAGAGAAGTACTTATAAAGCACACTTTGCTTAACAACAGAATTTACATCTTGAAATTTGTACATATCAAGCACGCCGTCTACTCAGACGCCAAGAGTTGGGCTCATGATATCTGTCATAAAGTGGTTCGATGCGTTCTTGACATTTGCGGTTGCTCATCTTTGTAGGATCTGCAGCCTTAAAGAATCTTGGCACCTGTTCCATAAGCCACTTGGGATCTATAGCGCTGACCTCGCGCATGTACTCCTTTGTGGTCATCACCAGCTCATTGTAGATGACCCAATCTGGCTGTCTCTGGAAAAGAACACTGCTTGGGTGGATATAAACTACCTGCTTGTCGACTATGGTTCTATAACCCTCACGTGGTTCCTTTTTAGCAACATGGAAGAAACATCCGGCTATAATCGCTTTTCTGATCATTGTTCGATCTTTTCCTGCACTTACAACCTCTAATTCAGACTTGTCCATGACAGTAAGAAGCTGTTTCCTGATATCCCTTGCCCTGCTCAATGACCGAAACTGGACAAAGTTCTCTGAACACCAGGGGCTAGAAAAATTCTTAGCTTTCCAAGCTTCATAAACAGCAAGTAAAGTCAGATGGTCTCCCTCAGGCTGTAGAAACTTGGCCTTCTTCAAATCTGCTTGCGCTTGTTTTTCCTTAGGCCTGTAGAAGGTATTGCCTGCCTGAAGCATGGCAATGATGGTCACAATTTCATCACTGCATCCAAGGTTCGCACTGGCAAGCAGCATTTTAGACAAAGGTGGATCCAGAGGCAGCACAGCCATTCTACTACCCAATTTGGTCAGAAACGCCTCTTCATCCAAGGCTCCTAGCATCTTCAGCTGTTCCACAGCAGACGCTAGTGCTTCGGGTGATGGGGGATCCATAAAATCAAAAGAT
The DNA here is from genome assembly GCA_024362665.1 of Prunus padus. NCBI lineage: Eukaryota > Viridiplantae > Streptophyta > Magnoliopsida > Rosales > Rosaceae > Prunus > Prunus padus. The sequence goes on from JANFAM010000020.1 coordinate 6,668,534, forward strand.
TTAAGATCATTTATCCCCATAGCTTTCAACATCAGTGTAGTATGTACAAGATTTGATCTTTGGATTTCTGGAACTGTATTAGGAGACATCTCATTGTGAAAAGCACTCTGAGTGTAAAGGCGGTAACATTTTCCTGGCCCTGTACGCCCAGCACGCCCAGCTCGTTGACTGGCTGATGCCTGTGAAATTGGTGTTACAACCAGCAAATCAACCCCTTGCTTCGGGTTATATACATTTATCTTTGCAAACCCTGGATCAATTACGTAAAATATCCCATCAATGGTCAAAGAAGTTTCAGCAATATTGGTAGCCACAACCACTTTTCGCTTCCCTGGAGGAGCAGGCTTAAAGATCTTTGACTGCTCTGCACTAGGTTGGGCACCATAAGCCGGTAGGATAATCAATTCTGGAACATCTTTACCTAGTTCTTTCATCCTTTCATACAGAGACTGACAAGCAAATTCAATCTCCTCCTCACCAGTCAAGAAGACAAGTATGTCACCTTCAGGTTCACTCAAGTGAATTTGCAGAACAGTCAATATAGCTCCATCCAAGTAATCACTTTCGGGCTGCTTCGCGTACAGTATGTCTACAGGATAAGTTCTACCAGGAACAGTGAATATCATACAATTGAAGAAATACCTCGAAAACTTCTCTGCATCCAGTGTTGCAGACGTAACAATCAAACGAAGATCAGGTCGTCTTTTAACAAGTTGCTTCAGCATTCCGAAAAGAACATCAGTATTGACTGTTCTTTCATGGGCTTCATCAAGCATGATCACAGAGTACTGAGAAAGGTTTTTGTCCATCAAAATCTCCCGAAAAAGCATCCCATCAGTCATGTACTTAATCAAAGTATCAGGTCCAGTACAATCATCAAATCGAATAGAATACCCAACTTCCTCCCCTAATCTACAACCAACTTCTTCAGCAACCCTCTTGGCCACAGAAGTGGCTGCAACTCTACGCGGTTGAGTACATCCAATTATGCCCTTTGTGGTGTAACCTGCTTCAGCAAGATACTGAGCTACCTGGGTTGTTTTACCTGAACCAGTCTCACCAACAACAACAAGCACCCGATTTTCGTTCACAGCATTAACCAGCTCATTCTTCAATTTGTAGATTGGTAAGCTCTGACGCCGTTCAAGAATGGAAAGGCTTGATCTCTGCCCAAAACTCAGGGCTCCTTCATAAGCACTCTTCTTCCACTCATGCTTGTCAATGTCGAAAGCCGAAAAGCCAGCAGCACCCCTAAGCTCTTGTGCGAGATATCTATCACCTCTCTCTGCCATAGGGTCTTCCCAAGCACGATTAAGATCCATTGGAATCGAATTACGCTTCATTCTTTCTTGCACTTTTCTTATTTCTCTACCCTCCTTCTGAAGCGCAGACTGAAGTGCAGCTGCACGGCTCAATGACCCAGTTGGGTTCTTGACAATCTTAACAGGTGACCTATCAATTGATAAG